>CM077663.1:73735087-74364895 GCA_039707655.1 Elymus sibiricus | reverse complement strand
CTTTGAACACATAGAGAGGAAACTTAATATTATTGCAATTCCTATAAGCAAATGTCCCTCCCTCATAATAATTTTCAGTAGCATCATGAACGAATTCAACAATATAACCAGCACATAAAGCATTCTTTTCATGATCTACAAGCATAGAAATTTTACTACTCTCCACACAAGAACAATTCTTCTCATTCAAAGTAATGGGAGCAAACTCAACAAAATAACTATCATGTAACACTTGATTGACATAACCACATTGAATATTAAAATCATGATGACAAGTTTCATAGTCACTATCACTCTTTATAGCATACATGTCATCATCATAATCATCATAGATAGGAGGCATGCCATCATCACAATAAATTTGCTCATCAAAACTTGGGGCACTAAACATATCATCTTCATCAAACATAGCATCCCCAAGCTTGTGGCTTTGCATATCATTAGCATCATGAATATTCAGAGAATTCATACTAGCAATATTTCTATCATGCTCATCATTCAAGGAATTCTCATCAAGTATTTTCATAAATTCTTCCTCTACCAATTGAGCACAATTTTCCGAACCATCATTTTCACGAAAGACATTAAAAAGACAAACCAATTGATGCAACCTAAACTCCATTTTTTTGTAGTTTTCTTTTATAAAACCAAACTAGTGAAAAACAAGAAACTAAAAGATTTAATAGCAAGATCTAAAGATATACCTTCAAGCACTCACCTCCCCGGCAACGGCGCCAGAAAAGAGCTTGATGTCTACTACACAACTTTATTCTTGTAGACTCGTGTTGGGCCTCCAAGCGCAGAGTTTTGTAGGACAATAGCAAATTTCCCTCAAGTGGATGACCTAAGGTTTATCAATCCGTGGGAGGCGTAGGATGAAGATGGTCTCTCTCAAACAACCCTGCAACCAAATAACAAAGAGTCTCTTGTGTCCCCAACACACCCAATACAATGGTAAATTGTATAGGTGCACTAGTTCGGCGAAGAGATGGTGATACAAGTGTAATATGGATGGTAGATATAGGTTTTTGTAATCTGAAAATATAAAAACAGCAAGGTAGCAAGTAACAAAAGTGAGCAAAAACGGTATTGCAATGCTTAGAAACAAGGCCTAGGGTTCATACTTTCACTAGTGCAAGTTCTCTCAACAATACTAACATAGTTGAATCATATGTATATCCCTCACGTGCGACAAAGAGTTCACTCCAAAGTCACAAATAGCGGAGAACAAACAAAGAAATTATTGTAGGGTACAAAACCACCTCAAAGTTATCTTTTCCGATCAATCGTATGAGCTATCCCTATAAGTGTCACGAACAGCCCTAGAGTTCGTACTAAAATAACACCTTAAGATACACATCAACCAAAACCCTAATGTCACCTAGATACTGCAATGTCACCACGAGTACCCATGGGCTTGATTATACGATATGCATCACACAATTTCAGATTCATCATGTTCAATCCAACACAAAGAACTTCAAAGAGTGCCCCAAAGTTTCTACCGGAGAGTCAAGACGAAAATGTGTGCCAACCCCTATGCATAGATTCCCAAGGTCACGGAACCCGGAAGTTGATCAGCAAAACATACATCAAGTGGATCAATAGAACATCCCATTGTCACCACGGATATCCCATCGCAAGACATACATCAAGTGTTCTCAAATCCTTAAAGACTCAATCCGATAAGAAAACTTCAAAGGGAAAACTCAATTCATCACAAGAAGATAGAGAGGGGAAAACTCCATATGATTCATCTATATTAATAAAGCTCGCGGTACATCAAGATCATGTCATCTCAAGAACACGAGAGAGAGAGATCAAACACATAGCTACTGGTACATACCCTCAGCCCCGAGGGTGAACTACTCCCTCCTCGTCATGGAGACCGCCGGGATGATGAAGATGGCCTCCGGTGATGGTTTCCCCCTCCGGCAGGGTGCCGGAACGGGCTCCCGATTGGTTTTTCATGGCTACAGAGGCTTGTGGCGGCGGAACTCCCGATCTAGGTTTCTTTCTGGGGGTTACAGGATTTATAGGAGTACTTGGCGTTGGAATCAAGTCAGGGGGACTCCCGAGGGGCCCACAAGCCAGGGGGGTGCACCCTAGGGGGGGCGCCCCCTAGGTTTGTGGCTGCCTCGGGACTCCTCTCCGGTATCTTTTTGCTCCAGTATTTTTTATATTTTCCAAAATATTCTCCGTAAATTTTCAGCCCATTCCGAGAACTTTTATTTCTGCACAAAAAATGACACCATGGTAGTTCTGCTGAAAACAGCGTCAGTCTGGGTTAGTTCTAATAAAATCATACCAAAATCATATAAAATTATTGTAAACATGGCATGAATACTTCATAAATTATAGATACGTTGGAGACGTATCATTCATACGCGGGATCTACTTCTAATTAAACATCATCGGAGTTCTACGTATCGGAGTCACTGCTGTGGCTCTCGTCATCCTCGTCGCTGGAGATGACCTCGGCGAGCAGTGTCTTCCCTCCGTGCAGCGTATCGTGGATCAACTCACTGGAGACCCGAGTTTGGAGCTGGTACTCCACCCATAGTACCGGCAGTTGCGCAGCCGTAGCCGCATCGCTGACGTCGACAACGGTCCTTGCCACAAACCACTCTCGCTCGGGCGCGCGCTGCTGCTCGGTCGCCGGGTTGAAGAGCCTGCTGCATTGTTGGAAGGTCTTCCATGCACGGGACTTGGATCCAGCGCCGCGGGACTTGGCGCCGCGCTTGCGCGGCGCCTCTAGTTGCATGTCTGACATGAGAGGGCGGAGGCCGGAGCCGCCGGCCTCGTCGTCGCTCCGGCGCTTGCGGGCGACAACGCCGCCATGCGCGTCGCCTCCACCGCGGCACCCGAAGCCCCCGCGACGACTAAAACCGTCGCCGCTGCCACACCCTGCACCCGCGATCGACATCGCCGGATTGATTGGGTGGCCGGAGGCGCCGGAAATGGCTGCCAGAGGGGAGATGATTTCTCGCCGGAGGAAGGATGTTCGAGACGGAGGAGGGTTCGGGATTTGTGGGACAGGAAACCTAAAAAGCGCCGACGCCCGAATATATAGTGGAAACGGGGGCGGTTTACGGGCCTCCTGTAAAAAAAATGGGTCGGGCCCTTTTTCGCGGATCTGATCGAGCCATTTTTTGACCCGTCCCGTATAACATAATTTGCGGGAGTTTTACGGTATTTTCTATAGATGCTCTGAGGGACGACCTCGCTTAATCTGGTCCATTGAAGCACCAAGCTCCAAATTATCTGCACGAGAGAGCCGCTAATGAAAAGGCAATGAACTGTCTTGCGTGCAATGGCAGAAATGACGCGTGTCCTGATGAGGCAAACATCACTTGGCAAGACGGACATCCATCCAAACACGGGCTCTGACGACCAACCATAGAAAAAGCTTCAGCCTCAATGGCGCCCATGTCTCCCAAATGCGGTCGTATTACATTTAACTGTTGCGTTGAAGTGCCCACTGTAGGTTGAACTTACCGGGTAGGCATCCTGTCGGGGGTCCGCGAGGACACTTTCTCGATCGAGGACATGGACCGAGGGTAGTTCTTCCTAAGCATGTCCATCACGGATCGACGTGTGAATCCAGGGGCGGACCGAGGATTGGGCCAAGACCCGGGCCCTAGGCCAGCTACAATGCCCTGCAGTGCTGCTACAGTGCCTAAGATGCTATACTAAAGGCAGTGTCAACTCTTCACGCCCAGGGCCTAGCCCCCCCGGGCCTGGGTCCTGGATCCGCCACTATGTGAACCTCAGCTGGGAGGTGATCATTGGCTATGGTCCGGCTGACCATAGTAGGTCGGCGGAGTTTCTGGCAGAACTCAAGGACAAGGTCGATCGCTGCACTACTCCTGTAGTGGTGGCCGGAGACTTCAACCTTATTCGATATGCGACTGATAAGAGCTCCACATCGGTAGATCGGGTGCGTATGAGCATGTTCAATGACTACATTGCCGACCTGGCTCTACGGGAGATAGCACGCGTTTGGGGCTAGGTTCACTTGGACTAATAAGCAAGCGGACCCTATCCAAAGTGTATTGGGTAGAGTCCTAGTGTCGATGCAGTGGGAGGCCATGTTCCCTCTTTGCTCGCTCCGCGCGGTCACACGCATAGGGTCTGACCATGTCCCTCTACTTTTCTCTTCTGGGGACGACGCTCCCCCTAGGTCGAGGTGGTTCCATTTTGAGCCTGCTTGGTTACTACAGCCAAGGCTCATTGAGTTGGTGCGAGACCGCTAGGTAGATGCGGCAGCCTCACCGCCTTGTGCGCATTGTGCTACTGACATTTGGCACCACTGTGCGAAAGACACCCGTCAGGTCATGTGGGGGTGGGGTGCCAACCTTGGCACGGTCACTAGAGCGCGTAAAGAGGCGCTTCTGGCCCAGATTCAGGCCCTGGACGTGGTGGCAAACTCATCTGGACTCTCGGCTGACGACTGGATGAGGTGCTATGCCCTTGAGGCCTCGCTCATGGAGATTTTCAAGGGCGGGGAGTTATTCTGGCAGCGTCGGGGAGGCCAGAAGTGGCTCCTCCAAGGCGATGCCAACACTGCATACTTCCAGGCGATTGCGAATGGCCGTCGACGAAGATGCGCTATCCCGTGTCTCTGGGAGGGTGACAACCTCCTGGAACACCCGGACGAGATCCGGTCTCACATCTACTCCTTCTAAAAGCAGCTTTTCTCGGCAGCACTCAGTAGTGGGGTTTCGCTTGCCGTCAATTTTCGGTCTCCTGCCGACAGGGTATCGAATGCCGAGAATGCGAATTTAACCCTACCGTTCTTGGAGGAGGTGGTGGGCAGGGCTATCGCCTCTATGAAGGCAGGCTCGGCCCTGATGTCTATTACGCAACTTTCTTCTTCTAGACTATGTTGGGCCTCCAAGCGCAGAGTTTTGTAGGACAGTAGCGATTTTTCCTCAAGTGGATGACCTAAGGTTTATCAATCCGTGGGAGGTGTACGATGAAGATGGTCTCTCTCAAACAACCCTGCAATCAAATACAAGAAATCTCTTGTGTACCCAACACACCCAATACAATGGCAAATTGTATAGGTGCACTAGTTCGGCGAAGAGATGGTGATACAAGTGCAATATGGATGGTAGATATAGGTTTTTGTAATCTGAAAATATAAAAACAGCAAGGTAACAAATAGTAAACAGCGAGCAAAATGGTATATTAATGCTTGGAAACAACGCCTAGGGTTCATACTTTCGCTAGTGCAATCTCCCAACAATGCTAACATAGTTGAATCATATGATCATCCCTCAATGTGCAACAAAGAATCACTTCAAAGTTCCTATCTAGCAGAGAACAAATAGATGAAATTGGTGTAGGTAGTAGAACCACCTCAAAGTTATCCTTTCCGGTCAATCTTTTGGGCTATTCCTATAAGTGTCACAAACAGCCCTAGAGTTCGTAGTAAAATAACACCAATGATACATACCAATCCACCCTAATGTCACCTAGATACTCCAATGTCACCTCAAGTATCCGTGGGAAAATTATGCGACATGCATCAAACAATTTCAGATCTATCATATTCAATCCAACACAAAGAACTTCAAGGAGCACCCCAAGATTTCTATCGGAGAACGTGGTATGAAAACGTGCAATCAACCCCTATGCATAGATTCCCAAGGTCACCGGAATCCGCAAGTTGATGCCTTAACGTATATCAAGTGAATCAATATAATACTCCAATGTCACTACGGGTATCCCACGCAAGACGTACATCAAGTGTTCTCAAATCCAATATTCAATCCAACATAACGAGATCTCAAAGGGAAAGATTCAATTCATCACAACAAGATAGCAAGGGAAACACCTCATATGATCCAACAATATTAACAAAGCCCATGATACATCAAGATCGTGCCATCTCAAGAACACGAGAGAGAGAGATTGAACACATAGCTACCGGTACAAACCGTCAGCCCCGAGGGTGGACTACTCCCTCCTCGTCATGGCCTCCGCCGTGATGATGAAGATGGCCACTGGAGATGATCTACCCTCTCCATCAGGGTACTAGAACGCCTCTAGATTGGTTTTTCGTCGATACAGAGAGTTGCGATGGCAGAACGAGGAGTCTCTCTTTATTTCTGGGGTTTCTGGGATTTCTAGGATTTTTCAGCGTTGGAATGACGCCAAACGGAGCCATGAGGGGCCCACCACATATATGGCCACCACCCTAGGGGGGGGGGCAGATGGCTTGTGGCCGGTGGTTCTTCGCTCCAATATGGCTTATTTCCTCCAGAAAAAATCACAAAAAAGTTTCGGGCGATTCCGAGAACTTTCATTTTCTGCACAAAAAACAACACCACGTTAATTCTGCTGAAAACAACGTTAGTCCGGGTTAGTTCTAAATAAATCATATAAAGTGCATCAAAACCATATAAAAGTATTGTAAACATAGGTAAATAGGGCATGAATACTTCATAAATTATCGATACGTTGGAGACGTATCAGGCCCCAGGCCTAGATGGGCTGCCAGTGGTTTTCTTCCAGAAATTCTGGAACGTCATTAAGCCAGTGATTATGCTGATGTTTCATGAATTCTATATTGGAACTTTTGACATGGACCGGAATAACTATGGCGTGATTACGCTGATCCCCCAAATAGTTGGGGCGATGGATATTAGGCACTTTAGACCTATCACGGTGATCAATGTACTCGAACGCACATTCTCGTAAGTATGCGCGGCACGGCTGGCCCCCGTGGCGAAGAGGCTTGACCACACCCTTCAGACTGCGTTCCTGAAGGGCCAATGGATCCACGATGGGACCTTGGCCCTTCACGAGATTGCACATGAGGTGCACTCACGTGGCCATAAGGGCATCTTCCTCAAATTGGACTTCCAGAAGGCCTATGATCGTCTGGATTGGTCCTTCTTGAGGTTGGTGCTTCTACGCCGGAGCGTCGACGAAGATGGTGTTCCTGGATTATGCAGATGGTCAAGTCTAGTAAGACGGCCATTAACATTAACGGTGAGGTGGGACCTTATTTCTCCTCCTCGGCTGGAGTGAAGCAGGGGGGCCCGATTTCCCCCCTCCTCTTCAACCTCGCCGTTGATGCCCTGGTCGGCATTCTAGACAAAGCACGGATGGCCAGCCATCTTACTAGGGTGGCCGGCCATTTGATCCCTGGAGGAGGGGTTACCCACCTCCAATACACAGACGATACCATGATCATGGTTGAAGGGTCACACCTTGACATTGTGAATCTGAAGTTCCTCCTGCTGTGTTTTGAAGCGATGTCGGGCCTGAAGATCAATTTTGATAATAGTGAGGTCTTCGTCCTCGGGTACTCACCTGAGGAACAACTCTGGATCGCTAATAACATAAATTGCAAGCTATCGGAATTCCCCACAACCTATCTGGGGATGTCGTTGGCCGAGTCGAAGATCCTGGCGACGGGATTTGACCCCCTAGTTGTCCGGGTGGCTTTGCGGGCTGAACCATGGCGAGGCCGGTTTACCTCCAAGGGGAGCAGAACTGTTCTCATTATTGCTAACCTGGCGAGCCTCCCCATGTTTATGATGGGGCTGTATATCCTGCCGGAGAGCGTTCATAGCTCGTTCGATAAGGAGCTCTCCAGGTTCTTTTGGCAGGCCGCTGACGACCGACAGAAGTACCACATGGTCAAGTGGGCTGATATCTGCTTGCCCAAGGAGCGTGGCGGGTTGGGGATAACAGCCTCTCGCCTTATGAATACTGCCCTCATGCTACGGTGGGTATGGCGAATCCTCCGTAACGATGGGGCTTTGTGGCTTCAACTCCTACAGGCAAAGTACCTCAGGAGTGAGGCGCTCCTCGCCTGCTCCCGCACTGGCGGATCTCAATTCTGGCATGCTATCCAAAAGATAAAGGAGGAGATTTGCCTAGGAATCTTCTTTAATATAGGTAATGGGGAGGGGACCCAGTTCTGGTTGGACCCATGGGTTAGGGATGAGCCACTCGGGGTGGGGTTCCCTATCCTGTTTTCCATCTGCGATGACCCTTCTATTCTCGTTTCGAACGCCGCCCGACAAGGGCAATGGGATATTAGGTTCATGCGCTCATTCGGACCAACAAAAACGGCCGAGCGGAACCGCCTGCTAGACGCCTTGCCATAGGTGCTCCCGGACTATCCGGATACGGTGGCTTGGCGTCTATCCCCATGTAGGGAATTTTTGGTTAGTTCGGCATATCAAGCCCTCTGCCGCTCCCCCATCTTACCTTGGCTCTCGCCACTATGGAAGCCTCCCTTACCCCTGAAAATCAAAAATTTTGTGTGGCAGTTGCTCCGTAACCGCATCCCCTCGGGGACGGAGGTGCTTAAACGTCACGGACCAGGAGACGGCATGTGCCCCTTATGCGCGGTCCCGGAGACGGCGACACACATAATCTTTACGTGCACGACGGCGAGGGCCATGTGGGAATTCGTTTGCGAGGCTCTTGGACCCGACTGGGAGGCCCAGGACGTCGCGGAGTTTCTCCAAATATGGGCCAACCAAACTGGGCACCGTCGCCGCCTATTCTGGCTGATCTTTGTTGCTATGGCGTGGACCCTTTGGACGCGCAATAAGATGGTGATAGAAAGGATCTTCCCGCGGCAGGTGTCTGACTCCTTCTTCAAATTCCTTGCTTTTATGCAGCATTGACAACCCATCTCTAGGCAGTGAGACCGAGATTGTCTAGACGACATGTTGGATGCACTTCAGGTCACGGCGCAACATCTTGCTTCCCTGTAGGGCTGATGCCATCCCGCCACTAGGTGGCCTTTTTCTTATTTCTTTTTTTTTCTTTGGGCCAGAGTGTGCCGTTGCCCCCGCAGCTATCTATGACTATACTTGTATGTGACCGTTTCTTTATCTATAAAGCGGGGCAAAAGCCTATTTCGTGCGGTACGCTCCTTTTGCTTCCCACATGACCATGCCCATTTATCAACGGCGGTGGGATGAGTCCCGGAATGTTTGCATCTGCCCCGAAGATCTCGGAGTCATTGAGAAATGCTCAAAGTCCCACATACACTCATTGAAATCTCCAACAAATAGCCATGGCAAGCTATATTGGGTGTTCAGATTATTCAAAAGTGTCCACATATCGGCCAAGAAAGGTAATCCCAGCTCGCATGGCGCCCGTGACCCTACGCCCGCGGCCGGCGGTGCCGCACTGTTCCCCTCCCTCAGGCCGCGATTCAATCCGCCAAGACCAGATTCGGGCTGCCCTCAGGGTCCTCTCTCGACTGCACTTGTTATCGTCTCCTAGATCTGGTTGTGCTATTCATGGTCGCGTCCTCAACTCCTTCTCCGTCGGCCGCCTCGGCCGCCGCACTTGCCGCGGCTTCTCTTGCCTCCCGGAAGACCGCCCCGCCCGCTGGTGGCCATCTGGCTCGAGCTAGATGCACCCCGGGGCCCGTTGTGCAAGCATCTCCGACGACGCATACATGCATCTCCTTGCCGGGCTCTCGGCCTCCCTAAGTCGGAGTCTCCGCGATGCACATTCCTGATGTTGCGCGCGCTGCTTCAGCTCTACGTGCCCCTTGCCTGGTGGATGAAGCACTTGGGTCCCCGCCTCATTGATGTCCCATGTCCCCAGCTTATGTTGATGCCGCGTCGTCCACGCCTGCTGCCAGCGCCACATCGTCAGCCCTAGCTGCTGCTGATGACGCGCTGTCCCGGGCTCATGCCGGCTCCACTTTGGCGTTGTTGACTGATACGTCTCTAACGTATATATAATTTATGAAGTATTCATGCCATATTCACCTATGTTTACAATACTTTTATATGGTTTTGATGCACTTTATATGATTTATTTAGAACTAACCCGGACTGACGCTGTTTTTAGCAGAACTACCGTGGTGTTGTTTTTTGTGCAGAAATAAAAGTACTCCAAATGCAATGAAACTTTTTAACGATTTTTTTTGAACACAAGAGGCACTAGAAGCTTCGTGGCAGGGCCAGAAGAGCCATGACGTGGGCCCAACCCACCACCACGCGCGAGGCCCCTCCGGCGCGCCCTGGTGGGTTGTGCTCTCCTCGTGGCCCGTCTTCGCGTGAAACCGACGCTCAAACATCCTATAAATACAGAAACCATCAGAAATAACCCTAGACTCCTTGTTTCGTCACCGCAACTCTCTGTATCGATGAAAAACCAGTCTGGAGGCGTTCCAGTACCCTGCCGGAGAGGGTAGATCATCTCATATGGCCATCTTCATCATCCCGACAGAGGCCATGACGAGGAGGGAGTAGTGCACCCTCGGGACTGACGGTTTGTACCAGTAGCTATGTGTTCAATCTCTCTCTCTCTCTCATGTTCTTGAGATGGCACGATCTTGATGCACCACGGGCTTTGTTAATATAGTTGGATCATATGGTGTTTTCCCCTCTCTATCTTGTTGTGATGAATTGAGTTTTCCCTTTGAGATTTTTTTATCATCGGATTGAATACTTTTATGGATTTGAGAGCACTTGATGTATGTCTTGCATGCGGATACCTGTACTGACATTGGGGTATTCAAGTGATTCACTTGATATATGGTATGGTGTCAACTTGCGGATTCCGGTGACCTTGGGGATCTATGCATAGGGGTTGATTGCACGCTTTCATACCTTGTTCTCCGATAGAAATCTTTGGGCACTCTTTGAGGTTCTTTGTGTTGGATTGAGTATTATGAATCTGAAATTGTTTGATGCGTATCGTATAATTAACTCATGGATACCTGTGGTGATATTGGAGTATCTAGGTGACATTAGACTTGGTTGATGCGTATCATATGGTGTTATTCTAGTACAAACTCTTAGATAGATCGATTGGAAAGGATAACTTGGTGTTATTTTAGTACGAACTCTTGCATAGATCGATCGGAAAGTGTCGTGGTTTTGTCACGGCAGATGTCCGGGTTGAAGGACTTAGGGGTGAGGCCATCGCTACGGCGTTTAACTCGAAGGGGTTGGTCGGGACGAAAGACACAGGTTTACCCAGGTTCGGCCCCTCTCGCTGGAGGTAATAGCCTACGTCCTGCTTTGAGTTATATTGATTGGATATCGATTACAAGGGAGCGGATTCACTTGACCTAATACTCAATCAAAGGTTTCATGTCTATGCCGCCCGGGTAACCCGCCTTTATATACACAGATCGAGCCCCTGGGCTTACAAGAGTCCGGGTCGGGTCGTACTTGACAATCGAGTCTGCCTCTAACTACTCCTATCTTGTCTGGCAAGCCGCCCCCGGCGGTTAACACCACCGGATCACACCTTGTCTTCTGACTCTGGGCCTCCAGGCCCATTGAGCAAGCCTCTTCCAAACCTTACCGTCGAACCGCCAACCTCATGACCCGGCCCCACCTGGGCGGGTCTCACCACGGGGTTATATCCCCAACATTAGGCCCCAGATTGATTTGAACCGGTTCATGTCAATCTTCAATTCTTTTGGTTGGCGAATTATGCATTCTTTGACAAATCTTCGCGACCCGCCATATCTTTCTCATTAATATGACCAGCCCGAGAATTGAGGCACATTCCTAGTCAATCATCATCGTATCTCCTTGATTCCCACACCAGACTGTTTGCTATCCCCTCAGCTCCTCATTAATAGGCGCGGGGGGCCCATCCTTTTTACTTTCCTCGCCGCTGCCTTCTTCTTCTTCCTCCAGACGCCCGCGCCGCCGAAGCTTTCCCGCGCCGTCCGGTCCTCGCAGTCGTCTCCAACTCAGGCCGCTGCATCACCCTGATCGCATCCAGAGCACTCCCGCGCCGTCTGCTCCATCCGCGTTCCTCATGTTCCATCTTTGCCCTTCTCTTAGATCTGCATTAATTCTTCAAGCTTCTCCCGAGTTCATCGGGTTTTCTTCAAGTTCATCATCGCTCGTCGGAGTGTTCTTCATAGATCAGGGAAGAAATACTTCTTTAGGCTTTATAATGTTAGCCGAACCATGCGGGCATCCGCTCAATAATCATGCCTTGTTCATTATAGATTTCTTGCTCACTCTAGCCTGTATAGGAACTGCCTGTTCTTCCACTGGTTTTTTAGGTTTAGGAATATTTTCCCTTTTATCTTGTCGGTAGATCTTAAATTGGTAGCGGTAATTATTGGAGTCTGTTTTTCCACACTTAGTAATTTTCCGGTAATTTCTGGCAAACTTGACCCGCCATATATTCATACTTTCCCGCAGTCCTTTAAGTCGCCGCCATGTCTAAAGCCCCAGCTTCCTGCAACTGGGCAAGGTCCGGGGTGACTGAAGAGTCACTCAAGGAATTTGTCACTATGGGTGTTTTAGCGGCTCAGGATGTCATCCACTGGCGGGTTCCGGGCAATGAAACCGTTCCCAAGCCCGAAGATGGGGAAATTATTGTGTTCACAGATCATCTTCTTCGTGGCTTCTCACCGCCCGGGTCTAAATTCTTCCGAGATGTCCTGCATTTGTTCAAATTGCACCCTCAAGACATTGGCCCCAATTCCGTCACCAATCTGTGCCAATTTCAAACTCTCTGTGAGGCTTATCTGCAAGAAGAGCCGTCTGTTAACCTCTTCAAGGAATACTTCTACGTGAACCGCCAGACAGAAATGGCGGATGGACTAAGCCTTGAGCTTGGAGGCGTCTCTCTTCAGAGACGGAGGGATGTACTCTTTCCCGCAGCAGTTCTGCCGAGTCATCCCAAAGATTGGAACAGAACCTGGTTTTATTGCAAAGACACCTCTCCAAAGGGAGAGAATCCACTACCGGGCTATCGTCCTTACCGACTCAGCACTGACACTGAACTACCGGACCAGATGTCTGCCGCAGAGCGCATCAAATATGGTCCAACTTTTTCATAAATAAGGGCCCTGCTGGCCAACGTGTTAACAGGTGTTGATCTGACCCGCTGCTGGGCCTCTTGGAGGATTCTGCCGTTGAGTCGCCGCGGCGCCTTAATGTGCCAATACACTGGTGAAGTGAACGATCCTCAACGCTTCAATCAGACCCACCTGATAGACCAGGATCTCAATACCATTGTCAAGTCCTTGCTGGGCGAACCTCAAGCCGCCTGTAGCAAGACGGGGTTAAATCCGTTTTATGCACTTAACCCGGCTCCAGAGGTAATTCTTTAAACGCTATATTCAATGTATTGTATTTTGTCTTTTCTGCCAACACACATATCATATACAGGCCGGCTCTTCCTTCTGGAACAAGAGGTTAACCATTACCTCCAAGAAGAAAAGTAAAGCTACCAAGACCTCCAAGGCTAAAGCTCCGGCTCGCAAGAAGAAACCATCAGCTGAAGAGCTATTTGACCTGGATGACTCAGAGGTAGAACTTGATTCCCTTGGTCGCCTTTTTATACACCTTATTGATGCTGACTCTTCTCAGGAAGAGGCGGATGCCAGTGAAGCCGGGGCTGCACAGGTAACTATCCTCTCCTCCGACTCAGAACCTCTGCCAACAGAAAAAATCTGGCGGGTCATCCGTAAAGTTAAGTTTTCACATCCTCTTGCTCACTTGGACCCCGACTTTCTTTTGAAGAAACAACAGCATGACACCAGACGTCAGACCTGAAGCGGCGGCTGAGAAGACCTGGCGGCCGGCTTGCCTGACACTTCGGCTCGCCGAAAACGTCGCAACGAGGTACTTCCGGCTTACGTCTGTACTACTGCATATTATTCTTACATTGCCACCTACTCATATTACTTGTTACCAGGAAAATCCTCCTTCGTCTGGCGACTCAACCGCCTCCAAGCTGCCTCCCCTTGTCATCAACCCAGGGTAACCTTCTTATATCTTGATGCTGTTCATCAACTTTTTATCTCTGTATGCAACTTATCATGAAATTCTTCCTTCATAGGGCTAAGGCGAAGAAAAGGAAGACAGGCGAATCAACTTCCAACCCTGCTACTTCTGAGCCGGCAAAAACCAATGCCCCTGAAGCCCGAACTGATCCTTCTGAACCTCACGAGGGTGCTCATGATGAAGCTCCCCAGGCTGCCAAGCCGGCGGATTCTGATGTGATACTTCCTGAGGTCCATCCAGAAATTGACCCGGCGTCGTCGAGTCATTTATACATGGATGATCTGCCAGGTGGTGACACACCTGAAGAAGAAGAGGTTATTGTTACCGGAACGGGTTATACAGCTCCGGGCCCTTCCACCGTACTCACCAAGCACGTCACCAAGGAGGAGACGCCTCCACCTGAAAAGGAGTCCGGTGATCTGTCCAATCTTTCCAAACTGACTGTTGATGAAGTACACTCAGGCTATTTGAGCCGCCTGACCACCAGCCGGGACATGGAAGCTAAGCTGGTAGGGATGATGAAGAAAAAATATGAGGTACGCCGCATCTCTGTTCTTTGCATACACTTACATAGTCCCCAAGGGCCGGCTTATATTCTTGAAAATAAGCCGGGTCTTCAAGATTATGTAGTGTTGACTGGACCAATGATGTAGCCCCCAACGGCCGGGTCATTAAACCCATAATGAGTCGGCATTTATTATAAACTTGTTCCTTAGATTTGTAGAACAATGTGTAGCCCCCAAGGGCCGGGACATTACGTAAGTAATGAGTCGGCACTCAATTATAGAATAAGAGCCAATTGTAGCCCCCAAGGGCCGGTTTATCTCCGTGAAGATGATCCGGGTCTTACTTGCATAAGAAAGAACTGATACACATTAGCCCCCAAGTGCCAAGTATATTGCTTGCAATCTGCTTGGGACTTGTAACGATTCTCTGCCAAATATGTAAAGACCAGTATAAACCGGTCTGGCGATTTAAACTGATACCTTTGCCTTGTTATGACTTGTCTTGTGCAGGAAACCTTAAATATTGCTGAAGCTAGTGTGACAGACCTTAAAAAGAGTCTGGCACTACAACAAGAGGGCCGAGCGGAGGCTAACACAAAGTGGCAAACCGTCTTGACTGAGCTGGAAAAAATTAAAATTGAGCTCGAGACCTTCAAGAAAACTGCTGAAACAAGCCGAACCGCCCTGACCAAGCGTGCAGAAGACGCAGAGGGCCGTCTTAAAGCTATGACCGGAGAGCTGACCGGCCTGAAGCAGCACATAAGCCGGATGACTGAAGCCATTTTTGGTAAGTATTTGCTGTCTTGTATGTATGCTTGACATAATCCCATAGAGACTCGCCCGGCGACTTATAATCTCAATCTCCTTTTGCAGGTCAACGAACTCGCTAGCTTCCGGACGACAGCCTGTTGAAGTTGAAGGCCCTATACTGACTTACTGAACAGCTGTATGCCAGATCCCTTGTCACTATTAAAGCTGTCATGACTGAGAGGGGCGTTCCCAAATTTATGAAAGGTGTGCTAGAAGTCCTCTCTACCCTCCCGAAGCAGATAGAAGAGCTGAAGAGATCAGCCGCCCGTAAGGGTGCAATTTCCTCCTTAAGCCGGGCACTAGCATACACACCAGAACTTCATCCGGAAGAGATGATGGGCGGCTTCCCGCAACTCAAGGATGATGGGTCAGAATTCACGCAGGAGGACTACGCTTGCTGCCACAAGGCATCCCGGGTGTTAGCCAGCCAGCTAGCCGCCGAAACTGATCTGAAGACATATCAGGCGGCTTACGACGCCAACAATGCCCGAATCCGAGCGCCCACTTTCGAGCCAAAGGATCTGACTCCCCAACGGCGTAAGCATATCTTCGCTCCTGACGTTGACCCATCTCCCATCTTGAATGATGAAGCTCAATTTGAAGCTCTACTCAATTGCAATTGGGATGTGGACAACCTTCAGATCCAGGAACCCGAAGACCCGGCGCACGGCGATCCATCGACAAGCTAGGTGAAGAGCCGTTCTTCCAAGACTCTGACCCGGGCAAAACTGAACCGCCGGGCCTTTGACTTGTAAAAATATGGAAAACGTATTTTGGGCCCTGTGAGGCTTTGTAACAACAGTAGAAAAAACTTGATTGTCTGCCCCTGTGCCTTCGTGCATCTTTAAATATCTTTCAGTTCGTATGCTGGTGGCTTAGCAAAATTGTCTTGATGTAATCACCTGGCTGCCTTGACCCGCCTAGCGGGTTATACTTCATGAGCAATGCTAAGCCGAGGTTGCCCAAAGAACTTAGAATATTATCATGAAAAAACACCTGCAAAAAACAAACAACTTGTATATCTCTTGCCCTATAAGCCGGCTTTAAAGGCACAGCAGGACAAGATTCTTGTTTTTGTAAAAAAAAATTGTATTGCTTCCTAAAGAAGCTAGGCACAAAAGCCTAAAAACCTCGTAAGCCGGCTCTCACATGACATAAATCCGTCATTTAAACCTTAGCAAGTTCAGGGTCTTTAAAAGATTAACATGGCTAAGAGTACGAACGGGCCACATAGCGGAGGGGTTACGACAAACAAGGCGAGTTTATCCTAGCTCACTGTAAGCCGGCTCTCTCGTGACAAAACCGCCGTTTAAACCTTGACAAGCCCAAAGTCTTTGAAAGACTGACTGCCAAGAGTTCGGCGGGTCACATGGCGGAGTAGCAAGTTGCAAACAGGCAGGTTTAACTTGAACATGGCATGTAAAGCCTGGCCAAGAGGGTATGAAAGCTAAACCCAGTGGGTTGGAAGCCCCCAAGTGACTTGAAGAACAAACTCCTTGCACAAAACTTAGTGCGAGACACCAGCGGAGACCTTGAATAAAGGGGATGCCAACTTTATTATATCATAAAAGACGGTATATACAACGGCAGGGGTATGTACATTGATGAGAGCCGGGCTGGCGGCTCATGTATAGTATGGCCGAAGGTGAGCAATATTCCACGGCCTTGCAGTCTCTTCACCAGAAGTGCGTGACTTGTCACTCTCCCGCATATCAATGAGATAGTAAGAACCATTGTTGAGATTTCTACTGATCACAAATGGTCCTTCCCAAGGAGGTGATAACTTCTGCATATCTTACTGGTCTTGAATCAAACGGATTACTAAGTTGCCTTCTTGGAACGTCCGGGTCTTGACCCTGCGGCTATGATAGTGACGCAGGTCTTGCTGGTAAATCGCGGATCGTGCTGCTGCAAGATCATGTTCTTCGTCTAAAGCATCCAAAGCATCCTGACGTGCCGTCTCATTATCAGCTTCCACATGAGCCGCCACTCTAGGCGAGTCATGACGAATATCACTGGGGAGAACAGCATCCGCGCCATAAACCAAGAAGAAAGGCGTATAACCTGTTGACCTGTTGGGGGTGGTTCTTATGCTCCAAAGAACTGAAGGTAACTCCTCCACCCAACAACCCGGCGTGCGCTCCAAAGGAACCATAAGCCGGGGTTTTATCCCTCTCCAAATTTCTTGGTTAGCGCGCTCTGCTTGACCGTTAGACCGCGGGTGAGCCACAGAAGATACATCGAGGCGGATATGCTCACCATCGCAAAATTCCTTCATAGCCCCCTTGGACAGGTTTGTGCCATTGTCAGTAATGATACTATGTGGATAACCGAAACGAAAAATCATCTTTTTGATGAACTGAACTGATGTTGCTGCATCACACTTGCTAACTGGCTCAGCTTCAACCCACTTAGTAAACTTGTCAACTGCCACCAAAAGGTGGGTTTTCTTGTCTTTAGACCTCTTAAAAGGTCCCACCATATCAAGCCCCCAGACTGCAAATGGCCAAGTGATTGGAATCATCCGCAACTCTTGAGCCGGCACATGGGCACGTCGTCCAAACTTTTGGCACCCGTCGCACTTACTGACCAAGTACTCCGCATCTTTATGAGCTGTTAACCAGTAAAAACTGTGTCGAAAAGTCTTGGCCACCAAAGATTTTGACCCGGCGTGATGACCACAATCGCTGGCATGTCTCTCTTGCAGTATTTCATGGCCCTCTTCAGGAGAAACACATCGCTGAAAAACGCCAGTCACGCTGCGCCTGTGTAACTCGCCATTGACCATGGTCATGGACTTACACCGCCATATGATTTGCCGCGCCAGAGTCTCGTCTTGAGGTAACTCGCCGCGGGCCAGATATGCCAGATAAGGCAGTGTCCAATCAGGGATTGCGCGGAGAGCCGCCACCAATTGTCCTCCTGGGTCAGGTATAGCTAAATCTTCCTCCGACGGTAACTTAACCGACGGGTGATGCAACACGTCCAGGAACACATTAGGCGGCACCGGCTTACGCTGGGATCCCAGTCTTGATAACGCATCAGCCGCCTCATTCTTCCGCCGATCAATATGATCCACTTGATAGCCTTTGAAGTGGCCAGCAATAATATCAACCGCCTGGCGGTAAGCCGCCATGCGGGGGTCCTTAGAATCCCACGTGCCAGAGACTTGCTGAGCTACTAGATCTGAGTCGCCAAGACATCTGACCCGGCTCAAATTCATCTCCTTGGCCACACGGAGCCCATGAAGCAAAGCCTCATATTCAGCTGCATTGTTAGTGCAAGGAAACATTAGCCGCAAAACATAACAAAACTTGTCACCTCGCGGGGAAGTTAAAACAACTCCAGCCCCCGATCCTTCCAATTGCCTTGAGCCGTCAAAATGAATTGTCCAATATGTATTATCCGGCTTCTCCTCAGGTGCTTGACACTCCGTCCAATCATTGATAAAATCCACCAGGGCTTGAGATTTGACAGCCGTCCGGGGCACATATTTCAGATTAAGAGGTCCAAGCTCAATTGCCCACTTAGCAATCCTGCCAGTAGCTTCTCTTTTTTGGATGATATCCCCCAAAGGAGCGGAGCTAACCACTGTGATCAGATGCCCAAGGAAATAGTGCTTCAGTTTGCGATTGGCCATGAACACACCAAACGCCAGCTTTTGCCAATGCGGATATCTTTGCTTGGACTCCGTCAAGACCTCACTAACATAATAAACTGTCCGCTGGACTGGGTACTCCTTACCCGCCTCCTTGCGCTCCACCACAACTGCTGCGCTGATAGCTCTGTTGTTAGCCGCCACATATAAGAGCAAAGGCTCCTTTTCCACCGGAGCAGCCAAAACAGGCGGCTCAGCTAACTGCTTCTTGAGTGCCTCATCAGCTGCATCACTCCAAATGAAGTCATCTGTCTTCTTCATCATCTGATATAGAGGGATAGCTTTCTCACCCAGGCGGCTTATGAATCGGCTCAGAGCGGCAATACGACCCGCCAGGCGCTGAACATCATTAATGCACGCCGGCTTAGACAAAGAAGTGATGGCCTTTATCTTGTCCGGGTTAGCCTCAATACCACGCTCGGAGACCAAGAATCCCAAGAGCTTGCCTGCAGGCACACCGAACACACACTTTGCCGGGTTAAGCATCATCTTGTAAACCTGCAGATTATCAAAAATTTCCTTCAAATCAGCCAACAGAGTCTCCTTCTTCCTTGATTTGACCACAATATCATCCACATAAGCATGAACATTGCGCCCAATCTGACCATGAAGACAGTTATGCACACAGCGCTGATAAGTCGCCTGAGCACTCTTGAGCCCGAAAGGCATAGACACATAGCAGAAAGCTCCAAAAGGCGTAATAAAAGATGTCTTCTCTTGGTCTTTGACTGCCATCTTGATCTGATGATAACCCGAATAAGCATCCAAGAAACATAAACTCTCACAACCCGCCGTTGCATCAATAATCTGGTCGATACGGGGGAGAGCAAATGGATCAGCCGGACACGCCTTGTTGAGATCTGTGTAATCAACACACATGCGCCATGTGCCGTTCTTCTTGAGTACCAACACCGGGTTGGCTAACCACTCCGGGTGAAAAACTTCGACGATAAACCCTGCTGCCAAGAGCCGGGCTACTTCTTCTCCAATAGCCTTACGCCTCTCCTCATTGAAACGACGGAGGAACTGTTTGACCGGCTTAAACTTAGGATCCACATTAAGGTGGTGCTCAGCGAATTCTCTCGGTACACCCGGCATGTCAGAAGGTTTCCATGCAAAGATGTCCCAATTCTCACGGATGAATTCGATGAGCGCGCTTTCCTATTTGGGATCCATATTGGCCCCAATAGTGAACTGCTGCGATGAGTCGCCAGGAATAAAATCCACCAGCTTGGTATCTTCTGCCACAAACTTAAGAGGCAGCTCAGATTCCGTGTTGGGCTTCTTCAACGGGGTCATATCTGCCAGGTCAACATTCTACTTATAAAATTTGAGCTCCGCCTCAGCACAACTTGACTCGGCATACGCAGCATCGCCTTCCTCGCACTCAAGAGAAATCTTCCGATCACCATGCACTGTAATCGTCCCTTTTAACCCGGGCATCTTGAGCTACAAGTAGACATAACAAGGCCTAGCCATGAACTTGGCGTAAGCCGGCCGCCCAAACAAAGCGTGGTACGGGCTCTTGATTTTGACCACTTCAAACCATAAGGTCTCCACCCTGTAGTTGAACTCGTCACCAAAGGCCACTTCCAAGGAAATCTTTCCAACTGGATAAGCCGACTTTCCGGGCACCACGCCGTGAAAAACCGTTGAGGATGGCTTGAGATCCTTGTCACGCAAGTTCATCCGGCGGAACGTGTCATCGTATAGGATGTTGATACTGCTGCCACCATCCATAAGCACCTTGGTGAACACGTAACCTCCCACTTGGGGGGGCTACTACTAAGGCCAACTGCCCCGGGTTATCCACACGCGGCGGGTGATCCTTCCTGCTCCAAGTTATGTCATACTCAGACCACTTTAAATACTGCGGGAGAGCCAGCATGACCGCATTAACCGCCCGCTTGCGCTCCTTCGGATCCCGCTTGTCAAGGCTTGTCGTAAAGACGTGGTATTGACCTCCACTAAGTTGTTTCGGGTTACTCTGATATCCGGACTGGTTGTTTTGTCGCTGACCTCCATTGCCAGACTGTTGATTATGACCTCCATGGTTTCCCTGACCTTGATAACCAGAGCCTGATCCGCCTGGCGCAAAGCCGGTCCCAGGAGAACCGGATCCTGACCCACCGGACGGTCCGTCGCCGCCGCCCTGATGCTGGTTAATGCTGTAATTCTAGAATTCCCGCATGATCCAACAATCCTTCCAAGCATGAGCGGCTGGTTTATCGGGGACACTATGTTTTGGGCAAGGGGCGTTCAACGCTGCTTCCATATTGAAAGGCTTAGACTTGCCAAACGGCGGTTTACCATTGCCCTTGCCACGGTTGTTCCTAGCACTAGTATTGGCCACTAGGTCTGACCCGCCGTCCGGGTGTTTCCGCTTACCGCCATTATTGTTGTTATTATTTCCTGCCCCATTCTGCTGCTGACCCTTGCCATTGCCATTCTTCTTACCCTTAGCTGATTTCTCCTCATCAGACCGAGGATCCTTCGTACTGTCAGAATCTGCATATTTGGCGAGAGCCGCCATAAGCTCCCCCATATCCTGGCATGAACGCTTGAGCCGTCCGAGCTTCTACTTGAGGGGCAAAAAATGGCAATTCTTCTCCAGAATTAGAACCGCCTGAGCCGCCGTGATATTATCAGAGGAGTGGATAATGGTTGAGACCCGCCGGACCCAATGATGGGCCGACTCATCCTCACGCTGCATGCAATGATCCAAATCCACGATCGTCATGGGCTGCTTGCATGTCCCTTGAAAATTCTTGATGAACTTCGCCTTCAACTCGGCCCAAGAATTAATGGTGTTGGGTGGCAAGCCCTTCAACCACGTGCAAGCCAGCCCTTCCAGCATCATGATGAAATACTTGGCGCAGACTGCATCACTGACGTCTAACATCTCCATGGCTAGCTCATAACTCTCGATCCAAGCTTCCAGAGGCAGATCGGCAGTATAATTTGGCACCTTGCGGGGACCCTTGAAATCCTTTGGCAGGCGTTCGTTTCGTAAAGCTGGCACTAAGCACGTCACTCCCACAGCCCTGGAAGTTACTCCGGCTCCTACCGAAACGGAAGGTGCTACTGTGGGTTCTTGGTAAGCTGCCGCGGCAGCCGCCGCTGCCGCCCCTCGCTGCGCTCTCGCACGATCTACAAGCACCTGGGCATTAACAGCAAGCGGGTCATCCCGCGCCGGATTTTGACGTCGATCGCTGCTAGAGATCGCAGGTGACTCTATACGCCGACTGTAACTGCGGCTTGGGATGGGGGTTGAGAGCATATGGCTCCGGCTATAGGTATACTTCTCCTGTTGCGCCACCGCTGTCTGCAAATATCCGATGGCGTTCCGCGCTTCTTCCGCAAAAGGCGTTCCATCAGGGATGGGGAGCGCGCCAAGCCTGACTGCAGCTGCCACCATGTTCTCCACCGGGTTAGAATAATGAACGGGTGGTGTCAGAAAGTGCTGCGGCGGGGCCTGGTTCCTGCGGGGCGGGTCTGGCAGCTGATGTTGAACCGCCGCCCTGCTTCCAGGTACTTCTGCCGTCCGGGTCAAGGTCAGAGGTGCATTCCGCCCTGACCCTGGCGTGTTGAAAAGGTTCCTAGGCTCAGACTGATCTGGCAGACGGGTCTGGTGCCTCATCCGACGGACTGCGTCTGCGGTCTGCTGATCCAGGTCAAGGCGGAAGGCTTCCACCCTGAGGCGCTCCGACTCGGCATCCATCTGAGCTTTCAGCACATTGATTTCCTCTTGGGCACTGGCCATCTGATCCCTCAACCTCGCGATCTCCGCGTTACGGGCTGCTTGGTTTTCGGCCGTGACCTCGGTTCCCATCAGAGTCGTAAGTTCGTTCATCAGATCCAGCAAAACCAGAGCCGATGACCTGCGTGATCCAGACCCGGTTGCACCTGCAGCCATGCTACCAGGAGTCGATGCCGATCCTGCCATGAAAACAGCAGCTCGGCCTGGCGGCTCATAGTATTCTGGGTCCTGGTAGCCCTCGAAGTAGGCCCCAAGCCCGCCGTTGTGAAGCTGGTAGATTGATTCCGCCTCCCTGCTCGAGGATCCCTCCTCCGAGCAGATGAGGGTTTCCTCTCGCGATACAGAACCTTCCAGTTCCATGCCTTGGGTGAAACCGACGAAGACGTGCTTTCGGCCCGGATTAACTCGGGCGGGTTGCGCGCGCCGGGCCGGCTCGACGAGGTCGGTGCAGATGTCCGGCCCGGGCTTGGATCCGCCGATCTTGCCAATGGAAACGTGAATTCCGCCGAAGGGGACCCGGTACCCGTACTCGATTGAGTCGGCGTCGGGGCCCCAGCCAGCGTCGTCGATGTAGAGCTTGCCGCGGCGACTCTTGGTCATCCTGCCCACGGCGTATCCCTCGATCCCTGGGAGAGAGCCCTTCGAGTACTCCAAACCACCAAGCATCTGCCCCACGGTGGGCGCCAACTGTCGTGGTTTTGTCACGGCAGATGTCCGGGTTGAAGGACTTAGGGGTGAGGCCATGGCTACGGCAGTTAACTCGAAGGGGTTGGTCGGGACGAAAGACACAGGTTTACCCAGGTTCGGCCCCTCTCGCTGGAGGTAATAGCCTACGTCCTGCTTTGAGTTATATTGATTGGATATCGATTACAAGGGAGCGGATTCGCTTGACCTAATACTCGATCAAAGGTTTCATGTCTAAGCCGCCCGGGTAACCCGCCTTTATATACACAGGTCGAGCCCCTGGGCTTACAAGAGTCCGGGTCGGGTCGTACTTGACAACCGACTCTGCCTCTAACTACTCGTACCTTGTCTGGCAAGCCGCCCCCGGCGGTTAACACCACCGGGTCACACATTGTCTTCTGACTCTGGGCCTCCAGGCCCATTGAGCAAGCCTCTTCCAAACCTTACCGTCGAACCGCCAACCTCATGACCCGGCCCCACCTGGGCAGGTCTCACCACGGGGTTATATCCCCAACAGAAAGGATAACTTTAAGGTGGTTTCGTAGCCTACAAACAATTTCTTCTTATGTTCTCCGCTAGATAGGAACTTTGGAGTGATTCTTCGTTGCACGTTGAGGGATGGTTATGTGATCCAATTATATTAGCATTGTTGAGAGATTGTACTAGCAAAAGTACGGACCCTAGGCCTTGTTTTCAAGCATTGCAATACCGTTTGTGCTCACTTTTGTTACTTGCTACCTTGCTGTTTTTATTGTTACTATTACAAAAATCAATATCTACTATCATTACTACACTTGTATCACCATCTCTTCGTCGAACTAGTGCACCTATACAATTTGCTATTGTATTGGGTGTGTTGGGGACACAAGAGATTTCTTGTATTTGATTGCAGTGTTGTTTGAGAGAGACCATCTTCATCCTACACCTCCCACGGATTGATAAACCTTAGGTCATCCACTTACGGAAAATTGCTACTGTCCTACAAAACTCTGCGCTTGGAGGCCCCACACGAGACTACAAGAGTAAAGTTGTGTAGTAGACATTAAGCTCTTTTCTGGCGCCGTTGCCGGGGAAGTGAGTGCTTGAAGGTATATCTTTAGATCTTGCAATCAAATCTTTTAGTTTCTTGTTTTTCACTAGTTTGGTTTTATAAAAGAAAACTAGAAAAAATGGAGTTTAGGTTACATCAATTGCTTCGTCTTTTTAATGTCTTTCGTGAAAATGATGGCTCGGAAAATTGTGCTCAATTGGTAGAGGAAGAATTTATGAAAATACTTAATGAGAATACCTTGAATGATTAGCATGATAGCAATATTGTTAGTATGAATTTTCTGAATATGCATGATGCTAATGATATGCAAAGCCACAAGCTTGGGGATGCTATGTTTGATGAATATGATATTTTTAGTCCCCCAGGTTTTGATGAGAAAAACTATTATGATGATAATGTGCCTCCTATGTATGATGATTATTGTGATGACATGTATGCTATAAAGAGTGATAGTAACCATGAAACTTGCCATCAGGATTTTTATATTCAAAGTGGTTATGTCTATCAAGTACCTCTGATAGTTATTTCGTTGAGTTTGCTCCCACTATTATGAATGAGAAGAAGTTTGCTTATGTGGAGAGTGATAAATTTTCTATGCTTGTAGATCATGAAAAGAATGTTGTATGTGATAGTTATATTGTTGAATTCCTTCATGATGCTACTGAAAATTATTATGAGGGAGGAACATATGCTTGTAGGAATTGCAATAATATCAAGTTTCGTCTCTAAGTGTTCAAAGTTTTGAAGTTGCACTTGTTTTGCCTTCCTATGCTAGTTGATTATTGCTCCCATAAATTGTTTTCTCACAAAATCCCTATGCATAGGAAGTGGGTTATACTTAAATGTGCTTGTCATGTGATTCATGATGCTCTCTTGCATGTTTCAACTACTATTCCTATACGAGCATCATTGAAATCATCATGCCTAGCTAAAAGGCATTAAAGAAAAGCGCTTGTTGGGAGACAACCCAACACTTTTACTTTCTGTTTTTGTGTGTTCACATGATTAAGCTACTGTATTAATCATTTTTTGTATCTTTTATTTCAATAAAGTGCTAGGTAAAGCCTTTGAGATAGTGTGGATACTTGCTTGTTTGATTATGTGCAAAAACAGAAAGTTTTGCCTCCAGTAAAGCATTTCTATGATTTTACTGGAGCGTCAAAATTTTTTGAAATTTTTACACAAAATTTATATGCAAATTCTATGCTCTGTCCTACTTTTTCAGAATTTTTAGAGTCAGGTAAGTATGGTGATCATTTAGATCTTCACAGACTGTTCTGTTTTTGACAGATTCTGTTTTGCATGCATAGTTTGCTTGTTTGAAGTGTTTCCATATCTTATATTTGGTGATATAAATTGTGGGAATGATGGAATACAGTAGGTATTATGTGAGAACAATTATGAATCTTGTCTTGACAGTACCTAAGTGAATGATCTATCTTTACTACACTAACCCATCTCACGAAGTTCCATTAAGTTTTGTGTGATTGAAGTTTTCAAGTTTTGGGTGAGATACCGATATGAGGTGAATAAGGAGCAGCAAGGACCTAAGCTTGAGGATTCCCAAGGCACCCCAAGGTAATATTCAAGGAAGACTCAAGCGTCTAAGCTTGGGGATGCCCCGGAAGGCATCCCCTCTTTCGTCTCCAACATTATTGGTATATCTTACTTAGAGCTATATTTTTATTCATCACATAATATGTGTTTTGCTTGGAGCATAATTTTATTTTGTTGTTTTCTGTTATATATTATTTATAATCTTGTTTTTCAATAAAAAGTTCCAAGAATTGCCTCTTAGGATGCTTGAGCTACATGTTTGATATGTGCTGTATAAAAACAGAAACTTTTGCTGTAGTGTTTGAATTTTCATATTTTACTGGAACGTGGAAAGTTTCTGAAATTTTGACACAGTGTTTTGATATAAATTATTTATCACGTACTAAATTTTCATAATTTTTTCAGTTACATAAGTACCCTGTTTACATAAATTGCTACAGACTGTTCTGTTTAGACAGATTGTTGTCATAGTTTTGTTATCTACTTATCCTATAGTTTCCATAGCATATATTGGTAGATATAAATTGTGGAAATGATAGTAAACAGTAGATGATGTTTGAAAATTATTGTGAAACTTTTCATGGCAGTACAAGAAGTGCGGATTTATTCTTATGTGTACTAACCTATCTCACGAGTTCTTTTCGAGTTTTTGTGAATGAAGTTTTTGAGACTTAGGTGAAACCGGGATATTAGAGGATTGAACGAGATACAAAAGCTCAAGCTTGGGGATGCCCAAGGCACCCCAAGTAAATATTTCAAGAAATCTCAAGCATCTATGCTTGGGGATGCTACACATCCCACCTCTCTTCATCAAACAAATATCGGTTAGCCTATGTTGAGCCTAAATTTTTATTTGTCCACATTGTTTGTTCTATTCTTGGAGTGTCATTTTATTTTGTTTTGCTTGCTGTTTTAATAAAATACTTAGATCTGAAAACCTTTATTGAGAGAGAGTCCTCGCATAGCTACTTTATTGTTTGACTACTCATTGATCTTCACTTATATCTGTTGAGAGTAGTTCGATTGTTTGCTCTTATGCTTCACTTATATCCTATGAGTAAATTGTGAATCAATGAAATATCATAAATATGAAATTATCAATGTGCTTTATGCTTAGTAGTAGCTTTACATCTGGTTTAGAAAGTGAAATGTTTTGAAGCTTGACAATCACAATATTGGTCATACAAGCAATTCGTGAATGATTAGTATAAGGAGGAGAACTTTCACATACAAATATATTATCTTGGATATCTTCTATGATTGTGAATACCCATTAATTATTTTCAAACTTGAGCAAATTAGTTGAAGTTGGACAAGGAAGACAATGTAATGAGTTATGGTTGTGTATATTTGCATAGAAGTTATATTGTTATGGATCCTCCAACATGTGGTGTTTGCTTAGGATCTTTTGCTACCCAAAAATTCGTACTAAGTAGAGATACTACTTGTGCATCGAAAAACCATTAAACCCAGTTTCTTGCCATGAGTGTCCACCATACCTACCTATGGATTGAATATGATCCATCAAGTAAGTTGTCATCGGTGCAAAAAGGCAATAAAAATTGCTTCTAAATGTGTTTGATCATTTAGTGTAAGAGAAAATTGAGCGTTGTACGAACTTGTGATGGCAAAGTAATAAAAGTGATGGACTGCATAATAAAGGTTGCTATCATAAGCGGCAATATAACGTGACGTTCTTTTGCATTAAGGGATTGTGCATACAAAACCAAAAAGCACATGACAACCTCTACTTCCCCCTGCGAAGGGCCTATCTTTTACCTTTCAGTATTTACTTTTATGCAAGAGTCAATAGTATGAATTCTCATTTCAACCTCAATTATTCTCTAGTTGGCAAGCATCATGTGGTGGGGAAAGATCTAGGCACATATGGCCAGTCAAATACATTTGATCATGACTTATTATTGTTGACAGTTATCTCTATGATAAATGAGTTGGGAGGCGAAACATTAAGCCCCTATCTTTCTCTGTGTTCGATGGATGCCATTTGTTCTAAAAATATGCTTTGAGTACTAGCAATCATAGAAGACTGTATGATGATTGAGTATGTGGAGCTCTTACTTAGACTTTGTTGAGAATAAATTGAATTGCAATTGTTTGGTGACTAAGAACATAGGTTGTTAAGTTTCAAGAGAATTCATTGTTTGAACCATAACATGTGAATTGGTTGCTACTTTATCATGATGAGTTTTATGAGAAAGAGTTGTTGTTATGATGCTAGGAAAAGTGGTTGAAATTATCATTGATCAAACTTATGCACTATGCTAGCATTCACACTTCATAAATTATTTCTTTTATCATTTACCTACTCGAGGACGAGTAGGAATTAAGCTTGGGGATGCTGATACGTCTCCAACGTATCTATAATTTATGAAGTATTCATGCCATATTCGCCTATGTTTACAATACTTCTTTATGGTTTTGATGCACTTTATATGATTTATTTAGAACTAACCCGGACTGACGCTGTTTTCAGTAGAACTACCGTGGTGTTGTTTTTTTGCAGAAATAAAAGTTCTCCAAATGCAATGAAACTTTTTGATGATTTTTTTGGAACAAAAGAGGGACTAGAAGCTTCGTGGGAGGGCCAGAAGAGCCACGAGGTGGGCAAAACCCACCACCACGCGCCAGGCCCCTCTTCGCGTGAAACCAACGCTCAAAAATCCTAGAAATACAGAAACCATCAGAAATAACCCTAGACTCCTCGTTCCACCGCCGCAACTCTCTGTATCAATGAAAAACTAATCTGGAGGCGTTCCAGTACCCTGCCGGAGTGGGTAGATCATCTCCAGTGGCCATCTTCATCATCCCGACGGAGGCCATGACGAGGAGGGAGTAGTCCACCCTCGGGGCTGACGGTTTGTACCACTTGCTATGTGTTCAATCTCTCACTCTCGTGTTCTTGAGATGGCACGATCTTGATACATCACGGGCTTTGTTAATATAGTTGGATCATATGGTGTTTTCCCCTCTCTATCTTGTTGTGATGAATTGAGTTTTCCCTTTGAGATTTTGTTATCATCGGATTGAATACTTTTATGGATTTGAGAGCACTTGATGTATGTCTTGCATGTGGATACCCGTAGTGACATTGGGGTATTCAAGTGATTCACTTGATATATGTTATGGCGTCAACTTGCGGATTCCGGTGACCTTGGGGTTCTATGCATAGGGGTTGATTGCACGTTTTCATACCTTGTTCTCCGATAGAAATCTTGGGGCACTCTTTGAGGTTCTTTTTGTTGGATTGAGTATTATGAATCTGAAATTGTTTGATGCGTATCGTATAATTAACTCATAGATACTTGTGGTGACATTGGAGTATCTAGGTGACATTAGAGTTGGTTGATGCGTATCATATGGTGTTATTCTAGTATGAACTCTTAGATAGATCGATCGGAAAGGATAACTTGGTGTTATTTTAGTACGAACTCTTGGATAGATTGATCGGAAAGGATAACTTTAAGGTGGTTTCGTACCCTACCAACAATTTCCTCTTATGTTCTCCGCTAGATAAGAACTTTGGAGTGATTCTTCGTTGCATGTTGAGGGATGGTTATGTGATCCAATTATATTAGCATTGTTGAGAGATTGCACTAGCGAAAGTACGGACCCTAGGCCTTGTTTTCAAGCATTGCAATACCGTTTGTGCTCACTTTTGTTACTTGCTACCTTGCTGTTTTTTATTTTTACTATTACAAAAATCAATATCTACTATAATTACTACACTTGTATCACAATCTCTTCGTCGAACTGGTGCACCTATACAATTTGCTATTGTATTGGGTGTGTTGGGGACACAAGAGATTTCTTGTATTTGATTGCAGGGTTGTTTGAGAGAGACCATCTTCATCCTACACCTCCCACTGATTGATAAACCTTAGGTCATCCACTTGAGGGAAAATTGCTACTGTCCTACAAAACTCTGCGCTTGGAGGCCCAACACGAGTCTACAAGAATAAAGTTGTGTAGTAGACATCATTGACTCCCGCTGAAGTTGTGCCGTCCTCAACTCCTGTCGATGCTTCTGATGATTTTGCTAAGGACATGGTGCGCTCTTCATGGAGCTCCCTCGACGACGGTGATGACGAGGATGATGAGGATGGCGTAGAGCTAGCCCCGCAAACTCCGCTGGCTTCCAAGTGCTCCAGTGGGGTGAGTGCGGGACGTGAGGCAGCTGCGTGCGAGGGTTCGCAGGAGGTGCGATTGCTGCGTGGTCCACATCATCTGTCATCTCTAGCCCCGACTTTGCCCCCTCGGCCCATCCCTGCGTGGCTTCATGGTCGATGCTGCAGGTGCCTTGTTATTGGACATCGTGCGGCGAAATGCAGGGATCCCTTTCGGTTCTCTCATTGCTTGCGGAACGGCCATCGGGCCCGTGAGTGTCGGAACGCTTGGCGTCCGCTCAACTTGCTCGATAACTCTACTGCTTTGCCATTTTCCCGCCTCGACACCAAGCATCATCTACATCCAGCTTCATGTCTGACCCAGTCTGATGCCATGCTTCCCTCTAACGAGATCCGACGCGACTCTTGGGCGTCTGTTGTTTCTTCTTCTGCTGGTTCTATAGCCTCAGCTAAGGTAGCGCTTTAGTCTGTCTTTGCTGCACAAGACGATCTATTATGCTATGAGCTGCAAGGCATGGCATCCTTGCAAATGGTGAAGGCGATTCAGCCTCTGCGTGATGTGGTTGATTCAATGCACGGATGGATGTTGCGAGCTGGGAGCCTGCTCGAGCGTGCGGAGGGTGCTCTGGGCTGGTTATCTCCTGCGATTGCTGAGGCGTCACCCCCTCCTATGGCGCCTCCTCTGCCTAAGTTGGTTGTTGTTCGAGGACGGCAAAGATGTGGATCTTTATGGTTGCTTCTCCCCACATGCTTCAGGCTTCTCGCCCCTTGTTGGGTCTAGTTCGACGCCCCTTGTGCTGCCAGACTTCGAGGGTGAGGCCTCCGTCAAGGTTGTGCCTTCGGTGCTGCAGATCATGCCTGAGCTATAGGTGTTGTGTGGGGAACGTGTTTCGCCTTCGCCGATGGAGCAACTCAAGTTGGGCTCTCTCCAGGCTTCAAAGGTGGACCCGGTGTCCTCACGACACCCCGTGGAGCCTTGTCAGGCGTCAGGCGGCCTACCTGTCGGCATCATGTAGTGTAGAGTTTTAGATGTTGCTGCCCTTCCCTCCTCCACGACCATCGAACAGGTGATGCCTATGAGTGGCATGGCCATAGAGCCACTTGTGTTGGCACCTACACCAACTTCAGATGCTCTCTTCGTGAAGAAACTTTGTGACTTGCTCGCCAGCGTGGAGGCTGCTAGACCTGGTTTGGGCAGGTCGATTGCTTGCCTTCTGACGGGGACGTCGATAAGGGGCAAACAAAAGAAGGTGGGCAAAGGCAAGAGTGGTGCCAAAGGCAAGGGGTTCCTGCTTGATGGATCTTCAGTCTCTCGGTCCATCCTCTTGAATTAGGTTGTCATTGTGGCCTGGGAGGTGCCTGACCTCTTGTGTCAAGGTGTTCTCTTCGGGGATTCGTGGATGTTGTGTTTTTGGAGAGTTTGGTTGGCCGCATGTGCGTTTGTGGGGTTTCATGCAATGCGAGTAGTTCGTTTGTGCTCCGTTTGTAATGGTTTTCGCTCGGTTTTCCTTAAATTAACTGGGAACTCTCTTCTTCTTAATTAATCGATGAGGCAAAGCTTTTGCCTCTGTTTCAGAAAAAAGGTGTCCACATGGTATGCCTATCTTCCAAACATGGCCCACAGCATACGCAAGTCAGCCTCCATAAAGCACCACCAGGAGTTTGACATGAGAATTGACGCTGGTTAAACAACACAACATCAACAGTGAAAGACTCGTGCCAATACAAGGCCAATCCACCACTATTTCCAATGCTATCTATTCCTTCAAAACCTTTGAGACCAAATCTCTTTTTGCATCTTTTCATTTTTTTTAATTTTCTTTGCCAAGTTTAACACAAAAATACCACACTTGGGGAAAGCGACTCAATGAAAGTCGCCACTTCACAAACTTTCCGGGAGTCACCCCCCTCTCAGCATCTCCATCTTAGGAGACTCATTGCTTCCGGACTAACTCTGGAACGGAGCCCGCCAATTTACCGTTTGTTGCATCATTATTGCACCATCATTTATTCTAGTCCTCTTTAGGTTACGCTTTGGTGTTGCAGCTGTTGTCGGGCTTGTTGGCGGCAAAATTCCACCCCAAACTCGATGATGGATCATTCACCCCATCGTAAGCCATTGTAGGAAGTGCTAGAAGTTCGCGCTTCCTTTTCCTGTCAAGCCTTAGTCATGTCCCGATCATTATGTTTTTCTGGCTGCAAAGGAACAGTGGCCATTGCCAGTTTCTATTTCCTGACAGCTTCTAGCCTACACATCATTTCTTCCACATCCATATCATCATACATCCCTTTGACAACAGTCTTTACATCAAAATCCTATGTTTGATCATACTAAGAATAAAACTTATCATTTTGTCGGCCACCAAATCCGCGGCCTCGCCCACTATTGGTGCCCCTGAATCGAGCATCACCCCGCCCCCGGCCACCTCTTCACATAGCTGACACACGCATATCTTTATATATCAACGCGGATGTAGGAAAAACTCCATCCCAATGCTTGATATATAGGTGCCCAATGAATCCACATAATGCACACCAATCATGTAGTTTTTAATACTTCACAAAGTGAATTTGCCACTTTGTTTGTCTAACCATGGAGGTATGATTTTTGAGTGGTTTCCTAATATCAATCGGTATATTGGCACAATAAAAATTCTGAGAAAAATTTGACTCATTATGAATTGAAACAAACTCGCCCTATTTTGATGCAAGAGGTTTAACCATCGAACACATCCCATCTGGCATATCATGAATCTGAACCCACATGTTGAAACTAAAGAGTTCCAGTGTGGATGGCTTTGCAAAACCATTGTAGGGCACCAAGATCACAAGGCAGCCCTCGAAGGTCCATGGCCCCCCTTCCATCACCTTAATCCAATCTCCGAGACAAGAAATGTAAGTAGTTTAGGGTTCATCTCCCAAATATCAGAATTTGACCTCCCTTGCTAGATTCTAGGCTAAACGCATATGTTTACAGAACTAGGACCCACTGTATATTCCTTCTTGATGTATGGTTAGACTTTGTCTCAATACTTTTCTCGTAGTTGCGGATGCTTGCGAGGGGGTTAATCATAAGTAGGTTGTTAGTTCAAGTAAAAACAGCACCTTAGCACCGGTCCACCCACATATCAAATTATCAGAGTAGCGAACACGAATCCAACCAACATGATGAAAGTGACTAGATGAAATTCCCGTGTACCCTCAAGAACACTTTGCTTCTCATAAGAGATCATTTTGGCATGTCCTTTGCCACAAAAGGATTGGGCTACCTTTCTGCACCTTACCTATTGTTACCGTTACTTGCTCGTTACAAATTACCTTGCTATCAAACTACTTGCTACTTACAATTTCAGTGCTTGCAGAAATTACCTTGCTGAAAACCGCTTATCATTTCCTTCTGCTCCTCGTTGGGTTCGACACTCTTACTTATCGAAAGGACTACGATTGATCCCCTATACTTGTGGGTCATCAAGAATCTTTTCTGGCGCCGTTGCCGGGGAGTGAAGCGCTCTTGGTAAGTGGAAATCGGTAAGGAAAAACTTATAGTACATGCTGAAATTTACTGTCACTTGTTACTATGGAAAGCAATCCTTTGAGGGGTTTGTTCGGGGTATCTTCACCTCGACCGGAACCACAATTAGTTGCCCCTTAACCTACAACACCTACTGAAAATATTGGTTATGAAATTCCATTGGGTATGTTAGAACAACTGCTAGCTAATCCTTATGCAGGAGATGGAACTGAACATCCTGATATGCACCTAATACATGTGGATGAAATTTGTGGATTATTTAAGCTTGCAGGTTTATCCGGAGATGAAGTTAAGAAGAAGGTTTTCCCTTTATCTTTGAAGGTAAAAGCATTGACATGGTATAGGCTATGTGATGATATTGGATCATGGAACTGGAATCATTTGAGATTGGAATTCCACCAAAAGTTTTATCCTATGCATCTAGTTCATCGTGATCGGAATTATATATATAATTTCTGGCCTCGTAAAGGAGACAGCGTCGCTCTAGCTTGGGGGAGGCATAAGTCAATGTTATATTCATGCCCCAATCATGATATCCCGAAAGAAGTTATTATTCAAAAATTCTATGCTCGGCTTTCTCATAATGATCAAACCATGCTCGATACTTCTTGTACTGGTTCTTTTATGAAGAAGACTATTGAATTCAAGTGGGATCTCTTGGAAAGAATTAAACGCAACTCTGAAGATTGGGAACTCGACGAAGGTAATGAGTCAGGTATTAAGCTTGAATTTGATTGTGTTAAATCTTTTATGAATACCGATGCTTTTCACAAGTTTAACACTAAATATGGACTTGACTCTGAGATAGTAGCCTCTTTTTGTGAATTATTTGGTGCTCATGTTGATCTCCCTAAGGAGAAGTGGTTTAAATATCACCCCCCTATTAAAAAATATTAAAGAACCGGTCATAGCTAAAGAAGAAACTATCATTTACAATGTTGATCCAGTTGTGCCTACTGCTTATATTGAAAAACCACCTTTCCCTGTTAGGATAAAGGAACATGCTAAGGTATCAACTGTGGTTCGCAAGAGTAATATTAGAGCACCTAAGCCCTCTGAACAAATTAAAGTAGAACCTAGTGTTGCTATGGTTAAAGATCTCTTGGTAGAAAATATTGATGGGCATGTCATTTACTTCTGTGATGAAGCTGCTAGAATTGCTAAACCCGATGAAAAAGATAAACATAGACCCGTAGTTGGCTTGCCTGTTGTCTCAGTTAAAATAGGAGATCATTATTATCATGGCTTATGTGATTTAGGTGCTATTCCTTTTACTTTATATCAAAAAATTATGAATGAAATAGCACCTGCTGAAATAGAAGATATTGATGTTACTATTAAACTTGCTAATAGAGACTCCATCACACCACTTCGGATTGTTAGAGATGTTGAAGTCTTGTGTGGGAAAATAAAATATACTACTGATTTTCTAGTTCTTGGTTCCCCACAAGATGACTTTTGTCCCATTATCTTTGGTAGACCTTTCTTGAACACTGTTAATGCTAAGATTGATTGTCAAAAAGAAACCGCCAGTGTTAAGTTTGGTGATGTGTCTCATGATTTTAATTTTTTCCAAGTTTAGTAGACAACCTCGTGATAAAGAATTATCTAGTAAGGATGAAATAATTGGTCTTGCTTCTATTGCCGTTCCTACTACCAATCCACTAGAACAATATTTGCTAGACCATGAAAATGATATGCACTTGCGTGAAAGAAATGAAATAGATAAAATTTTCTTTGAACAAGAACCTCTACTAAAGCACAATTTGTCTATTGAAACTCTGGGAGGTCCTCCTCCACCTAAAAGTGATCCTGTGTTTGAATTAAAACAATTGCCTGACACTCTGAAGTATGCTTATCTTGATGAGAAAGAGATATATCATGTTATTAATAGTGCTAACCTTTCAGAACATGAAGAAGAAAGATTATTAAAAATTCTGAGGAAGCACCGGGCTTCTATTGGATATACTCTTGATGATCTTAAGGGCATTAGTCCCACTCTATGTCAGCACAAGATCAATATGGAACCTGATGCTAAACCCGTTGTTGATCACCAACGACGATTGGATCCCAAGATGAAAGAAGTGGTAAGAACTGAAATATTAAAGCTTCTGGATGCAGGTATAATCTATCCCATAGCTAATAGTAGATGGGTAAGTCCCGTTCATTGTGTCCCTAAGAAAGGAGGTATTACTGTTGTTCCTAATGATAAAAATGAACTTATCCCACAAAGAATTGTTACTGGCTATAGAATGGTAATTGATTTTAGAAAATTAAATAAAGCTACTAGAAAAGGCCATTACCCTTTTTTCCTTTCATTGATCAAATGCTTGAAATATTATCTAAGCACACACACTTTTGTTTCCTGGATGGATATTCTGGTTTCTCTCAAATACCTGTGTCACAATCCGATCAAGAGAAAACCACCTTTACTTGTCCTTTTGGAACCTATGCTTATAGACGTATGCATTTTGGTTTATGCAATGCACCTGCTACCTTTCAAAGATGCACGACTGCTATATTCTCTGATTTTTGTGAAAAGATTGTGGAGGTTTTCATGGATGATTTTTCCGTTTACGGAACTTCTTTCGATGATTGCTTAAGCAACCTTGATCGAGTTTTGCAGAGATGTGAACAAACTAATCTCGTCTTGAATTGGGAGAAATGCCACTTTATGGTTAATGAATGTATTGTCTTGGGGCATAAAATTTCCGAATGAGGTATTGAGGTGGATCAAGCTAAAGTTGATGCAATTGAGAAAATGCCATGTCCTAAAGATATCAAAGGTATTCGAATTTTCCTTGGTCATGCTGGTTTCTATAGGAGGTTTATTAAAGACTTCTCAAAAATTTCTCGGCCTCTTACTAATCTTTTACAAAAGGATATCCCCTTTGTTTTTGATGATGATTGTGTGGAAGCCTTTGAAACACTTAAGAAAGCCTTAACCACTGCACCTATTGTTCAACCACCTGATTGGAACTTGCCTTTTGAAATTATGTGTGATGCTAGTGATTATGTTGTTGGTGCTGTTCTAGGACAAAGAGTTGATAAGAAATTAAATGTTACCCATTATGCTAGCAAAACTCTAGAGAGTGCCCAAAGAAATTATGCTACTACTGAAAAAGAATTTTTAGCAGTTGTGTTTGCTTGTGATAAATTTAGATCTTACATTGTTGATTCCAAAGTTATTGTTCACACTGATCATGCTGCTATAAAATATCTTATGGAAAAGAAAGATGCTAAACCTAGACTCATTAGGTGGGTTCTCCTGCTTCAAGAATTTGATTTACATATCATTGATAGGAAAGGAGTTGAGAACCCCATAGCTGATAACTTCTGTATCTGTCACCCCGTAGCTGATTTACATATCATTGATAGGAAAGGAGCTGAGAACCCTGTAGCTAATATGTAAATCATGCTAGATGCCTACAGTGATAGCCAAATGGTCAACTATTTGCATGTCAGCAAAATACATATGATACGAGCAACAACAAGCATAGGTGGACTCTTTGAACATCTTCGGTAGCCATAAATTGAGGATTGCAAAGTACATTGACAAAAGTGTGGTCATGAGACAAGTTTGAGTAACATAGATGTATTTCACTCAATGAAGAGGGATAGCAGTGCATGTTGTACTATGAGCGGTAGGTATGTGTCAGCCTTGCTGAACAATGGGCCCTGCAGCTTTATGTTCATCTTGTAAAGCCCGATTGCCAAGATAACTTTCAAGTTCTATTGATGACATTGTGCCAACATCCGAGGTGTGTTGGGGACACAAGAGATTTCTTGTATTTGATTGCAGGGTTGTTTGAGTGAGACCATCTTCATCCTACACCTCCCATGGATTGATAAACCTTAGGTCATCCACTTGAGGGAAAATTGCTACTGTCCTACAAAACTCTGCGCTTGGAGGCCCAACACGACTCTACAAGAATAAAGTTGTGTAGTAGACATCATTGACTCCCGCTGAAGCTGTGCCGTCCTCAACTCCTGTCGGTGCTTCTGATGATTTGGCTACGGACATGGTGCGCTCTTCGTGGAGCTCCCTCGACGACGGTGATGACGAGGATGATGAGGATGGCATAGAGCTAGCCCCGCAAACGCCGCTGGCTTCCAAGTGCTCCAGTGGGGTGAGTGCGGGACGTGAGGCAGCTGCGTGCGAGAGTTCGCAGGAGGTGCGATCGCGGCGTGGTCCACATCATCTGTCGTCTCCAGCCCCAACTTTGCGCCCTCGGCCCATCCCTGCGTGGCTTCATGGTCGATGCTGCAGGTGCCTTGTTATTGGACATCGTGCGGCGAAATGCAGGGATCCCTTTCGGTTCTCTCATTGCTTGCGGAACGGCCATCGGGCCCGTGAGTGTCGGAACGCTTGGCGTCCGCTCAACTTGCTCGATAACTCTACTGCTTTGCCATTTTCCCGCCTCGACACCATGTATCATCTTCATCCAGCTTCATGTCAGACCCAGTCTGATGCCACACTTCCCTCTAAGGCGATCCAACGCGACTTTCTTCTTCTGCTGGTTATGTAGCCTCAGCTGAGGTAGCGCTTTAGTCTGTCTTTGCTGCATAAGACGATCTGCTACGCTATGAGCTGCAAGGCATGGCGTCCTTGCAAATGGTGATGTGGTTGATTGAATGCACGAATGGCTGTTGCGGGCTGGGAGCCTGCTCGAGCGTGCGAAGGGTGCTCTGGGCAGGTTATCTCCTGCGACTGCTGAGGCGTCACCCCCTCCTATGGCGCCTCCTCTGCCTAAGCTGGTTGTTGACTTCGAGGACGACAAAGATGTGGATCTTTATGGTTGCTTCTCCCCACGTGCTTCAGGCTTCTCGCCCCTTGTCGGGTCTAGTTCGACGCCCCTTATGCTGTCGGACTTCAAGGGTGAGGCCTCCGTCAAGGTTGTGCCTCCGGTGCTGCAGATCATGCCTGAGCTGTAGGTGTTGTGTGGCGAACGTGTTTCACCTTCGCCGATGGAGCAACTCAAGTTGGGCTCTCTCCAGGCTTCAAAGGTGGACCCGGTGTCCTCACGACACCCCGTGGAGCCTTGTCAGGCGTCAGGCGGCCTACCTCTCGACATCATGCAGTGTCGAGTTTTAGATGTTCCTGCCCTTCCCTCCTCCATGACCATCGAACAGGTGATGCCTATGAGTGGCATGGCCATAGAGCCACTTGTGTTGGCACCTACACCAACTTCAGATGCTCTCTTCACGAAGAAACTTTGTGACTTGCTCGCCAGCGTGGAGGCTGCTAGACCTAGTTTGGGCAGGTCAATTGCTTGCCTTCTGATGGGGACGTCGATAAGGGGCAAACAAAAGAAGGTAGGCAAAGGCAAGAGTGGCGCCAAAGGCAAGGCGTTCCTGCTTGATGGATGATCTTCGGTCTCTCGGTCCATCCTCTTGAATTAGGTTGTCATTGTGGGCTGGGAGGTGCTTGACCTCTTGTGTCAAGGTGTTCTCTTCGGGGGTTCGTGGATGTTGTGTTTTTGGAGAGTTTGGTTGGCCGCATGTGCGTTTGTGGGGTTTCATGCAATGTGAGTAGTTCGTTTGTGCTCCGTTTGTATCGGTTTTCGCTCGGTTTTCCGTAAATTAACTGGGAACTCTCTTCTTCTTAATTAATCGATGAGGCAAAACTTTTGCCTCTGTTTCAGAAAAAGGTGTCCACATGGTATGCCTATCTTCCAAACATGGCCCACAGCATACACAAGTCAGCCTCCATAAAGCACCACCAGGAGTTTGGCATGAGAATTGACGCTGGTTAAACAACACAACATCAACAGTGAAAGACTCGTGCCAATACAAGGCCAATCCATCACTATTTCCAATGCTATCTATTCCTTCAAAACCTTTGAGACCAAATCTCTTTTTGCATCTTTTCATTTTTTTAATTTTCTTTGCCAAGTTTAACACAAAAATACCACACTTGGGGAAAGCGACTCAATGAAAGTCGCCACTTCACAAACTTTCCGGGAGTCACCCCCCTCTCGGCATCTCCATATTAGGACACTCATTGCTTCCGGACTAACTCCGGAACGGATCCCGCCAATTTACCGTTTATTGCATCATTATTGCACCATCATTTATTCTAGTCCTCTTTAGGTTACGCTTTGGTGTTGCAGCTGTTGACGGGCTTGTTGGCGGCAAAATTCCACCCCAAACTCGATGATGGATCATTCACCCCATCGTAAGTTATTGTAGGAAGTGCTAGAAGTTAGCGCTTCCTTTTCCTGTCAAGCCTCAGTCATGTCCCGATCATTATGTTTTTCTGGCTGCAAAGGAGCAGTGGCCATTGCCAGTTTCTATTTCCTGACAGCTTCTAGCCTACACATCATTTCTTCCACATCCATGTCATCATACATCCCTTTGACAGCACTATTTACATCAAAATCCTATGTCTGATCATACTAAGAATAAAACTCATCATTTTGTCAGCCACCAAATCCGCGGCCTCGCCCACTATTGGTGCCCCTGAATCGAGCATCACCCCGCCCCCGGCCACCTCTTCACATAGCTGACACACGCATATCTTTATATATCAATGCGGATGTAGGAAAAACTCCATCCCAATGCTTGATATATAGGTGCCCAATGAATCCACATAATGCACACCAATCATGTAGTTTTTTAAACTTCACAAAGTGAATTTGCCACTTTGTTTGTCTAACCATGGAGGTATGATTTTTGAGTGGTTTCCTAATATCAATCGGTATATTGGCACAATAAAAATTCCGAGAAAAATTTGACTCATTATGAATTGAAACAAACTCGCCCTATTTTAATGCAAGAGGTTTAACCATCGAACTCATCCCATCTGGCATATCATGAATCTGAACCCACATGTTGAAACGAAAGAGTTCCAGTGTGGATAGCTTTGCAAAACCATTGTAGGGCACCAAGATAACAAGGCAACCCTTGAAGGTCCATGTCCCCCCTGCCATCACCTTAGTCCAATCTCCGAGACAAGAAAAGTAAGTAGTTTAGGGTTCGTCTCCTAAATATTAGAATTTGACCTCCCTTGCTAGATTCTAGGCTAAACGCATATGTTTACAGAACTAGGAACCACTGTATATTCCTTCTTGATGTGTAGTTTGACCATCGCCAGCCAACGAGTGGCCTCCTCTGGTGTCTGATCCTCTTCCTCGGAGACCACTGATACGTCCATTTTGCATCATGTTTTTCTACTATTATTTATAATGTTTTTATGCATAATAATGCTTTGGGGAGTAATTCTAATGCCTTTTCTCTCATAATTTGCAAGGTTTACACAAAGAGGGAGAATACCGGCAACTGGAATTCGGGACCTGAAAAAAGCATGTCAGAGATACCTATTCTGCACATCCCCAATGAAGCTAAATTTTTTCGGAGAATTTTTGTGGAATAAATGAAAAATACTGGACCAGAAAACTACCGGAGGGGGGCCACCAGGTGAGGAACACCCACCAGGGCGCGCCAGGCCCCCCAAGCGCGGCCTGGTGGGTGGTTCTCACCCTGGCCCACCTCCGGAGCCCATCTTCTGGTATAAATTCCTAAAAAACCTAAAAAAATAGAGAGATGACTTTCGGGATGAGGTGCCGCCGTCTCGAGGCAGAACTTGGGCAGGAGCACTTTTGCCCTCCGGCGGAGCGATTCCGCCGGGGGAACTTCCCTCCCGGAGGGGGAAATCGAAGCCATCGTCATCACCAGCAACCCTCTCATCTTGGGGAGGCCATTCTTCATCAACATCTTCCACAACACCATCTCCTCTCAAACCCTAGTTCATCTCTTGTGTTCAATCTTTGTACCGGAACCTCAGATTGGTACCTGTGGGTGACTAGTAGTGTTGATTACCTTGTGTAGTTGATTGCTATATGGTTTATTTGGTGGAAGATTATATGTTTAGATCCATTATGCTATTCAATACACCCCTGATCTTGAGCATGCATATTATTTGTGAGTAGTTACCTTCATTCTTGAGGTCACGGGAGAAGTCATGTTTGAAGTAATCATGTGAATTTCATTTGTGTTCGATATTTTGATGATATGTATGTTGTGATTCCCTTCGTGGTGTCTTGTGAACGTCGACTACATGAGACTTCACCATCCATGTGCCTAAGGGAGTGCATTGTGGAGTAGTTATTAGATGATGGGTTGCTAGAGTAACAGAAGCTTAAACCCTAGTTTATGCGCTACTTCGTAAGGGGCTGATTTGGGTCCACATGTTTAATGCTATGGCTAGACTTTGTCTTTATACTTTTCTCGTAGTTGCGGATGCTTGCGAGGGGGTTAATCATAAGTAGGTTGTTATTTCAAGTAAGAACAGCACCTTAGCACCGGTCCACCCACATATCAAATTATCAAAGTAGTGAACACGAATCAAACCAACATGATGAAAGTGACTAGATGAAATTCCCGTGTACCCTCAAGAACACTTTGCTTATCATAAGAGATCGTTTTGGCCTGTCCTTTGCCACAAAAGGATTGGGCTACCTTTCTGCACCTTACCTATTGTTACCGTTGTCGTGGGAACGAGCCTGACAGTAGAAGGTAGGGGTACGAAAGGAGAGGGCAGAGTCCTAGCTACGGCGAGGATGTACACACAGATGTACGAGTTCAGGCCCCTCTCGTGGAGGTAACAACCCTACGTCTCGGTGCTCAGGAGCTTCTTGTCGTGTGGAATATCAGTGTTACAGGGGGTGCTAACCCTTGTGCCAGAGGGGAGGGGTGGCTTATATAGAGTGCGCTACCCCTCATCAATACCCAGCAATCAAGGGTTCGATCGTGGCTATAAAGATGAACGTTACTGGTAACGTATGTAATAAATGCTACGAATGGTTCAGCCGAACGCTTGCCTATTCGCCTCCCTGGAGTGGCTTCTGGTCTTCTGTGGTCGACTGTCTTCTGGTTCTTCCGAGTGAAAAGCATCCGTCGAGTGGAGGGAGAAACCTCCGAGTGGATATTGTCGAGTGACTCATGTGTCTTCTTGATTTAAGTCGGAAACTTCCTTGTAGTCCTTAAGTTCTCTAGGGTAGTGCCCTTGGGTAGGGTATGTAGGTCAGGCCTATGACCCTACCCTAGGTACATATCCCCATCATTAGCCCCCGAATGGATCGGGGTTCGAGTGAAAAAGGGATCGATGCGGGTTCTGATAAGACACAAAAATTCCGAGTGCATTTTAGGGCTTCATAGAAGTCTGCGTCGATTGGAATCTTTGTCATTCACCCTGATCGATTCTATCTTGAAATGTGTCTGAGTGAAGTTGAGCACGGAATCAGGTCCGAGTGGTCAGCAAGGTCTTCTGATGCGACGGGTCGCTTCGTCAGGCCCGGATTTCACGGGATTCGAAAATTGGGTAATCGCGCGCCGCGCGATGATGACGCAACGAATGGGGCAAGTGGGGGTATGACGCCTCGATTTTCGCGCCGCCATTACCGCCACGTACCGCTCCTCCTCTGAAATCGGGATATCCAGAGATCTGGCGGGCCCGCAGGTCAGCGACTCACTCGGGCGGATATAAGACGCGACAACACCGGGCCGGTACAGTACTTCTCCCCCAAATCTCCTCTTTCTCTCCGCCTCCCCTGTTTCAAGTGCGCTACTCTGCTCCACCTCGACAACCGCCACCGTGATGACGAAGGGGAAGACTGAGAAGGCCGAGCGCGCCAAGAAGGGAGGAGCCAAAGCGAAGAAGCCGTCGGGCGCCCGATTCACGGCGCCGCCGGGGTGGATCCAGGGAGATTTTCTCCCGTCGACGGTCACGGCGGGGGACGTCGAGAACCTCGTCGCCGACGGGCTCGTAACCGAAGGCTCGTGGAGGCTATCGGAGGGGGAGATCGAGCCGGAGCCGCGCGAAGGGGAGCGAGTTCTCCTCCTCACCCACGTGGAACGAGGTTTTTCCATGCCCCCTCATCCATTCGTCCACGGGTTTCTGAACTTTTTCGGGGCGCAGCTCCACCATTTTCCTCTGAATACTATTTCGTACCTTTCTGCTTTCATCACCTTGTGCGAGTGTTTCTTGGGTTGTTCTCCTCATTGGGGTTTGTTCAAACATATATTCACTATCCGATCCCAATGCGTCATGAAAGCCAATCCTAGTGATAGCAAAACCCATGTCATCCAGCTGTGCGGTGGCCTGGGAATCCAAATGAGAGGTAGGAGTGCGTTTCCATCTATGACTTTTCCTGAATCTGTTCGGGGCTGGCAGTCGACATGGTTTTACTGCAAAGATGTAGCATCGCCCAATATGTCGACTGGCCTTCCCCCCTTCACATTGGATCGACCTACCACTCCCAGAACACTGAACGTGACAAAGGGAGAGCAAGTCCATGTAGGGATTTTAGTGAACGCAGTAGTTGATCTGATCCGCGGCGGAGTGAATGGTATGGATCTCCTTGAGGCGTTTCTCAGTCGACGAATCCAGCCTCTTCAAGCCAGAGATCACACTATGTGGCACTATTCGGGACCTGAAGATACCACTCGGACACATCCAGAGGAAGTCTCCGACGAGACTGTTGCTCAGTGGCTCAGAAGCATCACTGGAGCCTGTGATAACCCTCTGGGAGCCAAGCGAATCTTGCCCTTCTCTGCTTTGAACCCGCCGATGAATCTGGTGAGCTACATCTCTATCGAGTGCTTTCATATTTCGTCGAGTGATTGAATCTTCGGTCGACTGACTTTACAGTTTGTGCCTTGCAGGAGTTTACGAATATGTATTCGCCCGTGCCGAATGGAGAGCAGCCCGACGACGAAGAAGGGAGCGCTGACGGCAGCGCTGACGTCGATTACGCCGATGACAGCGAAGACAATGATGACGACCTAGAGGAAGGCGAGGTAGAGGCACAGGCTCCTCTGCGCATCGAACGTCGTACCAAGCAGCGTGAAGACCCGGAGGCCACTCCAAGCAAAACTTTGGTGTCAAGCGCCAGGAACCCGAAGCGCGACCGTGCCGCGACACTTGGGTTGACTGAAAAAGCTGCGAAACAGCCCAAGCCGGACGCACCAAAGCCTCGGAAGGCTCTGCCCCGTATGAAGATCGATGTGCCTATCGCCTCAACGTGAGTGTTTATTTTCCTTATTCTGCTGTTGCGGAACTTCATGTCTTTGCTGACCGAGTGAAATTTATTCTCCAGAGCTGCTACCTCGGTGACGTCGCCTCTGCGGGATGAGGGAGATCACATGGAAGTGGATACTCCTGACGCGGCCACCTCTCAACGAGGTATAATAAATCTTCATTGTAGTCTGATTTTTCGAAGGTAATTCGTCGAATGAATAAGCCAACGTTGTTGATTGACAGTTGACGACATCATCCAATTGGAAGACGATGAGGAGCCACGGTAGGGAGCAGAAGATGAAGTCGTGGCCTTGGACACTCCGCGTGTACGCACTCGGAGAACGTCATCAGGGCAGGCGCCACGTAGATCGACTGCTGCGTCCTCTCAAGAGCTTGGTGATTCTTCCCGAGCTAGAACTGATCCTGTGGTTCCCCTGTCGAGTGCCCCACCAGCGACTTCAACTCTCGTGGTTTCAGCGCCGATTGGGCAACCTCAAGCACCTCTCGTGACCTCAACTGTAGCAATGACTCAGCTAGCGCCTGCATACCCTCTATACCACGTCCCAGAAGACCAGACTGGAGCTGCCAAAGAAGCCATGATCCAGGCTGGGCAAATGATGCTGCGAACGAAGGAGGCGTATGAGGCCAGCAAGTTAGCCTATGATGTCAGTTCAGCGCTTCAAGCCAATGTCCGAGTAAGTGCGATTGTAAGTTTGTTTCCGATTGAATTCCTGTCCATCTTGTCCCATCTTGACTTTACACCCACTGGGTGTTTTCCTCAGATGCATACTTGCTTGCTTTCTTCTCAAATAGATCAGGTCTTAGTCGAGTAGGTTCTTGGTCTAGTGGGGGCACGCTGAGTGCACCCACTGGGTGTAATCCCCGAGACCGCTGTCGAATGACGAAGACATCGGCTGGGGTCTTAAATTTGCTTTGATAGTCGCTTGTCGCTCGACATCTTGGTCGAGTGAAAGTAGGTCCAGTGGGGGCACGCTGAGTGCACCCATTGGGTGTAGTCCCCGAGATCGCCGTCGAGTGCTTGCATCGACGGGGGTCTGATAGAGACAATCTTTTTGAAAGTTGCTTGTTACTTGACAGGACAGACCTAGTCGAGTGATAGTAGGTCCAGTGGGGGCACGCTGAGTGCACCCACTGGGTGTAGTCCCCGAGACCGCCGTCGAGTGCTTGCATCGGCGGGGGTCTGATAGAGACAATGTTCGCTTGTTTGCTCTTTTTTGTTATACTCGGACAGGTCGGACCTGGTCGAGTAACCTCTGGTCCAGTGGGGGCACGCTGAGTGCACCCACTGGGTGTAGTCCCCGAGACTACTATCGATCGTTTACGATGGGTAGTAGTCTTAAGAACTATTCTGCAGGTTTCATGGACATCATTTCCATCAACCATGATATGACGCTGTATAGGGGTGTGGGGTGGGGCGGCGGGCCGCCTCCCAGTCGACTGAACTTGTACCTTTCCATTCGGGAGTAGAGAAATGTTCATGTCAACTGAACCACTTCTTTGCTGATTTCAGAAAGCCTGTGAGCTCGGGGCCAAGTACGTCAACTTGGAGAAGGAGAAGAATCAACTTCAGCTGGATCTGGAGGTCACCAAGAACAATCTGGAGCGTGCGCAGACTGAGCTGAGGACCTTGGGAGGTAATTTTTGTCGGCCAGCTGTACTATCATTTCCATCTTCCATCCTTTGAACCGAGTGTATCCACTCGAACAGACGTACGTGATGAGAACCGCCGACTCCAAGCACGACTCAACAATGATATTTCTTTAGATACCATGAAGAAGGCGCTGGAAGACAAAGACAAGGTACTCGCTGATGCTCAGAAGATGGCGAAGGAGAAAACTGAAGCTGCTGAGAAGAAGCTTCCCGCAGCCAGCAAATTGGAAGAAGAGAACACCAAACTCAAGCAAGAACGGGCCGATTGGATCAAAAAGCTCGAGCTGCAGACCAAGAGAAGGAGCGCTCTAGAGAAATACTTAGGAGACTTCGCGAAGAAGATGTTTGGCATGCTTGAAGGTAACTTCTTCCGTCGAGTGAATTTCTTTGATTTCTTCAGAACAGCAGTGTGACCATCTTTTCATTTCCTCTTCGCGCAGAATTTTGTCAAGATTTTGAAAAGGAAACTGAGGAGATCGAGCCAAATCTGGATCCCACCAAGTCACTCGTCGGGGACGCCGTGGCCATGGACATGTTTCGACTTGAAGCTCGCCTCAGGGGTGTCCAAGGATATATCACTCGACTGAGGGCTGCGCTGGAGAAGGTTGACAAAGAACTATGGCCAGAAGACTCCCTCCAGACTGACCTCGAGTCGATGATGATCCGCCTCAATGAGATCCCTGGTCGAGTGCAGGCATGGAAGAAATCCGCCGCTCGCTGCGGTGCTGATGTGGCACTTTCACTTGTCCGGGTTCATTGCAAGGAGGCCAGGGAGGATAAACTGAAGGCTCTCCGAGTGATCAACACAAAGAAACTTCAATTTGAAGACTTCATGGAGACCTTCATCGAAGCAGCCACTCGGATTGCTGACGGGATTGATCTAGACACCTTCGTCGAGCCCGTGAGTCCCACTGGTGCTTGAAATATACTTTGCTCGCAGTTAAAACTTTATTTGCCTCGGTATGCCGAGTGATGGTGTAACCGATTAAAACTTCGTTCAGGCCTTGGGCCTGAGTACTTTCGTTTGCGTGAACAACTTTTATCCGCGCTAGAAACTTTGGATTTATCTACATTTTGCTGTCAATCCTTTGTTTAACTGAATTCATTTTGCTCCCGAACGGAAAGGATGTTCAGCATTCGGAAGAATTTCAGACTTAGGCAAAAATTGGTTCGCAGCTAAGTTTCCGAGTGAATGGAATACTATCCACTCGGAAGGATTTTTAACTTAGGCGAAAGCTGGCTCGCAGCAAAGTTTCCGAGTGGATGGAATACTATCCACTCGGAAAGGTTTTTAACTTAGGCGAAAACTAGTTCGTAGCTAAGCCCCCGAGTGAGAGGATCGCTCATCACTCGGAGTAGTCTTGAGCTTAGACGAAGACTGGTTCGCAGCTGTCGGGGGGATGACCCCCGGGTAGGCAACGGAGCCCGAATCCCTTTCGGAAAATCATCAGAGCAAGACAAGTCCCTCTGGCCGGCTTGCCCGGCACGCCGGCTCCCCAGCGCGAGCCGGCTCGGCGTGGCAACCCGGCCTGGCCGACTGGCCCATGCCGGCTGGCCGCGAGGCGGCGAAGCCTTAGCGACAAAGCAAGCGGTGCTACAGCGATCCTCCCTTTACCCTGACAGAGCAGGTGAGGCTGCAGCTTTCCTTGCGCCCCCGCCCGAGGCGGGCGGTGTCAGTGAGGCGCGGTCCTGTAGAAACGGCGGCGGCGACCTCCCTCTGACGATGGACAAGACGCGCCACAGTGCCTCGAACCCAGACTGACGAGACAAGACCCGTCACGTTGCCCGCGCCAGGCAGGTGCGGCGCACCTGACGACCCGGCACCCGGCGACCCGGCATCCCGGCATCTGGCGACCCGGCGACCCGGCCACCGGATCCTGGTCAATGACACCAGGGGCCACGCCTCTGGTACGTTACCGTTGTAACCCTGGGGGTCGGCCTATAAGACCCCCAGGGAGGCCTCCATGCAGAGAGATCGGGTTTTAGTGGCTGAGAGTTCGAGTTAGTGCGGTAAGGTCAGTTCTCACCCTAGCTAGCTCTCTCCAGATCATGAACACTCGCACAGGAGAGGCAGAACGGTGGCTCAGCCCCCTCCTCCGTCCAAGCAGCTCCAGGAGCGACTCTGTAACCTCTGTGCTTATCAGCTCACACGGCAGGAGTAGGGGTGTTACCTCTCCAGAGGGCCCCGAACCTGGGTACGTCTTGTGTCCCGCACTCGCTCGTGCCAACCTCGCCTTCGGAACCCACCGGCGTCCTATCGTAGCCCCACCTCATAAGCCATCTCATGGCATCTGCCATGAATCACGCACCCCCAGCGAGAATACCACGACAGTTGGCGCCCACCGTGGGGCTGCTCGCGGCGTCGGCCGGAGTCAAGTTCCGGACGAGGCCCTTCACCAGCTCCGGCGAGCGCATCGTGCACGGTTTGGTCCGTGCGCCCCGCACGGCCAAACCGGACGGCTGCAGCGCTGCGCTGGGCGCGGACGTCGCCGGCCCCACAGGCTGCTTCATTGTCCCCTTCGGCGCGCTGCGCGTCTTCATCGCGCTCGTCCCCGACGTGTTTCCCAGCGAAGTGTGCAACTGCGCCGACTCACCTGTCCCCGTTAGCCGCACCGTCCCCGATGACGTCGCTGCTCTCTGCGTTCACGCGGAGGTGCTCACCATCGGCACCAGTTCCGGCTCCCCGCGCGCCAAGGAGAAGGCTGCCGCGGCCGCCGCCTTGGCTGCGGCTCCGCCTCGCCGGATTGACCCGCTCCACGACACGATCCGGAGTCTGCAAGCCCCCATCACGCCTGACGCCGACGCGGCTGCTGCAGCGGCCCAGCTCAACGAGGGCCGCCAGCATCTGCTGCTCGAGGCCACGGAGCTTGCGGCAACCCGGCGCCGGCTGGAGTCCGCCCAGCGAGAATTCAACAGCGCGCATGGCCTCACTCCGCCTGCCGTCGAGCCCAGCCGGGTCGCGGAGGTGCAGGTCCGTGTGGGCGCACTCGGTCGTGCGCTAGGCACAGGCCGACCCGTCTACGACACCCCCGTCAAGAACATGCGCGTGGCGCAGGCCGCAATTGCTGATCTCGAGTTTCTGGAGGGCGAGGAGCTGCTGCAGCAGCAGCAGCGCATCCGCGACCTCATCACCGCGACGAACGAGCAGCAGCGGCATTTCGACCCGGCCCAGCCATCCGGCTCCGCCTCAAGAAGAACCGGGGACCCTGAGAGGGCTCTCCGGGATGCGCGGCAGACGTCTTCGCACGCCACTAGCGCAAGCCGCTCTGGCCGGCACCGGTCCGGCCGGAGCCAGCACAACCGCGCCACCACCGCTGGAGATGGCAACGCTGGCGAAACGGCCGGCAACGGCCGGGTTCAGCAGCCGGAGCCTCCCGTGTGGCCGGCTCGGCGGCCCGAGCCGGCCCCGGAAGCTCCTGCTCCCCACGGTCCCGTGACCGACCGAATCGGCCTCCACGTTCCCGTGGCTGACCGGCTCAACCCCGCGAGCCCTCCGACGAAAGCGACGCCCGTCACCGCATCGACCGGCTGGCGCGCTCCACGGCATCGACCGGCTGGCGCCCTCCACGGCCCTGGAGGAGGAAAGCTCTGTTGGCCCGGCGTGCTTTGGCCCCCGCATTCGCGAAGAACCCTTCCCCAAAGGCTTCTCGCTGCCCCGCGACTCAACAAAATACACCGGCGCCACCAAGCCGGAGGACTGGCTAACCGACTACACCACAGCTGTCGGCATAGCCGGCGGCAACCGGCATGTGGCTGTCCGTTATGTCCCCCTCATGCTGCTCGGTTCGGCCCGGACGTGCCTCAACAGCCTCCGTGCCGGCAGGGTGAACTCCTGGCTGGATTTCGAAGACGCGTTCGTCCGCAAATTCACCAGCACCTACACGCGACCCGGCAAGCCTCGCCAGCTCTCCATGTGCGTCCAGAAGCAGGGCGAGCCCCTGCGCGACTTCCTCACGCGGTGGACGGAGCTTCGCAACTCCTGCGAAGGGGTCCACGAGGTCCAGGCCGTCCAATACTTCATCGACGGATGCCTAGACGGCACTCTGGTCAAACACCGGCTGGTGTGCGACGAGCCGGAGACCCTGGCGGAGCTCATGGCCGTGGCGGACAAGTACGCTATGGCCGACTCTGCGATGGATGTGAAGATCACGACCGGCTGCGGTACGTGCTCCAGATCCATTTCGCCGCCTCCAACAACGTCGCCAAGTACGAAGCTCTCGTGCACGGCCTCCGGCTGGCCAGGGAAATCGGCATCCGGCGCATCCTGTGCTACGGCGACTCGGACCTGGTGGTGCAGCAAGTTTCCGGCGATTGGGACGCCAAAGACGCCAACATGGCCAGCTACCGTTTCCTGGTCCAGCAACTCTCAGGCGGGTTCGATGGTTGCGAGTTCCTCCACGTCCTACGCGCCGACAACGAAGCAGCCGACGCCTTGGCCAAAGTAGGCTCCACCCGGCAGGCCATCCCGTCCGGCGTCTCCCTCGAGCACCTGCGGAAGCCGTCCATCAAGCCGTCTCCCGAGTCGGAGTCCATCTTCGTCCCGGACGACCCCAGCGTGCCCCCACCCGGCCCTGGGATCCCCGGCCCAAGCTCGAGGACTGCCAGCACCAGCCCGGGGACTGCCGTCTCCAGCTCGGGGGCTGCCGTCCCCGGCTCGGGAGCTGCCGGCTCCAGCCCGGAGACTGCCGGCTCCGGCTCGGGGGCTGCCGTCCCGGGTCCCATCCCGGCGACCGTCCTCACGGTGGTCACGGCGCCCTCCTGGGCTCAGCCAATCCTTGCCTTCTTGGAAGACGGCGAACTTCCCATCGACGAAACTGAAGCCCGACAAGTGCAGCGGCGCGCGTCCGCCTACGGCATCATCAACCACGAGCTCGTCAAGCGCAGCACGACGGGCGTGTTCCAGCGCTGCATCGAGCAGAGCAAAGGGATCGAGATCCTCCTCGACATCCACCAGGGCGAGTGCGGGCACCACGCCGCCTCGAGATCCCTGGTGGCCAAAGCATTCCGGCACGGTTTCTACTGGCCCACGGCCCTGCAAGACGCCGAGGAACTGGTCCTCAAGTGCGAGGGCTGCCAACGCTTCAGATAGCGCAGCCGCCAGCCGGTTTCGGCCCTCCGAACCATCCCGATCACATGGCCCTTTGCCGTCTGGGGACTCGACATGGTGGGGCCCTTCAAGACCGCCCGAGGCGGCATGACGCATCTCCTCGTCGCCATCGACAAATTCACCAAGTGGATCAAGGCCAGGCCGATCAAGAAGCTCGACAGGCCCACGGCCATCCGATTCATCAAGGATATCGCAGTTCGCTACGGCATGCCGCACAGCATCATCACCGACAACGGCACCAACTTCGCCAAGGACGCGCTGGCTCACTACTGCTCTGCATCCGGCATCCGGCTCGACTTGGCCTCCGTTGCCCATCCCCAGTCGAACGGCCAGGTCGAGCGGGCAAACGGCCTCATCCTAGCCGGCATCAAGCCGCGACTCGTCGAGCCGCTCGTGCGCTCACCCGGCAGCTGGCTCGACGAGCTGCCGGCCGTCCTCTGGAGCCTCCGGACGACGCCGAACCGCTCCACCGGGTTCACCCCGCTCTTCCTCGTCTACGGAGCTGAAGCCATCATTCCAACCGACGTCGAGTTTGACTCACCCCGGGTGGCGATGTACACCGAAGCAGAAGCAAAAGAAGCAAGCGAAGACGGCGTCGATCTACTCGAGGAGGCGCGCCTCCTGACCCTCAGCCGGTCCGCCATCTACCAACAAGGCCTGCGCCACTACCACAGCAAGAAGATCAAGCCCCTCGCGTTCCGTGAAGGCGACCTCGTACTCCGGCTCGTCCAGCGAACAGCCGGGCAGCACAAGCTGGCCTATCCCTGGGAAGGCCCCTTCATCGTCAGCAAGGCTCTCTGCGACCGGAGCGCATACTACCTCATCGACGTGCAGAAGCCGAACAAGCGCAAGCGAGATGCAGCCGGCGAGGAGTCCAGCCGGCCCTAGAACACGGAGCTCCTCCGTCCGTTTTACAGTTAAACCCATGTATGTATGCATCACCATCTTTTGGACTTAATCAAAGCAGGCAACTCCCCCGTTCTTATGTTTCCTGCCAAGTCGGCGCAGCCGGCTCGGGGGCTCGGGGGCTCCCTTTTTCCCGCTTTATTCTGTGTCTACACATAACCATGTTTTTTCTAATTCCCCCACCGAGTCGGCATAGCCGGCTCGGGGGCTCGGGGGCTAGCCGGCTAGACCACGCCCCGTCTTTTTTCCCTTAGTCCGTCTCGGAGTGTACGATCCGCCAAAGCCCTCTCTTCGCCAGCCACAGCCGGCTCCCGGCTGTCCGGCCGGCAAGAGCCAAAGGCCGGAAGCATCGTTACGCAAGAACGACTAAGGAGACAGCCCGGCACGGCCAACCCGGCTTAACCCGTTTTATCTCGCCTGTTCGCCGCACGACCGGCTGTGCGCCAGGCGGCCTCGCCGCCTGCCGCCAGCCGGCCCAGTGGGTGTTTCGCTCGCGCTCAACGTCCGAAAAAGCCTTACTGTGCGTTCGCTCTCAAAGCCGAGTTCCCGTCCTAGCCACAGTCCGCAACCCGGCTGTCCGGCTAGCGGGAAGGAAGCCCAGAGAAACTACAAACAGGAAAAGGCCCAAGGCCGAACATCAGAAAGTGAAATCACCACGACAGCTGGCGCCAAATCACATGCCAAATTTATATATAGCATGGGCCTTCGGCCACGAATTCATTACATTGAACTACACCCCCAGTGGGTGGACCTGCTACCTAACAAAAGTTTGAGCACAGAAAAAAAACAAAGGCCCTAAGCGGCACCCGCGTCGTCTCCGGCCGGCGTCGGCCCAGCCAAGGTGGACGCAGCCGCCGGGTTGGGTCCAGCGCTCTCCGCTGTCCTCTCCGCCGTGGCGTCGTCGTCCGCATCAGTCTCGTCGTCGGCATAGGCGCCCGTCTCGGCCGAGCTGCCGTCCGGGTCGTCGAGCAGAAGGCCGAGCGTGTCGGCAGGGAGCTCCTCGCCGTCTTCCGTCCGCTCGACGACGAACTCGTCGTGCGGGGCGAACGCTGCCAAGTAGCTGGCCCGCCCGGCGATCCGCTGCGCCCGCGCCGCCAAGTCCTCCTCCGCGCCGGCCCGCTGCGCCGCCAGATGGTCGAGGTCCACGCCTGGATACCACGACACGACGAAGCACAGCGCCGTCTCCGCGCCGGCCCGGGCCGCGGAGGCCCTCCACACACCGAGTCGCTCCACGCCGGCCTCCAGCCACCGCGCCAGCCGGGTGACGCTGTTCGGCGCCACCGCGCTCGGCCAGAGGCCGCTCGCCATGCCCAAGCCGGCCTCGAACAGGCGGCGCATCTGCTCCTCCACGGCCCGAAGACGGGCCTCGCCGGCAAGAACAAGTTCCGAGAAGGACCAGGCAGCGTACGCGTCGATCTCCGCCCCCAGCTCGCGCTGCTCGGCCCGGTGGGCATACACGGCCGCATCAGCCGCCTCCTGTGTCTCCGGGAAGACTCCTGGCAAAGGAAAGAAACAAGTCAGTCAAAGAAGGCAACTTGCCAGCTTCGCCAGCCGGCCCGAAGAAAGAGATGATACTTACGGGCGAAGGTCTCGTCAAGATGCTGCGCCTCGCCCAGCATCCCGCTCTCCCGGATCTCCGACGCGCGAGCCTGGGCCTCGAGATCCTTCTCGAGCTGGGCGATCTTCCTGCCGGCGTCCGCCAGCTCCTCGGCCGCCTTGCCGCTCTCCTCCGCCAACCGGCCCAGCTCCGCCTGATGGGCCTCCTCCGCCCTGGCCTTCTCGGCCACCATCCGGTCCACCTCGGCCCGGAGCCGGTCGCGGTCACCGACGGCGAGGTCGCGCTGCTGGCCGGCTTCCGCAAGCCGGCCTCGAAGGCCTGGCACCTTGGCCGCATCGGCTGCGCGACAAGATTCCCGGTCAGATGCCGGAAGCAAGGATTAGAAGAAAAAGTCAAGGCTCTAAGATTCGACCCGGCTGCTCCGCAGTCCGGCCCGAATCTCGGGGGCTACACCCAGTGGGTGCGCTGGCGCGCACCCACTGAAGGCACGAAGGCATACCTTGGACCCGATGCAGCTCCTCCTCCGAGGCGGCGAGCCGGGTTCTGGCCTCGCGGTACCGTTCCCAAAGCCGGTTGAACGCGCTAGCCCGCAGGTCGTACAGATGCTGCGCGCAGACAAAAGATTAAAATAATGCAAAGACGGCCATAAGATTCGACCCGGCTGCTCCGCAGCCCGGCCGAACCTCGGGGGCTACACCCAGTGGGTGCGCTGGCGCGCCCCCACTGATTCAACAATCAAGATAGAAGAAAAAGCTCACCGCGATCGCCTGCTCCAGCTGCCGTGCCCGGTCCAGCTCCTCCCAGAGGAAGGCCTGCAGGCGCTCGTCCCGGCCGCGAAGTTGCGAGCGCAAGGCATCCGCCGCATCGTCCTCCCGGGTTCGCGGCCCCACCACGGCCTCGCTGGAGCTCGCCCACGGAAGCTGAAGTGCGGTCCCGGCGCCGGATCCACTTCCACCCGGCCGCTCGGGGTCCATGGCGGCTTGGGGCAGCACGACCGCCAGGGTGCCGGTGCCTTCTGCCGCGGCCCCCGCGGCCGGCGTCGGCTGCGCTTGACCGGATGGCGCGGAGTCCGCCTCGCGCCTCTCCCCGCCGTCCTCGCCTCCCTCCGCCGGGTTGGTCCGGGGTGGCGTGTCCACGACGATCTCCTCGTCAACGTCCGACCCGCCGCCGGCCGGCTCCGCCCTCGTCTCCGGATCGCCCGCTCCCGCCGGCTGCGGCTCAATGACCGTCACCGCCGGCGCCGAGCCCGTCTCCATCTCCGGCCAGGCCGGATCCGTGGAGGCCCTCTCCCACGCCTGGGCCGAGGCCTCCCGCATCGCCTTCTCGGCCTCAGCCCGGTCCCGCTAGGCGGCGCGCGTCGCCGCCTCAAGATCCTGGCCGGACTGGCGGGCCCCGAGTTCTTCCTCCCCGGACCGACTCGGCGGAGGGTCGACGGCGCTGCTCCTGGTCTTCCTCCAGGTGACCTCGCCCGCCGCGGCCTCCGTCGCTGCCACCGCCAAGTCAAGAGCCGACCTGTGCACGGTGGGTTCGTCACGGCGAAGGCATAAGGAAGAAAAAAGATAACCCACAAGACGACAGTTGGCGCCCCACAAATAAGGCAAGGAGCACTTACCCGATGACCGTCGGGGGCTCCCGCCTCGGCCCTACGGACGGGGCGAGCCGGCGCTTCTTCTTCACGACGGCCCTCGCGCGCGCCGGCTCCGCCGCCGGGCATTTCGCGGCCGGTCTCGCCTCGACCACCTCCTTCCCGTGCGGCCGGCTAGCGGTCGCCGCCGCGCGAGCCGGCCCGGCGCCAGCCGCCTTCCGCAGCCGTCTTGGGGGGTCGACGCTGGCGTCCTCCCCAGCCGAGGGAGCTGCACCGTGGGCGTCGGTCAGGCTCTCCTCGTCGTCATCCGGCCAGTCCCGCAGTAGATCTGGAGGCGGAGACTTACCTGCGACCCGCGACCCGCCGGCTGTGGCGTCGGCCAGGCGCGCCTCGACCGCCCCCTCCTCCGCCTTGGCGCCGGCCTCCTCCACATCCGAGTCGGGCAGGTCGGCCAGCAGGATCTGGGCGTTCGGCCCGTCGTGGTTCCGCTGGCTGGCGAATAGCTGCGGCCATCCCGCGGCGTCAGGACGCAAGAATAACGTCGAAGCGGCAAAATATAAAGACCAGGGACTCACCGCAGGCGCCGGGTTCTCCCGGTGATAGGGCGCCTTCCCGAAGCTCCACTCCCCCTCCTTCAGCGCGGCCTTGGAGATGTGGTTGACCCGCTGGACGATCCCAGCCGGCGTCAGCTCCTTCGTCGACATCCGGGTCGGGTTGTGCCGGCCGCTCATGTCGCCAATCCGGTGTGCCCGGCGCTGCAGCGGCAGAACCCGGCGGGCGATGAAGGCCGCGATGAGATCAGCCGGCTTCAGCCCTTCGTTCCTCGTCAGCTCCCTGACCCGGCCGCAGATCTTCTCCATCTCCTTCGATGGCTCCTTGGGGCGGTACCCCCAATTCGGTTTCTCGAGCGGTGGCGCGTCAAAGAACGGCGGAAGGTTGATGACGTCGACAGCCGGGTCGGCGTTCCGGACGTAGAAAAACGTCGACTGCCACTTCTTGGCCAAGTCCTCAAGCGGCAGCTTGGGAAACGGCCCGTTTGGCCGGCCGGTGACCACCGCTGCGCCGCAGTCGGACATGGCGCCGGCAGACGCTCCCTCCTGCTTGAGGAAGAACATCATCGCCCACATCTCCACTGTCGGTAGTATCCCGAGATAGCCTTCGCAGAGCGTGGCAAAGCCGGCTACCTGCAACACGGCGTTGGCGCCGAGATGATGCGGCTGCAGCCCGAAGAAATCAAGCCACGCGCGGAAGAAGAGACTCACGGGGAGGCCGAGCCCGCGCTCGAAGTGCGAGAAGAAGACCACATGCTCGCCCTCCTGCGGCACCGGCACCCTCTCCGGGCCCGGCGCGCGCGCGAGCAGCGCCTCCGCCGGCGGCAGCCGCTTCGTGCGGCGGAGGTACCGAATGTTTTGCTCCGTCATGATGGAGCCCTCCCAAGAGCCTTTCGGCAGCGCCATTGGGGAGGGTTTTCCGCGGGCGGCGAGACTCGGCGATGGAGAGGAGGAAGAGAGGAGGAGGGCGGCGCGCTGTGGGCTTCGGGTCGCGGCGTGCAGCAGGCATGGGCGAGGCGACGACGGCGGCACCACTTCGCTCGGGCACGGCGGAGAAGGAGAGGAAGCAGACGAGGAGCAAGGGGCAGGGGTGCGAGCGTGGGCGTCTCCGTCGCACTCCCCCTTCTTGTTTATAACCACGCGAAATCGTGGGGGAGTGGGATCGACTGCGCCCACAATCCCCACTCCCCCGCACTGCGCGCGCGCGTTCCCCACGCGCAGTAACTACGCGGGGAAGCGCAATCGCCAACGGTCGCCGCAGTGAATCCCCCGCGCGCGGGCCGAGGGCATGTAGTGGCGGGCCCGAGCCGCGGTCAAGTCCCGTCGCGCGCGTGGGCTGGCAGGCCTCGCCCACCGCAAGGCCGCATGTGGCAGCCCGTCGAGCTGCGGCGGGCGCAAATCAGCGTACGAAGCAAGACCATCTGGCGGGCGTTTCCGTTTACCGCTCAGGCCGGGGTACCGCGACCCGGCCCCCGGAGGCCGGCCCCCCAGCGGGTGTTCCTGGCGTCCGCTGCCGCGAAGCCGGCAAGCTGCCAGGCGAAGCCGCCCGGCCGAACTCTGGCGCTTCATCAACAGAACCGGCTCCTCAGGGTGGTAAGCTGCAAAGGCTCCCCTGACTGAAGCCGGCGAACCTTCACAGCTTCGGGGACTACTGTCGGGGGGATGACCCCCGGGTAGGCAACGGAGCCCGAATCCCTTTCGGAAAATCATCAGAGCAAGACAAGTCCCTCTGGCCGGCTTGCCAGGCACGCCGGCTCCCCAGCGCGAGCCGGCTAGGCGTGGCAACCCGGCCTGGCCGGCTGGCCAATGCCGGCTGGCCGCGAGGCGGCGAAGCCTTAGCGACGAAGCAAGCGGTGCTACAGCGATCCTCCCTTTACCCTGACAGAGCAGGTGAGGCTGCAGCTTTCCTTGCGCCCCCGCCCGAGGCGGGTGGTGTCAGTGAGGCGCGGTCATGTAGAAACGGTGGCGCCGACCTCCCTCTAACGATGGACAAGACGCGCCACAGTGCCTCGAACCCAGACTGACGAGACAAGACCCGTCACGATGCCCGCGCCAGGCAGGTGCGGCGCACCTGACGACTCGGCACCCGGCGACCCGGCATCTGGCGACCCGGCGACCCGGCCACCGGATCCTGGTCAATGACACCAGGGGCCCGCGCCTCTGGTACGTTACCGTTGTAACCCTGGGGGTCGGCCTATAAGACCCCCAGGGAGGCCTCCGTGCAGAGAGATCGGGTTTTAGTGGCTGAGAGTTCGAGTTAGTGCGGTAAGGTCAGTTCTCACCCTAGCTAGCTCTCTCCAGATCACGAACACTCGCACAGGAGAGGCAGAACGGTGGCTCAGCCCCTTCTCCCTCCTCCGTCCAAGCAGCTCCAGGAGCGACTCTGTAACCTCTGTGCTTATCAGCTCACACGGCAGGAGTAGGGGTGTTACCTCTCCAGAGGGCCCCGAACCTGGGTACGTCTTGTGTCCCGCACTCGCTCGTGCCAACCTCGCCTTCGGAACCCACCGGCGTCCTATCGTAGCCCCACCTCATAAGCCATCTCATGGCATCTGCCGTGAATCACGCACCCCCAGCGAGAATACCACGACAGCAGCTAAGTTTCCGAGTGAATGGAATACTATCCACTCGGAAGGGTTTTTAACTTAGGCAAAAACTGGTTCGCAGCTAAGCCCCCGAGTGAGAGGATCGCACATCACTCGGAGTAGTTTTAAACTCAGACGAAGACTGGTTCGCAGCTAAGTTTCCGAGTGAATGGAATACTATCCACTCGGAAGGGTTTTTAACTTAGGCAAAAACTGGTTCGCAGCTAAGCCCCCAAGTGAGAGGATTGCTCGTCACTCGGAGTAGTTTTGAACTTAGACGAAGACTGGTTCACAGCTAAGTTTCCGAGTGAATGGAATACTATCCACTCGGAAGGGTTTTTAACTTAGGCGAAAACTGGTTCGCAGCTAAGCCCCCGAGTGAGAGGATCGCTCGTCACTCGGAGTAGTTTTGAACTTAGACGAAGACTGGTTCGCAACTAAGTTTCCGAGTGAATGGAATACTATCCACTCGGAAGGGTTTTTAACTTAGGCGAAAACTGGTTCGCAGCTAAGCCCCCGAGTGAGAGGATCACTCGTCACTCGGAGTATTTTTGAACTTAGACGAAGACTGGTTCGCAGCTAATTTCCGAATGAATGGAATGGTATCCACTCGGAAGGGTTTTTAACTTAGGCGAAAACTGGTTCGCAGCTAAGCCCCCGAGTGAGAGGATCGCTCATCACTCGAAGTATTTTTTGAATACGAAATTGCGCGATCGGAATCGACAATAGACTGCAGGAGTCATAACTTTAACAAACGAAACTGTTTGGAGTACTCTTATTACATCAAAACAACTCAGCCGTTAAGTATAAAAACGTCGAAGCAAATCCGCGTTCCAGGCGCGTGGCTTGGCAATATTCTTCTTGAGGTTGAAGAGGTGGTAGGCTCCATTGTTCAGTACTTTGGTGACGATGAAAGGGCCTTCCCACGCTGGGGCCAGCTTGTGAGGTCGCTGCTGATCCACTCGGAGCACAAGATCACCTTCATGAAACGACCGACTCTTGATGTGCCTCGCATGGAAGCGGCGCAGATCTTGCTGATATACAGTCGACCGAATCAAAGCCATCTCGCGTTCTTCTTCCAGGAGATCTACACCGTCTTGACGTGCCTGCTCAGCCTTAGCCTCGGAGTAAAGGTCTACTCGGGGGGAATTATGAAGGACATCACTTGGCAAAACGGCTTCAGCTCCATACACCATGAAGAAAGGAGTGCGTCCAGTCGACCGGTTAGGAGTCATCCTCAAGCCCCACAGAACAGACGGCAATTCAGTGACCCAAGCTCCAGCTGCATGATCAAGATCTCGCATGAGTCGAGGCTTCAGCCCTTGAAGGATTAGGCCATTCGCTCGCTCAGCTTGACCGTTAGTCTGGGGGTGCGCAACGGATGCGTAATCCACCCGAGTGCCTTGAGAGGAGCAAAAGTGTCTGAACTCTTCCGAGTCAAAGTTGGAGCCATTGTCTGTAATGATACTGTGGGGAACTCCATACCGGAATGTTATCTCTTTCATGAATTGGATAGCAGTGCGGGAGTTCAGCTTCTTTATGGGTTTAGCTTCAACCCACTTAGTGAACTTGTCGACTGCTACAAGCAAGTGAGTAAATCCACTCTGGCCTGTTCGAAGGGGTCCGACCATATCCAAACCCCAAACAGCAAACGGCCAGGCGAGTGGAATAGTCTTCAAGGCGGATGCAGGCTTGTGCGACAAGTTTGAATAGAACTGGCATCCTTCACAGTGATCAACAATCTCCGTAGCCATCTCGTTGGCGCGCGGCTAGAAGAAACCAGCTCGGTATGCTTTGGCAACAATCGTCCTAGAGGACGCATGATGACCACAAGTTCCCGAGTGAATCTCCTCCAAAATCAGTCGACCTTCTTCAGGAGAAATACACCGCTGAGTCACGCCAGTTACACTTTCTCTGTAGAGTTGTCCATCCATAACAGTAAAGGCCTTGGATCTGCGGACTATTTGTCGAGCTTCATCTTCGTCATCTGGGAGTTCTCGCCTCAGAATATATGCAATATAAGGTATTGTCCAGTCGGGCGTGATCACTAAAATCTCCATGACCAGATCAATGACTGCTAGGACGTCAACTTCAGTCGGATCAGAGGCACTCTTTGCTTGCGGGGGCTCCTCAGTGAAGGGATCTTCCTGCACCGAAGGAGAATGTAGGTGCTCGAGAAACACATTACTAGGGACAGGCTTCCGAGTGGATCCAATTTTTGCTAGCTCATCAGCTGCCTGATTCTTCACTCGAGGAACATGATGGAGTTCCAAACCTTCGAACTCCTTCTCAAGCTTTCTTACTGCATTACAGTATCCAGTCATCGCAGGGTTCCTGACATCCCACTCTTTCATCACCTGATTGACTACCAAATCGGAGTCGCCGTATACCATCAGGCGCCGGACGCTGAGTGAGATGGCCATACGCAACCCATACAGGAGTGCTTCATATTCAGCTTCATTGTTGGAGGAATCAAAGTGAATCTGTAGGACATAACTGAGTTTTTCGCCTTTTGGGGACACCAATACCACACCAGCACCAGACCCATTCAACATCTTCGATCCGTCAAAGAACATGGTCCAGTGTGCCGAGTGAATTTGGATTGGCAGCTGCTGTTCAATCCACTCGGCCAGGAAATCAGCAAGTGCTTGAGACTTGATCGCCTTTTTTGCTTCAAACTTGATAGCAAAGTAGAGGAGCTCAATAGCCCATTTGGCCACTCGACCAGTCGCATCTCGATTGTTGAGGATCTCAGACAATGGAGCATCACTGATGACTGAAATTGAGTGATCTTGAAAGTAGTGTGCCACCTTCTTTGCTGACAGATATATACCATATACGAGCTTCTGGTAATGTGGGTACCTTTGCTTTGAAGGAGTCAACACTTCAGAAATGTAATAAACAGGACGCTGGACCTTGTAAGCTTTACCTTCCTCTTCCCGCTCGACAGTGAGAACTGTACTAACGACCTGATTAGTGGCCGCGATGTACAGGAGCAAGGGCTCTTTGCTATGCGGAACAGCAAGCACCGGCTGGGTGGAAAGCAGGGCTTTGAGATCGACAAACGCTGCTTCAGCTTCTGGAGTCCACTCAAACATATCAGACTTCTTCATCAGTCGGTACAAAGGCAATGCCTTCTCACCGAGACGAGAAATGAATCGACTCAATGCCGCCAGGCAACCTGTGAGCTTCTGGACATCGTGCACACGCTCAGGGCTCTTCATTCGGGTAATAGCACTGATCTTTTTAGGATTGACGTCGATTCCTCGTTCGGAAACGAGAAAACCGAGTAACTTGCCACCAGGAACACCGAAAGTGCACTTAGTCGGATTTAACTTGATATCATACCTCCTCAGGTTGGCGAATGTTTCAGCCAAGTCAGACAACAGGTCAGAACCTTTACGAGACTTGACGACGATATCATCCATGTATGCTTCAACATTCCGAGGGATTTGATCAAGCAAACATTTTTGAATCATGTGCATGAAAGTAGCGCCAGCATTTTTCAAACCAAAAGGCATGGTGATATAACAAAAACACCCGAATGGGGTGATGAAGGCTGTCTTTATTTCATCCGGACCAAACAGACGGATCTGATGGTAACCAGAGTATGCATCAAGAAAAGATAAACGCTCGCACCCCGCAGTCGAATCGACAATCTGGTCGATGCGGGGGAGCGGAAAATGATCTTTCGGGCAGACCCGATTGATATGTTTGAAGTCAATACACATGCGGAGTGACTTATCTTTCTTGGGGACCATAACCACGTTCGAGAGCCACTCGGAGTGGTAAATCTCGCGTATGAATTTAGCCGCCAAGAGACGAGCCACCTCCTCACCGATTGCCTTCCGCTTCTCTGCTGCCGACCGACGCAAGTGCTCTTTCACAGGCCTGGCCTTCGGATTGACTCTCAGTCGGTGCTCAGCCAGTTCCCTGGGTACACCCGGCATGTCAGCAGGCTTCCATGCGAAGATGTCCCAGTTCTCACGGATGAACTAGATGAGCTCGGCTTCCTATTTGCTGTCGAGTGTCGTTAAAATGTTGGTCGGGGCAGCAGTTGGATCTATCGGGTGAATTTTCACTTTCTTCACTTCGCCTGCCGACTGGAAAGCTGACTCAGAAGCGGGCTTCTTAGCACGCAGCAGATCGGCAGGATCGGTATTCTTCTTGTACTCCTCCAACTCGACCACAGCCATCTGATGATCGGCAATTTTGGAGCCCTGCTGAAGGCACTCCTCAGCCCTCTGTCGATTGCCAGTGACTGTGATCACACCCTTGGGCCCGGGCATCTTCAGCTTGAGATACATGTAGCATGGACGGGCCATGAAACGGGCATAAGCCGGACGGCCAAGGATGGCGTGGTATGCGCTCTGGAACTCCACCACTTCAAACGTCAATTTTTCTTTGCGAAAATTCTTGTCGGTGCCGAACAACACATCCAATGCTATCTGGCCGAGTAACTTGGCCTTCTTCCTAGGGATAACTCCGTGAAACTGCATGTTGCTTTCGCTGAGTCGGGACATCGGAATGCCCATCCCCTTTAGGGTATCCGCATACAAGATGTTCAAGCCGCTCCCACCATCCATCAGGACTTTGCGCAGTCGAGTGCCTCCCACAACCGGGTCCACCACCAGCGCTTGTCGACCGGGAGTAGCAATATGAGCAGGGTGGTCTGACTGGTCGAATGTAATGGCAGTCTGAGACCACTTGAGGTATGTGGGGGTGGCAGGAACAGCCATGTTGACTTCTCTGTTGATAACTTTCAGTCGACTCTTGGTCTCTACATCAGCAAAAATCAACAGAGTGGCATTGACTTCTGGAAACTCTTCTTTGTCTTCATCCTCCTCCTTTTCAGGAGCTTTCTCACTCGACTGACTTTCCTTGAACTGCTGGATCAGTAAACGGCACTGTCGAGTGGTATGCTTAGGCAATATCAAATTGCCTTCCTCATCTTTCTTCGTGTGGATTGCACACGGCAAATCTAGGATATCTGTTCCGGACTGATTCTTTGACTTCTTGGGGGTAAACTGTGCTTTGGATTTCCCCTTATTTTTGCCTTGTGCCGCCAGGGCGGCAGCCTCTGCCTGAGCAGGGGCATCAGCTTTGCGCTTCTGCGTCCGACTGGAATTGCCGCCGGCATCATTGTCGACAGCCTTTCCTTTGCCGCTACGGAGGCGGTCTTCTTCTTCGCCATTGGCGTACCGAGTGGCAATCTCCATCATTTTGCTCAGAGATATGTCACCTGTTCGACCAAACTTTAGGTAAAGCTCTCTGTACTTCACACCGGCCTTGAAAGCACAAACAGCTTGGTGCTCGGAAACATTCTCCACTGTGTGATGCAAAGTGGACCAACGCTGAATATAATCTCTCAAGGACTCATTGGGCTTCTGAACACAGTGCTGTAAATTGATCAAACCCGCAGGACGCTTGCAAGTGCCCTCGAATGTACTGATGAACACTCGGGCAAGATCCTCCCAGCAATAGATGCTAGAAGGAGCTAAACGATTCAGCCACGCCCGGGCTGAACCATCCAACATCAAGGATAAATGCTTCATGGCTACGTTGTCATTTCCTCCACCAATCTGCACAGCCACTCGGTAATCATCTAACTATGTTTCTGGCTTCGACTCGCCAGAGAACTTGCTTATTCCAGCCGCCAACCTGAAGTTGGGGGGAATCTCTGCAGAACGAATGGCCGTGCTGAAACACTCGGGGCCAGAAACAACAGTACCACTTCCACTCGGACAATCTTTGTCGTTACCATCTCTGTGGGCTCTGCCTCTATCGATGCGCCTTTGAGCGAGGACATTCCTTGCATCAAACCCAGGGTTCCGCTCATCACCAAAAGGGCGCCTATCGTCATAGTGCCGGGGCACATACGAACCACTCCGCGGAGGAGTAGGCACTCGACGGCGGTCATCACGGTGATAACAAGGAGCAAAATGGTCTCGCCCCTGATATTGGTACTGATCTTCGCGGTAACCTCCACCCCTGCGGCGCAGAGGTGACCCTCGACTATGTGCCGACTGAACTGTGTCTGCTCTGGGGGAGTTACTATGTAATCTGTTGCGCGACTGAGAAACAGCCGAATTCTGCTGTTGAGCGGCATCAACCAACGCTCAGATCTGCTGCAAACCCCTGCCAGCCTCCGAACGGGACGGCTGAATGGAATCTGCTATCTTTGCAGCTGCTGCAACATTCAGAATTGGAGTACGGAATACCTTGACATTTGTCGTGGATTTGTCATGGCAGATGTCCGAAGACTTAGGTTTGAGGCCATCGCTAAAGAGGTGGACTCAAAGGGGTTAAACGGGACAAGGGACACGAGTTTACCCAGGTTCGGCCCCTCACCGTGGAGGTAAAAGCCTATGTCCTGCTTATATTGTATTGACTGGTGTATCGATTACAAGAGGCGGCTTGCTTGCCCTAGCTCTCGATACTTGGTTTCTGTCTTACTTAACTTGTCTAACACGCCGCAGGGGCTCACCTTTATATACATAGGTCGAGGCCCTGGGCTTACACGAGTCCGGGTCGGGTTATACAACGTAACCGATCCTGGTTCCAACTCCTTAGTCTTACAGAACAAGTCATCTTATGGTGGCTTACATCTTCTGGCCCATGAGTCGCCTCATGCCTCTTGGGCCTTGACCTCAGCCCATTTGGCAAGCCGCCATATGGCCTGGTCTTCATGTCTTGTCTTCCTCTTGGCCCACTTGGTAACCCGCCATGTGGCTTGGTCTCCGTCTTCTGGCCCACCTTATGGGTCTTGACTATGAACCGCCAAGCTGGTGACCGGGTCTTTAGTGAATCGCCAAGTCCTGGCCGGGTTATACTCCGGCCGGGTTATATCGCGGGGTTATATCCCTGACATTAGCCCCCAGGTTAGCTTGAATTTATTCATGCTAAGCTCGAGCCGTCTTCTCAATCGTCTTGCTTGTCAGTGTCCTTCGAAGTAAAATTCTGGGAATATAACACCCATATGCCATTGAGTCGGCCTCCAATACTCTCGGCGGGTTATCACCGCCGGGTTATAATATTTGAATCGCCGGGTCATGTAATGTTGGTGACGCCGGGTCAGATAACCAGACTCCAGCTGACTTTGATAACTCTTTTCAACTTTTTTGATATATCCATATTACCTGTAGCCCCCAAGCTCCAAGTGTATCCATGATGACTTGGCGCTTTGCAATAATATCTTTGACTGTGCAGCCCCCAAGTACCAGGTTGTCTCGCCTGCAGCAGCCTGGGAATTATAACTGTCTTATACCTTATAAAGCTTCAACTGGTGTAGCCCCCAAGAGCCGGCTCTTCAGCATGTGATGGGCCGGGTCTTCAATGAGAACCTTATAATCTGCTTGAACAGCTGAATACTGTAGCCCCGAAGTGCCGGGTCGCATGCCTGCGGCGACTTAGGACATCAGAGAATTTGATCTGAGCGGTGTAGCCCCCAAGTGCCGGGTCAGTAATATGTACTGGGCCGGGACTTAGAAGGATCGCAGAAAACCGGCTCATCTCCTTGAGATAACAGGGTCTTGTTGACAATGTACTGACTTGAAAACCGGCTTGCATTAGCCCCCAAGTGCCGTGACGCATGCTTGCAGCGACATGGGACTTGCGTACTTGATATAAACCGGATTTGAATAATATAGCCCCCAAGAGGCGGGTTGCCTGCCTGCGGCGACTTGGGACTGTATAAGAATATTGTGATTCCTTGACCGTGGTTGTAACCCGGTATTAATAATGAAATCCCTGCTCGTGGTTGCGATGCAACCCGGCAAATATGTGCTTGAGAAATCCATGAGTGATGTAGTATACTACAGGGCACTGTTTGAAGAAATCCAAGAGCCGGTCAATTAGATGACCCGGCATTATAATTAATAGGGCGACTCAAGAATATCCAGCCAGGTCGGCTATTTAGAGTCTTCATTATGCTTGCAGAGGTTACGATGTAACCCGGTTCGGTGACCGGCTTGTCTTAAGAGACGAGACCTGCAAAAATAAACAATACAGAGCATGCTCTGCATTGCTGTGAGGGCGGCTTGAAGAAGCATAACCCGGAATTGTTAAGTCTTTCATCTTTGCGAGGGTAGCTGAAGAGCCTGATCGAGAGGGTTGAAGCCCCCAAACGACCTTTTATAGTCTGACTTCGGGTCTTACTTCAATGAAACTAGCGTGATAGCCACTGGTTTGTCCATGCTTCGGTAAGCCGGCTCTCACATGACCCATCATGTTTTAACCTGGATAAGTTCATGACTTATCAAGAGTACAGGGGATCGGAGTAGCATCTTGGCGAACAGGCAGGTTTAACCAAGTTTCAACGAAGGCGGCTTAATAGCCCATGGAGTATCCTCACTTTCTGTAAGCCGGCTCTCACATGACCCATCATGTTTTAACCTGGATAAGTTCATGACTTATCAAGAGTACAGGGGATCGGAGTAGCATCTTGGCGAACAGGCAGGTTTAACCAAGTTTCAACGAAGGCGGCTTAATAGCCCATGGAGTATCCTCGCTTTCTGTAAGCCGGCTCTCACATGACCCATCATGTTTTAACCTGGATAAGTTCATGACTTATCAAGAGTACAGGGGATCGGAGTAACATCTTGGCAAACAGGCAGGATTACTCTAGTCTGGTTATGGCTTAAAAGCCGGTCAAGAGGGTATGAAAGCTAAACCCGGTGGGTTTGGAAGCCCCCTAATGACTTTATGATTATCCAATGAACCAGGGTACCCATATTTGAATGGTACATCATGGCGGCTCGTCCTTTTTGGCGACTTTACAATATTCTTGAAAACTCGAACTTGCGAGGGATGAATTCCTTTGAACCGGATGCTGAGCCGGCTATCAAGGTCTCAAAGCTTTGTGAGAGACGGTCTTCTCTTGAGCCGGGTTTTAAGCATGGTACTAACCCTGGCCGAGCTGTTTCGGGTTAATCAGATACCCCGACTGGTTATTCTGCTGTTGGGTTCCATCGCCAAACTGTTGATTATGACCTCCATGATCGCTCTGATCTTGGTAACCGGTTCCTGAGCCACCAGCACCAAAGCCGGCCCCTGAGCCGCCCGGTGCTGAGCCGCCTGATGGACCATTACTGTTATCACGATGTTGTTGAAGGCTGTAATCCCGGAACTGTTGCATAATGTAGCAATCTCCCCAGGTATGTCGTGCCGGCTTATCGGGCCGGCTGTGCTCTGGGCAAGGCTTATTGAGCATCTCTTCTAGGTTGATAGGAGCTTTACCCTTAGCACGGGTGTTCCTGGTGTTGGTGTTTGCCACCAGTTCTGACCCGCCGTCCGGGTGCTTTCGCTTGCCCGGGTTGCTTCCAGCCATACTTTGCTGTTGGCCCTTGCCATTGTTGCCTTTCTTCCCCTGACCTGATTTCTCATCATCAGAGCCCGGGTCTTTCGTGTTGTCGGAGTCTGCATATTTGGTGAGAGCCGTCATGAGCTCCCCCATGTTTTGACATGACCGTTTGAGTCGGCCAAGCTTCTGCTTCAAAGGCGTGAAGTGACAATTCTTTTCTAGAATCAAAACTGCCTGAGACGCCGTAATCTGCTCAGAAGAGTGGATGATTTCGGAGACCCGCCGGACCCAGTGATGAGCCGACTCATCAGTATGTTGTACACAATGGTCCAAATCCACAATCGTCATGGGCTGCTTGCACGTTCCTTGGAAATTTTTGATGAATTTCGCCCTTAACTCGGCCCAGGAAGTAATGGTGTTGGGTGGTAAACCCTTCAACCATGTGCGAGCCGGCCCTTCCAGCATCATGATGAAATACTTTGCGTAGACTGCATCACTGACGTCTAACATCTCCATGGCTAGCTCATAGCTTTCAACCCAAGCCTCGGGAGGTAAGTCAGCCGTGTAATTGGGCACCTTTCGAGGACCCTTAAAATCTTTCGGCAAACGCTCATTCCGCAGAGTCGGCACCAAACAGGGCACTCCCACAGCCCTGGAGGTTATTCCTGCTCCTAATGAGACGGAGGGTTCTTGATGAGCCGCCGCCGTCGCCTGAGCCGCCGCTTCTTGCTGTGCTTTTGCCCGTTCCACCCGTGCTTGAACATCTAGAGCCGCCCGATCAGCTTGAGGCGGGTTACTGCTAGAGACATCCGGCGACTCATAACGCCGGCTGTAGCTACGGCTGTGGATGGGGGTTGAGTGCACGCGACTCCGGCTGTAATTATATTTCTCCTGCTGGGCCATCGCCGTTCGCAGGTATCTGATGGCATTCCGCACCTCTTCTGCATAAGGCGCCTCATCGGGGATTGGGATTGTATCAAGCCTGGTTGCCGCTGCCACCATGTTCTCCGTCGGGTTAGCATAATGACCCGGCGGTGTTGCAAAAAGTGGTAGTGGGTTTTGGTTCCATCAGGGCGGGTCTAGCTGCTGACGCTGAGCCGCCGCCCGGTTTCCAGGTATTTCCGCCGTCCGGGTTACGGTCAAAGGTACGTTCCGTCCCGTTCCTGGCGTGTTAAAAAGATTCCTAGCTTCATATTGCTCCGGCAAGCGGGATTGATGTCTCATGCGATAAACCGCCGCTGCTGACTGTTGTTCTAACTCAAGGCGGAAAGCGTCCGCCTTAAGGCATTCCGCCTAAGCATCCATCTGAGCCTTCAGCTCATTGATTTCCTGTTGGACTCCGGCCATCTGATTCTTTAACCTCGCGATCTCCGCATTACGGGCCGCTTGGTTTTCAGTAGTGACCTCAGTCTCCATTAGGGTTGTAAACTCGTTCATCAGATCCAGAAGAACCTGAACCGGGGGCCTGCCTGACCTAGACCCGGTCGCACCGGCGGCTGTACCGCTCGGAGCCGCCGCGGAACCCGCCATAAAAACGGCAGCGCGGTTTGGCGGCTCATCCTCCTCCGGCTCATGATACTCTGACTCGGGGTAAGGCTCGTCGTAGCTCCCAAGTCCACCATTATGAAGCTGATAGATCGATTCCGTCTCTCCACTCGAGGATCCTTCCTCTGAGTAGACCAGAGTTTCCTCCTGTGACATAGAACCTTCAAGATCCATGCCTTGAGTAAAGCCAACGAAGACGTGCTCCCTGCCCGGGTCAACACAGGCGGGTTGCATGCTTTGGGCGCTTTGCTCATGCCGGGCCGGCTCGACGATGTCGGTGTAGATGTCCGGCCCGGGTTCAGATCCGCCGATCTTGCCGATGAAGATGTTGTCTCCACCGAAGGGGACCCGGAAACCATGCTCGATTGAGTCGGCCTCAGGACCCCAGCCGGTGTCGTCGAGGTAGAGTCTCCCATGGCGACTCTTGGTTATCTCACCATTGACGTACCCTTCGCTCCCAGAGAGAGAACCCTTTGAGAACTCAACACCACCGAGCGCTTGCCCCACGGTGGGCGCCAACTGTCGTGGATTTGTCACGGCAGATGTCCGAAGACTTAGGTTCGAGGCCATCGCTAAAGAGGTGGACTCAAAGGGGTTAAACGGGACAAGGGACACGAGTTTACCCAGGTTCGGCCCCTCACCGTGGAGGTAAAAGCCTACGTCCTGCTTATATTGTATTGACTGGTGTATCGATTACAAGAGGCGGCTTGCTTGCCCTAGCTCTCGATACTTGGTTTCTGTCTTACTTAACTTGTCTAACACGCCGCAGGGGCTCACCTTTATATACATAGGTCGAGGCCCTGGGCTTACACGAGTTCGGGTCGGGTTATACAACGTAACCGATCCTGGTTCCAACTCCTTAGTCTTGCAGAACAAGTCATCTTATGGTGGCTTACATCTTCTGTCCCATGAGTCGCCTCATGCCTCTTGGGCCTTGACCTCGGCCCATCTGGCAAGCCGCCATATGGCCTGGTCTTCATGTCTTGTCTTCCTCTTGGCCCACTTGGTAACCCGCCATGTGGCTTGGTCTCCGTCTTCTGGCCCACCTTATGGGTCTTGACTATGAACCGCCAAGCTGGTGACCGGGTCTTCAGTGAATCGCCAAGTCCTGGCCGGGTTATACTCCGGCCGGGTTATATCGTGGGGTTATATCCCTGACAACATTGTTATGAGATACACTCGGAAACAGCTGTCGCTGACGTCGACTAGAAACGGGGGGATGATGGCGAGCACGCTCGTCGAGTGCCTCCTGCATCTCTTTGAGCCGAAGGTGCGTAGCCTCCATGGCCTGAGCCTCAGCAGTCGCACCGATGATGGGAGTATGTAGGATATCCTCATCCCGGCGGTGCTGCTCATTCGACGGTCCCCCAGCTTCGCGCCTGTCGCGGTTGAAGCCAGGTGGTGGACTCTGATGAGAACCAGCCATAAGAACCTCAGCCGCAGGATCGCAGCTCTCACACTCGGAGGGGACGTCAGACTGATCCGACGCCGAATCAAACGCGCCGTGAGGTGATTCAGCGGGCTTGATAGCCGCAATCTGCGGAGACGAAATTTGGCGAGCCACCGCATGCTTCACCCAGCGCTGGAGCCGCGAACGACCAGATCGCTTGCGGCGACGAACAGCGGGGAGAGCCGACAAATACGGAGTCGACGGCTGTAGTAGAAGAACACCGCAGGAGCTTGCACAGAAGTGCGTCGCCCCATGGATCGGGAGCGCCTCGACATCAAGAGGCGCTTCCTGGAGCCATGCCGAGTCGTCGGCGATGAAGGTGAGGGCTCCGAGATGGATCTCGTGGCCCAGGAACTGATCACCGCCGGAAGACATGACGAAGGAGAAAAAATGCAACCTCGCTGGAAGTCGCTTAAACGCCTGCCCCACGGTGGGCGCCAACTGTCGTGGGAACGAGCCTGACAGTAGAAGGTAGGGGTACGAAAGGAGAGGGCAGAGTCCTAGCTACGGCGAGGATGTACACACAGATGTACGAGTTTAGGCCCCTCTCGTGGAGGTAACAGCCCTACGTCTCGGTGCTCAGGAGCTTCTTGTCGTGTGGAATATCAGTGTTACAGGGGGTGCGAACCCTTGTGCAGAGGGGAGGGGTGGCTTATATAGAGTGCGCTACCCCTCATCAATACCCAGCAATCAAGGGTTCGATCGTGGCTATAAAGATGAACGTTACTGGTAACGTATGTAATAAATGCTACTAATGGTTCAGCCGAACGCTTGCCTATTCGCCTCCCTGGAGTGGCTTCTGGTCTTCTGTGGTTGACTGTCTTCTGGTTCTTCTGAGTGAAAAGCATCGGTCGAGTGGAGGGAGAAACCTCCGAGTGGATATTGTCGAGTGACTCATGTGTCTTGTTGATTTCAGTCGGAAACTTCCTTGTAGTCCTTAAGTTCTCTAGGGTAGTGCCCTTGGGTAGGGTATGTAGGTCAGGCCTATGACCCTACCCTAGGTACATATCCCCATCAACCGTTACTTGCTCGTTACAAATTACCTTGCTATCAAACTACTTGCTACTTACAATTTCAGTGCTTGCAGAAATTACCTTGCTGAAAACCGCTTATCATTTCCTTCTGCTCCTCGTTGGGTTCGACACTCTTAGTTATCGAAAGGACTACGATTGATCCCCTATACTTGTGGGTCATCAAGACTCTTTTCTGGCGCCGTTGCCGGGGAGTGAAGCGCTCTTGGTAAGTGGAAATCGGTAAGGAAAAACTTATACTACGTGCTGAAATTTACTGTCACTTGTTACTATGGAAAGCAATCCTTTGAGGGGTATGTTCGGGGTATCTTCACCTCGACCGGAACCACAATTAGTTGCCCCTCAACCTACAGCACCTACTCAAAATATTGGTTATGAAATTCCTTCGGGTATGTTAGAATAACTACTAGCTAATCCTTATGCAGGAGATGGAACTGAACATCCTGATATGCACCTAATACATGTGGATGATATTTGTGGATTATTTAAGCTTGCAGGTTTATCCGGAGATGAAGTTAAGAAGAAGGTTTTCCCTTTATCTTTGAAGGTAAAAGCATTGACATGGTATAGGCTATGTGATGATATTGGATCATGAAACTGGAATCGTTTGAAATTGGAATTCCACCAAAAGTTTTATCCTATGCATCTAGTTCATCGTGATCGGAATTATATATACTAGTCATCAACCCGTGCACCTGCACGGGCCAGAACATTTTCTATCACTGTCTTTTGTGTTGTTGATTAAGGATATTTGTACTTGATAAATCCTCAAATTCTTGCAAATCCAAAATGGAATCATAGTCTTATAATGTTTTGCACGAAGGGGTAATTATATCTACTAAGATCGCAATATAAAATTAGTATAAATTGATGCGTGTATATGGAAAGCTTACAACCAAATTTAATAAATGATATTTCTCTTTAAAAAAACACAATAATGCAACCGCAAGTTCGGTGATCTATAGAAGCAAAATAGTGCTTCACCGTATTTTATAGAACAATAATGAATATGGAAAAAACAAAATGGTTGCATATCTCATGTTGATTCCTATACATAACAAAAAGTAAGTACTAAAGCATTATCGTCGAAAGAACACCTTAATTTACCTTGTTGGCTTTCAAGGTCAATCATCCAGTGCATTGCACATTTATGAATTAACATCCTCTACAAAGCAACGTAGCTTCGCAAATATGCATGCAAATATGAAGGATTTGTGAAATCACAGAATTATGAAAAACAAAGTTTGTACTCCAGATTATGAAACTTAACACACAAAAATCCCCCAACTAAGAGATAATCTAATGACCACATACTACAGTACATCTTGGAATATAATATAACTATCCCTGCCCAGGTATTCTGTAGTACTACCCATAACCAAGATAAATATGAAGGAGGATTGGACACCAAACATAATGTCTTCTATATTTGGTTTAGAATGCTAGTGAGTTGTTTTCTGGAAATAACACTCTAGGCTTCTCAGGTAACTGCAATAGAAAGAAAAAAACATGATTGTCAGCATGCCTATTTTTAATTAATATATTATCATACCGTCGTCACCAAAAAAATTGTGAAAGTCATATATTCAAAGCATTGCTTCCAACCACATTATCAAGAGAAACTAATTCATAGTGCTCATATTTACGATTTATGACTTTTTCAAAGAAATAATAAGACATTGATTTGAAAGGTCGTAACATTAGTGTAAAAAAAATAGAGAAAACGTATTTCAAAACAAAAGTTCTATCAAACATATTGTTTCGACACTATTAATTTTACTGTACAGATGTATGATTTCTAATATATGGGGCACAATCGAGTTAATCAGACACCATCAAAGTATTGGTATACCATAGGGCTGGAACTTCAGAAATATGAAGAAAACAAAGTAAGGAAGCGTTGGACAATAACTTGGAAGTAATTAAGGGAACATAGCAAAATATTTTTAGGTACTTCAGCGATGTTGTGTCATAAAAAAATGCGTAAGCTTGTTGATAAAATGAACACATGGTTGGAGACTCGTGAATCATTCATCCTACCTTTTTATTTCCCAAACATAATTAACTTTTTGTACCACATAACAATATGACTATTCAATAAAAATAAGCTCACGGCAAGGTTGACGATCAGTCTTCCAAATTTTAATCATATTTGATGTATCATTAGGTAATGGGTTATTTAATTTATTGGACAACCTCAAGAGATTCTAAATTGGTTAGCAATCATTTATCTTTAGTCCTAATTACACCGCTTTTACTGAACGGTTTATTTAGCCTTTACAGAATACTCCTTAGAAATATTCTGAAAATAATCAAACGACCAACAAAGGAGTAACATATACATGTAAGTATCACCTTTACAGGTTTACCCTTAATCATATGACCAAAGAAACCTATTAATTTACTAACACATATTATAAGAGCTCCGTGAATATCAAATACAACTCATACTTCTTGTGAGTACTACAGTTAAGTGATGTATTGAGCTAAGGATCTCTATCCTGGAAATTGAATTAATAACAAATGATTTTTAAAATAGATTAGGCTAATGGCATGAGAAGCAAAATATTTCCATAGACAATAGCACAGTGCTACACTCCAGACCCACCATAATTATGAAATCGACACTGGCAAATTATTTATTCAAGTATAAATAATTCACTATGGGTACTTCAAGGGAGGACAACTATTAGTAACCTCAGAACATGTATGAGTTCCTTATCGATGTCGGAGGCCTAGAACTCCACCACAAAAGATGTAGGCCATGTTGGTCATGAACCTGAGAATTTACCGAAAGAACACATGGCGTGATAGCGAAAAAAAGAGGATAAATTGTGAAATCCCTATTATCATGCGTGAAGAAGCTAATTATATTAACAACTCTTAGTAATTGTTTCCTGCCATATTTCCGAAACATGTGGTTTTTGTTGAGGATATTTTTGTTTGCGGAATGATAAACGTAGCACATGCAAAGTTCAGTAAGATGAACTGGAACATTAGAACGATTGTAGAGAAAATAAAATTGGAAGACTTGCGGTACAGACGATGTTAATTATAATTACATGATATGCAAAGATCAATACAAATCATATTATAAATATCCAATATGCAAAGATCAGTAAGGATTACAAATTAAGATATGACTTCTAAGTATGAGAGCCACAACTTGAGACATGAATATTCCTAAGCTTCTTACCTATATGCACGCATTATCATTTCACAGACATATACACAATGCGTGCTGGATAAACCAAACTGACCAATTACTATCCACCATCAAGATGGGAAATTTAGGAGTGTATACACTATTTTGTGGATAGAAATAACATAAGAATCATACCTGAACTCTTTACTGAAAAAACAGGGAGGATGAGAACTATCAGAATTATATGTGTAGAGCTGCTAATGCTAGAGCAACGTCCCACAGGCGGCCAGCGAGGAACATGCAAAAGTGGAATTGCACGGGTCGTATTTGACTCGCCCATGATGGAATCGTGCTGAATGAATGATTAGCCACTAAGAAACACGTCTTTCTAAAATATTATCGAAAGTCGGTAGCTGGATAGATTAAAAGGAGACAGTCCCCTTCTTGACGCTCTGAGCCATACCTGACTGCCATTGAATCCCTACACGACGCCCTTCTTCTTCTGGCTCCGCTTGTTGTCAGACCCCGACCCCGCGCCGCCACTCCAAGAAACCAAAGTGAGAGCCGCTGGATCACCTGCCGAAGAACGTCCCTATCAGCTTTGGTGCATGTTTCGCGGCCCTCTTGCGGTCTTGTCGATACTTCTCAACCGGGCGATCATCTCAGCCAACTGTCGTGCATGGCACTCCTGGCAAGATGTGTTGCAGGCCTGCAACCGGTATGCAAGGCCGAGGCACTACACGCAAATTGGCGGCGACTCTAGTAGTCAAGTACGGCTCCGTCGTTCCTGCTGAGGCACAAGGTAGCGAGGGAGACGACACATGGTCTTGTATCTGCGACGGTGAAGCTGCGGCCGCGTGTGCCATGCGGCCGCCGGATTGCTGGACGTGGCGAGATCTGGCAAGATCACGTATCATCCTGTTTTTTCAGCTGGAGGTAGGTGGAATAAGGAGCCACGCCTCACGCGGGGAGGTGCTGGACGGATCTCATCTCTCTTTTTTATTGATGGAACCTCATCTAACGGTTGTAAATAGATTATTGGTTAATCTAATGGTCAAAACTCTTTAACCTTGAGGATTAACGTGGAGACTTGTATGGTGCATCCAATTAGTAAATATAAGATATGTTATTTTTGGCCTCGTAAAGGAGAAAGCATCGCTCTAGCTTGGGGGAGGCTTAAGTCAATTTTATATTCATGCCCCAATCATGATATCCCGAGAGAAGTTATTATTCAAAAAAATTATGCTCGGCTTTCTCATAATGATCAAACCATGCTCGATACTTCTTGTGCTGGTTCTTTTATGAAGAAGACTATTGAATTCAAGTGCGATCTCTTGGAAAGAATTAAACGCAACTCTGAAGATTGGAAACTCGATGAAGGTAATGAGTCAGGTATTAAGCTTGAATTTGATTGTGCTAAATCTTTTATGAATACCGATGCTTTTCACAAGTTTAGCACTAAATATGGACTTGACTCTGAGATAGTAGCCTCTTTTTATGAATCATTTGCTGCTCATGTTTATCTCCCTAAGGAGAAGTGGTTTAAATATCACCCCCCTATTAAAAAAGAAATTAAAGAACCGGTCATAAGTAAAGAAGAAACTATCATTTACAATGTTGATCCAGTTGTGCCTACTGCTTATATTGAAAAACCATCTTTTCCTGTTAGGATAAAGGAACATGCTAAGGTATCAACGGTGGTTCGCAAAAGTAATATTAGAGCACCTAAGCCCTCTGAACAAATTAAAGTAGAACCTAGTGTTGCTATGGTTAAAGATCAATTGGTATAAAATATTGATGGGCATGTCATTTATTTCTGTGATGAAGCTGCTAGAATTGCTAAACCCGATGAAAAAGATAAACATAGACCCGTTTTTGGCTTGCCTGTTGTCTCAGTTAAAATAGGAGATCATTATTATCATGGCTTATGTGATTTAGGTGCTATTCCATTTACTTTATATCATGAAATTATGAATGAAATAGCACCTGCTGAAATAGAAGATATTGATGTTACTATTAAACTTGCTAATAGAGACACCATCACACCACTTGGGATTGTTAGAGATGTTGAAGTCTTGTGTGGGAAAATAAAATATACTACTGATTTTCTAGTTCTTGGTTCCCCACAAGATGACTTTTGTCCCATTATCTTTGGTAGACCTTTCTTGAACACTGTTAATGCTAAGATTGATTGTCAAAAAGAAACCGTCAGTGTTAAGTTTGGTGATGTGTCTCATGATTTTAATTTTTCCAAGTTTAGTAGACAACCCCGTGATAAAGAATTATCTAGTAAGGATGAAATAATTGGTCTTGCTTCTATTGCCGTTCCTCCTACCGATCCACTAGAACAATATTTGCTAGACCATGAAAATGATATGCACTTGCGTGAAAGAAATGAAATAGATAAAATTTTCTTTGAACAAGAACCTCTACTAAAGCACAATTTGTCTATTGAAACTCTGGGAGGTCCTCCTCCACCTAAAGGTGATCCTGTGTTTGAATTAAAACAATTGCCTGACACTCTGAAGTATGCTTATCTTGATGAGAAAAAGATATATCATGTTATTAATAGTGCTAACCTTTCAGAACATGAAGAAGAAAGATTATTAAAAATTCTGAGGAAGCACCGGGCTTCTATTGGATATACTCTTGATGATCTTAAGGGTATTAGTCCCACTCTGTGTCAGCACAAGATCAATATGGAACCTGATGCTAAACCCATTGTTGATCACCAACGACGATTGGATCCCAAGATGAAAGAAGTGGTAAGAACTTAAATATTAAAGCTTCTGGAAGCAGGTATAATCTATCCCATAGCTAATAGTAGATGGGTAAGTCCCGTTCATTGTGTCCCTAAGAAAGGAGGTATTACTGTTGTTCCTAATGATAAAAATGAACTTATCCCACAAAGAATTGTTACTGGCTATAGAATGGTAATTGATTTTAGAAAATTAAATAAAGCTACTAGAATAGACCATTACCCTTTTCCTTTCATTGATCAAATGCTTGAAAGATTATCTAAGCACACACACTTTTGTTTCCTGGATGGATATTCTGGTTTCTCTCAAATACCTGTGTCACAATCTAATCAAGAGAAAACCACCTTTACTTGTCCTTTTGGAACCAATGCTTATAGACGTATGCCTTTTGGTTTATGCAATGCACCTGCTACCTTTCAAAGATGCACGACTGCTATATTCTCTGATTTTTGTGAAAAGATTGTGGAGGTTTTCATGGATGATTTTTTCCGTTTACGGAACTTCTTTTGATGATTGCTTAAGCAACCTTGATCGAGTTTTGCAGAGATGTGAACATACTAATCTCGTCTTGAATTGGGAGAAGTGCCACTTTATGGTTAATGAATGTATTGTCTTGGGGCATAAAATTTCTGAACGAGGTATTGAGGTGGATCAAGCTAAAGTTGATGCAATTGAGAAAATGCCATGTCCTAAAGATATCAAAGGTATTTGAAGTTTCCTTGGTCATGCTGGTTTCTATAGGTGGTTTATTAAAGACTTCTCAAAAATTTCTAGGCCTCTTACTAATCTTTTACAAAAGGATATCCCCTTTGTTTTTGATGATGATTGTGTGGAAGCCTTTGAAACACTTAAGAAAGCCTTAACCACTACACTTATTGTTCAACCACCTGATTGGAACTTGCCTTTTGAAATTATGTGTGATGCTAGTGATTATGTTGTTGGTGCTATTCTAGGACAAAGAGTTGATAAGAAATTAAATGTTATCCATTATGCTAGCAAAACTCTAGACAGTGCCCAAAGAAATTATGCTACTACTGAAAAAGAATTTTTAGCAGTTGTGTTTGCTTGTGATAAATTTAGATCTTACATTGTTGATTCCAAAGTTATTGTTCACACTGATCATGCTGCTATAAAATATCTTATGGAAAAGAAAGATGCTAAACCTAGACTCATTAGGTGGGTTCTCCTGCTTCAAGAATTTGATTTACATATCATTGATAGGAAAGGACCTGAGAACCCCGTAGCTGATAACTTGTCTAGGTTAGAAAATATTCTTGATGACCCACTACCCATTGATGATAGTTTTCCTGATGAACAATTAGCTGCAATAAATGGTTTTCAAAACACTCCATGGTATGCTGATTATGCTAATTACATTGTTGCTACATGTACCACCTAGTTTCACATATCAACAAAAGAAAAAATTCTTCTATGATTTAAGACATTACTTTTGGGATGACCCACATCTTTATAAAGGAGTAGATGGTATTATTAGACGTTGTGTACCTGAGCATGAACAGGAACAAATCCTACAGAAATGTCATTTTGAAGCTTATGGAGGACATCATGCGGGAGATAGAACTGCTCATAAGGTATTACAATCTGGTTTTTATTGGCCTACTCTCTTCAAGGATGCCTGTAAGTTTGTCTTGTCTTGTGATGAATGTCAAAGAATTGGTAATATCGGTAAGCGTCAGGAAATGCCTATGAATTATTCACTTGTTGTTGTTCCATTTGATGTTTGGGGTTTTTATTATATGGGACCTTTTCCTTCCTCTAATGGGTATACTCATATTTTGGTTGTTGTTGATTATGTCACTAAGTGGGTAGAAACTATTCCAACTAGTAGTGCTGATCATAACACTTCCATTAAAATGCTTAAAGAAGTTATTTTCCCAAGGTTTCGAGTCCCTAGATATCTAATGACTGATGGTGGTTCACATTTTATCCATGGTGCTTTCCGTAAAATGCTTGCTAAATATGATTTTAACCATAGAATTGCATCACCCTATCATCTTCAATCTGGTGGTCAAGTTGAACTTAGCAATAGAGAAATAAATTGATATTACAAAAAACTGTCAATAGGTCTCGAAAGAATTGGTCTAAGAAATTAGATGATGCACTTTGGGCTTATAGAACAGCATATAAAAATCCTATGGGTATGTCTCCATACAAGATGGTATATGGGAAAGCTTGTCATTTGCCTCTAGAGTTAGAACATAAAGCATTTTGGGCAATTAAAGAACTCAATTATGACTTCAAACTTGCCGGTGAAAAGAGGTTATTTGATATTAGCTCATTAGATGAATGGAGAACCCAGGCTTATGAAAATGCCAAGTTATTTAAAGAAAAAGTTAAAAGATGGCATGACAAAAGAATCCAAAAGCGAGAATTCAAAGTTGGAGAATATGTTCTTTTGTACAATTCTCGTTTCAGATTTTTTGCAGGAAAACTTCTCTCCAAATGGGAAGGACCATATGTTATCGAAGAAGTTTATCGCTCTGGAGCTATCAAGATTAATAATGCCGAAGGTACTAACCCGAAGGTGGTCAATGGACAAAGAATTAAACACTACATCTCAGGTACGCCTATTAATGTTGAAAGCCATGTTATCCAAACCATGACACCGGAGGAACACATAAGGGAAACCTTCCGGAACACTCTAGAATCGTGAAAAATAAGAGGTACGTGATACGGTCAGTAAACGGACTCTGAAAAATCCGCAAAAATATTTTTTATCAGTTTTGGAATATTTTAGAAGTTTAGAAAATAAGAAATAAATCGGAAGGCAACCAAGGTGAGCACGATACACCAGGGCGCGGTTGCCATCCCTGGCGCGCCCTGGTGGGTGGTGCCCACCTCGGGAACCTTCCGGACTCCGTTTTCCTTCCGTTTGCTTGATTTCCAAAAATAAAAATTCTCTATATATACCCCCGATTGTTTTGACCACCGCATCGTGAGATTTTCCTCTGTTCTTGTTTCGTGTTATTTTCCTGACAGATCTGAAAATATGTCGTCTCAAGATTCGGAGGGAGAGAGCTATGTGTCCAATTATGTTGCTGATCCAAAGATATTTGGGGAAATTTACCCCTACTTGTGGACTTCGGAGGAAGAAGAGGACACCGATCTGGAGGAAATAGAAGACGCTGGACCGGACGCTAGCTCGGATGAAGATGAAGCTCCACTACCTCAACTTGGAGATATGCACGTGGAATTCAAGAAGTCAAGCCTTCCTAATGGTGGGAGTAAACCCAATACTCCTTTTATCCCTTCTCGTTTTCTGCAGGAGAGCTAGGCAGCTCTATGCAAGAGGATATTGATAAGTAGGTTGTTAGTTCAAGTAAGAACATCACCTTAGCACCGGTCCACCCACATATCAAATTATCAAAGTAGCGAACACGAATCAAACCAACATGATGAAAGTGACTAGATGAAATTCCCGTGTACCCTCAAGAACACTTTGCTTAACATAAGAGATCGTTTTGGCCTGTCCTTTGCCACAAAAGGATTGGGCTACCTTGCTGCACCTTACCTATTGTTACCGTTACTTGCTCGTTACAAATTACCTTGCTATCAAACTACTTGCTACTTACAATTTCAGTGCTTGCAGAAATTACCTTGTTGAAAACCGCTTATCATTTCCTTCTGCTCCTCGTTGGGTTCGACACTCTTACTTATCGAAAGGACTACGATTGATCCCCTATACTTGTGGGTCATCAACCACATTGTCGAAGTCCATCTCTGAAAGGCCAAGTTGTTATCCAGCAAATCCTTTTTCTCGCGATCTGCACTTCCTGAAGCATCATGCGATTCCTAGCGGCCACCACTCCATCTCGCTTCCCCTCATCCCCCCCCCTCGTCGTTGCCCAGAGGCGCCACTAGGCAAAGCCTGACCGACGTAGGCGGTGGCGGGGACTTCTTTTCTTCCTCATGTGGCAGAACGTGACTCGGGGTGTGGCCGCTCGACGAGGACATTGTGCTGTGGCGCGGGGCACAGTGGCGGCGCCCCCCACCCTCCATGTGTGGTGGTGCGGCAGAGCTATGGCAGCTGTGAGGCGACGGGGCCGACATGTTGTGGCGCTGTGTAGGATCGAAAGTATGTCTAGAGGAGGGGTGATTAGACTAATTGACAAAATTAAAACCTAACCCTTTCCCAATTTTTTGTTAGACAAGTTTTAGCGATTTTATCAAGTCTAGCACACCCTACACATGCAAGTCTATGAGTTGTTCAGTGGAAAGTAAAGAAATTGCAAGTGAATGTAGAGGAGGGATAGGAAGATCAAACGCAATGAAGACACATAGATTTTTGGCATGGTTCTGATAGGTGGTGCTATCGTACGTCCACGTTGACGGAGACTTCAACCAACAGAGGGTAATGGTTGCGTGAGTCCATGGAGGGCACCACCCACGAAGGGTCCACGAAGAAGAAACCTTGTCTATGCCATAATGGCTTACGTCCACGAAGGACTAGCCTCACTTGGGTAGATCTTCATGAATTAGGCGATCTCCTTGCCCTTACAAACTTCTTGGTTCAACTCCACCTGATTTGGAGGCTCCCAAGTGACACCTAATTAACCAATCTAGGAGACACCACTCTCCAAAAGGTAATAAATGACGTGTTGATGATGAACTCCTTGCTCTTGTGCTTCAAAAGATAGTCTTCTCAACACTCAATCACTCTCTCACAGGAATTTGGCTTGGTAAAAGAGGATGATTGGATGGAAAGCAATTAGAGGAGGCTAGAAATCAAGGATCTATTGGTTGGAGTGGAATCCCTTGATCTCAACATATGAGTAGGTGGTTCTCTCTAAGAAAATGAATGGTGAAGGTGTAGTTTCATTCCGAGGGCTCTCTTAAATAGAAGGTGGTGGTGAAGGGGTATATATATCCTTCACCAAAAATCCAACCGTTACAACATTATTGCCCAACTCGGTGACACCGAAGACAAATCTTGGTGGTACCGACTAGTGGAAAAGGTTGCAACTTTTGGCTTTTCGGTAGGAACGAAACAAACAACTCGGAGAGACCGATTCGGCTCACCTTGATAAGCCCCAACGACTCTAAGGTTCCGATCGTTTCATCTCGGAAATTCCGAGATTACTGCAATCAACTCCAGCAAGTTGGTCACTGCTTTTCGGTTGCACCGGACGCAGTCTCGGTGGCACCGAGAAATTAGGGTTTGGCTTAGGGGCTCTCTCTCTTAGGTTACTCAGTGGCACCAAAAGGAAAACTTTGGTGGGACCGATATGACTTTAGGGTTTTTGGACATAAGTTATGTGGGAGTGTGGTTGAGGGTTTTTGGTGGCAAATCCCTAAGCACTTGAGCAACCACATCATCATTAATACCTCATCCCCTTTTAATAGTATTGGTTTTCCTATGGACTTAATGTGATCAAGATCACTTAAAGCAAAATGTAGAGTCTTGAAGCTTTTGCCAATATGTTTTCTTTGCATCATAGGGGTTCCATATCACACATCCTAGCCATGCCAATCATTGAACTTCTCTAAAATGTACTAATTGGGAGAAATATTAGTTCAATGACATATATGTTGTTATTAATTACAAGAACCACCAAGGGATTAAATGCACTTTCACGCTGGCGGGCGCGGCTGGGGGTGGTCTCCAGGGCGGCTCGGTGGAGCTCCAGATCTGACAGTTGTTCAGGCGGCGCGGGGTGCGGGCTGTGTGCGGCCTGGACCGACGGTATTGACCTTCTTGGTTGTGCGCATCGGTGGTGGTGGACCGACAGTGTGTGCATGTCCGAGTCTGACACCTTGAGCTCGATGGGAGGCGCGGGATGGGGCAGCGGCGCGGGGTGCGAGCTGTGTGCGGCTTGGACCAGCAGTATCAACCTTCTTGGTTGTGCTCATCGGTGGTGGTGGACCGACACTGCGTGCATGTCCGAGTTGACACCTTGAGCTCGATGGGAGGCGCGGGATGAGGCAGCGGCCCGGCGTGTGATACGTCTCTGATACGTCTCCAACGTATCTATAATTTTTTCTTGTTCCATGCTGTTATATTATCATTCTTGGATGTTTTGCAATCATTTTATAACAACTTTATATCATTTTTTTGGGACTAACCTATTGACATAGTGCCAAAGTGCCAGTTGTTGTTTTTTGCTTGTTTTTTACTTCGCAGAATATCAGTACCAAACGGAGTCCAATCGCGACGAAACTTTTTGGAGATTTTTTCTGGACCAGAAGACACCCAGTGGGCCAAAGAAGATCCAGGAAGGTGGGCTGTGGAGAGCACAACCCACCAGGGCGAGTCAGGGGGCCCTCGGCGCGCCCTGATGGGTTGTGCCCTCCACGGGGCCCCTCTGCACCGCCTCTGATGCCTATAAATTCCCAAATATTCCAAAAACCCTAGGGGAGTCGACGAAACACAATTCTAGCCGCCGCAAGTTCCAGAACCTCGAGATCCAATCTAAACACCATCACGGAGGGGTTCATCTTCTTCATAGGTGCCTCTCCGATGATGCGTGAGTAGTCCACCATAGACCTACGGGTCCGTAGGCAGTAGCTAGATGGCGTCCTCTCTCTCTCTCTCTCTCTCTCTCTCTCTCTCTTATGATTCTCAATACAATGGTCTCTTGGAGATCTATTTGATGTAAACTTTTGCGGTGTGTTTGTTGGGATCCGAAGAATTTTGAGTTCATGATCAGTTTCTATCCATGAATAGTATTTGAGTCTTCTTTGATCTCTTATATGCATGATTACTTATAGCCTCGTATTTCTTCTTCAAATCTTTGGTTTAGTTAGTCCAACTAGATCGATTTTTCTTGCCATGGGAAGAGGTGCTTTGTGATGGGTTCGATCTTACGGTGTCCTTTCCCAGTGACAGAAGGGGCAGCGAGGCATGCATGTATCGTTGCCATTAAGGATAACAAGATGGGGTCTATTCCTACATGAATAGATCTTTTATACATCATGTCATTGTTCTTATTGCATTACTCCGTTTTTTCGTGAACTTAATACACTGGATGCATGCTGGATAGCGGTCGATGTGTGGAGTAATAGTGGTAGATGCAGGCAGGAGTCGGTCTACTTATCTTGGACGTGATGCCTATATAATGATCATTGCCTTAGATATCGTCATGATTATTTGATCTTCTATCAATTGCCCAACAGTAATTTGTTCACCCACCGTGCGCTATACTCATGAGAGAAGCCACTAGTGAATCCTACGGCCCCCGGGTCTACTTTTCCAACATATTGCTTTCCGATCTATCTTTTTCCTCTTTGTTTTCAGATCTACAAAACGAAAAACCCAAAAACATATTGCTGCATATTTTATTTGCTCTTTTTATTTTGTGTTCTTGAGAGATCTATCTCTCCTATCTATCATTACCTAATCTATCTTTTTACCGTAGAGAGATTGACAACCTCTCTTTCGCGTCGGGTTGCAAGTATTTATTGTTTGTGTGCAGGTGCTGCTTATTGGATGGTGGTGATCCTCCAACTGGTTCGATAACCTTGGTTTCATAACTGAGGGAAATACTTACCATCGTTGTGTTGCATCATCCCTTCCTCTTTGGGGAAATACCGACGCAGTCTCAAGCCACGTCAGTCTCCAACGTATCTATAATTTTTGATTGTTCCATGCTGTTATATTATCAATCTTGGATGTTTTACAATCATTTTATAGCAACTTTATATCATTTTTTGGGACTAACCTATTGACATAGTGCCAAGTGCCAGTTGTTGTTTTTTGCTTGTTTTTACTTCGCAGAATATCAGTACCAAACAAAGCCCAAACAACGCGAAACTTTTTGGAGATTTTTTTGGGCCAGAAGACACCTGGAGGACCAAAGAAGCACCAGCGAGGAGGGCCGAGGAGGCCACGAGACACCAGGGCGCGCCAGAGGTCCCTGGCGCGGCCTGGTGGGTTGTGCCCTCCTCGGGACCCCTCTCCACCGCCTATCAGCTCTATAAATATCCAAATATTCCAAAAACCCTAGTGGAGTCGACGAAACACAATTCCAGACGCGCAAGTTCCAGAACCACGAGATCCAATCTAATACCATCACGGAGGGGTGCATCATCTTCATGGGTGCCTCTCCGATGATGCGTGAGTAGTCCACCATAGACCTACGGGTCCGTAGGCAGTAGCTAGATGGCTTCCTCTCTCTCTTTTGATTCTCGATACAATGGTCTCTTGGAGATCTATTTGATGTAATGACTTTTTGCGGTGTGTTTGTTGGGATCCGATGAATTTTGAGTTCATGATCAGTTTCTATCCATGAATATTATTTGAGTCTTCTTTGATCTCTTATATGCATGATTACTTATAGCCTCGTATTTCTTCTTCAAATCTTTGGTTTAGTTAGGCCAACTAGATCGATTTTTCTTGCCATGGGAAGAGGTGCTTTGTGATGGGTTCAATCTTGCGGTGTCCTCTCCGAGTGAAAGAAGGGGCAGCGAGGCACGCATGTATCGTTGCTATTAAGGATAACAAGATGGGGTATATTCCTACATGAATAGATCTTGTCTACATCATGTCATCGTTCTTATTGCATTACTCCGTTTCTCCATGAACTTAATACACTAGATGCATGCTGGATAGCGGTCGATGTGTGGAGTAATAGTAGTAGATGCAGAATCGTTCCGGTCTACTAATCTTGGACGTGATGCCTATATAATGATCATTGCCTTGGATATCGTCATGATTATTTGATCTTCTATCAATTGCCCAACAGTAATTTGTTTACCCACTGTGTGCTATACCCATTCTTCTATCAATCTTTTAACATATTGCTTTCTGATCTATCTTTTTCCGCATTTGCTTTCAGATCTACTATTCCAAAAACCCAAAAATACTTTTCTGCACTTTTTATTTACTTATTTTATTTTGTGTTCTTACGCGATCTATTTATCCAATCTCATACAAACCGATCTATCTTTTACCGTGGAGAGATTGACAGCCTCTCTTACGCGTCGGGTTGCAAGTATTTGTTCTTTGTGTGCAGGTACCGTTTACATAGTGTTTCTTGGTTCTCCTATTGGTTCGATATGGTTTCATAACTGAGGGAAATACTTACCGTAGCTGTGATGCATCATCCCTTCTTCTTTGGGGAAATACCGACGCGGTCTCAAGCCACGCCAAAGGAATTTCTGGCGCCGTTGCCGGGGAGACATCATCAACATCTATCAGGTTCCTAATCACAAATCCCATCTCCTTGCAATTTACATTATTTGCCATTTGCCTCTTGTTTTCCTCTCCCCCACTTCACCAAATTTGCCGTTTTATTCGCCCTCTTTTTCGTTTGCCTTTTTTTTGTCAGATCTCTTGTTTGCTTGCAATCTGTTTGCGTAGTCACTATGACTCAAGAAAATACCAAATTGTGTGATTTTTCCAATACCAATGATAATGATTTTGTTAGCACTCCGATTGCTCCTCCCGCCACTAGTGCGGAGTCTTGTGATATTAATGCCGCTTTGTTGAATCTTGTCATGAAAGATCAATTTTCCGGTACTCCTAATGAGGATGTCGCGTCCCATCTAAACACATTCATAGAATTGTGTGATATGCAAAATAAAAAAGATGTGGGCAATTATATTGTGAAGTTGAAATTATTTCCTTTCTCCCTGTGGGATCGTGCAAAATTTGGTTTTCTTCTTTGCCTCGCAATAGTATCGATTCTTGGGATAAGTGCAAGGATGCTTTTATTACTAAGTATTTTACGCCCGCGAAAATTATTTCCCTTAGAACTCAACTCATGAATTTTAAGCAACTTGAGCATGAACATGTTGCACAATCTTGGGAAAGAATAAAATTGATGCTGAGTAATTGTCCTACTCATGGTTTAAATCTTTGGATGATCATACAAAAAATTTATGCGGGATTGAATTTTGTCTCTAGAAATCTTCTAGATTTCGCCGCGGGTGGTACTTTTATGGAAATTACTTTGGGTGAAGATACTAAATTGCTAGATAATATTATGGAAAATTATTCACAATGGCATACTGAAAGAGCACCTACTAGTAAAAAGGTTAACTCGGTTGAAGAAATTAGTACTTTGAGTGAAAAAGTTGATCCTCTTATGAAGTTGGTTGCTAGTAAAAATGCTCCTATTGATCTTAATGATGTGCCTTTTTCCACTTTGATTGAGCAAAATAGCGATTCCGTAGATTTGAATTTCATCTCATGAAACAATTTTAATAACAATGCTTATAGAGGTAATTTTAATCCTAGGCCTTTTCTTGGAAATTCCTCTAATAATTATGGTAATTCTTCTTACAATAATAATAGGAATCCCTCTGATCTTGAGAGTAATTTTAAAGAATTTATCAATGCTCAAAAGGTTTTCAATACTACGATGGAAGAAAAGTTGAATAAGATTGATGATATGTCTAGAAGCATTGATAGAATATCTCATGACATAGAAAATCTCAAGTTGCAAGATTTTCCACCTAAGATTAATGAATTAATTAAAGCTTTATATGTTTCTATGGATGAAAGTAAGAAAAGAACCGCTATGCTTAGAGCTAAAAGAGAATTTTTATAAAAAGCGTTTTCTAGTGATTGCTTTCATAAAAATAATGAAGATCTTAAAATTATTGGTGTCTGTTCTATTGATTCCTTGTTTAGTAATATTAAAATTGATGATAAAGGGACTGAAGAAGAGTCAACTTTAGCTAGAAGGCGTCCCCATGATTTGGAGGGTGAGAATCTTAATGAAAGTGGGTTTGGAGAGGTCAAAACTTTAACTAGTGATGTGCTCACTATTTTGGATTACAAAGACTTTAATTATGAGAGTTGCTCTTTGATTGAATGTATTTCTTGGTTGCAATCCATGATAAATTCACCCCATGCTTATGAACAAAATAAAGCTTTTACTAAACATATTGTTGATGCCATGATGAAATCCTTAGAAGAAAAGTTGGAGTTAGAGATTTCAATTACTAGAAAATTACATGATGAATGGGAACCTACCATTAAAGTCGTTAATTAAAAATTATGAGTGCTTTGCTTTATGTGATTTGGGTGCTAGTGTTTCCACAATTCCGAAATCACTATGTGATGTACTTGGTCTTAGCAATATTGAAGAATGTTCTCTTAATTTGCACTTGGTGGATTCTACTATTAAAAAGCCTTTGGGAAGAATTAATGATGTTCTTATTCTTGCAAATAGGAACTATTTGCCCATAGATTTTATTGTTCTTGATATTGATTGCAATCCGTCTTGTCCCGTCATACTTGGTAGACCGTTTTTACGCACTATAGGCACCGTGATTGATATGAAAGAAGGCAATATTAAGTTTCAATTTTCACTTATAAAGGGTATGGAACACTTACCTAGAACAAGAATTAAGCAACCATATGAATCAATCATGAGGGCCTCCTACGGAGCAAAAACTAAAGATGACAATACTTGAATCTACGCATTATGCCTAGCTAGGGGCGTAAAACGATAGCGCTTGTTGGCAGGCAACCCAATGAATAAAATTTATTTTACCCTTTTCTTTCTGTTCTTGAGTGTTTACACAATTATGTGTCTGTTCTGATTGTGTTTTTTATGTTTTAATTTGTGTTTGTGCCAAGTAAAGCCTTTAGGATCATGTTGGGTGATAGTTGATTTGATCTTGTTGAAAAACAGAAAATTTTGCGTCCAGTAAAAGAATTCTTAAAAATCACATAAGAGACTAAAAATTCTGAATTTTTTACACAAGATCTATATACAAATTGCTGACGTTGACCTAATTTTTCAGAATTGTTTGAGTTACAGAAGTATGGTTAGAGTACAGATTACTACAGATTGTTCTGTTTTTGACAGATTCTGTTTTCGTTGCATTGTGTGCTTATTTTGATGAATCTATGGCTTGTATTGGAGGGTATAAGCCATGGTAAAGTTAGAATACAGTAGATATAATGCAATAATAAAATATGAATGGGTTTGCAACAGTACTTAGAGTGGTGATTTGCTTTATTATACTAACGGATCTCACGAAGATTTTGTTGAGTTTTGTGTGATTGAAGTTTTCAAGTTTTGGGTGAGATCACGATGGTTGAAGGAATAAGGAGTGAAAAGAGCCTAAGCTTGGAGATGCTACGGCACCCCAAGATAATATCCAAAGATGAACAAGCAACTAAGCTTGGGGATGCCCCGAGTGGCATCCCCTCTTTTTTCTAACGACCATCGGTATTTTACTTGGAACTATATTTTTATTCGTCACATATCATGAGTTTTGCTTGGAGCGTCTTGTATTATATGAGTCTTTGCTTGATTTGCTTTTTATTTTGTCACAAGTATCCTTGCTGGACACACCTATTTGAGAGAGCCAAAATTATGCTATGATTTGTTAGAATTGCTCTACATGCTTCACTTATATCTTTTTGAGCACGGCGTGCTTTAAATTTTTGAAGAAACACTCTCATGATTCACTTAGAATAATTTGAGAGTTAGTGAATTTTGAAGAAATTCTCTCATGCTTCACTTATATTATTTTGAGAGATGAAATTTTTATGCTCGTGTTCTTCACTTAAATTTATTTGAGCTTGTCAAAAGCAATGGCAATATATGAAACTAGTCCCAAAGTGATAGATATTCAAGAGGGATATAATAAAAACTTTCTGAAGATCATTGGACAAATTAAACTTGATTCCTTGTAATAGTTTTGAGACATGATGATAGTAATATGTGAGTTATGTTGGTGAGTAATTATTCTTTAGTAAGAATATTGGTGTTAAGGTTTGTGATTCCCTATGCAAGTGCGAAAGTCAGTAGTTATGCAATGAAATTACATCCTACTTATGGTGCATTATTCGGTGTTAGTTATGCTTAATGCTCGTTTATGTGAATTTTCGTTTCTTGGTTGGTTGCTTCTCAATCTATTTGCTAGCCTTCACTTGTACTAAGTAGAAATACTACTTGTGCATCCAAAATCCTCAAACCCAGTTTTGCCATATGAGTCCACCATACCTACCTATATGCAGTATTTCCATGATGTTCCAAGTAAATTTGTATGTGTCATCTCTAATTTTCAAAATGAATTTCCTTTTTGTGTGCTCGTACCGCTCATGAAGCGGAAGGGGGTGACCGATATTTTTCCATGCTAGATGTGTTATTCTCAAGATGAGTGTTTATTCACTTGTCATTGCATGAGAGTACGGCGGTAATAGGGATGCCCAGTCCTGAAATGAAAAAAAAAATTACTTTATGTTATGAAATAATAAATTCCTTGGAAAGTGTTGGTATGGAAGGCAACCGTGGATTCGGCTAGCCATGGATTGTGAAAGAATGGTGGAAAAAGGAATAAACTTTATTTTCTATTTCGGAACCGCTTCTGATATATCTAGCATGGAAAGGTATTGAAAGCTCTCGGTCGTTTTAGTTGACAGGATAGGCATGCCACCCAAAATATTTTTCTCTCTCAATTTAAACTTTGAGCTCTAGCACCTCTACAAATCCCTACTTCCCTCTGCGAAGGGCCTATCTATTTACTTTATGCAATTTTTACTTTTATTTGAGTCTCCATCTTCTCTTATAAAGCACCAACTAGGGGGCACTATGATCGTACTTGAGCATTAGGTGTAACTAGACTATTCCTTTGAAAGACATGGTTGCTTGTTGATATGCTTGAGTATTAAAGTCTTCATGTCAAAACTAGACTATTGCTTTGAACCATCTAAAAGTCCAAATGTCCATGCTACAAAAGAAAAGAATATGTGGTGAACATGTTAGGCAGCATTTCACATAAAAAATCCTGTTTTTATCATTTACCTACTCGAGGACGAGCAAGAATTAAGCATGGGGATGCTGATATGTCTCCAACGTATCTATAATTTTTGATTGATCCATGCTGTTATATTATCAATCTTGGATGTTTTACAATCATTTTATAGCAACTTTATATCATTTTTTGGGACTAACCTATTGGCATAGTGCCAAGTGCCAGTTGCTGTTTTTTGCTTGTTTTTTACTTCGCAAAATATCAGTACCAAACGAACCCCAAACACCGCGAAACTTTTTGGAGATTTTTTTGGACCAGAAGACACCTGGAGGACAAAAGAAGCACCAGAGAGGAGGGCCGAGGAGGCCACGCGACACCAGGGCACGCCAGAGGCCCCTGGAGCGGCTTGGTGGGTTGTGCCCTCCTCGGGACCCCTCTCCACCGCCTATCAGCTCTTTAACTATCCAAATATTCCAAAAACCTTAGGGGAGTCGACGAAAAACAATTCCAGCCGCCGCAAGTTCCAGAACCACGAGATCCAATCTAACACCATCATGGAGGGGTGCATCGTCTTCATGGGTGCCTCTCCGATGATGCGTGAGTAGTCCACCATAGACCTACATGTCCGTATGCAGTAGCTAGATGGCTTCCTCTCTCTCTTTTGATTCTCAATACAATGGTCTCTTGGAGATCTATTTGATGTAATGACTTTTTGCGGTGTGTTTGTTGGGATCTGATGAATTTTGAGTTCATGATCAGTTTCTATCCATGAATATTATTTGAGTCTTCTTTGATCTCTTATATGCATGATTACTTATAGCCTCGTATTTCTTCTTCGAATCTTTGGTTTATTTAGGCCAACTAGATCGATTTTTCTTGCCATGGGAAGAGGTGCTTTGTGATGGGTTCGATCTTGCGTTGTCCTCTCCTAGTGACAGAAGGGGCAGCGAGGCACGCATGTATCATTGCTATTAAGGATAACAAGATGGGGTCTATTCCTACATGAATAGATCTTGTCTACATCATGTCATCGTTCTTATTGCATTACTCCATTTCTCCATGAACATAATACACTAGATGCACGTTGGATAGCGGTCGATGTGTGGAGTAATAGTAGTAGATGCAGAATCGTTTCGGTCTACTAATCTTGGACGTGATTCCTATATAATGATCATTGCCTTGGATATCTTCATGATTATTTGATCTTCTATCAATTGCCCAACCGTAATTTGTCTACCCACCGTGTGCTATACTCATGAGAGAAGCCACTGATTGGTACCGTTACGTGCTATACAAACGGTTTTTGACCCCTTTCCGCGACGTAGTTCCGAACCGTCGACTTGCATGTGTGGGCGATAGGGGTGGGGTCATCCCACACGACACTGAAACATCATCTGCGATGGTGCGAGCGCCTGCTGATGATTCGCCTAACGTAAACGTATGCGAAGTCATAGCCTATCCCACACGCCACACTTTGATGCTACGTTTGTGGTCAAGCACACATCCGAGACGATGGCACAGATATATTCGTGTGTGATACTTATTCGGATCACACACGCGAAATGTATGTCAACCGTCTCTTGATCGTCCTACATTACACACGCACGCAGGTTCATAACCGTTTGTGCTATTAACGGCAAGCGCACACAGTTACGGCGTGCAAACACCTGTGTGACAGTGCGCGCATCCCACACGCGCAAAATAACGACCGTGTGTTGTAAAGCTGATAATCACACACACTATTATTCAAACAATCGTGTGTGACATATGACACCATCGCACACGGTTTAATCATTCTAGCTGTGTGCGCTGTAATTTATTACCAAATAGCTTATTTTCATTAATTTATTATTATAATTGAAAATTTCAAATTTTTAATTATGAAATGTGGATTTCACATCCATCAATACATACCCAAATTACAATGGTTCAACAGCCAATGCATAAATCAAAAGCTCAGTACATGTTCCATGGTTACATAGTTCGGTAGAAGATTAAATATGATGAACCACAATATATAGTACTAGAGGCGGTAAAGGTGAAGAGAGAATTTTAAATGCTTTTGGCCGTCGATGGTGTTGAAGAAGTGGAATACCCATAATGTGCCCTCCTCCATGCCAAAGGTGCGCACAACTTTTGTCCAACCCCTTGTGATGATCGCTCGTCCATCCTTCACCGCCTTCAGGAAGACTTCTAGACCGTTATCATGGTAGCATGAATTATATACTATAACCTTCGTTGCCTCCACATCGGTCAGGTAGTTTGCTAGGTAATCTGGAGTAAATTCCTTCGGAAACCACTGAAAAGAGACAACTTTCAGGTATTCATGTCAAATAGAGTAAGTTGTTCTGGGCTGGAAAAGAAGGCAACATATTACTTACCATCCTAAAGCTCACTGATGTCTTGGATAAAGTATAAATAAAGAGTTTAATTCCAATCATATATCTCTTCTGCCTAACAATTTTTCTTAGTTTCCTCACTTGATGCTTGTTCATGTTTATCTCATTGCCCCATATGCAAAGGGGGTCGAAGCGTGAATCAGTACCGCTGATATATGTACCTACAAGCAACAAATAAATGTTAGAACATAAGCTGCAATTGCACAAATGATGTAAAATATTATAAGAAAATGGGAGGTGACTAACCTCGATGGTAAACAACAGCATCGCGCATCGTAGCCCTACATAAGCACATAGAAAGGCGTGTTAAATACAACAGGGTTAACATCCACCAAAAATAGCAAATGTTAACTAAACGACAATATCTCTGGTGATATTTTCATTGCGAGGAGTAGCGCGGTAACAAAGGGACAGGTATTGGTGAAATTAAACTGGATGTGTTAACTTCAGAGTTCAGACAACCTAACATAGTCATTAAAACTTGTACCGGTGAAACAGAAATTGACACAGTTAAACATCACGAGCCAGTTCATACTTGGTAAATCCCAAGGGGTAGTTGCTGGGGTACTTCAACTCGGCCAGAGCCTGCACAAAGTCGGTGGCTAGGTGTTCCTGCTGGTCGCAGCGTGGATCAGTACCGCTAACATATGTACCTACAAGCAACAAGTAAATGTTAGAAGCTAAATTGCAACTGAACAAATGATGTAAAGTACTATAAGATATTGGGATGTGACTAACCTCGACGGTAAACAACATCGTCGTGCATTATGAAACTGCGTAAGTACAAGGAAAGGCATGTCAACTACAACAGGGTTAACATGCACCAAAAATATCTAATGGTAATTGAAGGACATCATCTCCAGTGATATCTTCTTTGCGAAGAGTAGCATGGTACTGAATGGACAGCGTAAATAATGGATATAACTGTTCACTACAGCAGGCTTAACAGCAACCTAGCATAGGCATTGTAAGTTTGTAACTGGTATTGGTAAAATTGAACTGGACAGTTCATACTTGAACAACACACTGCACATAACTGAAATGAACAACGGAAACCTAACATGGCAATTTAAACGTGTACCGTTGAAACTGAAATTCACACGGTTAAACATTGCTATACTGGTATTCGTAAAAATGAACTGGACAGTTCATACTTGGTAAGTCCCGGGGGGTAGTTGCTTGGGGATTTCATCAAGGCCAGAGCCCGCACCACGTTGGCGGCGTCGGCGACGAGGTGTTCCTCCGGGTCGGCACGCATAGCGTTCACCGCGTCATCGACCGCCATGACCAGCTCCTCGACCTCTACGTGATATGTGGCTGGGCTTACGCGGGGATGCTCGGCGATAGGGTGTGGGCATGTGGAGGCATGAGGGTGGTTCGCATGCTCCATCTGAGCTATCGGGCCGGGGCGGTGATGGAGATCGGAGGTTACCTCACTAGATCGATGAGCGAGACTGGTCCAGAACGTAGATTTGGTTGCGGCGGCAGCGGCGGTTTGGGCTGCAGTTAGAGCAGGGGAGAGGGTGGCGGTGGGGATAGGGGGGAAATGTGATGGGTGGATATGGGGTGGGAGGAATAACAACTGAAATCGCGCGCCTATTGAAAATTTGGCGGCGAAACTCGAACTTTACGGGGGGGAACACGCAACGCAGACGAAGCGCATCAAATACTGACGTGGCTTGAGACTGCGTCGGTATTTCCCCAAAGAGGAAGGGATGATGCAGCACAGTGACGGTAAGTCTTTCCCTCAGTTATGAAACCAAGGTTATCGAACCAGTAGGAGGATCACCACCACCCAATAAGCAGCACCTGCACACAAATAACAAATACTTGCAACCCGACGCGAAAGAGAGGTTGTCAATCTCTCTACGGTAAAAAGATAGATTAGGTAGTGATAGATAGGAGAGATAGATCTCTAAAGAACACAAAATAAAAAGGGCAAATAAAATATGCAGCAATATGTTTTTGGGTTTTTGGTTTTGTAGATGTGAAAAGAAAGAAGCAAAAAGATAGATCGAAAAGCAATATGTTGGAAAAGTAGACCCGGGGGCCGTAGGATTCACTAGTGGCTTCTCTCATGAGTATAGCGCACGGTGGGTGAACAAATTACTGTTGGGCAATTGATAGAAGATCAAATAATCATGACGATATCCAAGGCGGTGATCATTATATAGGCATCACGTCCAAGATAAGTAGACTGACTCCTGCCTGCATCTACCACTATTACTCCACACATCGACTGCTATCCAGCATGCATCCAGTGTATTAAGTTCATGGAAAAATGGAGTAATGCAATAAGAACGATGACATGATGTAGACAAGATCTATTCATGTAGGAATAGACCCCATATTGTTATCCTTAATGGCAACGATACATGCGTGCCTTGCTGCCCCTTCTGTCACTGGGAAAGGACACCGCAAGATCGAACCCATCACAAAGCACCTCTTCCCATGGCAAGAAAAATCGATCTAGTTGGCCTAACTAAACCAAAGATTCGAAGAAGAAATATGAGGCTATAAGTAATCATGCATATAAGAGATCAAAGAAGACTCAAATAATATTCATGGATAGAAACTGATCATGAACTCAAAATTCATCGGATCCCAACAAACACACCGCAAAAGTTTACATCAAATAGATCTCCAAGAGACCATTGTATTGAGAATCATAAGAGAGAGAGAGAGGAAGCCATCTAGCTACTGCCTACGGACCCGTAGGCCTATGGTGGACTACTCACGCATCATCGGAGAGGCACCTATGAAGAAGATGAACCCCTCCGTGATGGTGTTTAGATTGGATCTCGAGGTTCTGGAACTTGCGGCGGCTGGAATTGTGTTTCGTCGACTCCCCTAGGGTTTTTGGAATATTTGGGAATTTATAGGCATTAGAGGCGGTGGAGAGGGGCCCCGTGGAGGGCACAACCCATTAGGGCGCGCCGGGGGCCCCCTGGCACGCCCTGTGGGTTGTGCTCTCCACGGCCCACCTTCTTGGGTCTTTTTTGGCCCACTGGGTGTCTTCTGGTCTAGAAAAAATCTCCAAAAAGTTTCGTCGCGATTGGACTCCGTTTGGTATTGATATCTTGCGAAGTAAAAAACAAGCAAAAACAGCAACTGGCACTTTGGCACTATGTCAATAGGTTAGTCCCAAAAAATGATATAAAGTTGTTATAAAATGATTATAAAACATCCAAGAATGATAATATAATAGCATGGAACAAGCAAAAATTATAGATACGTTGGAGACGTATCAGCATCCCCAAGCTTATATCCTACTCGTCCTCGAGTAGGTAAATGATAAAAACAGAATTTTTGATGTGGAATGCTGCCTAACATGTTCATCTCATATTATTTTATTTTGTATAGCATGGACATTTGGACTTGTAAATGATTCAAAGCAATAGTCTAGTTTTAACATAATGACTTCAATACTCAAGCATGTCAACAAGCAACCATGTCTTTCAAAATATCAACACTAAAGAAAGTTATCTCTAGCCCATCATGCTCAATCATTGATCCATTCATGAAACACTCTCAAATATTAGCTATGCCCAATGCTCAAGTACGATCATAGTGCCCCCCTAGTTGGTGCTTTAAGAGAACATGGAGACTCAAAGTAAAAAAAATTGCATAAAGTAAATAGATAGGCCCTTCGCAGAGGGAAGTAGGGATTTGTAGAGGTGCTAGAGCTCAAGGTTTAAATTGAGAGAGAGAAATATTTTGGGTGGCATGCTTTTCCTGTCAATGAAAACAGCAAAGTAGTTCACAATACTTTCCATGCTAGATATATCATAGGTGGTTCCCAAACAGAAAATAAAGTTTATTCCTTTTTCCACCAAACTTTCACATTCCATGGCGGGCCGTATCCACGGTTGCCTTCCATAGCAACACTTTCCAAGGAATTTATTATTTGACAACATAAAGTAAAAAAAAAAACTTTTTATTTTGGCAATGGGCATCCCTATTACCGCCGCACTCTCGTGCAATGAAACGTGAATAAACACTCATCTTGAGAATAACACATCTAGCATGGAAAAATATTGGACACTCCCCACCGTTTCATGAGCGGTACGAGCACACAAAAGAGAAATTTTATTTTGAAAATTTAGAGATGGCACATACAAATTTGCTTGGAACGGCATGGAAATACCGCATATAGGTAGGTATGGTGGACTCATAAGGCAAAACTTGGTTTAAGGATTTTGGATGCACAAGTAGTATTTCTACTTAGTACAAATGGAGGCTAGCAAATAGATTGGGAAGCAACCAAACCAAGAAACGAAAATTCACATAAGTGAGCATTGAGCATAAGTAACACCGAATAATGCACCACAAGTAGGATGTAATTTCATTGCATAACTATTGACTTTCATACTTGCATAGGGAATCACAAACCTTAACACCAATATTCCTACTCAAGCATAATTATTCACTAACATGACTCACATATTACTATCATCATGTTTCAAAACTATTACAAGGAATCAAGTTTAATTTGCCCAATGATCTTCATGAAAGTTTTTATTATATCCTCCTTGGATATCTATCACTTTGGGACTAGTTTCATATGTTGCCATTGCTTTTTTGGCAAGCTCAAACAAATTTAAGTGAAGCACATGAGCATAGAGATTTCATCTCACAAAATAGTATAAGTGAAGCATGAGAGGATTTATACAAAATTTACTAACTCTCAAATTAATCTAAGTGAAGCATGAGAGTATTTCTACAAAAAATTCCAAGCACACTATGCTCAAAAAGATATAAGGGAAGCACTAGAGCAATTCTATAGCTCAAAAAGTTTAAGTGAAGCACATAGAGAAATTTAACAAATCATAGCATAATTTTGGCTCTCTCAAATAGGTGTGTCCAGCAAGGATACAAATCACAAACTAACAAGCAAAGCAAGCAAAGACTCAAATGATACAAGACGCTCCAAGTAAAACTCATGATATGTGATGAATAAAAATATAGCTCCAAGTAAAATACCGATGGTCGTTAGAAGAAAGAGGGGATGCCACTCGGGGGCATCCCCAAGCTTAGTTGCTTGTTTCTCTTTGGATATATCATGGGGGTGCTATAGCATCCCCAAGCTTAGGCTCTTTTCACTGCTTATTCCTTCATCCATCGTGATCTCACCCAAAACTTGAAAACTTCAATCACACAAAACTCAACAAAATCTTCGTGAGATCCGTTAGTATAATAAAGCAAATCACTACTTTAGGTGCTGTTGAAAACCTATTCATATTTTATTATTGCATTATACCTACTGTATTTTAACTTTACCATGGCTCATACCCTTCAATATAACCCATAGATTCATCAAAACAAGCACACAATGCAACGAAAACAGAATCTGTCTTAAACAGAATAGTCTGTAGTAATCTGTACTCTAACCATACTTCTCGAACTTCAAAAATTCTTAAAAATTATTACAACGTAAGGAATTTGTATAGAAACACTGTGTTAAAATTTCAGCTCAAGATCACGTTCCAGTAAAACATTAAAATTCATATACTGGACGCAAAGTTTCTGTTTCAGATTCAGCATCGCTTCTACTCATCTTATGAATCATCCTAAAGGCTCTACTTGGCACAAACACTAAATAAACGATAAAAACACAATCAGAACAGAGGCATAATTGTGTCAATACTCAAAAACAGAAAGGAAAAAGCAAAAATAAATTTATTCATTGGGTTGCCTCCCAACAAGCGCTATCGTTTTACGCCCCTAGCTAGGCATAATGATTTCAATGATGCTCACATAAAAAGTAGTAATTGAAATATGCAAGAGAGCATCATGAATCTCATGACAAGCACATTTAAGTCTAACCCACTTCCTATGCATAGGGATTTTGTGAGCAAACAATTTATGGGAATAAGAATCGACTAGGATAGGAAGGCAAAACAAGCATAACTTCAAAACTTTGAACACATAGAGTGGAAATTTGATATTATTGCAATTCCTACAAGCATATGTTCCTCCCTCATAATAATTACATGTAGGATCATTATCAAATTCAACAATATAGCTATCATAAACAATACTCTCTTTATGATCAACATGCATAAAGTTTTTATCATCTTCCAAAATAGTGGGATTATCATCAACTAAAGTTATGACCTCTCCAAACCCACTTTTATCAAAAAATTCATAAGATTGAACACTCTCCAAATATGTGGGATTATTTTTACCTAAAGTTGACGCTCTCCTAAACCCACTTTCGACACTATTGCAAATATTATTATCAATAACATATTCAACATGAGGCTTAAATAAATTTTCAAGATCATAAGAAGCATTATCACCCCAATCATGATCATTGCAATAAGAAGTGGACATGACAAAATTATCATCCCCAAGCTTGTAGTTTTGCATATCATTAACATAATTGACATTAATAGAATTTATAGTAACATCATTGCAATCATGCTCTTCAATCAAGGAGCTATCATGAATCACCTTATAAATTTCATCTTTCAACATTTCATCAAAATTTTCAGATTCATGATTTTCAAACAAAACTTCATAGAGATAATCAAGTGCACTCAACTCACTAGCAAATGGTTCATCATAATTTGGTCTTTTGAAAAGATTAGCAAGTGGATGAGGATCCATATTGTCAGGACCGGTTTTTCCAGGATATTAATTTCCCAGTAAATGGCCCTTGTGCTCACCAGCCCCAGGATTACTGTTAGCTGATGAGACACAATCTTGATACAGAAGTTCCAGGCAAAATACAATATTTGAAGTACACGACCAAAGTGGTCTCTGAGTATGACAAAAAAATTTCTAGTGGTTGATGGCGAAAGCGGTTTGCGGATCATCAGCGTCTATGGGACTCCATTTCCCACAGGAACAGCTGACCTGGAAAACTCCTATCTTCGCGTATCTGCTACCTTCGATGCCTAGGTTCCGGGCTGTCGTCGTTGCGCTCCTCTCCGAGCAAGAAATCTGGCCAAGACAATAGCCAGGGACAAGCCAGTGAGTACTTTGAATGTACTCGCAAACATCATGAAAACAGGTATAATATAACAGGTGATAATTATGCAATGAAATAATCCACGGTCACTTAATCAGTCATAAAATAATATTCAAGATGCACGCAAGCAGGTCATTCATATTAAACGTGAATAAGCAATCAGAGAATAAAAATAAAATAAACCGATTGGGTGTCTGAAGCGACGTCTCGAAAGGATAATAATATAAGGCATGCCTCAGTCGGGCGTCTGATCGACGCCACATAAAGGGCTTAGGAGGAAAATAAATAATATGCGTGCCACAGTCGGCCATCTGAGCGACGCCACATAAAGGGCTTATAAAGGAAATAAATAATAAGCATGCCACAGTCGGGCGTCTGAGCGACGCCACATAAAGGGCTTATAAGGAAAAACAAATAATCAGCATGCCACAGTCGGGCGTCTGAGCGACACCACATAAAGGGCTTATAAAGAAAATAAATAACAAACGTGCCACAGTCGGGCGTCTCAGCGACGCCACAGAAAGGGCTTATATGATAAAGCAAACAACATGCATGCCACAGTCGGGCGTCTGTGCGACGCCACATAAAGGGCTTATATAAGAATAATCACAATGAGTATCCAGGAGGTAGAACCATCCCAGGAATACTTAATAATTCAAATAATATAAATGGTTAGTCCACAATAATAATAATCATAATCATCATTTGTCACATGTCATGATCAATGTTCCGGTTTAGAAGTTTTCCTCCGAAGACCGACACTAAGACCGACACTTGACCCATCCCAGACTGTAGTCCTTAACCGCGGACACGGCTATTCGAATAGATATAAACTCTGCAGAGGGTGTACTCTTTACCCACGAGTAACAGATTCCTTTAGTCCACCGGGACTAATTCCGTTTACGGTCTTTGAATTGAAAACACACCTGACCCGCACACACCTGCTTAACTTAAAGGTGCCTGGAATCACCCACGACACTCGTTAAGCAAAACTCTAAGTGGGGAGGCTCCAACCTCGATTAGCATGGGATCACAAAATTTATATTGCGCGCAAAACAGGGGAGCTACCCCCTCGGACTCACCGGAACACCCATGCCCCCGGACCAAGTGACATGCCTACCAGGGGCCACTGGTATCTTTCACTATGGCCTCTCTGTACGGTGTGTGCTAACAAAGGGGTTGACAACTTACTGAACCGTACCCTACCTGCAGCAGGGACAAGTGGTAGCACGAAACAAGTATGGGTGTTACTGGCACAAGACTCGATCTACGGTCGACTCAGGAGGTTATGTATACTCTGCATGATTAGCACAACAAATATATTTCACAACATCAGACAGAAATCACCACTCATCATACCCCTTCATGCCTCACTGACCATTCTCGCTCCAACGAGATGTCAGCACCAAGCTCGTGTCTACCCGAGACAAAGACTCCTTTGGGTTCCTTCCGGTAGGCATGTGAGGTATAAGGGGTGAATACTGTCACCAGTATTTTAATTCCAACAGCAAGGAATTTCCATCATGCACTCCAAGGCATGATCACAACATCACATGAAATAATGCATGCTTCAAGACATCCCGGTGTTGTAGTCACATCAAACAACACACAACAAACATTAGACCAGGGTTCAGAATGCTTGCCTTCAAAGAGTATGTAGGTGAGGTGCACTCCAAAACTTTTTGAAAGTTTTTGTCTTCCCTCCATATTCCTATTTTTGAAAGGATTCAAATCAACATACATTTCAAAACAGTACTGAAAAGTTGTTGGAAGATTTTTCAAATAAATATGAAAATAAACTAGACAAAATTTGAGAAACAACAGAAAAAGAATCAAGTCAATCTGAGTTTTAGTTTAAAAGATAAGGCCAGTCAAACATGGGTCAAACTTCTGTTTTTTTTTAAATAAAAACAGAAAAGAAAACGATTCGGACCGAATACGCTTTCGAGGAGGTGGAAACGTACTTCTGAGAATGCGCCTCCACTCATCCAGCGCGGGGTGACTCGATGGTCACTGACAGTGGGTCCATCGGGCCCACTGGTCAGGTTTGAACAGTCGCCCGCGTCTCCCTCCTCCTCTGGCTGAGCGGAGGCGGAGCTCCGGCGATTGCCGCCGACGAACGGCGGTTCCACATGGGATTCCGAGGGCGGGGATGGATTAATGGCTCTAGGGCGATCCTCCCGGTGGTCGCCAGGGGTACGGAGGCCGACAGAGTTGCCGGCGACGGGGTCTCCGGTGGGTGGCTGCGTCGGGCAACAGAGGGGAAATCATGCTTGGTAGGTCCCGGAACAAATTGGATGCGGGAACAGCATCGCGGGAGCATGGTGAACTGGCGGCGAAGCTACTGGCTCGGGGGAGGTGCTGGCTTGCTCGAATTTGACCGATCCGAGGCGGCGGGTGGCTTGGCCGAAGACGGGGAAGACGGGCTCCTCCGGTCGTCTGGCTGCCTCGGGGTTCAAATGGGGTGGCTTGGGGCGGCTTGAGTGTCCTAGAGCATCGCGAGGGGTCCCTTTTATAGCGCAAGATAAGAACGGCGGCGGCCGGGGATAAGATCGCCGGCCTGTTACAAGGGCGACGTGGTGAAGGCCGGTGTGGTTGGCGGGGCGAGCGGATGAGCTCGAGCAGCTCCGGGGGCAGCTGGCGGGCGAGGGTGGCTCGGGCGGTGCTGCCATGGCAGGGGCGCGCTGCGGCCGGCGGCTAACCGCCAAGGCGACTGCTCTGAACTACGTAGAGCGGCGCTAGCGACGGGGTGAGGTGGCGCTGGTGCACAGCACGGCTCTGCGGGCGGATAAGAACTAGGCCGAGAGGGATAAGGCCGCGGCGGCTCGGGCGCACGCACGTGCAAAACGCGTGTTCTGCTTGCGCTCTGGACACGCTCGTCAGGCGTTCGACGAAATGCCAATGCATGCTAGGAGGCTTGGATGAAGCTACAAATTAACAGGGTGGTTAGGGTGTATGCAATAGGCCTAAGGGACAAGGTTGTAGGGTCTGGGGATCAAGTTCACAAATTAAACTAAAAATTATGCCAAATCTGGCCAGACACACAAGGTGTTTGATGAAATGCCAAGGTTTCCTAGGGCATCTTGCTGGCCACCAAAATCTCCAGGTTGGGGTCTCTCTAGGTATTGGTAATTATGACATGGTTGTATTGGGCAAAATAAAAACTTCCTAGTGCAAGTTTTGCAAAACTACAGTTCTGGACAGAAAATATAGGCCATTATTGCATGTGCTTAAAATCTTCTAATGGGTCTGATCTCCTGTACTTAAGGGTTTGGTAGGGTAAACTTCAAGTAGGAAAAATCTCATGGGCAATAGGGCAAGATAAAATGGGGTTACAGTACAAACTACTAAACTGGACCAGAATGAAGATGAGGATGGTTTGCTCAAATTTTTCAAAACACAAAGTTGTTTCTTTGCATAAAAGTGATGTAGGAACCTCACATGTCTTCTACAATTTTTTGCATAATTTGTAAATGAAGTTATCAAATGGTTGTAGTGCAAATGAGGCTCTTAAAAATATGAAAGGCCATTTTAAAAGAATTTAAACTTGGCAAAATAATATAAAAAGGTTTTCACTGATCATATATAATAAAAAAATGAAATGTTCTTGAGTAGGCACTCAAGTCCAAAAATATTTTTGAAAATTTCCTACATGGAGGGAAAACTCCACCATTCAGAAGAAAGGAGTGATTCTGAAATCAATAGATGATCCAGAAAATAGAAATTTAATTTCCTGGCAAAATTTTAATTAATAAAAACATGATTAAATTTTTTGGGGTGTTACACATATCAATATATTTTTAGCAAGCGAAGATGCAAACAAATAGAAGGCACATGGCAACACAAGCAAAGATAGCAAACAAGCAAACAAAAAGAGATCCGACGACAAAAAGGCAAATGGAAAAGAGGGCGAATAAAACGGCAAATTTTGTGAAGTGGGGGAGAGGAAAACGAGAGGCAAATGGCAAATAATGTAGTTGCAAGGAGATGAGATTTGTGATTAGGAACCTGTTAGATGATGATGGAGTCTCCTCGGCGCCTGAGATTGGCACATAGAAGAGACCGCTTCCTCCCCGGCAACGGCGCCAGAAATTCCTTTGACGTGGCTTGAGACTGCGTCGGTATTTCCCCAAAGAGGAAGGGATGATGCAGCACAGCGACGGTAAGTATTTCCCTCAGTTATGAAACCAAGGTTATCGAATCAGTAGGAGGATCACCACCACCCAATAAGCAGCACCTGCACACAAATAACAAATACTGGCAACCCTACGCGAAAGAGAGGTTGTCAATCTCTCTACGGTAAAAAGATAGATTAGATAGTGATAGATAGGAGAGATAGATCTATCAAGAACACAAAATAAAAAGGGCAAATAAAATATGCAGCAATATGTTTTTGGGTTTTTGGTTTTGTAGATCTGAAAACAAAGAAGCAAAAAGATAGATCGGAAAGCAATATGTTGGAAAAGTAGACCCGGGGGCCGTAGGATTCACTAGTGGCTTCTCTCATGAGTATAGCGCACGGTGGGTGAACAAATTACTGTTGGGCAATTGAAAGAAGATCAAATAATCATGACGATATCCAAGGCGATGATCATTATATAGGCATCACGTCCAAGATAAGTAGACCGACTCCTGCCTGCATCTACCACTATTACTCCACACATCGACCGCTATCCAGCATGCATCTAGTGTATTAAGTTCATGGAAAAATGGAGTAATGCAATAAGAACGATGACATGATGTAGACAAGATCTATTCATGTAGGAATAGACCCCATCTTGTTATCCTTAATGGCAACAATACATGCGTGCCTTGCTGCCCCTTCTATCACTGGGAAAGGACACCGCAAGATCGAACCCATCACAAAGCACCGCTTCACATGGCAAGAAAAATCGATCTAGTTGGCCTAACTAAACCAAAGATTCAAAGAAGAAATACGAGGCTATAAGTAATCATGCATATAAGAGATCAAAGAAGACTCAAATAATATTCATGGATAGAAATTGATCATGAACTCAAAATTCATCGGATCCCAACAAACACACCGCAAAAGTTTACATCAAATAGATCTCCAAGAGACCATTGTATTGAGAATCATAAGAGAGAGAGAGGAAGCCATCTAGCTACTGCCTACGGACCCGTAGGTCTATGGTGGACTACTCACGCATCATCGGAGAGGCACCTATGAAGAAGATGAACCCCTCCGTGATGGTGTTTAGATTGGATCTCGAGGTTCCGGAACTTGCGGCAGCTGGAATTGTGTTTCGTCGACTGCCCTAAGATTTTTGTAATATTTGGGAATTTATAGGCATCAGAGGTGGTGGAGAGGGGCCCCGTGGAGGGCACAACCCATTAGGGCGCGCCGGGGGCCCCCTGGCGCGCCCTAGTGGGTTGTGCTCTCCACAGCCCACCTTCCTGGCCCACTGGGTGTCTTCTGGTCCAGAAAAAATCTCCAAAAAGTTTCGTCGCCATTGGACTCCGTTTGGTATTGATATTCTGCGTAGTAAAAAACAAGCAAAAACAGCAACTGGCACTTTGGCACTATGTCAATAGGTTAGTCCCAAAAATGATATAAAGTTGTTATAAAATGATTGTAAAACATCCAAGAATGATAATATAACAGCATGGAACAAGGAAAAATTATAGATACGTTGGAGACGTATCAAATACCCGTGTGCGAGAAAAGAGAAAATTGGTGATCCCGCGTCGGAAAAAATTCAAGTCTTCTCTCTCTCTTGTGCCATCGGACGCTTTGCAAACAGTATGTTGTAAGAAAATGTTTGCCATTAAAGATGTATTATAAACACAAAAGGCCTAGAAAATACACAAAAAGGACTAAATACGATAAACGAGCCTGAAAATTGTGAAATTTGGACATGGTGCATTCTAGTGGGTATGTTGATCATAGAAAATAAATCAAGTTGAAAGGACCAAGAAAATATGGGTTTTGTTGGGGAACGTAGCATGGGAAACAAAAAATTTCCTACGCACACGCAAGATCTATCCATGGTGATGAGTATCTATGAGAGGGAGAGTGAATCTACATACCCTTGTATATCGCTAAGCGGAAGCGTTTAAGAAACGTGGTTGATGTAGTCGAACGTCTTCGCGATCCAAATCGCCGAGCGTCCCACGATCTCATCACGACCCGTCTCGCGATCCAATCACGATCACGGTCCTTCCGATCTAGCGCCGAACGGACGGCACCTCCATGTTCAACACACGTACGGCTTGATGACGCCTTCACCTCCTCGATCCAGCGAGCGATGGTGAAGTAGTGGATGAGTTCCGGCAGCACGACGGCGTGGTGATGGTGGTGAGGAACAATCTCTGCAGGGCTTCGCCAAGCACTACAGAGATTGTGATGGGAGGAACTAGAGGGTTAGGGTTGCCGGCACACGGCTTGGGAAATCTTGATGTATCCCGTGTGCTAGCCCTGCCCCTCTATTTATATGTTGAGCCCTGGGGTCTAAACTTGGAGAGAAAGCCTCCACAAGGTCGGTTTTGCCCGCACAAGGTCGTTTTGGCCCGCACAGAAAGAGTCCCACTCGGATTCCAGCAGTACCGCGTACAAGCGGTAGTACCGCTCATGAGCGGTAGTACCGCTTCACACAAGCGGTAGTACCTCTTACGCGGTAGTACTGCCTTACCAGCAGTAGTACCGCTTAAGGCAGTAGCAAAACTTCCTTTTGCACTTTCCAATACCTCGTGGGCTTTACCCCTTTGGTCCATATAAAGTGTTGCTGCACCCGAACACTTCAGTAAACATCCGGAACCCCTTCCGGTGAATTCCGGAACCCTTCCGGAGATCAAAACACTATTATCACATATATCAATCTTTACCTCCGGACTATTCCGGAGATCCTCGTCATGTCCGGGATCTTATCCGGGACTCCGAACAACCTTCGGTCACCAACATAACAACTCAACTATACTTATATCGCCACCAAACGTTAAGTGTGTAGACCCTGCGGGTTCGAGAACTATGCAGACATGACCGAGACACTTCTACGGCCAATAACCAATAGCGGGACCTGGATGCCCATATTGGTTCCTACATATTCTACGAAGATCTTCATCGGTTGAACCTCTATGTCAAGGATTCAGTTAATCCCGTATACTGTTCCCTTTGTTCTTCGGTATGTTACTTGCCCGAGATTCGATCGTCGGTATCTCTATACCTAGTTCAATCTCGTTACCGGCAAGTCTCTTTACTCGTTCCGTAATACAAGATCATGTGGCTAACTCTTTAGTCACTTTGCTTGCAAGGCTCATTGTGATGTTGTATTACCGAGTGGGCCCTGAGATACCTCTCCGTCACACGGAGTAACAAATCCCAGTCTTGATCCAAGCCAACCCAACAGACACCCTCGGAGATACCTGTAGAGCACCTTTATAGTCACCCAGTTACGTTGTGACGTTTGATACACACAAGGTATTCCTCCGGTGTCAGTGAGTTGCATGATCTCATGGTCATAGGAACAGATACTTGACATGCAGAAAACAATAGCAATAAACTGACATGATCATATGCTATGTTCGTAGTTTGGGTCTTGTCCATCACATCATTCTCCTAATGATGTGATCCCGTTATCAAATGACATCTCATGTCTATGGCTAGGAAACCTTAACCATCTTTGATCAACGAGCTAGTTAACTAGAGGCATACTAGGGACACAGTGTTGTCTATGTACCCACACATGTATTTGAGTTTCCAATCAATACAATTATAGCATGGATAATAAACGATTATCACGAACAAGGAAATATGATAATAACTAAATTATTATTGCCTCTAGGGCATATTTCCAACAGTCTCCCACTTGCACTAGAGTCAATAATCTAGTTCACATCACCATGTGATTTACATTGTTCTAACACCCAATGAGTTCTGGGGTTCGATCATGCTTTGCATGTGAGAGAGGTCTTTAGTCAACGGGTCTGCGACATTCAGATCCGTGTGTACTTTGCAAATCTCTATGTCATACTATAGACACTGCTACCACACTCCACTTGGAGCTATTCCAAATGGCTGCTCCACTATATGTATCCTGACTGCTACTCAGAGTCGTCCGGATAGGTGTCAAAGCTTGCATCGACGTAACCCTTTACGACGAACTCTTTATCACCTCCATAATCGAGAAATATTTCCTTAGTCCTCTAGTTACTAAGGATAATCTTGACCGTTGTCCAGTAATCCACTCCTGGATCACTCTTGTACCCCTTGACAGAATCATGGCAAGGCACACATCAGGTGCGGTACACAGCATGGCATACTATACAGAGCCTATGGATAAGGCATAGGGGACGACCTTCGTCCTTTCTCTTTCTTCTGCCGTGGTCGAGCTTTGAGTCTCACTCAACTCCACACCTTACAAATCAGGCAAGAACTCTTTGTTTGACTGATCCATTTTGAACTCTTTCAAAATCTTGTCAAGGTATGTACTCATTGAAAGTTTTATCAGACGTCTTGATCTATCTCTATAGATCTTGATGCCCAATATTTAAGTAGCTTCATTCCAGGTCTTCCTTTGAAAAACTCCTTTCAAACGACCCTTTATGCTTTCCAGAAATTCTACATCATTTCCGATCAATCAATATGTCAACCACATATACTTATCAGAAATTCTATAGTGCTCCCACTCACTTTATTGTAAATACAAGTTTCTCATAAACTTTGTATAGACACAAAAACTTTGATCACCTCATCAAAGTGTATATTCCAACTCCGAGATGCTTGCTCTAGTCCATAGAAGGATCGCTGGAGTTTGCATACATTTTAGCATCCTTAGGACTGACAAAACCTTCCGGTTGTATCACATACAACCTTTCCTCACGGATACCATTAAGGAAACGATGTTTTGACATCCATCTGCCAGATTTCATAATCGAAAAATGCAGCAACTGCTAACATAATTCCAACAGACTTTAGCATCGCTACGGGTGAGAAAATCTCATCATAGTCAACTCCTTGAACTTGTGAAAAACCCTTTGCCACAAGTCGAGCTTTATAGACGGTGACATTACCGTCCGTGTCCGTCTTCCTTTTAAAGATCCATTTGTTCTGAATGGCCTTTCGCCCTTCAGGTAATACTTCCAAAGCCCATACTTTGTTTTCTTACATGGATCCCATCTCGGATTTCATGGTCTTAACCATTTCTCGGAATCCGGGCCCATCATCGCTTCTCCATAGCTCGTAGGTTCGGCGTTGTCCAACAACATGACCTCTAAGACAGGGTTGCCGTACCACTGAGGAGCAGTACGCATCCTTGTCGACCTACGAGGTTCGATAGTAACTTGATCCAAAGCTTCATGATCATCATCATTAACTTCCTCTTCAACTGATGTAGGCTCTACAGAAACATCTTTCTGCACTGCGCTACTCTCAGGTTGAAGTAAAGGTTCAACAACCTCATCAAGTACTATCTTCCTCCCACTCAATCTTTCGAAAGAAACTCTTTCTCGGGAAAGGACCCGTTTTAGTAACAAACACTTTGTGCTTGGATCTGAGATAGAAGGTTTACCCAACTGTTACATTAGGGTATTCTATGAAGATGCATTTGTCCGCTTTGGGTTCGAGCTCATTAGGTGAAAACCCTTTTTCACATAAGCGTCGCAGCCCCAAACATTAAGAAATGACAGCTTAGGTTTCCGCCAAACCAAAATTCATACGGTGTCATCTCAACGGACTTATGGTGCCCCTTTTAAAGTGAATGTGGTTGTCTCTAATGCATAGCCCTAAAACGATAGTGGTAAATCGATAAGAGACATCATAGTTCGCACCATATCCAATAGAGCATGACTACAACGTTCAGACACACCATTACACTATGGTGTTCCAGGTGGCGTGAGTTGTGAAACAACTTCCACATTGTCTTAAGTTGTATACCAAACTCGTAACTCAGATATTCACCTCCACGATCATATCGTAGATATTTTATCTTCTTGTCACGATGATCTCAAACTTCACTCTGAATTTGCTTGAACTTTTCAAATGATTCAGACTTGTGTTTCATTAAGTAAATATACCCTATATCTACTCAAATCATCAGTGAAGGTAAGAAAATAACGATATCCACCGCCCGCTACAACATTCATTGGACCGAACACATCAACATGTATCATTTCCAATAAATCAATTGCCCGCTCCATCATACCGGAAAACGGGATCTTAGTCATCTTTGCCCATGAGGCATGGTCCGCATGTCTCAACCGATTCGAAATCGAATGAGTCCAAAGATCCATCAGCATGGAGTTTCTTCATGCGTTTTACACCAATATGACATTTAGCGGCAGTGCCACAAGTATGTGGTACTATCATTATTAACTTTGTATCTTTTGGAATCAATATTATGAACATGTGTATCACTACGATCAAGATTCAATAAACCACTCTTATTGGGTGCATGACCATTGAAGGTATTATTCATGTAAACAGAATAACCATTATTCTCTAACTTAAATGAATAACCGTTTTGCAATAAACATGATCTAATCACGTTCATGCTTAACGCAAACACCAAATAACATTTATTTAGGTTCATCACTAATCCCAAAGGTAGAGAGAGCGCGCGATGGTGATCACATCAACCTTGGAAACACTTCCAACACTCATCGTCACCTCGCCCTTAGCTAGCCTCCGTTTCTTCCGTAGCTTTTATTTCGAGTTACTAACATTTAGCAACCGAACCGGTATCTAATACCCAGGTGCTACTAGGAGTACTAGTAAGGTACACATCAATAACACGTATATCAAATATACTTCTGTCGACGTTGCCAACCTACTTATCTACCAAGTATCTAGGTTTGTTCCACTTCAGCGACCGTTCTCCTCATAATAGAAGCACTTAGTCTCGGGTTTGGGTTCAACCTTGGTTTCTTCACTGGAGCAGCAACTGACTTGCCATCCATGAAGTTTTCCTCCTTACCCTTGCCCTTCTCGAAACTAGTGGTTTCACTAACCATCAACATTTGATGCTCCTTTTTGATTTCTACCTTCGCAGTGTCAAACATTGCGAACAGCTCAGGGATCATTATTTCCATCTCTGGCCTTTTATAGTTCATCACGAAGCTCTAGTAGCTTAGTGACAGTGACTTGGAGAACTATATCAATCACTATCTTATCTAGAAGATCAACTCTCACTCGATTCAAGCGATTGTAGCACCCAGACAATCTGAGCACATGCTCAACGATTGAGCTATTCTCCATCATCTTGCAGGCAAAGAATCTTGTTGAAGGTCTCATACCTCTCAACACGGGCACGAGTCTGAGATCCCAATTTCAGCTCTTAGAACATCTCATATGTTCCGTGACGTTCAAAACGTTTTGGAGCCTCAATTCTAAGCCGTAATGCATGACGCACTGAACTATTAAGTAGTCATCGGAACGTGCCTGTTAGATGTTCACAACATCTACAGACGACGCTAGAGGGGGTGGCACACCGAGCAGTGCATTAAGGACATAAGCCTTCTGTGCAGCATTGAGGACAATCCTCAGATCACGGACCCAGTCCGCATTATTGCTACCATCATCTTTCAAATCTATTTCTCTAGGAACATATAAAAATTCAAGGGAGCTACAGCGCGATCTAGTAATCTACAACATAATTTGCAAAGACACTTTAACTATGTTCATGATAATGAGTTTAGTTAATCATATTACTTAAAACTCCCACTCAAATTGACATCCCTCCGGTCATTCGAGTGTCACATGATCCAAATCCACCAACTCAAGTCCGATCATCACGTGAGTTGAGGTGGTTTCAATGGTGAACATCTTCATGTTGATCATATCTACTATATGACTCATGTTCGACCTTTCGGTCTCTTTTGTTCCGAGGCCATGTCTGTACATGCTAGGCTCGTCAAGTTTAACCCGAGTGTTCCGCATGTGCAACACTGGCTTGCACCCGTTGTATGTGAACGTAGAGTCTATCACACCCGATCATCACGTGGTGTCTTGAAACGACGAACTTTCGCAACGGTGCACACTCGGGGAGAACACAATTTATCTTGAAATTTAAGTGAGGGATCACCTTATAATGCTACCATCGTCCTAAGCAAAATAAGATGCATAAAAGGATTAACATCACATGCAAATCATAAGTGACATGATATGGCCATGAACTCGTGCTTTTGATCTCCATCTCCAAAGCACCGGCATGATCTCCATCGTCACCGGCATGACACCATGATCTCCATCATCTTGATCTCCATCAACGTGTCGCCATGAGGTTGTCGCGCCGACTGTTGCTTCCACGACTATAGCTAACTCATAGCGATAAAGTAAAGCAAAAACGGCGAAAATAATTAAAGACAACTCTATGGCTCCTGCCAGTTGCCGTACTCATCGACATGCAAGTCGTGATATTCTATACAATACATGATCATCTCATACATCACATATATCTCATCATGTAATTGGCCATATCACAACACAACATACCCTGCAAAAACAAGTTAGACGTCCTCTAATTGTTGTTGCAAGTTTTACATGGATGCTACGGGTATCTAGCAAGAACGATTCTTACCTATGCAAAAACCACAACGGTGATATAAAAATTGCTTTTCAACCTTCTCATGGACCGCCTTTGTCAAATCCGATCCGACTAAAGTGGGAGAAACAGACACCCGCTAGCCATCTTTATGCAACGAAGTTAAATGTCAGTTGAAGGAACCTGTCTCTCGTAAGTGTACGAGTAATGTTGGTCCGAGCCGCTTCATCCCACAATACCGCCGAAACAAGAAAAGACCAAGGGAGGAAGCAATCTGAATATCAACGCCCACAAAACCCTTTTGTGTTCTACTCGAGATCTCATCTACGCATAGACATAGCTCTGATGCCACTGTTGGGGAACGTAGCATGGGAAACAAAAAAATTCCTACGCACACGCAAGATCTATCCATGGTGATGAGTATCTATGAGAGGGAGAGTGAATATACATACCCTTGTAGATCGCTAAGCGGAAGCGTTTAAGAAACGTGGTTGATGTAGTCGAACGTCTTCGCGATCCAAATCGCCGAGCGTCCCGTGATCTCATCACGATCTGTCTCGCGATCCAATCACGATCACGGTCCTTCCGATCTAGCGCCGAACGGACGGCACCTCCGCGTTCAACACACGTACGGCTTGATGACGCCTTCACCTCCTCGATCCAGCGAACGATGGTGAAGTAGTGGATGAGTTCCGGCAGCACGACGGCGTGGTGATGGTGGTGAGGAACAATCTCTGCAGGGCTTCGCCAAGCACTACGGAGATTGTGACGGGAGGAACTAGAGGGTTAGGGTTGCCGGCACACGGCTTGGGAAATCTTGATGTATCCCGTGTGCTAGCCCTGCCCCTCTATTTATATGTTGAGCCATGGGGTCTAAACTTGGAGAGAAAGCCTCCACAAGGTCGGTTTTGCCCGCACAAGGTCGGTTTGGCCCGCACGGAAAGAGTCCCACTCGGATTCCAGCAGTACCACGTACAAGCGGTAGTACCGCTCATGAGCGGTAGTACCGCTTGAGTGGTAGTACCGCTTCACACAAGCGGTAGTACCGCTTACGCGGTAGTACTGCCTTACCAGCAGTAGTACCGCTTAAGGCAGCAGCAAAACTTCCTTTTGCACTTTCCAATACCTCGTGGGCTTTACCCCTTTGGTCCATATAAAGTGTTGCTGCACCCGAACACTTCGGTAAACATCCGGAACCCCTTCCGGTGAATTCCGGAACCCTTCCGGAGATCAAAACACTATTATCACATATATCAATCTTTACCTCCGGACTATTCCGGAGATCCTCGTCATGTCCGGGATCTTATCCGGGACTCCGAACAACCTTCGGTCACCAACATAACAACTCAACTATACTTATATCGCCACCAAACGTTAAGTGTGTAGACCCTGCGGGTTCGAGAACTATGCAGACATGACCGAGACACCTCTACGGCCAATAACCAATAGCGGGACCTGGATGCCCATATTGGTTCCTACATATTCTACGAAGATCTTCATCGGTTGAACCTCTATGTCAAGGATTCAGTTAATCCCGTATACTGTTCCCTTTGTTCTTCGGTATGTTACTTGCCCGAGATTCGATCGTCGGTATCTCTATACCTAGTTCAATCTCGTTACCGGCAAGTCTCTTTACTCGTTCCGTAATACAAGATCCTGTGGCTAACTCTTTAGTCACTTTGCTTGCAAGGCTCATTGTGATGTTGTATTACCGAGTGGGCCCTGAGATACCTCTCCGTCACACGGAGTAACAAATCCCAGTCTTGATCCATGCCAACCCAACAGACACCCTCGGAGATACCTGTAGAGCACCTTTATAGTCACCCAGTTACGTTGTGACGTTTGATACACACAAGGTATTCCTCCGGTGTCAGTGAGTTGCATGATCTCATGGTCATAGGAACAGATACTTGACATGCAGAAAACAATAGCAATAAACTGCCACGATCATATGCTATGTTCGTAGTTTGGGTCTTGTCCATCACATCATTCTCCTAATGATGTGATCCCGTTATCAAATGACATCTCATGTCTATGGCTAGGAAACCTTAACCATCTTTGATCAACGAGCTAGTTAACTAGAGGCATACTAGGGACACAGTGTTGTCTATGTACCCACACATGTATTTGAGTTTCCAATCAATACAATTATAGCATGGATAATAAACGATTATCACGAACAAGGAAATATGATAATAACTAAATTATTATTGCCTCTAGGGCATATTTCCAACAGGTTTCCCCTTGAAAACATGGCGATTTTCGCTCCCCGAACCATGAAACTCCATAGGTGATGGTCCGGTTTATGAAGAGTGTCTATCACGACATTATCCATACCTCCTCATTTTTTTACCGAATCATATTGAGGTAATGCCCGGGCACCACACGAGATAACATGTTCTTCAAGCATGTTTTCCATTTTTCTAGAGTTACAAAATAAATAAACGACACATCTCTGGTTGCCTCTTCCCACACATATCCTTTAAAATTGTATTAGTTTCGTATAAAATACATGAAAACTTATCCAACGACACAATTACGAATTTTGGAGTCCTTTTTAAACGCCTTTTCATGTACAGAATGTTCTAACCTGAATTATAAGCACAAAGGACCTAGAAAGTACACAAAAGGGACCAAATACGATGAATGAGCCTGAAAATTGTGAAATCTGGACATGGTGCATTCTAGTGGGCATGTTGATCGTATAAAATAAATATAGTTGAAAGGACCAAGGAAAAATATGGGTTCCCCTTGAAAACATGGCGATTTTTGCTCCCCGAACCATGAACCTCCATAGGTGATGGGCCGGTTTATGAAGAGTGTCTATCACGACATTATCCATACCTCCTCAAATTTTTACTGAATCATATTGAGGTCATGCTCGGGCACCACACGAGATAACATGTTCTTCAAGCATGTTTTCCATTTTTCTAGAGTTACAAAATAAATAAACGACACATCTCTGGTTGCCTCTTCCCACACATATATATCCTTTAAAACTGTATTAGTTTCCTATTAAATACATGAAAACTTATTCAACGACACAATTACAAATTTTCTAGTCCTTTTTGAATGCCTTTTCATGTACAAAACGTTCTAACTTGAATTATAAGCACAAAGGACCTAGAAAGTACACAAAAGGTACCAAATACGATAAACGAGCTTGAAAATTGTGAAATTTGGACATGGTGCATTCTAGTGGGCATGTTGACCGTATAAAATAAATCTAGTTGAAAGGACCAAGGAAAAATATGGGTTCCCGTTGAAAACATGGCGATTTTTGCTCCCCGAACCATGAAACTACATAGGTGATGGTCCGGTTTATGAAGAGTGTCTATCACGACATTATCCATACCTCCTCAATTTTTTACCGAATCATATTGAGGTCATGCCCGGGCACCACACGAGATAACATGTTCTTCAGGCATGTTTTCCATTTTTCTAAAGTTAGAAAATAAATAAACGACACATCTCTGGTTGCCTATTCCCACACATATCCTCTAAAATTGTATTAGTTTCCTATAAAATACATGATAACTTATTCAACGATACAATTACGAATTTTCGAGTCCTTTTTGAACGCCTTTTCATGTACAGAACGTTCTAACCTGAATTATAAGCACAAATGACCTACAAAGTACATAAAATGGGACCAAATATGATAAACGAGCCTGAAAATTGTGAAATTTAGACATGGTGCATTCTAGTGTGTATGCTGATCGTATAAAATAAATCTAGTTGAAAGGACCAAGGAAAAAGTATGGCTTCCCCTTGAAAACATGGGGATTTTCGCTCCCCGAACCTTGAAACTCCATAGGTGATGGTCCGGTTTATGAAGAGTGTCTCTCACGACATTATCCATACCTCCTCAATTTTTTACCGAATCATATTGAGGTCATGCCCGGGCACCACACGAGATAACATGTTCTTCAGGCATGTTTTCCATTTTTTTCTATAGTTCCAAAACAAATAAACGACACATCTCTGGTTGCCTCTTCCAACACATATTCTCTAAAATTGTATTAGTTTCCTATAAAATACATGAAAACTTATTTAACAACACAATTATGAATTTTCGAGTCCTTTTTGAACGCCTTTTCATGTACAGAACGTTCTAACCTGAATTATAAGTACAAAGGACCTAGAAAGTACACAAAAGGGATCAAATACGATAAATGAGCGTGGAAATTGTGAAATCTGGACATGGTGCATTCTAGTGGGTATGTTGATCGTATAATAAAAATCTAGTTGAAAGGACCAAGGACATATGGGTTCCCCTTGAAAACATGGTGATTTCGCTTCCCGAACCATGAAACTCCATAGGTGATGGTCCGGTTTATGATGAGTGTCTATTACGACATTATTCATACCTCCTCAATTTTCTACCGAATCATATTGAGGTCATGCCTGGGCACTATACGAGATAACATGTTTTGAACACCTTTTCATATATAAAACGTTCGAACTTGAATTATAAGCAGTAAATGCCTAGAAAAGTACAAAAAAGACTAAATATGGTAAACGAGCCTTAAAGAATGTGAATTTTGGACATGTTGCATTCTAGTGGGTATGTTGATAGTAGAAAAATAATAATGGAGAAACGACCAAGGAAATATGGGTTTCCCTTGAAACTTTGTGATTTGTTTGGGCAAACAGTTACTTTGCGAATGCCGTGTGCGTTCACCCCATTCTGCGGTGTGTTCTGATTGGCCAGAACACCAGCCACACGGATCGCGCATGCGCACCGTAGGATGCACCGTGATCGAACGGCAACCCAAACTTCTCCCGTCACACCCGTATACTGTAGTTGGGATTTTAGTTCGTACATGCACTAAATTCTTTAATGGCAGTAATCACACACGGTTCATGTTTACAAACCATTTCCTACGCGGACCCTCTACCCCGAGTCCCCGACCCTCTCCCCCTTCTTCCTCATTCGCATTGTTGTATACTTGCTCGTTCTCGACCTCGGCCCGACCAAATCATCGAGCTCGACGACGCCTGTCGCAGCCGGCTGCCGCCGATGAACACAACCGTAGTGTCCACAGTGCAAGCACAAATCAGGCATTAGCAATTCAATCGAGCATTTACATGTTCAAATTGGTACAGTGCATAGTTGGCGGAGTAATTTACAAAACATTAGCTCGCTATTAATTTTACATCAATATAATACATATGAACTACGCGCGCACAAAAGTGCTACTGCCACTAACGCCGATCCAGCACACACAACTGCCATCGTCCATCGATATCGTGTCGTTCCTTGGCTCAGGAGGACAGGAGGTCGCCAAGTCGATGACCTACACCTTGATCGACCGAGGAAGGGTCAGCCTCGACGACGGCGGCCGACGAGACCCTGACCATCGCCAATTCTGCAGCAATGGCCGCAAGTCCTCCCCCGGCGTCCGGAGTTGCGTCCTCCTCCATTTGGGACATAAGCATGCGCCTCGTGCGGCGGCCACTGACACAGTTGTCCATGCGGCATCGCGATTCCTGCTCCGCCGCCCGCACCATCCGGCGCACTCTGCACCGAGCCCGCAATATCGCCCGCTGGCGATCGCTAGCTGCTTTCAAGACGACCCTGGCTAACTTCTTGGCTTGCTTATGTCGTGATTCCTGCCTCATCTGGCTGTCGTCGGGAGAGGTAGCGGCATGGCCATCGATCCTCAAGCCGACCATCGCGCACGCAGCCTCAATTCTGCCGTCGCCCAACTCCATCCTGTCGTCGGCCATTGGGGGTTTGATGGTGTGTGTGGCAACTAGCCAGTGGATCATTGACTCGCCGCCGCCGGCCATCGCTGTGGTTATTTATAGCTAGCTGCTGCCAAGGGGGGTGGGGATTTTATAATTTACCGTTGTGGGTGGCACGTGCGCTTGCGCGGGAAGCATTTTCACAATTTTTGAGTTCTTTTTCGTGCACACATAATCGCACACGGAACACATATAGCAACTGTATACAATCGTGCATAGGGTCATAAATAAATATCATCACTCTTCGCTCTCCACCGTCTCTTTCCCCTCTCGCAGCCCCCAAATCTGTCCTTCTTCTCCCCACTGTCCCCGCCTCCACAAAATCCTCAAGATTAGACATGTCATCCGTGCGGAGGACCCCGCTGTGGAGGAGCGCGCGGTTGAGGTAGGTACGCGCTGCTGAGGGTCCGGAGGCCTTGGCGGCGGTACGCGCTGCAAGGGTCCGGAGGCCTTGGCGGCGGTACGCGCTGCGAGGGTCTGGAGGCCTTGGCGATGGTACACGCTGCTGAGGGTCCAGAGGCCTTGGCGGTGGTACGCGCTGCTGAGGGTCCGGAGGCCTTGGCGGCAAAAGCGGAAGAGCTGAAGGTTACATCAGATCGGTTGCTGGCAAGCGCGGTTCTGTACGCGGAACGCGTGGCTGTGGCCTTCGAAAGGGCATCATGCGCCGACCAGTTCGCCGTTGCCTTGCCGCCTCGCGTGGATTTGGCCTCGGTAAGGGCAGCCGCCTCCTTACTGCAGTCTCCTACCGCTCTAGCACAGCGCGCAGCTCTTGACTATGTTGTTTACGACCGCTTTGAATATCTCCGTCGTAAGAGGGCCGTACGCATGCAGTTAGCCGTGGACGGGATTTTCCATGAGACCGGAGCTACCGTGATGACGTATGAGCAGAGGAAAGTCCAGGCCTATGAAGCGTTCAAGAACATGGTCAATGCCAACCCGAAAGTGGATCCTACTTCCATAGAGAGGATGTTGCATGAGTGCAGAAGATATTTCTACATTGGCGAACCAACAGGTCAGCCCCGCAACAACGACGACGAGTAGCTGTTTCCATTTTGCTGTTTTCTGAACCTTCCTGATATGTAATGTCGCTATTATGTTCTTTAGTCGATTATGTAGGAGTGCGAACGATAATTTGTGCTATCACTTTCTGAATCAGGTGCTTATTACCACGAATCGTCTGTGTTATTATCTGTCTGTGTTATTTTCTGTCTTTCCACATAATTTAGATTACTGACCTGTTTGCTGGGCATCACACACATCTTGTTACGCCCAATTGTTTGTGTTATTTTGGCTCGCACATTTCATCCGAGCGCACGGTATGCCGTCTGTCGCACACATCTTGATTTGTGCACCTGTTTGTGTAGGCAGCATAGATGTTGTGCAGACAGAGCAAATCACAGTACACACGGACAAAACTACGAACCCGTCGGTGATGATTTCATCAATCGCTGACAAATTGTATACCAGCAACCGTTTGCCCACAACACACAGAGGTTATTAACACCAATCGTTTGTGTTATTTCTTGTGTTCGCACACGATTCTGATTACTGACCTGTTTGCCCTCTATCGCACACATCTTGTGATACTGAATCGTTTGTGTTCTGCTATATCATTGCACGCAGTTTATGTAGTGAACTGTGTGCCCTATATCGCACACATCTTGTTATACTGAATCGTTTGTGTTCTGCTATATTATCGCACATAGTTTATAGTGATGAACTGTGTGTCCACTATCGCACACATCTGGATCTGTGTAACCGTTTCTGTTATCTTCGCTAATCACAAACGGTCCATAAGAACAAACTGTCTGCCGTAGATCGCACACGCAACTACTTTCTGAATCATATTTGATGGATCCGCCTTCGCACACAGTTCGTGCCATTAGCGACGGAGCTTGAACTATAATGTTTGCGATTCATGCATCGCACACAATTTCGTCGAAGGGTCTCTGATTGATGTGTCGCGTTAGCAGCATTCTGCAGTAGTGACTAGTGAAACCTATGGCCCCCGGGTCTATCTTTTAACATATTGCTTTCCGATCTATCTTTTTCCGCATTTGCTTTCAGATCTACTATTCCAAAAATCCAAAAATACTTTGCTGCACTTTTTATTTACTTATTTTATTTTGTGTTCTTACGCGATCTATTTATCCAATCTCATACAAACCGTTCTATCTTTTACCGTGAAGAGATTGACAACCTCTCTTACGCGTCGGGTTGCAAGTATTTGTTCTTTGTGCGCAGGTACCGTTTACATAGTGTTGCTTGGTTCTCGTACTGGTTCGATAACCTTGGTTTCATAACTGAGGGAAATACTTACTGTAGCTGTGCTGCATCATCCCTTCCTCTTTGGGGAAATACCGATGCAGTCTCAAACCACGTCAGCGTGACTGCTGTTTTGGCCGTGGGGGCAGCGGCGTGGTGTGGTCATGTCCTCTGCGCGCAGTGGCCTCCTTCAGGATGCCTGCTACACGACATCACGACTGCGGTGGCGGTTGGCATGTTCCGGCATCAACTCATCCGTAGGCGGCCCATTTCGGCCTTCGATCCCTCTTCTCGTGGTCCGGGTGCTGCATTCATCGAAGGGCTTGTCTTCTCCCGGTTACTGCCGTTGCTGAGGGAAGATTTCGCCGCCAGGGGTGGCCGCGAATCATCCTTGCCTCCCGTCTCGTGGTGGTGAGCCACCGGGGAGCTCGTCCCTTGCCCGGGAACGACATGACGGGGTCGTGGAGGCCAGATCCAGGCGACCCAGGTGGGTCTCGACACTGGGGGGCGCCCATGGGTGGAAAATTAGGGGCATTTTCCGCTCGTCTCTTTGGTCGGTGTAGCAGCGTGTCTTGGGTGGTGTGGTGTCGGGGTCTTGGATGCCAAAGTGGCGACCCTCGCGGTGGGAGCCGCAGTGCTCATGGGTGAAGCTCGCGGCTCGGGTGTTGTCTGGCTGACATGCTCATGTGGGCGACGTGTAGTCAGTGTGTGACGGCCAATGGCGGTGGTGCTGTGAGCGGTGGCTTGGGTACTCCGTCTTGGAGATGAAGTGGCCTTGCCAGGGTGAAAACCCATTCTGGCCCTGCCCGGGCGACAACGGTGGCGCCTATGGGTGTCATCTCCTCCTTGAAGGCGTCGTCGAGGCTCCCCTTTGTCCCTCTTATGGCGGCAGAGATACTACAATGGCGTATCCTTCTTGAAGGGGTGCCTTGGAGCACCTGGCTCGTTATACACGATTTCTCTTCGCGGTGACATGCTCACGGTGGAGGGCCCTCGAGGCTTCAGGCGGTGCTTTTTCTTCCTACTTGTAGATTGCTAGGAATAGTAGGGAGCTTCGTAGCTGTTCTTATCACCATTGTATCTGCCTTGGGTGCGTGTGTTGTGGTACGACATGGTGTGTGTGAAATTGTACGTAGATTGGTTGTTGCTTTATATGTAAAGCGGGACGTGAGCGGACACATAGTTTCTGCTTCCGAGCTCATTTGAGCTCGGTGAACAGTAAAATTGAAAGAAATTCGAAAACAATCAAGAAAATCTTATTTTTTTTACCAACATTGACAAAAGTTTTAAGTGCATGCAAGAATTTGGCATCAAATAACATTCCTGTAAAGCGTGACAAAAAAAATCGATACTCTGAAAATGCGCATTTTCAGAGTATCGATTTTGTTTTTTTTTTGCGACGCCTTGTAGGAATGTTATTTCATGCCAAATTCTTGCACGCACTTTTGTCAGTGTTGGTCAAAAAAAATTCAGATTTTTGAATTTTGTTCGATTTTACTGTTCACCGAGCTCATTTGAGCTCGGGAGCAGAAGGGCACTTTCGGATGTGAGCCTTTTTCGATAAAAATATAAAACTAGACCATTATATTCCGCTAAAAAAAACTAGACAATTATATGTTTAAATCGAACGCGGTTAAACTGAGCTCGAGCTTGTGTGAACAGTACAATCAACAAAAGAAATGTTTCTTTTATTCGTTCTATTTCTTTCAGCAAACATTGACAAATGTTTTAATTGATTGCAAAGTTTCAACATCGGATGGCACTCAGAAAACGTGGCCAAAGAAAACGATGCTCCAAAAGGTTATTTTCAAAAGCATTTTGAAGCGTCGTTTCTATTTTGTCATGGCTTTCACGAATGTCGTTAAATGATGAAACTTGCAAGCAATGAAAACTTTTGTCAAAGTTTGCTAAAAAGAAAGTTCAGAATTTTTTTGAATCATTTTCTTATTTTCTACTAGATTTTACTGTTGACTCAGATCATATGAGCTTGAGCTCAGAAAAGCACTTCCGCTTTAGATCAGCCCTTTGTGTATAATCGACCATCGATCTACAAAACGAGGGGAGGAGCTTTTGCTCGGCCCGGCGCACATCTCATTGACTCGAGAAAAAAGAAAACGACACGCCCGTTGGCTTGGCGATGACCTCCACGCCGATGTGCCGCATCGGCCTCGGCCTGCGCCGCCGCTCCTCCTCCTCCACCTCCCCCTCCCCGACGTCCTTCGTCTGCCGCCGCTCCTCCTCCACCTCCACCTCGCCGCCCTCACGCTCCTGGTCTCCCGAGGCCGCCTTTGCCGCTGCCACAGAGCGCGTACGTGCCGGGACGCTCAGCCAGCAAGACGCACACCACCTGTTCGACGAATTGCTAGGGCAGGCAACCCCGGTGCCCGAGCGCTACCTGGACGGCTTCCTTGCCGCCCTCGCCCGTGCGCCGGGTTCCTCTGCCTGCGGAGACGGCCCCGCCCTCGCGCTCTGCCTCTTCAACCGTGTCTGCCGAGAGGAGGCCGGCATGCGGGTGGCGCCGCCCACCATCTTCACCTACAGCATCCTCATGAACTGCTGCTGCCTCGCGCGTCGTCCGGAACTTGGCCTCGCTTTCTTTGGGCGCATCCTCAGGACTGGCCTGAAGACAAACCAGAACTTCGCCAGCACTCTCCTCAAGTGCCTCTGCCGCGCAAAACAGGTAGACAAGGCTGTCAGCGTGCTGCTTCATCGGATGTCAGACCTCTGCTGTGTGCCTAATGAATTCTCATACAACATAGTTCTAAGGAGCTTGTGCGAAGATAACAGGAGCCAGCGAGCACTCGACCTGCTCCGAATGATGGCGAAAGGAGGTGTCTGCTCCCCTAATGTGGTCACGTATACCACGGTCATCCACGGCTTCTTGAAGGAAGGCGAAGTAAGCAAGGCCTGCAATCTATTCCATGAAATGATGCAGCAAGGTGTTGTGCCTGATGTGGTGACATATAGCTTGATTCTTGATGCGCTGTGCAAGGCCAGAGCTATGGACAAGGCAGAGGTGTTCCTTCGGCAGATGGTTGATAACGGTGTTCGACCGAATAAAGTGACATACACTGCAATGATCCATGGGTATTCCACTTTGGGCCAGTGGAAAAAGGCGACTCAAATGTTCAGAGAAATGACAAGCCAGGGTCTTACACCAGATACTGTCACTTGGAACTCGTTCATGACTTCCCTTTGCAAGCACGGAAGAACCAAAGAGGCTGCAGAAATTTTTTATTCCATGGCTGCAAAGGGCCACAAGCCTAATACCATTACGTATCGTGTTCTGCTTCACGGGTTTGCTAGCGAAGGGTGTTTTGTTGACATGGTTAATCTCTATCGTTCAATGGCAGACAATGGCATTCTAGCCGACTGCAAGGTTTTCGCCATATTAATTGGCGCATATGCTAAACGTGGAATGGTGGACGAAGCTATGCTCATATTTACTGAAATGCAAGAACAGGGAGTGAGTCCGGATGTATTCACCTATGCAATTGTAATAGCTGCATTTTGTAGAACGGGTAGGATGGCTGATGCCATGGATAAATTCCGTCAGATGATTGGTAAGGGAGTACAACCGAACACAGTTGTTTATCACTCCCTAATTCAGGGTTTCTGTACACATGGTGATTTGGGGAAAGCGAAGGAGTTGGTTTCTGAAATGACAAACAAAGGTATTCCTCGTCCTAACCTGGTGTTCTTCAGTTCAATAATAAATAATCTATGCAAACAAGGAAGGGTTACAGATGCACAAGATATCTTCGATTTGGTTATACACTTTGGTGAGAGGCCTAACGTCATTATGTTTAATTCGCTGATTGACGGATATTGCTTAGTTGGCAAGATGGAGAAAGCTTTGAGAGTACTTGATGCCATGGTATCAGCTGGCATTGAGCCTGATGTTGTTACATATGGTACACTTGTTGATGGCTATTGTAAAAGTGGAAGGATTGATGATGGGTTGATTCTATTCAGAGAAATGTTGCATAAGAGAGTTGAACCTACAGCTATTATCTATAGCATCATACTGAATGGATTATTTCATGCTGGGAGAACAGTTGCTGCAAAGAAGATGTTCCATGAAATGATCAAAAGTGGAATAACAGTGAGCATTTCCACATACAGGATAATCCTTGGAGGACTTTGCAGGAATAGTTGTTATGATGAAGCGATCACCCTGTTCCACAAATTAGGAGCAATGAATGTCAAGTTGGATGTTACAATACTCAATACCATGATCAATGCAATGTTCAAGGTTCGGAGAAGAGAAGAAGCTAACAATTTGTTTGCTGCAATATCGGCCAGTGGATTGGTACCTAATGCTTCTACCTATCACATAATGATAAAAAATCTAATAAAAGAAGGATCAGTGGAAGAAGCTGAAAATATGTTCATATTAATGGAGAAGAGCAGTTGTGCTCCGGACTCTCATCTTATAAATGATATCATCAGAATATTATTGGAAAAAGGTGAGATTGTCAAAGCTGGAAATTATATGTCTAAAGTTGATGGCAAGAGCATCTCACTTGAAGCTTCAACTACTTCGTTGTTGATAAATCTCTTTTCAAGTAAAGGGAAATATCAGGAACAAATAAATTTACTCCCTATAAAGTACCGATTTTTCAAAGGAGCCAGTTGATGCACCGGACTCGGCAGATACTCATTGGCATGGTTTAGAGCTCACTCTCAACGATGTTGACATGAGTTCGTGCGCTCACCAATATTGAGCTGGGTTTTGGTGTCACCAGGGTGTTTTGGCCCGATGTGTGTGACTGTTGGGTGTGCATCCTATGGGCATCTTCCCTGATTTGTGCGTCATTTCCAAGCTTAAGGTTTGATTCTAAAACATTACCGAAATGTCCCTGAGTTTCATTCTTTTGACGATATTCTATCAAACCTTGTCATTCTTTTGTAATATATCCAACACACTTGCAAGTAAACATCAATATTTTTTTGCTTACTGTCTGGTTCTATTCAGTATCGGCAAACTTGTTGCTATTATACTAAGACTTGACACATAGTCCCATTTGATTCACTATTCAGTTTGTTTTTCATGCCAAAGCAAAAAACAATTAGTGTTTCTCCAATCATTTTTGCAAGTAGCCTAGATCCCTGACACAGTAGCATGTTTGTGCAACGTATATAAGCAATAGGCCGTACTGGCTTTTATAACCCTTGGCCCATTTCGAATCTCTCTCTAGGTATTCGCATCTATGAAAAGGGTTCGCTAACTAATGGTATCTCCTCCTATCCGTGGCCAGGGAATTTGCCTGTTGATCAAACATGAATTTAGCTTACCAGTCAGAAAGAAATCTTGTCCAGGCATATTTTCCAAACAAAATAAAACTAAACGTCCTATACAGGGAAATATGTTTCTGGAGTGCAGTACCCATATGTGCCCATCAATCAAGTTGAGATGTATGTCTTGTCCCCAACCGGGCCGAGATTTGGCAGCCCAAAGTCTGCGAGTTTATGGTTATATTTCTTATCAAGAAAGATGGATAGCGGGGGACTAGAGACCTCGGTAGATGACCAGCTGCTTCATCCTGATATGCCAGCTGAGTTTTTTTTTTTTTTTGCATGGTAATACGTGTCTCATTTATATCATAAAGGTCATAGTACAAGCCACGTAGATACCGACCTGACAAAACTGAAAAGACAGTAGAATGCTAGACTTTGCGCAAAGGAACGCCAGCCAAGAAGGAAACTTACAACCAAGACCGAAGAATCCCTGAGCTTGACACCCACACCCGCCACTTGCCTCTGGCACCACCACAGCAGCCACCAAAGGAAAAACTGATGGATTACCTCCTCATCCGAGCTCGTCGCGGCTCCATCGCTGATATGCAGCTTCGCGGACCTCCAAGGTGGCTCACTAAAGGCAAAGCCATTGCCGTTGAACGAATCAGACTGGGGCAACACCCGGACACGCCATCGAACTCCAGATCTGGCATCCCTGTACGACTAAGATGCCGGAGGAGGAAATCATACCTGCCAGCCACAAACCATGAACCGAACACACGATCCACCATGTTCCAGATGATGCCGATGCAGACCACAATCTGCACCTGCTCCTGGACTACCTCCCAAGCTCCGCGCCGGCGCCGGAGCAAACACCATCGCAACGGTGGAGCCCAAGGACACAAGTCCACCACGAGGATGCCACCGTCGCCACGCCATCCTTGCTTGAACAGATTGGTTTCGAAATCCATCCCCAACCATAGGACCGATCGCCTCGTCAGGGAAGGATCTGAAGCTTCTTTATTCAGCGCCGCCATCACTGCCGCCGCTGCCAAGACGATGAACGACCCAAAAACCTAAGCTACTAGGGCCTAAACCTAAAGCAACATGATCCACACGCGTGGATCCGGTGACCCCCCTCACCACCGATGACCGAGGTCGTCGGCGGATGGGAGCTGCCGGAGGATGGCGGCGGAAGAAACTCTCCTGGCGGCTGGCGAGATTGCCTTTTCTTTCTCCGGGTAAGAAGAAAGCGCCAGCTGAGTGGTATTTGATCAGAAGTTTATCCACAATGATGCCAGTTGAACTTGTAAAGTCTTGTTGCATCTAGTAACTAAATGTGGTGATGATGACAGGGTTATTAGGAAATGATGCTATGATGTTGTCCGAATACCTTCTATAGGGTTTTAGGCTGAACATAGTGGTTTGAATGCATAGGGGTTTCTGTTAATTTAGGATCAAAGAGCATTGGAATTTGAATGTGTCAGTGAAAAGAAAGACCAGCACGTAACAAGCAGTTAGTCTGCACGTGAACCAAGGGTCATGTACTCATACATGATACACCAGTAGCCTTTGATCTGCGCAGTATCCTGCTAAGCTCACCAAGTTTGGATGATGCAAGAAGCTGAGCATCAAGACCTTGACGGGGAACTATGTAGCCTTGATATCAGTTAAGTTCTAGTTGCTTGACAGCTACAAGCTGTAGCATCAGAAAAATAATTGAAGCAGTTAGCATGCAAGCCAGCAAGACTTTATGGTTATCACTAGATCGATCTATAATTAAGGCGCTATTGTATATATTTTGGCTTTTTCAAGCTACGCCTTGTAGATCAAAGCGGAAGTTCTTGGTTGCTGTCGCTAGGTCATGAATTTGAATGCTTTTACAGTTTTGGCCATGGCAAAACTATCTGGAGGTTCACTGTTTGCTGTTGTTTCAGATGATTGTTGGTGTTTTGGAGACGCAGATGACGGCTCATTCCGCTCCGCAAGGTGAGTTTCTGCATTTCTTAAGAGAAAATCCCATTGTGTGCTTACTTCGTGGATCTGGATTCTATTCTCAACAAATTCAAACTCAGTTTGCAACAATATGTTGCAGCCATCGATATTATATCTTTAAATACCATTTTGATCCATCATGAATTGTTTCAGAACTAAACATGCATTGCAGGGATAGTATGTCAACACAATGCGTGTTATGCTAGTACAAAATAGATAATGTATATGATATAGTGGCTACTGGCTAGATAGATTCGATTTAGCAAAATACAGTAAGAAATCCAGAAGGGACTAATAATGTGGCGCAAAGGTGTTGGTTTTCCTTCAAGAGTGATACAGTGAACGGTCTGTACATAGATGCTCAAAAGGAATACACTGAGGAAAATGTTGTTGAACAATTTGATTGATTACTTCACTACAAATGTTCTTCTACAAAAAAAAAAAGGATCGATTTGTATTCTCACTTATGGCTCTGACATTGCTGCCAATCATTCAACCATACGTTTATGCTGGCAGTTTAAAACATCTAACACATGGATTTCCTCTTTGTACGCAGCAGTGGCAGGAGCAGACTCCACGATTCTTACCATATTCCTCAAGGGGCGCTCCAGAAAGCGCTGAGACGGTTCGCAACTGTGACCTCCCCTGGCTCCATTCCTCTTTGAAGCCATCTTCTTCTCAGGCTTGAAGCACGAAAAACGCTTGATATTTCACCGTCGTACAAGCCCTTCAGTCCCCGTGCCAGTTTTGTCTCACAGTCCACATGCCTCCTCCGAGGTCGAGGTCTCTGGCTTCTTCGGTTACGCAGAAAGTGCATGCATACTGGAGGCATCAAGCAAGCAAGCAAGCAAAGCTCTCTACTGCGAAGACGACGAAGCTTTGCGCTTGCTGGGCCTCAGCCATGAAATGGCTTTTGTTCATGTCCATTCAGGTTTCTGTCTAGCTAGAAACTTTGATCAATCGCTTTCTTCCATTTACAAAATTACAGATACGGATGCTGTTGCGCTTCTGGATTTACAAAACTTTGATCAATCGCTTTGAACTCGGTTTTTGGCTGTGGTTTGGTTTGGGGTTGGCGGTGGTGCTCTCCAGTCCTACTGTGAACGACGTCTCTATAAATTCGAGGCGCGTGCGTAGGAAAACCATCGGGTCGTCGCTCCACGTACGCTGTTCTTACAATCTTACGTACTAGTAGCAGTGACATTGTGCTGTTCTTGTTGGGGCGGTCACAGTGGTGATGGGGAGCGCATGGTCATCGTCGTCGACGGCCGCCGTCGATCCGGTCATCGAGGGGATGGTCAAGACGCACGTCTACGGCAGCGGCGGGTGCGTGAAGAAGTTCGCGAGGGCGTGCGACTCCGAGTGGGCGCCGCGGGACATGGAGGCGTGCGGCAAGGCCGTGGAGGCGATGCGCAGGTGCATGCACGCCAACGCCGTCCTCTACGAGCAGCTCGCGCGATCCAGGGCTATTTGAGTAGCTATATATTGTACTCAGTCATCATCAAATCAAAGTACTAATACACGGTCGTCACGACACCATCACGTTCTTTTCCTGCGGCATTTCGATGGGTCAAGTTTCGAACCTAAAATTATCCTTTCACTATTATATTGTTATTATTTGTCCAGAGTAGACCTGTTCATGGACAACCCGGCCCGGAGGCCCGAACCCGAAGCCCGAAGTTCGGGACGGGTTCGGGCTCAACTTTCTCGTCCGAAGCCCGGCCCGAAAGCCCGAATAAAGCCCGAAATGCACATATATACATTTTTTATTCAAAATATAGGTATAATAAATTAATATAATATCCCGAATATGATTAAATTAATTTAAAAATGGCACTGTACATGTGTTTCGGGCCGGGCCGGGTCGGGCTCGGGCTTGGGATTTTTGCTTCGGGCTTTGTCAAGCCCGGCCCGAACCCGACCCGGCCCGATAAATGATCAGGTTTAGTCCAGAGAGATTATTTCATTGTGAGAGTTATCCTTTCTTTATTCTCTTATTAGTCAGGACTCAAGAGAGATGATTTCACTGCGAGTCCCACGAGAAGGGCCCATTCTCATATAAAGAAGTGGTGGTAATGTTAGAAATCTGACGTCGGATTTTGAACCATGGCTAATCTGACGGTTTTTATGGCAAATTACATTGTTGGGAGCAATGAGCATGACAACTTCCTTCATCAACATGGCAAATCTGGTGCCCAACAATGTAATTTGCCATCAAAAGGGCCAGATTTGTCATGGTTAAGAATCTGACGTTAAATTTGTATGAAAATACAAAAGAAAAGAGAAAAGTATACTCCCCTCCCCAAAGTATTACCAATCGGATCAAATCCCTCCTCTTCCCCTCCCAAAGTGCAAAATCAGATATGCCGGCTCAGTCTCTCGGAGGTGCTCATAGGGGTAGGGTGTGCGTGCGTGCGTTCATAGGGGTGAGTGTATGCGCGTATAAAAAAAAAAACAAAAAAAAAAGTGCAAAATCAGATAAATCACGCCCTAAAACCTGAAAAACCCGGATAAATTAGGCCCTAGAGTGACATCATTGTGATTTGTGAGTCCCACAAGAAGGGGCAATTCTCTTTCCCTCAAAAAAAGAAGGGGCAATTCTCGAACCTGCTATGTACTGTATGCATGGGCAGATCTAGCGTCTTGCTGGCTGTGATATTTTACACGTGGCATTTTATGATGGGGTACATAAAAACATGATAGCGTGGATACTTTAACTTGTGGGTTGCCACAGCTTAAAAAGATTTCGGAGCGCCACTAGTCACTTTTTTTTTGTTCGACCTAGCCCTTCAGTGAGTTCTTTTTCTCCCTTATATGGGCCAACTACAACCCGAAAGTTAAGTGAACTATTTGAAGGATTTTTTCTTAAAGCTATCTGGAAATTATTATGTTCGTGTTGTATTGATAGTTGCCTTGATGACGATCATTCCCATAGCTTTCTTTGTCAACACATAAGCCGTTTGCTTGAGCAGGTGAATGGACCATGAGATTATTTTTTTACCTTAGGATGTCGAACAGTCCTTATCTTAGTGTATGTATTATTGACCATGCTCTTAGACGGGAGGAGCACAAAGACTAACTACAGCCAACAAGAGAAGCAACTAATACAACCGAAAATCTACCTTGGTTTGCCGATTATGGGACTTGTCATTTTTCGGTCATTGTGTAATAATAATTGGCAACACTGATTTGTTTAGGTTCGTCCTATAAAATTTGAGGTATCTAAGCATGAATACGTGACAATTAAGGTAACTACCCCTCGATCATAGCAACTCTTTATTCGTACTGCTCGCACTTAGACACGATTTCCTTCTGAGCCGCCCGTCTTTATCGTGCATGGATTCGGACCTGTGTCTTTCTTCTCGCTTCGATACAACGTCCCACGGACCTAGGCTCACCTGGCACCCATGCGCGCCCGACTCGGCATGCTGTAGGCCTGACGTTGATATATGGGGTCGTGAGGGACTTGGTTGTTCGTCTATGTGCGGAAACAATATAACACATTAGAGCATCTACAGTCGGACTTTGCAAATCCGGTCCCTCAAACGTCCGTCCGGACGCGTCCGCGGACACTGACCGGTCACGCCTCAAATTTCCCTCTTCACATCCAAGTCTCTCATATTTCATCCTCTACTTCCATACAAAAGCATGCAAATGAAATGCCTACGTACTACGTAGTACTATACTACTCATCGTCGTCCTCAGAGATGGCCTCAGCCGCGTGCGCCGCCCGCGCCGCCTCCATCTGCTGTCGACGAAGCCGTCTGGCCTCCGCAGCTGCCTCCGAGCGGATGGAGTTTAGGATGGCCAGCTGCTCGGGCCACAGATCCACGACCGCCGGCGCTGCCTCCTGCTGGTCCTCCCTCAAAGCTTGCGACGACGCCTCCTCCCGGGCTCCTGCTGGTCCTCCTCCACAGCTAGCGGCGGCGCCTCCTCCGCCGGCTCCTGCTGGTCCTCCCCCATAGCTAGCGACTGCTCCTCCTCCGCCGGCTCCTGCTCCTCCTCCTCTTCCACCCCCAGCTCCTCTTCCTCTTCCACCCCCAGCTCCTCCTCCTCGTCCTCGAAATCCTCCTCCGGATCCAGAGGTAGCCCTGCGGCCCTCCGGATCCGGACCTGCTCAAGGAGCCAGAGACGGTGCTGGATTGTGTAGTGCCGGCGACGTGGGGGCATGGCTGACGGGCGGATGTGTTTAGGGCTGGGGGCGCCGGCCGGAGGTGAGCTTGGGTGGCGGATGGGAGTGGAGGGGAGTGGAGTGAAGTGGCTAGGGTTTGGTCCGGCGAGCGGATAGGGACGAATATATGTGGGGTCAATGCGGGCCAGTGCGGGCCAGGCGGGCGTGCCCGGGCTCCCCTATACCCGTCCCATATTTGGGCTGGAAATGAGGGGTGCCGATCAGTCCGGGCGTTTGAGGCCGGTTTGAGAGGCACGTCTGGGTCGATTTTTGGTGACCAGACAGTGACCGGGCGGCCTGCCCGGACGTTTGAGGAGGGTATAGGGGTCCGGCTGTAGATGCTCTTATACCTCCTACTTCACTGGCACGTGATAACTATTCATCATTGATCCTCGTATTTAGCGACCGGTCATTGGTATTTGCTCAAAAGCTATTCGATCGTTTTCCCGTGTTGATCAACGAGAACGTGAAACTGAGACACATTCATGCATCCTCGATTTCCACCGGGTGCTTGGGTTCACAGTGAGACTACTCACAATGGGGAGTAACATAGAGTAGTAACATGCATATGTTACTAGTCTAAGTTACCGTCTCCACAGTGGATAGTAACATAGGGATAGTAACATTGACCCTTTCATTTATTAGCTTATAGACTCATCTTGCCTTGATATGCGCTATGTTACTCATAGGGGTAGTAACATGCTAAGTTACTCAATTTCTCTCTCTTCTCATTAATTAGTTGCCACATCATATTTTTTGCTTAGGTGGCATCTATGTTACTACCTATGTTACTCCCATTGTGGATAGTCTGAGCAACATTGAACAAACGATACAACGGCCATTCGGCTACGGGTGACAATTCTCCCGAAACCTAAGACATTAATTCTTTGGCTATATAAGTGTAAGTTGTTGAATTATGCCTGAATAACTTCCCTCATGACCCGCGACCGCTCCATCGCCCGGTGAGGGCCCCGACCGTGGCGCCTCGATCTCCCTCCTCCGGCCAGCTCTGCAATGGCCGAGGCCAGATCCGGAGGCCTCCCCTCGCCCTCTCTCTTCTCCATGTGAAGCTCGGCTCGGCGCGTTGTCTCCTCGCCGGCCTGCGACCGCGTCCACGTCCGCGGCGGCGGACGGAAATCGGATCGTGCTGGATGCCAGCTCCGTGGCTTCCTCGTCGGCTGTGCTCCAGCGTCCTCCTGCTTGGAGGTATAGGCCGGAGAATGGAGGCGTGATGTCCTCCCGCCCGGGCCGCCCGAAGCCAGCGACGGCGTCCACGCGGGCGCCTCTTGCTCGCACCTCCGCTGGCTTTGTGATTCGGTCCCCTCCGTCGGGGCCCGAGACGCTCCTGTTGCCTGAAGCTTCCTCTGACCTGCTGACGGCGCCCATGGCGTAGCCTCCCACGGTGGACCACGTCCAGCTCCCTTCAGCTATCTGCACCCCCGATGCAGCTCCTCTGAAGGACAGTGCCCCTGCCAGGACCGTGCGGATACTCGGGTCCCAGCAACGACCGCCGCCTGGCAGTGTGCAGTCTCCACCGGCACCTGTTTCTTCCTCGACAATGTTGCCGCCACCAGCGCCGGCCTCCTGTGCGGCAGCATCGACCGCCTTCGGAGGCGCTGATTCAAGCGATGCTCGAGGAACCAAAGATGGGTGCGATGATGAGAAGATGACAGAGAAGTTGGAGTCTCCTCTGCTTGGTCCATCTTCAATGTCGGCATGCAACGGCCTCTCTACTGCCACTGGTGCTCTTGAAGCCGAGGTGGGCTGGGAGCATGTTGGTCGGAGGCGTCGTTCCGATCGGGGCGCTCCCCCCGAGCCGTCGAGGGAAGGTCTTGAGCGTAGCCTCGCCTTCAAGCGTTGGCCTCGAGGAAGGTGCTTCCGTTGCCTCGAGCGTGGCCATCAAGTCAGTGAATGCCGTGAGCCTTTCAGATGCATTCGCTGTCGTCGCCCTGGTTACCGGGAGAGGTTCTGTCGTGCTCGCTCTCCGGTTGCTCGCGATCGCTCTCCAGCCGCTCGCGTTGGCTCTTCGGTCACTCACGCTCCTCACCAACGGAGTCTCTCCCCGTTCGTTCAGCCTTGTCCTTCGCTGACCAGGAGTTAGGTTGAGGTCATAGGCCAATCGTCGCTGCATGTGTCGGCGCCGCCAAGGTCCCAATCTGGGTGTTGCAAGGATTCCAATGTTAGTGCCTTTTTGTTGTCTACTTTGGAGTCCCAGTTTGCCCTGCTGCGCACAGAGCTTCTTCGGGAGGTTGAGCAGCTCCGCACCGAGCTTCACGATGCTCTTGCCAAGCTTCGGGTTACGTCGGTTGTGCCTTTGCTACCCGAGCTTCAGGTTGGTTCCATTGATGAGGAGGCTGAATTCTTCTTTGGAGATTTTTCTCCTCGTGCTCTGCATGCGACACCGTTTGTCCGCAAGAATGCGGTCATCACTGAGGTCGTGGCTCCAGTTCTACAGATTATGCCTGAGTTGCAGGAGCTTTGTGGGGAATCATCTAGGGTGCTATCGATGGAGCTGGGCTCATTGGAGTCCTTGCCGGTGGTCATGACGCCTTCATCACCATCGTCAGAGTCCTGCCAGTCGCCCATGGCGTCTTTGAGTGATGAGGTTATTGAGACAGGTGTGTTGTCACCTAACTCATGTGTGCAACTGGAGATGGCTGAGTCCATCGTGTCGACGGTATCTGTGGCTGCTAATGTTGAGACGGTCGGTGTGTTAGTGCACGATCCTTTAGAGTCCAGCCAACCGCTCGCCTTTGTGGAGCATGGAGGTTCTGATGTTGCGGTCACCCACTCACACGTGGCCACTAGGCAGGTTTGTGTGCGTGACAAGGTCGATGAGATTCTCTTCCAGATAGAGCTTCATAGTTTGCTCAAACGTTTGGAGGCGGCTAGCCCTGGATCTGGCAAAGCGATTGTGGAGGAGGCTCTCAGGAGCAAAGGAAAAAAAGGGTGACGCCATAGAAAAGGCGTTTGCAGCTGCTTGATGGATGGTCATTAATCTCTAGGGTTGTCCTTGTGGCCTAGCTTGTCTTCATGGATTTGGTGGTGCATGTGGTCTTCAGCCGAGTTTCTCTTGTTGGGGTGTCTTTGCGATGTGGCAGTATAGGGGTTGGTTGTCGTTACGTGTTGAGTATAGTTGTCGGCTTGATCATGTGTTTATGGGTTGCATGCTATGTGAGTAGTCCTCATATGGTCGATTTATATTGGTTTTCGCCCGGTTTTCCGCTAATTAACTGGGCAATTCTCTTCTTCTTAATTAATCGATGAGGCAAATCTTTTGCCTCCGTTTAAAAAAAAGGGCGTGTGTGAAATCGTGCTCTCACCTTCCCCGCCATCCTTCCTTTCAAATTTCTCCCAGTCCACCTGAGAATGCTTCCATGTCGTCCATCCGCTCTGTCACCGCGCAGGAAGGGAATCGAAGGACGGGGAAAACACCAAAAGATCGTAACCCACGGTGTCTGGTCGAAGAAAAAGACGATCGTAAAAGCGGAGGCAACGAAAGCTAAGGAGGAAGAAGAGAAGCACACCTTCACCCAAGGCAACACCGACGATAGCCACTACGTCATCGCATGGGAAGGCAAGGAGCACGACACCACAAGAATATCATGACCTACTGCGCCATTGGCGAAGAGACCAACCGCAGCCCGGAATTTAAGCGGACTAGTTGAAACAACAGGCCGAAAGTTAAGTGTGTGAAATACACATACTACGGGGACCTTTTTGCCGCGCATAAATATGACCAATCGTAAAAGAAAATTTGATGGAAAATGGTAACTGGATTTCCTGGTCTCTAAAGAGTGCACCCACTGTCTCACCCCGCATGGGCCACCCCGTGTGTCGTAGTAGGGCCCGACACTTGCTTCAACAGCATTAGCGTCATCATGATAGCCCGTTCTGTCGTGCCGGATAGAAAAAGACCGAATACCACAACCCCATCTAGGCACGAGCCGCAAACCAACTTGTGGATGGATGGTTAGAGAGACAGTGGTATCCCCAGCCCACCAGGTTCAAGTCCTCGTGCTCGCATTATTTCTGGGTTTATTTCAGGATTTCCGGCGATGCGCATTCAGTGGGAGGAGACGTTCCCATCAACGACGAGACGCCTACAGTGACTTCGTAAATCTTAAAATGATATGCCAGCTCAGTCTCTCGGAGGTGCTCATAAGGATAGGTTATGCATGTGTACGTTCATATGAATGAATATATGCGCGTATATATGAGCACTTGCGTCTGTACTGTGTTCAAAAAAAATCTAGGCACAAGCCAGCCAGACAGCAAGGAGGCAAACCAAATTTAGGTAAACAGAACGTGAGCCGGATATACCACCATCCAGCCCTTGGATGGGATAGCCGGTCGCGACCCTGGCTGGCAGGACGTGCCTCACGACAAGTGCAAGCGACCAATCGCTGTCACGAAGTGAAGCAACTTATGAACAAAACATGTTCATGAACGATACGATGAGAGTTTGTACTCCCACGAAAGGCGTCACCGATCAAATGGAACAATCAACGATGTCCGACGTTGCCCTGAGCCTCGATTTCTCAACTCCGTAGAAATACACTGCAGACTGCTCCACTCCGCTCTGGCCGCTCCGCCGAGCTGATCCGTTCGGCGCCGCTCCGCTCGCTCCGGGAGCAGAGTTGCAGAGCGGAGTGAATCCGAACAGCTCCTTACTTTTTTACACATGGTATTTTATGATGAGGTACATAAAAAGAACATGATATTGCGAATACTTCAACTTATATATGGTCTGCCCAGGCTAAAAAAAATAAGGTTTCAAAACTACAATTGGTGTCATGTGATTTTTTTTCCGTTTGATCTAGCCTGTCATCGAGTACGTACTTTCCTCCCCTCTACTGATGACTGAAACTTTATTTGATGAAGAGACCAAGACCCTTTTTAAAAAATAAAATATGAGAATAATATGTTATAATGAAATTATATTGTACTCCCTCCGTCCCAAAATAAGTGTCGCAGATTTTATACTAAACTAGTATAAATTTTGTACTAGATGATCGATACTTATTATGAGCCGGAGAGAGTATTACTTACTCGGTAATTAGCTTCTTAGAGCAACTTCAATAGTTCCTCTAAAAAACTTCTTGTAAAATTGGCTTTAGAGATGATTGTTAATTTTAGTAGGAATTTCTTAAGAGCAACTTTTGTTAGATCCCGTAAACTTCTTTTGCTAATATATTTTCTCTATTTTTCATTAGACTTTTCTAGCTAATGGCCTAGCGCCCGCAAGTCAGTGATGGCGCGGGGCCGTTGGCGTGGTGGTTGCGGCGTCACGAGGGTGGCAATGCGGCGCGGGGACCCTTGCAGATTAGACCCTACCTACCCCTGGAGCCAATCCCCTAACGGTCCTGCCACCACGCCGCAGAACAAAAGCTTGTGTGGAACCTTGGATTTCTAGGGTAACAGAGGTGAAAGGTATCAAAATATTACAACCGCATAACATAGTATATACGCTAAGAGCATCTACAGCCGGACTTGGCAAATCCGACCCCTCAAACGCCCGCGGACGCGCCCGGGCGCGTCCGCGGACAGTGACCGGTCACCCCTCATAAAACGCACTCCACATCTGGACATCTCAAATTAGAAACCTCAAATCCATATTATTACATGCAACGTGATCCCCTCCCAGCTCGCCCCTCCGCCGTGGCCATGTCCGGCGGCCGGCTGCACTCCCCAGAGTGTTGGTCCGGTCGCCAGCAAGGTAGAGTAAGGCATGGGACACGAGCTGGCTCACGGGACTCGTGGCCCCGCCGTCTCCCATGCCCTACTCTTCCTCGTCGGAGACCGGAACCCGAACGGTGCCGGTGGACGTCAGATCGATGATGGATCCGTCCGGAGAAGATCCCCCGACGTCCACAACGATGCGGTTTGCGGCGCCCGGACTGATGCGCCATACGGGGCGCCGGAGAATGCGACTCCACCTCGCCGACGTCCGCCGCCGCGAGGGCATCCGCCGCCTCCCGCGCCCGCTGCCTTGCACGGCGTCGACGCCGAGCCATGCCTTCTTCGGAAGCGTCCCGAAAATCGGCGCGCCACCGGAGGGGTTGCGCGTCCGCCACCGCGTTCGGACGCCAGGCGGACCGCACGGCCTCCGGCGAGGCTACTACGACCTGCCTAACGCCGGATCCATGCGCCATTTGGGCGGACGCAATGGATTCCCGACGGAGGGAGTCCGAGCCGCGCCGTCCACGGGCATCCTCCCGGGCGCGGCGGAGCGCAAGCCGGACGGCCATCTCCTCCTCGGGGCCGCGCGGGATGAGCTCGGGGTCGACGGATCTGGAGTTGAAGGACTCGGATCCACTGCCCGCCATGCCGGAGACGACCGAAAGGAGCCGGAGGAGAGCTCGGGTGGCGGAGGGGAGGGAGTGAAGTGGCTAGGGTTTGGTCCGGCGAGCGGATGGGGACGAATATATGTGGGGTAGGGGTGGGCCAGTATGGGCCGGCTCCGACGTGGCGGGCGTGCCGGGCGCCCCCATACCCGCCTCATATTTGGGCCGGATATGGGGGTGTCGGTCAGTTCGGGCGTTTGAGGGCCGTTTGAGGGGTCCGTCGGGGTAAAAAAAAAGTGACCGGGCAGTGACCGGGCGGCCCGCTCGGGCGTTTGAGGCGGGTTTGAGAGGTTCGGTTGTAGATGCTCTAAGGTCGGTCAAAATATGGACACCGAAGGGCCCGACGCGCACAATCCTATTCTACCTGAGCCCGTCATTGCATGCACTTCGGACATCCGTCCATAGCATCATAAAGAACACCTCCCTTTCGAGGTACTCAAATCGAAAAGGTGTGGCTACTCTCGGGTGTGCCCACTCCCGTTATCCTGACCATCCAATAACATGAAGATGCGTGCAAGAGGCTGTCCCGGTGCCGTGTTTGCAGAACTGATGCAGGCATGTCAGGTCATTACTTCATTTTATTATTCATGCTTTGACCTCCTAGTTTTGCAGCTCTATATCTTATAGCCTGTGGCTCACATGGCCGACATGCATGGCAGACAAGCCACTGTAACTTCAGCACCATGGACAACTACAACAACTTTATTGTTTGGATGTGCATGCCATTTCGTGTTCTTTTTTTTGCCTTCACCTCTAATTAGTGCCATTTCTACGAGAGTGGCGTTTTGGCTCCTAGTGTATATACACCTATTATGAAATACATATAAAAAACACATTTCAAAATGTTCAAAAAATTCAAGAAAAAAACCCGTGTGTACATCCGGACATCCTATGTCTGTACACAAAAAATCGATGAAAAAGGAAAAATTTTGTGGCATGTATAAAAAAATAAAAATATGCCTCGTGAATAGCTGTAATCAAGCATCGAAATTTGTCTTTTTTACACAAGTAAAAAAATGTCCTTTTTCGTCGAAAGTTGGTGCACGCATATATAATGTCCGGATTTACACGTGGGATTTTTTCTCGAATTTTTTCAACATTTTGAAATGTGTATGTAGACAATGGGTGGATATACACCTATGAGTCAAAGTGGATTTCCACATTTCTACTGCTTGTATTATTGATATTCAAAATTGAAATTCTTCATCAGATATGAAGTATAAACCCATAGTTTAAAATAACAAAAAGACATTGAGACATAGAGTGACTTGTGGATATCCGCTTGGTAAGTGGATATATTTAGCATATTTATCTTAAGTAATAATCTGGGAGAAGAGAGGAATAAACAAGGTGGTTCACTGTGTTTATGAATCACGGGCTGGCATGTATGCTGTCCCCACAACCCTGCTTATGTCAGGTTGAGATGGCATGTCACAGACAGTGCCCATGCAGCCCATCACGATTACTCCCTCCGTTCCATGACGTAGTGCATATAGATTTTTTAAAAAGTCAAACTATAAAAACTTTGACCAAGTTTATAGAGAAAACAATCTATATTTATAATATCAAATATATACAATATGAAAGTACATCTTGTGATGAATCTACTGATATGTATTTGGTATTCTAGATGTATATATATTTTTCTACAAACTTGGTCAAAGTTCATAAGGTTTGACTTTTCAGATAATCTATATGCACTACATTGTGGAACGGAGGGAGTAATATTTTGTTCTTGGACCCGCATGTATTACAGTTCATATGACATGCAAACAATGCATGGACAGAGCAGTGCAGATCTCGAAGAAGTCGACACAAAACCGAACGGCCTAGATAGAGGGAGTGCATACACCTGGGAGTGCATACAATCAAATGGAACGGTCTTTATTTGTATTGTTGGTTGGTCTTTCTCAACATGGTCTATAGCACGAAAAACCATTCTTTACAAGATAGGATCGTTCACATAAAAGAAAATACAAAATCCATTCTTTATGGTCGGGCGCATTTCTCCAAATCTTCCAGGATCACAAGTGGAACGCTAAGCAAGGGTGGGGAGGCTGCGAGCTCCGCATTGAATAAAAAGAGGCAAGCAGGGGGTGTTGCCGTAGCGCGCTAGACAGCAAGCGTAGGCAATCAAACTAAATAAGGCTACAAAAGTAGCTAGCGTTTTTAAGTTGGATGCCTTTTCTAGCGCGCGTACTCTTCTGTGGAGTCCCACGGAACGAGCTTTGTCTTCCCTCCAACGACTAGCTCCCTTTTCTTGTTCCGGTCACCCTTCTCTTGTCGTGGAAGGACTTTTGCATGTGGTATGGTCCAACCCGTGGGCGGAGTCGCCCTCATCCCTCCATTGCTTAGTGCTCCCTGCAGCTTCGCTGGACTTTACTCGTGTGGACGCGGGCTTCTATAAGAGAATGAAAAGCTCTTTCTTTACAATAAACACGAACAGCGAGGAGCCCACCCTTTTTTGTTTTCTGCCGCCACTGGGTGGCCGCACGGGAAACACGACCCGGCCGCCTCTCGGGAAAAGGGGGGGTACCTATCCCGAGGGAGCAGCTGAGAGGTTTCATATGCCGAGCCTAAGGGCAAAACTTCAGTGTGTGATCGTAGTATGGCACCTCGTCTCATCCTCGCATCATCGAAGAGTACCTATGCACTATGTTCCAGTTCATTGATAAGGAAGATAGAGTTGGGGTGGGTGTCTACGATGTGATACTATAGGATAACATGCCTCGGGGAGAAGGCGCGGCTCCTATTTCGTGCGTAGGTCGTTGTATAGTGAATTAGCGACCTACCACGTACCCTCCAGTGCGCCATGTCCTATGTACGAGTCGACCCATTTTTCTTTTATTGTTTTGTTTTTTCACCTTGCTTTTCTTTATTTTTTATTTTTCCGTATTTTATTTTATTTTTATTTTTTATTTCTCCTTCTTCCCTTTTCCTTTTAATTTCTTGAACATTTTTCACACATGCAAACACTTTTAGAACTCATAAACATACTTTCCAAATTTGTGAACTTTTCAAAAGTTTTTATAAAATTCATGGGCATTTTTTAGAACTGCAAACATTTTGAATTCATGAACATTTTCTTTGAATTAGAAAACCTTTTTGAAATTCATGATTTTTTAATTCGTGAACATTGTTTTTGAAATGGAGAACAATTCTGAAATTCATGAACATTTGTACACACTCACGATCATTTTTTGAGTGTTGTGAACATTTTTCAAACTCATGAGCATTTGTTGAATCAATATATTTTTTGAATTCGCGCTTTTTACAAATTCATGAACATTTTTCAAACTCACAACAGTTTTTTGAAATGAGTGATTTTTTCTAACTCATGCGTATTTCCCTGAAATTCATGAATATTTTTTCAATTCACGAACTTTTTAAACACATGAACATTTTAAAAAATGCAATTTGTTTTGAAATTTGGATGTTTTGAAATCCTGAATTATTTTAAAGAACAACAAAACAAAAAGGCAAAAAAATCACAAAAACAGGGACGTTCGGCCCCACACGTGGGCCGGCCAAAAAACGCGTGCGGGGGAGCGCATGGTGCGTGTTTCCTCCCTATTTCGCGTGTAGGTCGCTGAATAGGAGCACCCAAGGCAGGGGTTTGGTGGAGATTTTTCTGGGTCGAAATAGCATGGACGAGCATCGAATCTCCATCGACATGTTCCATGTGAGCATGGCTATCAGCTAGTTTCGGTATGAGGTGTGCAAGGGAGGCTCATACATCCTACCAAGCGCCGAAAAGTGGGTTAAGGAGATAATAGATGACGGAATGCAGGCTATTGAACACACCTACATCTCTCTTGTGCAGGAATAATGGCCCAGGCGCTGTCAAGTGAGGATCACCTTAATTTAGGGAAAATATTATTTATCTGGGCTCCTCCTAAAATCTCTCGTTTCCTTTTCATCATCTTTCGATCACCTTAGTTTGGGAAAAATATTATTTATGTGGGCTTCTCATAAAATCTCTTGTTTCCTTTTCATCATCTTCACATTCTGCAACACGATCTTAACCGATGACGTCGATGTGGGAAGAACTATAAAAAAAACTCACAATGTCTGTTGAGGCACTCGTAATTGGTATTGAATCACTAAATATTTTTACCCCAGTTGCAACGTGGGGCAATGAGCTAGTACATATAACTGTGAGAGGGCATGTCCTGCACGCGTAGGCATATGAACCAATTTTTTTAAAAATGTATTTTAAACATGTTTTAAAATGTTAAAATTTTAAAAGAAAATTTCATGCATACATCTTAGCAATATGTATGCGAGGCATGGAGTTTTGTGAGAAAAATCTATTTTGTTTTGCATCCACGCACAAAAAAATAATTCTAGTGCTTCTAAATAGCGTTCCACGACACATTTTATTATTATTTTTGTCTTTTTGCATAGGCCAAAGAAAAAGTTATTTTTTCGCGAAATGTTTGCGTGCACATAGAATGTGAAGATGTATGCGTCAGACTTTTTTCAGAATTTTTTGGCATTTAGAAATATGTTTTCCAAAGTGGGTTCATCCATGCACTTCTCATATAACTGTATAGTATATATGTCTATGAATTTCCAGCAACATACATTTTCATACGTGACGTACACAAAAAGACAAATATGTGTATAAAAATGGGCCTTCCTTTTGTTCTTTTTGGGCCAATTTTTTTTGTTTTCTGCATAAATGCATGTAAAAACATCTAATGTATCCTTGCAAAAAAAAATGATTTTTTCTAAAACTTGCAAATAGCATTTTTTTTGTCTTCTTCAAAATACCGGGCTCCCTGGGCCCGGTCTCCAAAACGCCTCACTCCATATGTAGGGCCTAAAGGAAACATAAATTCAATGGCATGTACAATGATCATGTGGCACTGGCAACTGTTAATTCACAGTATTGCCAACAGGGCGAAATGACAATCATACGCTTTTTGTTCCCATACATCCAAAATTATTACAAAATTTTGGAACTTGCTGAGACAAGTAATAACAGAAAAGGAAAAATCATATGTGGATGGCCTTAGAATGGGTTTGCAAGCAAGCCTCCTTGAGGGCTTCGCTCACAGTGGGATGTGCATGGCATATTCGGGCAACATCCTCGCTCGAAGCTCCATACTGCAGGGCAAGCACAGCTTCATGGATGATTTCTCCCGCATTCTGCGCCATTATGTGCACGCCAAGAATCTTGTCAGTTTCCTTGTCAGCCACGACCTTAACCATCCCCTCGGCATCATCGATAGCCTTGGCACGGCTGTTTGCCATGAGCGGGAATTTGCCAACTCGGTAGGGAATTCCTGAGGCCTTCACCTGCTCCTCTGTCTTCCCAACGGATGCCACCTCCGGGTGTGTGTAGACCACACCAGGCACCAAATCATAGTCGACATGACCTTCCTTGCCAGCGAGGAACTCAACACATGCCACGCCATCCTCTTCAGCCTTGTGGGCAAGCATGGGCCCAGGGATGGCGTCACCGATTGCATACACTCCATTCACATTGGTCATGAACCGCTTATCGACGAGGATCCTGCCAGCCTTGTCCATCTCAACCCCAATGGCATCCAGCCCGAGCCCGGCGGTATAAGGGGTTCTCCCAGCAGAGACAAGAACGATGTCTGCTTCAAGGATGCTCTGCTCACCTCCAGCTGCAGGCTCAAGCGTTAGCTTTACCCCGTCTCCAGAGGTATCAACTCCGACCACCTTTGTCTTGAGCATAAACTTCATTTTCTGCTTCTGCAACATGCGTTGGAACTGCTTCCTGATTTCACCATCCATTGATGGGACTATGTCTGGAGCAAATTCAACAACAGTGACCTCTGTCCCAAGACGATTCCAGACTGAACCCATTTCCAGGCCAATGTAACCAGCTCCAATAACAACCATTTTCTTTGGGATACCCGACAAGCACAAGGCACCAGTGGATGAGACAATCTTCTTCTCGTCAATTGTAATCCCAGGAAGTGATTTTACATCAGATCCAGTGGCAATGATTATGTTTTTCCCTTTGACAACAGTGCTACCACCATCAACCAAATCAACCGATACTTCTGAAGAGGAAGTAAGTTTCCCAAAGCCTTTGACATATGTCACTTTGTTCTTCTTAAAGAGGCCTTCGATTCCTTTTGTTAATCCGGCCACAGCCTTGTCTTTCTGCGCCATCATGGCTGGGAGATCCACTTCCAGATTAGAGATTTTCACTCCATGGTGTGCAAAAGAAGTCTTTGCTTCATGGTACATATGAGAAGAGTGCAACAGAGCCTGGCGGATCAGAAGCATGGAAGGGAGTTAGAAGTGTTCCCAATAAGCACATCTGCAAGGATATCACCAACGTAGATAATTCTCTAGGTGTACTTGTTCACATAGAAGAAATACATCAGATGTTCAGATTCCAGAAAAAGATGTTCATCTTATGCCAAGAGAATCCTAAGCTACAATATAAAATCTTATGTAGGAGCTATACAGATGATAGGCCTGTAAGAAAGATGTTGTAGACATATATTAGTAACATCCAACCTTTGCAATAGTGTATCGACCTATGCTAGAATTTGTATCCAATTAGGAGTTCTTGTCTTGGGAGTCAAATTATGTTGTTGACTTTGGATGTTAGGATATGGTTTCAGTTGTTACAAATTGGACTCGCTGTTCAGTGTAATCGACTTAAAAGGTCTATATGTGGGATGTGTCCCTATTGTAAGAGGGAATCAAGAAATGAACTCTTTCCCTTCTAGTTGGCTAGTTGCCATCCCTACACATCTAACTTCTGTATCTATCCGCACTAAGTCTCTCCCTAGCCAATCTTCCTACCTTATGAGAAGTTGAGTTTAGCTTGTATTGTATACGACCCAAGAGAATCATATAGCCTAAATCATATATTGGAGATATAGGAAGGATAGACATGTGAGAAAGATGTTTCGCTCTCTCATATAAAGATGAGACTTGATACTTGTTTTTAGCAGGAACAGTATTCCGGTCAACTGTTTAGGGGAAGAACTGCTGATCACCATATTGCCTATTTCGCCAGTTATGACGTACTACTATATTGTTAGCAAGGTAATTAAAAAACGAAATTTGTAAAATCCGAACGTTCGGATATGTACATTAGATCCGAACGATGTGAATCGAACCCACATTCGTCGCTGGAAGCAGAAAAATAATGCGCGAGTGGAACCCAGGTTGATATAGTGAAAGCACAGAGGTGTTACCAACTCGGCTAGCTAGACAGTTTGTGCAGTTACGCTTTTAATTCCATTTGACACATACACACACCTGTATTCTTTGATTCTTTATACAAAACTGGAAACTGGTCCAGCTAATTGTTCAGTTTATTCATCAGTCTTATTTTCTCCTTTTCCTGTCATTTTTTCTTTCATGATCGGGTCCAGATTTTCTTGTGTAAATTTTATACATGGATGTCTTTTTCCTCCCGTCGTCATGTTGGGGCCATTATAGTCTATCCATATGTTTTGGGATAGTTAGATTTTTTTCTCCATTAAAAGAGGCATGTGCGGTGGTGCATACCAAAACTGACCTTATGTTTTGGGAATAAAACATATCATGATCGAGAATTGTAAGTTCCGAACGTTCGGATCTGTACGATAGATCCGAACGTTTTTTCGCTCCCTCGATCGCTCCCGATTCCTTTCTTTTGCTTCAAAAATGCCTTCGCGGGAGAGAAAAAATATATTGCTATGACCAGGATTCAAACTCCGGTCTCCTGGAGAAGACCCATAGCAGGCTACCACCAAACCACTTGACGTCTTTTTGTCAGTTAAGCGATAGTCAGCATACTTGACCCGATAGAGCCATGTCAGCATATTTAAAACACCATTTTTTTGTCAGTTTCCGTGAGATTGATTCACGAAATTAATTTCAAGGCATTGTCTTCTTCCATTTGATATTCCGTGCAGCCATCCCATTTAATGCCAATGATTTTTTATTCAACGTAATCTTTTGATTCACTCATCGAGTGCCAATGATAGTACTTTTTTCTCTATGCATTTTTTCTCACCATGGAACGTATATACCCCCGTCCTGGTATCTTTGGCGCGGGAGGGGGGAGGGGGCAGGGGTGGTAACTCACACATCGCAGACCTGATAACTTATGTGCTTCGGTCCTGATAACTTTGGTGAGGGGGTGGTGAAATATACACACGGTAACTTTAATGTTAGTAGCACGGTAACTTACACTTCGTAGCCTGATAACTTATGTACCCCGGTCATAGTAACTTTTGGCGACGCGCGGGGGGGTGGGGGGTGGTGATGAAATATACCACCCGGTAACTTTTGCGTGAATAGCATGGTAACTCACACACTACAAACCAGATAACCTATGTACCCTAGTCCTGATAACTTTGGCGACGGGGTGGAGATGGGGGAGTTGTTGAAACACACCACGATAACTTATGTGCAGATAACATGACTTTTTTACGTCCCCAAGACATGATAACTTATGTACACCCCTGGGTAATTTTCGTGCGCGGGGCGGGGGGTTATGAAATATACCCATGGTAACTTTAATGTTAATAGCATGGTAACTCACACATCGTACACCCTGGGTAATTTTCGCGAGCGTGGCGGGGGGTGAGAATATCCCCCGGTAACTTTTGTGTGAATAGATGGTAACTCACACATCGCAGATCTGATAACTTATATACCCCGATCCTGGTAACTTTGGCGTCGAGGGAGAGGGGGCAGGGGCGGTTGATGGAATATCCCATGATAACTTTTATGTGAATAACATGGTAACTCACACACCGCAGACCTGATAACTTATGCACCTCGGTCCTGATAACTTTGGTATGGGGGGAGGGTTGATGAAATATCCCCCCGGTAACTTTTGTGTGAATAGATGGTAACTCACACATCATGGAGCTGATAACTTATGTACCTCGGTCATGGTAACTTTGGTGACGGGGCAGGGAGAGTTGATGAAATATCCTATCAGTAACTTTTGTGTGAATAGCATGGTAACTCACACATCGTAGACCCGATAACTTATGTACACCGGTCCTGGTAACTTTGGCGACGGGGGTGAGGGGGGGGGGGTTGATGAAATATCTCCACATACACCCGATAATTTTTGCGTAAATAGCATGGTATTTTACGCGCCACATACCTGATTATAGGTGGCCAACAGGCCGACCCGGGTACGGCACAACCCGACACACACCTAAACAGCCCTGGACTGACACGACCCGCAAAGTTCTGTTTATAAAGTGAGTCATGCCATGTCGGCATGTGGACCTCACCCTACGGCCGAGGCACGTCACCGATGGTAGGCATTACTGTAGACATGATAATTTACTTATAAACATCATGGTAAATTTTCGACCCAGGCAAAAAAAGATAGTTGAAACACCTCCGGTAACTTCAGTATAAACACCATGATAGTTAGTACTACGGGCATGGTAACTTCTGACCTGAAAAAAAAAAGTCGTCAAAACATACCAACATGGGATCTAGTTTCGAAGGTCTCGTCGCGACGAATCTTTTATGTGAAAACGGTTTTTCAATCGGAGCGACGGTTTGAGCTACAAAATATTTTGAAGTTTCAAAATAAAGAGAATCTTTTGCTGATGTCATCCATTTCTTTATTAGTTTGTGGCAAACAAGCTGCATGCATGCACGCGCATGGCCGCATATTTTTTGTTTAGCAATCATGATTACTTAGGTTAATAGTGTACATGCATGCGAGACAAGGGCAGAGGAAGAATCACACTCGACTGCTACCAAACAGATCGTTCGGTAATGATGTTTAAAAACATAACGTTCGGTAGCTATGTCTGTCCATTAAAAAAACAGACCCGTTTAACTGATTGCGAATGAAGTCCTCGCAAGTGTATACAGAATTTACAAGGGTACAGAGTCTAACTGGAACAAAAATTAGCAATAAAGCAAAAAAAAAAAAAAATTACTCAGATGATGTTCACAAGTTGGAATAACAAATATAGTATGCCATGTTACCCAAGCTTAATGATAACCAAACAAATCTCGCGGTGGACGAAATTTCCAAACACATAATAGCAGAACCGAATTTCACGTAATTTTAATTTTGGGCCACAAAGGCAATGCATAATAAGACCTCTAATTAATCACGGTAGTAGATTGCAGAAGGCCTCTAATAATGCGAATGAATGGGAATTGGGACAGCAAACCAGGAGGGCGTCATGAATCAATCACCTTGGAGGGGATGCACCCGACGTTGAGGCAGGTCCCGCCGAGGGTGCCCCGCTTCTCGATGCAGGTGGTCTTGAGCCCCAGCTGCGCCGCCTTGATGGCCGCCACGTACCCTCCCGGCCCGCCGCCGACCACCACGACGTCGCTCTCCTCCGCCGACGCCGCGTACGCCCTCCACGCGGACAGCGCCGCCGCCCCGGGGGCGCGCGGCCGCCGCGCCACCGCCTCCGCCGCCCTCCGCCTCGCCAGGATAGCCAGCGCCATCTCTCTGTTCCCTTGTCCTTCCGCGCTTTCTGAGGAGCGAGGGAGAGAAAAAATGGGAGGCGCCTATGGCGTCTGCTCGATAAAAGTTATTTGTTCTCTACTAGCGGGCCGTACGTTGGGCCGAGAGGGAAGTCGCTGGCTCACAGACAACGCCCAATCCTGCAGAGGATATGCCCGCTGCTTCCCTGCCCTCACAAGTCAATTCATTTTGCCGTCTCTACTTCCCTTTCAGAACCACTAGAAAACATACTGCAATATGCTTCTCATTCAATCAATCTGTTTCAACAACGGCGGCATTTTCGGAAACATGTCGTTCTCAAGTTTAAAATTTTGAGCTATGCATGGTTTATTTACCATTAACTTCATCGCTGGGAAAAATAGGGAAAGGTCAGGATCTGTAGTTTGCATGTATTTTGTATCTTTCAAAGCCTCACTTGAGAACAGCATCCATATTTTACATGGACCAACACTCTCTTCCGTGAACCGAAACCGTTGATCAGGACAAAATAACGGCGATCGCCGGTTGTTACAACTGTTACACACAAACTTCCACCAACATACAAATGCTGGATGCACACCACCACCAACAACTACAACAACAACAACAACAACAACAACAACAACAACAACAAAGCTAGCTAATATATCATGTCCTTGCGTGGCCCTTCCTAACGCCGATTCAAAGTTATTCACAGCACACTGCTTGAGATTCCTTCTGGAGCTTCTCCCACAAGCACATCATAAGCCTCGGGCTCTGATAGTGGGCGAGGACGTAATCAGAATCGCACCCTTCGTTGTAGAAGCGCTCGTCGTTGGCATAGTTCACTTCCTGGCCACTGTCTTTGTATTGCTGGATCCATATTCCCATCGCCACATCCTCAAGCTTAAATAGCTGAGGCAGCAAACGAGATCAGTCAAGAGTGAGTAAAGAGAGGAAGTTTATCCATGCACTGCGAGCTAATACATCTTCGAACCTGAAGCGTTCGTTCTTGGTGACCTTGAACCACAAATTTAGCAATGTCCCTTGAGATTATGTATCCGGGACCATGAGCCCACGGCGGATATGTTTCAACAGGCCATTCCTGTGTTCCTCGAGGGTAAGAAAAGCAGCCTGAGAATGAAATCTGCGTGCAGGGCAGGGTAACTGGGAACATGCCGTACCTTTGGACTGATAAACCATTTGCTATCCTTGTCTCTGTGTGGTGAAGACTGGAAAGAAATAAGACCATACAAAAGACCACGGGGGTTGCTCTTCTTCAGGCTAGACATGACTTCATCAATCCTAACAAAAGCATCGTCATCTGTTTTCATGATGTACTTTGCAGGCATAATTTTGGTCTGCAAATTTGTAGACAGAATATAAGTTTATGTTGCCAGGACGAGCATATATTACTAGATATAGGCTAAGCCCATATCTGGAATTTGAGAAGGTGTTAAAACACATGGTGATTTCAGGTTTACTTAACACATAGAAGAACATGTATAATAAGCAAACCATGACAAAGGTGTTTGTATCCAGTAAATACCACAAGTTAATAAACCGTGGTTTTCCAGAAACCATGGTAACTTTGGAGCATTAAAAAATCTAGTTATGGTCTACAGACAGCAAGGAAAATGAAATTCTTATAAGCTGCAAACCTGAAAGAGAATACGTACCCCAAACATACAAATTGCAACAGTCTTTAGTGTGATCAAGGTATAGTAGTCAACAAATGGCATAAACTGGATATCACCATACAGCTGAGCTTCTCTCCATAATTCCATATTGACCTGCTCATTCTTATGCTGCATTTTAGGACGAAACAATGACAATCACATTGGATGAAACCACAAACCAGTACTAGGTTATAGTAACACTTGAGCACCTTATTTGTCATGGATGAAAAAAGAGCTTAAAAATATTTGTTTCTTCAATTTAACCTTGTCATGTTATTTTTCGCAGAAATTCACCTTGGTTACCCAGTGTTAATTTAAGCATTATGACTGCCATGAATTAAAAAATAAGGAAAAAGAAGATCTGCATTGTTGGGATATAGCTGGATTTGTAGCAATCTTTTAGCATTTTACATTTCATCTGAAACAACTTAAGTACTGAACAAGGTGCTAGCTGGATTGTTAAGGCTATATAAGCCTACTTCAAATGTAAAGAGGTAGGAAACAATGAAATAAATATTTCTTTAACATATAGAAAGTAATAAATTATAAATTGCCTAATCTATTCATTGGTGTATTAGTATAACAAGATGTTGTTAATCCAATAAGAAGCAGTGTAAGGGTCTATTTGCATCTTAGGTCCAAAACATTCCTATACAGGATTGACTCCCCAAAAAATATTCTATTATCTTCCCCTTTCTTTAAAACTTTTTTTCTCACAGTAATCAGCTTTGAAGAAACTAAGTGACAACCCATCTGTCAAAACGTGTGGATATAGTAACTAAACGTTCCTCAATCCAAAACAAAAATTTAGCAAGTTATCCAACACGCTGTGATGTCGTTTCATCTAATATTCATATTATGAAGAAACATGGTCAGTCTCTCCCAGAATGGTACCCTCTTGAATGGAATTAATGTTCATGTACTACTACGTAGAAGCTAGTCTGTGTAGATATAATAACTGCTACAGGAAACTGGAGAAAGAATTAGGATTAGGAAGATCCAAGAAATAAGCAAGTGGCGCTCAATCCAATAAGCAATCACAACTGAACAGAAATATTGATGCAAAAGAAAGAACCTGAAAAACTGTAACTGCACTCAAGGCGATTGAAGTAAGCTTACAAGGCCAGTGAAAAACCGCACAGCTACTTCGCCTGAGCGGACAGACTCATATTGCATCCATGTTCGCCTCAAAGCCATCCGGCGCTTGAAGTTGTTTCCAGTAGAGAAAACACCAACAAGAAGTAAAATCCGCTTCTTTGGAACAGGTGGGGCCTTCAGAAGCTCAACACTTGCTATGTCTACATCTTCTGAAACTGGCAATCCATTAGCCAAGATTGATAGGAGCTCCAAATCACCAGAGACCTTGACTTCTGCTACTGACCATGGCTCCAACCTCTACCAAAAACCTAACAGCATTCATAATTATCCAATACTCATGAACATTTATGAATGCAGTCTTATCACTTAGCGTAAGCTTACCTCTCTGTATGCAAACGATGTCTCGTGCCTCCCATTTACTGTCAAATGGAACCCCTCAGCACCAGCCCACAGTGTTGCTGTAAAAGGCTCTCCTTTGACAATTGTGGAACTGCCACTGAAATGTGCACGTCCTTTGAGCCTCTTTTCATCTTCAGGCTGGTTCGCACTGACATTCTGTGTGGTATTGCTCCCCTGAATGATATTCACACTCACTTGCTGATTGCAACGAACAAGGGCATCGACCGGACTGATCAAAAGAAATTTTGTTTTCTCATAACCACCAAAACTATAACAACAAGAAAAATATTACATAATTCAAATAATATATACAAATATATTTTTATTTGTTCAGGGAATGGCTAAATTATACCGGGGATCCCGCTTAAGTCCTACATGGCTGGTCAATGCAAGTACAAGATGGTCAACACAAGTCCAAGCAAGCTACCATGGGCCTAAGGCCCCAAGCAAGCCACCATAGTCAACAAAAGTCCAAGCAAGTCCTCATGGTCAACAAGTCAAAGGAAGAGAAGAAAAATAAAATACCAAGTCAAAAATGACGGCAAACAAGCAAAGGAACCCAAGCCCAAGAGGAAAGCCTTCATATGGTGATGGGCACCCATGTGCCACAATTTCCCTCCTAGCCCGCCATGAGCCCATGAACTTATGCACCAAAGATTACCTAGTTTTGCCCTTCTACCTCCTTAATTCAATGATACCCTTGGTCATTTGTCGAGGACCCCTAGGCTATAAATAGCCCCCATGGGCATGCAACTCAATCACTCCCACTTGAACAAATTCAAGAGGAGAGACAATTCCCCCCTCCTTAGAACCAAGGTTCAAGGAGGCAGGGTTTCAGAGTCCGAGGGACCTTTTAAGACTCGGAACATCGGGTGTTGTGGGACTTTGGAAGCGGCAATGTTCTAAACATTCCGTGCACTGAGCACTTCTCCTGACGGTTCTCTTCATAGGACGTAGGTCGCCCTCCCACGAGGCTGCTGAACCTATTTAAAAAACATCGTTGTGTCACTATGTCGGTGTACGACGACCTTCACTCTAAGGCCGTCATACACACCCCTACTTACATTTCTCTAACCACGCTGCTAAGGATACCCTAGCCAAAAGTCGTTTACATAACAACATTAATAATAATAAAACCCATGATAGAGCCATAAAAGGACGCTAGAACAAAACCATAATGTTCATTGGGCATATAGGATTACTGCAGCATTTGGTCTTCACCACTGCAGGTACTCAAATAGCAAATCAAAGTTCTAAGGGCAATTAACATATTACTTTTACCCAAAAATTCTTTGGATATAGATATACTCAACCAACACCATCAACAACTAAAACCCCAACAAGCAACGAAAATAAAGACTGTTCACTGGTAGCCTGGTAGCAACTTTTTAATAAACCACAAAATTGCTAAATCCGTCCACTTGGAGGCTGACAGTAGAATATTCTGACATACTGGCTGTTCAAAATGACATCAACCACCATTAGAGGCTGGTCATGATAAATTTGCTGAGGGCACGACATGGTATCTAATCAAACAATTATGGCAATGGCACCCATTTGTCAGTCGCTCTCATTGTCAGCATACATAATTATTGTGTATCTGTGTTATGATGAATTGAAGACCAACACACCGTTAAACTCAGCGATCCTAAATGCAGTCAATCATATCAAAAGTGGTGCTCGCATACTCCAGGATGATACCACAGAGAAATACTGCATTATCATCTTGCATTCTTTCATACGCAGTCAATGTCTAACCACTAATATGCACTGATGCAACATACCAGTCTTTTATATAATGTACTCCCTCCGTCCGGAAATACTTGTCCGAAAAATGGATGTATCTAGATGTATTATAGTTCTACATACATCCATTTTATCCATTTCGGTGACAAGTATTTCCGGACGGAGGGAGTATTCATTAACAACCTGAGTTAATCATCTGGACAACACTATTCAAGCGTAGCACAATGTTTAATAGTATGAGATAATCTCTGCATTGAGTTGGCTGCAAAAAGCAACAGTAACTGTAAAATCAGACACAGAGCCACAGGGGACAATCTATATGTAGGGAAGAATCTACGTTAAGCCACAGGGACAGTCTACATGCAGGGATCCTTGTCCATTAACAGAGACGATGCAGGTATCTCAAGTCTCAACCATGGCGCCAGGCTAGATCGAACACTGACACTGTCAATATACCAACACATCCTGATACCTCTAGACGCCATCAACTGAAAGCATGATAACTGGTGGTCGACTGTAAGAGCGTGTCTCAAGAGTTCAAATTGCAGATCCCAGCAAGCCACAGTGACGAGAAGTATCACCTTAGTTGCCAGCTGCTATTGCTGCCGACGTGACCGAGCGGCGGGCACCGCTCCCACTCCCCCCAGCCGTCCTCGCGAGTCCAAGAACTCTGCTCCACCACCATCCCAGAAGGCCCGAGGCTGACATTGAAGCAGGCCACCACCTCGCCGCCCCCTCCCACCATCTCCACCCGGAACCTGGCCGCTCCTTGCTTGGGCACCCCGACCACCGTCACCGCGGCGCCCTCGGCGAGCCCGCACGGGATCTTGACCCCGCGAGCGCGCAGATCCCCACCCACGGACGCCCGGCAGTCCGCGTCGCGGGTCTCCTGGTTGCTGCCGGTTGCTGCCGCGACGGCGGCGGTGAGGTTGCGCCAGGCGGCGGCCGCCTCGAGAACGCCCGCGGCGGTGCCTGGGATCGCATCGGAGCGGGAAAGGATGGGGCGGAGGAGGTGCCAGGAGAGGTGCGCGGTGGAGTTGGCGGGGGCCGGGTAAAGGCCCGAGAGTCCGGGCAGGGAGGGCAGGAGGTCGGCGACTGAGCCGGCGGGGTAGGTGGTCGGCTGGTGGGTGGTGAAGGGAGACGGCGAGAGGAGGAGGAGCAGGGCGGCGAGGGAGACAATGAGGATCACGCCGGAGCAATTCCTCATCGGAGCAAGTGGTCCACGGGGTTAGGGGAGACCTCACACTCGGTAATTTGAGCTCGTGTATGTTTTTGAGTGAAGAAAAAATCACAACGTCCAAATATTGGCTTCCCTGGAAAAGGTTTACTATCATCCATTCAGAATTTCGTTTAAACAATAGTAATACAACATTTGCCTCATTTTTTTAACCAACGGTGTAAAATGGCATATGTCAATTTTAACCACCCCCCCCCCCCCCCCCAACAACCGCAAGCCCAGCCAGACGCAACTCAGTACCACAAGCGCCTCAACCAGGTTGTCTTCTTCCTCGTGCAGTCGTGTGGCAACAGTGTGGTCGCCCCATACCACTTCATGCTTCCCTCTTTCGTTGACCAATCGAGCTATTTATGTGCATCGACGTGATCACCGGGATGAACATTCCATGCCAGTCCTATGCGCCATGATCGTGCACTAACCACGAAAAAATCGAGCTTGCAAGCCATCCCGGCGTTGGCTCCATCGATGGTTTCTATCACCTGGAGCAAGCCTACCTCTCTATCGTCCCGAGCACCGAGTTCGACACCTAGAGCATGTGTGTCACCATCCTCACCATAGCACACATGGCTAGAGGCCTCCCTCGGCCCAACCAACATGTATAGGAGATTCTCCTCATCCTATATTCTTGCTTAAGGAATGACGAATGAACCCTCCAATCAGTCATGCCATGGTCATCTTCCTTGCCTCCGGTCAACCACCATCGCAGCCCGATCTCATCCTCCACTGGCCCTCGCTTCTTCCTGTATGTTTTTGTAGTTACATCTAGTGCCCCTTCTAGGTTTTGGTTGATTTTTGTCAAAAGTGATTAAGGAACTAATGTGTATTTAAGTGTATGCAGGTAGTAGACCATGAGGATTTTAGTTTAACCAAGGATTGTGACCCTAAAATGTTACGGGAGTATTGAAGACTTCATTGCGCCCTTTGAAGAATTAGCCAAGTAACTAGCGTGAAGAGTTAGCTAATTTATGGTTCTTTTTATTATTCTTTGAGTCAATAGGGCAAAACATACTGTTAAGAGGGTTCAAGTGTTACTAAGACAGTGTGTGCTCAATCGAAGCTATTTCTTCAGAGTTGAAGACTTGGAAATCCCCTTTTCAGTCAAAATCTTCAAGCTTGTGTGTGGAAGGTGATTCTTTGGTACATCCGTACATGTGGATTTGAATTCTTCGCTGAGGAGTTAAGAAACATGTTGTAAGTTTCTCCTACTGTGAGGTATTTGAGAGTTTAAATTTCAGACCGTTGAGACCACTCGCAACAACACGTTAGCGGGCACATCCCATCCAATTATCACTTCAGCCCTCGGGTTGCGACCCCGGCTATAAATAGCCCCTGCCTCCACAATAAGTTGCTTGATTGCTCAGCCCGTTTTGAAACAAGTTGTCTGAGCAACCCGTCCTCTCGAAGAATTCGAGTGAATCCTAAGTGGGGAAAACCCAGAGCCTAAAAACCTAAGTGATTAAGCATCACTAAAGAAACTTATCATAGTCCACTGAAGACTTGTTACTGTTGAAGATTGTGCATCTTCCATATGGTTAGGTATTCGTTTAGAGCCTCCAACATGTGGACTAACCGAAGAACAAGTTTGTGGAAGTTTGGAGGTCGCCTTGAAGATTTACCACAGGTGATTGGGTGAGGTCTAAGGGGTCTTATCTCAAGGAGAATAGGGGATATTTTCGTGTCTTCAGAGTTCTGTCTCAACCCCTCCAACAAGGCATAGATTTTGTCATAACAACTTGAATTGGGTCAACAAATTCATTGTCTTCATTGTTCATACAAGTTCTATTTTCTTCATGCTAATTTACTTTGTGTATTTTGCATCTTCTGAAGAAAATGCTTCTCTCCCCTCTCTGAATACTTTACTAAATACTTCTCTATTACTTTGTGTATCACTGTGTTGCATTTTGTACTTTGTGATGTTGTGCTCAAATGTGTATGCCTCTTTGTCAGACTATGCTACATGTGTTGGGGAACGTTGCATTGGGAAACAAAAAATTTCCTACGCACACGCAAGATCTATCCTTGGAGATGCATAGCTACGAGAGGGGGAGTGTATCTACATAACCTTGTAGATCGCTAAGCGGAAGCGTATATAACGCGGTTGATGTAGTCGTACGTCTTCACGATCCAATCGCGATCCGTCCCGATCTAGCGCCGAACGGACGACACCTCCGCGTACAGCACACATGCGGCTCGATGACGTCTCCGCCTCCTCGATCCAGCGAGCAAGGGCGGAGTAGTATATAGGTTCTCAACCAGCACGACGGCGTGGTGGAGATGGTGGTGGGGCAATCCCAGCAGGGCTACGCCGAGCGCTACTGAAACCGCGAACGGAGGAGAAAACGATCTAGGGAGAGAGAGGGGCGTCAAGGGCTTGGTGTGTCCTCTTGGGGCGCCCCCTCCCCTCTATATATAGGTGGAGGGGCGTGGGGAACAGCCCCTCCAAGCCCTAGGGCGCAGCTAAGGGGGAGGAGTTGGACTCCTAGTCCAATTCCCTCCCTTTTCATACACATGTGGACTTTCCACCTCTCTCAAGCCACATGGGCCTTGAGGGACTTGTGCGCCTGGCCCAATAAGGCCAGGGCGCCTCCCCTCAGCCCATGCAAACCCTTGGTGGACTTCCGAACTCCTACGGAAGTTTCTGAAACCTTCTAGAAGCTTCCCGGTACAATATCAGAAAAACCCGAAACTTTTTCGGTAGCCAAAATATGACTTCTGATAACCCACAAGTATAGGGGATCGCAACAGCTTTTGAGGGTAGAGTATTCAACCCAAATTTATAGATTCGACACAAGGGGAGCCAAAGAATACTTGAGAGTATTAGCAGTTGAGTTGTCAATTCAACCACACCTGGAGATTAAATATCTGCAACAGAGTGATCAGTAGCACAGTAATATGATAGTTTGATAGCAGTAGTGATAGTAACAGTAGCGGTAACAGTAGTAGCAATAGTAACTTAGCAAGAACAACAAGTGGAAAGCTCGTAGGCACTGGATCAGTAACTCGTTGGATGATATTCGTCATGTAACAGTCATAACCTAGGGCGATACAGAACTAGCTCCAGTTCATCAATGTAATGTAGGCATGTATTCTGTAAATAGTCATACGTGCTTATGGAAAAGAACTTGCATGACATCTTTTGTCCTGCCCTCCCGTGGCAGCGGGGTCCATAAGGAAACTAAGGGATATTAAGGCCTCCTTTTAATAGAGAACCGAAACAAAGCATTAACACATGGTGAATACATGAACTCCTCAAACTACGGTCATCACCGCGAAGTATCCCAAATATTGTCACTATGGGGTTGACGGATCATAACACGTAATAGGTGCATATGACTAGGCAAGATCGGATCAAGAACATAGATATAGAGATGATAACATAAACGGTTCAGATCTGAAATCATGGCACTCGGGCCCTAGTGACAAGCATTAGGCATAGCAAAGTCATAGCAACATCAATCTCAGAACATAGTGGATACTAGGGATCAAGCCCTAACAAAACTAACTCGATTACATGATGAATCTCATCCAACTCCTCACCGACCAACAAGCCTACGAAGGAATTACTCACTCCCGGTGGGGAGCATCATGGAATTGGCGATGGAGAAGGGTTGGTGATGACGAAGACCGAAGATTCCCCTCTCCGGAGCCCCAAACGGGATCCAGATCTGGCCTCCCGATGAAGAACAGGAGGTGATGGCGGCTCCGTATCGTAAAACGCGATGAAACTTTCTCTCTGATTTTTTCTCCGAAAATAGGAATTTATAGTGGCGGAATTAGGGCAAGTGGGGCCACGAGGTGGGCACAACCCACCAGGGCGCGCCTAGGGGGCCTGGCGCGCCCTAGTGGGTGCTGGCCACCCTAGCCCCCCTCTTCGGTGGATTTTGGCTCCAATAATTCACATATATTCTGAAATAATTCTCCAAAAAGTTTCGTTCCATTCCGAGAACTTTTATTTCTGCACAAAAACAACACCATGGTAGTTCTGCTGAAAACAGCATTAGTCCGGGTTAGTTCCATTCAAATCATGCAAATTAGAGTCCAAAATAAGGGCAAAGGGGTGAGGAAATGTAGATACGTTGGAGACGTATCAACTCCCCCAAGCTTAAACCTTTGCTTGTCCTCAAGCAATTCAGTTGACAAACTGAAAGTGATAAAGAAAAACTTTTATGAACTCTTTTGTTCTTGTTTACATATATATGCTTAAGTAGCACCCAGGTTTTCAGCAAAGATTATGACTAACCATGTCAACAATAACTCTTAGAAATTATATTAACTCATAACAATAACATAAGCAACTAGCGAGCAATAATAAGATATCTCAAGCGCCAACACATTGTCAAAACAATCATGATACAATATGACAATAGTGGTATCTCGCTAGCCCTTTCTGAGACCGCAAAATATAAATGCAGAGCACCTCCAAAGTTCAAGCAGCGACTAAACATTGTAATTCATGGTAGAAAAGATCCAGTCATGCTGCACCCAACATCAACTATACACAATGCATGAGGATGACAGTAGTGCTCTTAGGTCTGGCGCTTATTTGAGAAGGTGATGACTCAACATAAAAGTAAATAGATAGTCCCTTCACAGAGGGAAGCATGGATTTGCAGCGGTGCCAGAGCTCAAAGTTTAAAACAGAGATAGGTATAATTTTGGGAGGTACACCCTTCCTGTCAACGTCACGACCAAGAGTTATCAATATCTTCCATGCTAAACAAATTAGCGGCGGTTCCCAAGCGGTAAAAGTAAAGGTTTACTCCCCCTCCACCAACAATCACACTCCACGGCGAGCCACATCCACGGGTACCGTTCAAACCAACAACATTCCTGGGGGAGTTTTGTTTAATTATTTTTGATTTTTGATTTCGGGACTGGGAATCCCTATTACCGCCCCTCTCGTTTAAGGACAAGTGAATAAACACTCATCATGAGAATAACCCGCTTAGCTTGGAAGATACTGACCGCCCCCTGTCGCTCCATGAGCGGTCCAGGCACACAAAACAGATGTTCATTTGAATTTTTAGAGTTGGCACATGCAAATTTACTTGGAACGGCAGGGTAATACCGCATATAGGTAGGTATAGTGGACTCATCTGGCATAACTTGGTTTAAGGGTTTTGATGCACAAGCAGGGTAATACCGCTTAGTACAGGTGAAGGCTAGCAAGTAGATTGAGAAGCGGCCAGCTAGAGAGCGAAAACGGTCATGAACATGCATTACATATAATCAACATTGAATACTAGCATGAGTAGGATATGGACACCATGAACATAAATATCATGAAGGCTATGTTGGTTTTGATTCAACTACATGCGTGAACATGTGCCAAGTCAAGCCACTTGAAACATTCAGAGGAGGATACCATATCATCATACCGCATCACAACCATTTTAATGCATGTTGACACCCAAGATAAATCATTATCCACTCCTAGCTACTTAAGCATGGCATGAACAACTATAATCTCTAATGGTCATTGCAAACATGTTTGATCATAATGAGCTGAATCAAGGGATACTAGGTTAAACATATTTACAAAAACAAAAACAAGTTGAGTTCATACCCGCTTTTCTCTGTCACGGTCAATTCATCAATTGTCGTCATTATTGCCTTTCACTTGCACGACCGAATGATAAGAAAATAATAATAGTGCAAGAGTGCCATGGACTAAGCTGGAATCTGTAACATTTTATTCAAGAAGAGAAGACAAGGTAATATGGGCTCTTTGTTAGATAAACAATAATGCAGATAAGAGCCACTCAACAATTTCATCGTGGTCTTCTCCTAGGTACGACTCAAGTAAAAAGAAAAGAATTTCAGAGAAACACACTGAAATATTATTGGAGTTTTGTTTTTTCTTACAGAGAGCAAATTAAAGAGGAAAAACAAAACGAGAAAAACTATTTACACGAGAAAGCTCCCAACAAGTAAAAGAAGAAGCGAGAAATCTTTTTGGGTTTTCTTTTGATGCTACAATTAAACTAAGCTAGAAAGAAAAACTAAAAAGAAGAAGTAGGAAATATTTTGGATTTTCTCAAAGTTTTTCAAACACACAAGAAAAAAGCGAGAAAACAAATCTAGCATGGATATTACAATGAAAAAGTGTGAACACCAACAACTGGAATGAAATGTGTGAACATGAATGTAATGTCGGTGGAAATATGTACTCCCCCAAGCTTAGGCTTTTGGCCTAGCTTGGTAATCACCATCCGTATGAATAATAGTCTGGGCGATGGCTCACAGAGGCCCTCGGAGCAGACTCCGCGGCCCTCCTGACAGCTTCAACCTCCGCGTTGTACGCATGGGCTTCACTCTCAAAAACATAATATCTTCCCCTAGTGTGAAAATCAAAGAGAGCAGGAGCAGGCAAAGCAACCGGCACAACGTTTTTTTTTATTAAATCTCAAGTTATAGGTGTAGTTGGTGGCCGTACCCGTAAGGAACTTATGACGCTTCATGGCATCAAAGTCTAAATACTGAGTGGGTAGGATGGGGTCATTAGGCCCTGGTGACGCCATAGATATGCATCAGTTTGACTTAAGACTTTGGCCAAGCTGGGTTGCCTGGCTCCTGTGCTTACCCACTACGTTCCCGATTGTTCGGCTAGGGGGTAAAGGGAGCACCTCTGCGATTGTTACTTCCGGGTCATCCGTGTTAGTACCTCATACTGGGTGAAGCCGAAAGCTAGCCATCTTAAGAATATAATTGGTCGGCAACGACGGAAGTGAAAATATAGGTTCATTAAGGACCACAGAGTTCGGAAACTTTCCCCGAACTAAATCCTCAATATTTTCCTCCCAAATTGATCGGAGTTGAGGTTTCACGATCATGGTCAACATGATATCCTGAGAAAAGGAACTTATAAATGAACCATTTTTCCCAGAAGATGTTTCTTATAACATATCTCTCCGCGTACCTTTGTTTATAAAACTGCATGGCCGTATTGCCTTGTTTGCCGTAAATCTTTGCCCTTATAAAGGCTTTATAAAGTAGGACAAACACTCCTCAGCTACTGGCCGAGGAGGTTGAAGCCGATGGTCGGTCAACAAAGTCTTGTACAATGCGGATCCGAGCATTAATGATGTAAAGTACTTGGATACGTAGAATCATTACACCTAAATTGTGTCAAACGTAACAAAGTTTGTGTCAAACAAATATCGATCCTTAATTCGACCACCCGTGCCCAAATTAAGGCTCGGGGGCTACTGCATTGCATATTCAATGCAGCAAATTCAAAGTGCAATACGGTTTCTGAGGAGATTCGATCCTTAGGTTGGTCGGCCGCACCCAACCCGAGTCTCGGAAACTACTGCGTACCGCGTTTACATCCCTAACGAATGCCGCCGAGCAAGAACTTGATCCTCAGGCCGATTTTGCAAATCGACCTAAGTCTCAGGGGCTACTGGGATTAGTGGTTTTATTTTGATTATTATTTTTTCCTTCAGGGGCATCTCAGGTTTTAGACCGACACGCACCTTGAGGGCTGCTGGCTATATATCTCGGCAGAGAATAAATTGCACCAATCGAAAATATCCACAAAAAATCAGCCCGCGGTCGGGGTGGTGCACCACCTCGGAAGCAGTCCGGCATAAAGCTCGGGCGCAAGTGGCTGGCTCCATAGAGGGCATTTCCGACATTAAGCTCGGCTGAATTCGTTCAATCTTTTAAAGACCGAGGTAGTTTATGACACCTCGGACGCTGATCATCGTTGGAGCTCGGATGCGGTCCGGCGTTGGAGCTCGGAAGCATTCCGGCATAAAGCTCAAGATTGAAGACACTTCGGAAGCAGTCCGGCATAAAGCTCGAATGCGAACGGCTGGCTCCATAAAAGACTATCCCGATATTTAAGCTCGGATGAACTACTACAAATATTCAGAGACCGAGGTATCCTATGACACCTCGGATGCCGACCAGCGTTGGAGCTCGGGCTCAGAAAGACACCTCGGATACAGTTCGGCGTTGGAGCTCAGACACAAGAGGATACCGCCACACGGGAAACACTTCGGACCCGAGTTGTTGTTGGAAATATGCCCTAGAGGCAATAATAAATTAGTTATTATCATATTTCCCCATTCATGATAATGGTTTATTATTCATGCTAGAATTGTATTGACCGGAAACTTAATACATGTGTGGATAATAGACAAATACTGAGTCCCTAGTAAGCCTCTACTAGACTAGCTCGTTGATCAAAAGATGGTCAAGATTTCCTGACCATGGACATGATTTGTCATTTGATAACGGGATCACATCATTAGGAGAATGATGTGATGGAGTTGACCCAACCGTTAGCATAGCAAATGATCGTTCAGTTTATTGCTATTGCTTTCACTATGTCAAATACACGTTCCTCTGACCATGAGATCATGCAACTCCCGGATACCGTAGGAATACTTTGGGTGTATCAAACGTCACAACGTAACTGGGTGATTATAAAGGTGCACTACAGGTATCTCCGAAAGTGTTTGTTGAGTTGGCATGGATCGAGATTGAAATTTGTCACTCCGACTATCGGAGAGGTATCTCTGGGCCCTCTCGGTAATACAGCATCACAGAAGCCTTGCAAGCACCGTGACTAAAGAGTTAGTTACAAGATGACGTATTACGGAACGAGTAAAGAGACTTGCCGGTAACGAGATTGAACTAGGTATTGGATACCGACGATCGAATCTCGGGCAAGTAACATACCGCCAGACAAAGGGAACAACGTATGTTGACATATGAGGTTCACCGATAAAGATCTTCGTGGAATATGTAGGAACCAATATGAGCATCCAGGTTCCGCTGTTGGTTATTGACCGGAGAGTCGTCTCGGTCATGTCTACATCATTCCCGAACCCGTAGTGTCCGCACACTTAAGGTTCGATGACGATTTAGTATTATATGAGTTATGTGATTGGTGGCCGAAGTTTGTTCGGAGTCCTGGATGAGATCACGGACATGATGAGGAGTCTCGAAATGGTCGAGAGGTAAAGATTCATATATTGGAAGGCTATATTCGGACGTCGGAAAGGTTCCGAGTGATTCGGGTATTTTTCGGAGTACCGGGGAGTTACGGGAATTCGCCGGAAGAAGTAATGAGCCTTATTGGGCCATACGGGAAAAGGAGAGGCATGCCACGTGAGGAGGCTCGCGCCCCCCCTTGCTCAAACCGAATTGGACTAGGGGAGGGGGCGCAACCCCCTCTTTCCTTTCCCTCTCCCTTCCCTCTTTCCTACTCCGTATGGGAGGTGGAATCCTACTAGGACTAAGGAGTCCTAGTAGGACTCCCCACACTTGGCGCACCCCTAGGGGGCCGGCCTCCTCCCTCTCATCCTTTATATACGGGGGCAAGGGGGCACCCCAAAGTACACAATTGTCCCATAGCCGTGTGCGGTGCCCCGATCTCCGTTTTCCACCTCGGTCATATTTTCGGAGAGCTTAGGCGAAGCCCTGCCGGAATCACTTCACCGTCACCATCGCCACGCCGTCGTGCTGACGGAACTCATCTACTACCTCGACGTCTTGCTGGATCAAGAAGGCGAGGAACATCACCGAGCTGCACGTGTGTAGAACTCGGAGGTGCCGTACGTTCGGTACTTGATCGGTGGAGCTCGAAGGATTGTTCGACTACATCAACCGCGTTGTGAGACACTTCTGCTAACGGTCTACGAGGGTACGTAGACACACTCTCCCCTCTCGTAGCGATACATCTCCATGGATAGATCTTGTGTGAGCGTAGGATTTTTTTTGAAATTCATGCTCCATTCCCCAACAGTGGTATCAGAGCCAGGTCTATGCGTAGATGTGATTTGCACGAGTAGAACACAAGTGAGTTGTGGGCGTGGGTGTATACATATTGCTTGCCGTTACTAGTTGTTACTTGATTCGGCGGTATTGTGAGATGAAGCGGCCCGGACCGACATTACGCGTATGCTTACGTGAGACAGGTTTCACCGCTACATGCACTCGTTGCATAAAGGTGACTGGCGGGTGTCTGTCTCTCTCACTTTAGTTGAATCAGTTTCAATGAAGAGGGTTCTTTTAGAAGATCAAAAAGCAATCACTACACCACGTTGTGGTTTTGCGTAGGTAAGAATGGTTCTTGCAAACCCGTAGCAGCCACGTAAAACTTGCAACAACAAAGTAGAGGACGTCTAACTTGTTTTTGCAGGGTATGCTGGTGATGTGATATGGCCAAGACATGATGTGATATAAGTTGTTGTATGAGATGATCATGTTTTGTAAGTTATCAGGCAACCGGTAGGAGCCTTATGGTTGTCTCTTTATTGTATGCAATGCCAACGCTATGTAATTGCTTTACTTTACCGCTATTAGTTAGCAGTAGTAGTAGTAGCAATAGCCGGCGAGACGACCACGACGCTACGATGGAGATCAAGGTGTCACGACGCTACGATGGAGATCAAGGTGTCAACCTGGTGACGATGGAGATCATGACGGTGCTTTGCTGATGGAGATCAAAATCACAAGACGATGATGGCCATATCATGTCACATATATTGAATTGCATGTGATGTTAATCCTTTTATGCATCTTATTTTGCTTAGGACGACGGTAGCATTATAAGATGATCCCTTCACTAAATTTCAAGATAAGTGTTCTCCCCTAGTATGCACCGTTACGAAGGTTCGACGCTTCTAAGCACCACGTGATGATCGGGTGTGATGGATTCTTTCGTTCGCATACAACGGGTGTAAGCCAGTTTTACACACGCAGAATACTTGGGTTAAACTTGACGAACCTAGCATGTACAGACATGGCCTCGGAACACAAGAGACCGAAAGGTCGAACATGAGTCATATAGTAGATATGATCAACATGAAAGATGTTCACCATTGATAACTAATCCACCTCACGTGATGATCGGACGTGGTTTAGTTGATGTGGATCATGTTACACTTAGACAACTTGAGGGATGTTAATCTAAGTGGGAGTTCTTAAGTAATTTGATTAATTGAACTTCAATTGTCATGAACATAGTCTTACTTGTCTTAGCAAATTTATGTTGTATATCCATAGACCGCGCTGTAGTCCCCCTGTTTTTATTATGTTCCTAGAGAAAACGAAGTTGAAAGTTGATGGAAGCAACTATGCGGACTAGGTCCGTGATCTGAGGATTGTCCTCACTGCTACACAGAAGGCTTATGTCCTTAATGCACCGCTCAGTGAAATACCCCTACGGCTTCGTCTGAGGACATTATGAACGTCTGGCAGACAAGAAAAGATGACTACTCGATAGTTCAGTGCGCCATACTTTACGGCTTAGAACCGGAGCTCCAAATATGTTTTGAGCAACACGGAGCATATGAGATGTTCCAAGAGCTGAAAATTTGTTTTTCAAGACTCACACCCGGGTCGAGAGGGATGACACCTTCGACAAGTTCTATAGCTACAAGATGGAGGAGAACAGCTCCGTTAGTGAGCATGTACTCAGAATGTCTGAGTACTTCAAACACTTGAATCAAGTGGGAGTTAGACTTCCAAATAAAGTGGTGATTGATAGAGTTCTCTAGTCACTATCACTAAGCTACTGGATCTTCGTGATGAACTATAAACATGCAAGGGATAGAAGATCCTTAAGCTATTCGCGATGCTACAATCTGCGTATGTAGAAATCAAAAAAAGGGAGCATCAAGTGTTGATGGTTAATAAGACCACTAGTTTCAAGAAGGGCAAGGGAAAGAAAAGGGAACTTCAAGAAGAACGGTAAAACAGTTGCCGCTCACGCGAAGAAACCCAAGGCTGAACCAAACCCGAGACTTAGTGCTCCCATTGCAAAGGGAAATGTCACAGGGAGCGGAACTTCCCCAAAGTAACTGGCAGATAATAAGACTGGCAATGTCAACAAAGATATTTGATATACATGTTATTGATATGTACCTTACTAGTACTCGTAGGAGCACCTGGGTATTTGATACTTGTTCAGTTGCTTACAACTTGAAACATGGAGCTTCGGAATAAACGAGGGCTAGCTAAGAACGAGGTGACGATGTGCATTGGAAGTGTCTCCAAGGTTGATGTGATCACCATCGCCACGCTCTCTCTACCTTCAGGATTAGTGATGAACCTAAATAATTGTTATTTGGTGCTTGCGTTAAGCATGAACATTATATCTGATAGTGTTTATTGCAAGACGGTTATTCAATTTCAGAGAATAATTGTTATTCTATTTGGATAATATCATTGATGATCATGCACTTAAAATGAAAGGTTTATATAATCTTGATCGTAGTAATACATATGTTCATAACACGAATGCCAAAAGATAATGATAGTACCACATATTTGTGGCACTGCCGCTTAGGTCATATCAGTGTTAAACACATGAAGAAACTCCATGCAGATGGGTTTTTGGAATCTCTTGATTATGAATCATTTGACACATGTGAACCGTGCCTTATTGGCAAGATGACTAAAACTCCGTTCTCCGGAACAATGGAGCGAGCAACCAACTTATTGGAAATAATACATACCGATGTATGCGGTCCGATGAGTTTTGAGGCGCGCGGTGGATATCGTTATATTCTCACGTTCACTGATGATTTGAGTAGATATGGTTATGTCTACTTGATGAAGCATAAATCTGAAACATTTGAAAAGTTCAAAGAATTTCAGAGTGAAGTAGAGAACCATCGTAACAAGAAAATAAAGTTCTTACGATCTGATTGTGGAGGAGAATATTTGAGTTACGAGTTTGGCAATCACTTAAGACAATGTGGAATTGTTTCACAGCTCACGCCACATGGAACACCACAGTATAATGGTGTGTCCGAACGTCGTAATCGTACTCTATTGGATATGGTGCGTTCTATGATGTCTCTTACCGATTTGCCACTATCATTTTGGGGTTATGCATTAGAGACAGCTGCATTCACTTTAAACAAGGGCACCGTCTAAATCCATTGAGATGACACCGTATGAACTGTGGTTTGCAAGAAACCTAAGATGTCGTTTCTGAAATTTTGGGGATGCAATGCTTATGTCAAAAGGCTTCAGCCAGATAAGCTCGAACCCAAAGCGGATAAGTGCGTCTTCATAGGATACCCAAAGGAGACCGTTGGGTACACCTTCTACCACAGATCCGAAGGCAAAGTATTCGTTGCTAAGAATGGATCCTTTCTAGAGAAGGAGTTTCTCTCAAAAGAAGTGAGTGGGAGGAAAGTAGAACTTGATGAGGTAATTGTACCTCCTCTGGATAGTAGTACGTCACAGGAAGAAATTTCTGTGACACCGACACAGACCAGAGAGGAAGTAGATGATGATGATCATGAAGCTTCGGATCAAGTTGCTACAGAACCTCGTAGGTCAACCAGGACTCGCTCCGCACCAGATTGGTACGACAATCCTGTCTTGGAGGTCATGTTGTTAGACAACGATGAACCTACGAACTATGAAGAAGCGATGGCGAGCCCGGATTCCAACAAATGGCTTGAGGCCATGAAATCCGAGATTGGATCCATGTATGAGAACAAAGTGTGGACTTTGGTAGACTTGCTTGATGAAACGGCAAGCTATTAAAAATAAATGGATCTTTAAGAAGAAGACGGACGCTGATGGTAATGTCACCGTCTATAAAGCTCGACTTGTTGCTAAAGGTTATCGACAAGTTCAAGGAGTTGACTACGATGAGACTTTCTCACCCGTAGCGATGCTAAAGTCTGTCAGAATTATGTTAGCAATTGCCGCGTTTTATGATTATGAAATCTGGCAAACGGACGTCAAAACGGCATTCCTTAATGGATTCCTTAAGGAAGAATTGTATATGATACAACCGGAAGGTTTTGTCGATCCTAAAGGTGCTAACAAAGTATGCAAGCTCCAGCGATCCATCTATGGACTGGTGCAAGCATCTCGGAGCTGGAATACTCGCTTTGATGAAGTGATCAAAGCGTTTGGGTTTATGCAAGTTTATGGAGAAACTTGTATTTACAACAAAGTGAGTGGGAGCTCTATAACATTTCTAATAAGTATATGTGATTGGAAATGATGTAGAATTTCTGGAAAGCATGAAGAATTAATTGAAATGAGTTTTTCAATAAAAAACTGTTTTTTGAGTTATCCACGGTTTGGGCATCGAGATCTATAGAGATAGATCAAGACACCTGATAAAAGATTTTCACACACCTTGATTAGATTTTGAAGAAGTTCAAAATGGATCAAGTCAAAAGAAATAAGTTCTTGGCTGGTGTGAAGTGGAGTAAGACTTGAAGATCTAGGTAAAGGTTGTTTACATGTTAGGCATCAAAATCTATAGAGATAGATTGAGACGCCTCATATGACTTTCACAAAACATATACCTTGACAAGATTTTGAAGAAGTTCAAAATGGATCAGTCAAAGAAGGAGTTCTTGACTGTGGTGAAAGGTGTGAAGTTGAGTAAGACTCAAATCTCGACCACGGCAAAATAAATAGAATGGATGAAGGTTATCCCCTATGCCTCGGCCATAGGTTCTATAAAGTATGCCAAGCTGTGTGCCTTGCCATGTGTCTGGGAAAAGAGGTACCAAAGTGATCCAGGAGTAGATCACTGGACAGCAGTCAAATTATCCTTAAGATGACTAAGGAAGAATTTCTCGGGAATAGAGATGATAAAGAGTTCATCGTAAGGGGTTACGTCGATGCAAGCTTTAAACACTGATCCGAAAGACTATGAGTCTCAGACCGGATAAGTATAGTGGGGAAATTTTTTGGAGTAGCTCCAAACAGAGTGTGGTAGCAGCATCTACATAGAGATTTGCCAAGAACACACGGATCTGAATATTGCAGACCCGTTGACTAAAACCTCTCTCACAAGCAAAACATGATCAGCTTTAGAACTGATTAAGTGTTAATTACATGGAGATGTAATCTAGATTATTGACTCTAGTGCAAGTGGGAGACTGTTGGAAATATGCCCTAGAGGCAATAATAAATTAGTTATTATCATATTTCCCCGTTCATGATAATGGTTTATTATTCATGCTAGAATTGTATTGACCGGAAACTTAATACATGTGTGGATAATAGATAAATACTGAGTCCCTAGTAAGCCTCTACTAGACTAGCTCGTTGATCAAAAGATGGTCAAGATTTCCTGACCATGGTCATGAGTTGTCATTTGATAACGGGATCACATCATTAGGAGAATGATGTGATGGACTTGACCCAACCGTTAGCATAGCAAATGATCGTTCAGTTTATTGCTATTGCTTTCACTATGTCAAATACACGTTCCTCTGACCATGAGATCATGCAACTCCCGGATACCGTAGGAATACTTTGGGTGTATGAAACATCACAACGTAACTGGGTGATTATAAAGGTGCACTACAGGTATCTCCGAAAGTGTTTGTTGAGTTGGCATGGATCGAGATTGGAATTTGTCACTCCGACTATCGGAGAGGTATCTCTGGGCCCTCTCGGTAATACAACATCACAGAAGCCTTGCAAGCACCGTGACTAAAGAGTTAGTTACAAGATGACGTATTACGGAACGAGTAAAGAGACTTGCCGGTAACGAGATTGAACTAGGTATTGGATACCGACGATCGAATCTCGGGCAAGTAACATACCGCCAGACAAAGGGAACAACGTATGTTGACATATGAGGTTCACCGATAAAGATCTTTGTGGAATATGTAGGAACCAATATGAGCATCCAGGTTCCGCTGTTGGTTATTGACCGGAGAGTCGTCTCGGTCATGTCTACATCATTCCCGAACCCGTAGGGTCCGCACACTTAAGGTTCGATGACGATTTAGTATTATATGAGTTATGTGATTGGTGGCCGAAGTTTGTTCGGAGTCCCGGATGAGATCACGGACATGACGAGGAGTCTCGAAATGGTCGAGAGGTAAAGATTCATATATTGGAAGGCTATATTCGGACGTCGGAAAGGTTCCGAGTGATTCGGGTATTTTTCGGAGTACCGGGGAGTTACGGGAATTCACCGGGAGAAGTAATGGGCCTTATTGGGCCATACGGGAAAAGGAGAGGCAGGCCACGTGAGGAGGCTCGCCCCCCCCCCCCCCCTTGCCCAAACCGAATTGGACTAGGGGAGGGGGCGCAGCCCCCTCTTTCCTTTCCCTCTCCCTTCCCTCTTTCCTACTCCGTATGGGAGGTGGAATCCTACTAGGACTAAGGAGTCCTAGTAGGACTCCCCACACTTGGCGCACCCCTAGGGGGCCGGCCTCCTCCCTCTCATCCTTTATATACGGGGGCAAGGGGGCACCCCAAAGTACACAATTGTCCCATAGCCGTGTGTGGTGCCCCGATCTCCGTTTTCCACCTCGGTCATATTTTCGGAGAGCTTAGGCGAAGCCCTGCCGGAATCACTTCACCGTCACCGTCGCCATGCCGTCGTGCTGACGGAACTCATCTACTACCTCGACGTCTTGCTGGATCAAGAAGGCGAGGAACGTCACCGAGCTGCACGTGTGTAGAACTCGGAGGTGCCGTACGTTCGGTACTTGATCGGTGGAGCTCGAAGGATTGTTCGACTACATCAACCGCGTTGTGAGACGCTTCCGCTAACGGTCTACGAGGGTACGTAGACACACTCTCCCCTCTCGTAGCGATACATCTCCATAGATAGATCTTGCGTGAGCGTAGGAATTTTTTTGAAATTCATGCTCCGTTCCCCAACAGTTGTGGCGTAAAAATAATGAGGCATTAATACAGGCCGATAACTTAAAGGGGCTCCTCGGATGCCCGACTTGTGAACTCTTCGGATTCACCTCGGCGATCCTCAAGATCAGTGATGGGAAGATTTATTGAACCAGTTTTTAAGACCGACGGCCTAAGACGAAGAACTGTTCGGAAGAACCGAGGAGCGTCCCTAACTTGAAGACCAGTTTAGGGGGCTACTGACGGTGTCCTGGACTAGGGGGTACTCACCATGTCGTCTCCCGACCAGTGGGTCGGGCCGAGGACCCCCAGGGCGGTTCATTAATGGGCCAGTTCGGACAGCCCATGATGCATACGAGGAAGATTCCACAAGACTTGGTGATCAAGACAAGGACTCCTCTCCACCGACGTAGCCGACTAGGACTCTTGTTATCCTAGGCCTATAGTGTGTTATATAAGCCGAGGCCAGGCTAGTCATTAGGGACAATCAGATCAACATAGATCATATCATCATACGAGCATAGCTCTTAGGGTTTAGACCACTACATACGATCTCGTGGTAGATCAACTATGTACTCGATACACCATCATCAATATAAACAAAGCAGGACGTAGGGTTTTACCTCCATAGGAGGGCCCGAACCTGGGTAAACACCGTCTCCCTTGTCTCCTGTTACCCATCGATCCAAGACCCACAGCTCGGGACCCCCTATCCGAGATCCGCCGGTTTTGACACCGACACCTGGTGAAACATTTAATCTCTCAGCTACACGGGAGGCATAGATTCCTCCATAAAAATTACCACTAGCAGCATTAAGCTGCAACCTCCGTGCAACAATTGCACCAAGATTATAATCCTTATTCCCAGTTATGGCAGTGTGCAAGAGACTCAAATCATGAGCACACAGTGTGCTACAATCTTGTTTGCCTACAATACATTTACCGTTAAAGAGCGCAAAATATTGTAGTGATGGAAAATGGATGCTGTTAATTCTCCCTTGTGTAACCCCTATCTTCGCCAAAGCAAAGATTAACTAAAAATGATTCGTACTCAGCTTTTGTTGGTTCATCGAGGGAACCCCCATATGGAAGTTTGCATGTTTCGCTAAACATTTCTAACGGCATGGTAAAGGAATGATCGTACAGGTTGAACGAAACTCTAGACTCATGAGGAAAATATTTAAATTTCTTTGTGAAGGTTTTCGTGAGTTCGAGGTGTTGGGGGCACTTATCTGCGATGAAGGGAGCAAGCTCTGTATTCTGAATAAATTGATCAAATTCCTCCTTAATACCCGCACCTTCCATAAACTCGTCGCAAGGCCACAAGCATGATTTGGTGGCGGCATCTCACATCGAGCTTTCGCTTGGTTCAACATAAGACTGTCGAGCTGAGCTTCCACTTGATGAGGCTCCCGAGGATCTCCTCCTCGAAGAACTCCTAAAGAATTGCATTTTATTCCTATAAAAATTCTGAAAATATTTAGTGCACAAAAATTTGTCAATAAAACTTTGTAAAATTGTTAGCAACTACTCCTATGCATGCATAGAGGCCATATTGAGCATTCAAACTACTTAGAACTCTAAGAATTCAACATGCAAGCTCATCTACAGCAGCAACAAGAGTAGCTAATTACTCTAAAAATAACCCACTAAAACAAAAACTAATTGGAGCAATGGAGGAGTCACATACCAAGTAGCAATCCCTCCAAATAGTTTCGGAAACGGAGCTTCGAGCAAAGAGATCGAAATCCGCGCGTTTGAGAGCTAGAACACGAAAATGGTGGTTGTGGTGATTTTTTTCTGGGGGTAGGTGATGATGTGGGCTAAAGAGATAACTGAGGGGGCCCACGTAGGGGCCACAACCCACCAGGGCGCGCTTGGGGGTGCTGGCGCGCCCTGGTGTCTTGTGGGCACCAGGTACACCCCCCTCTGGTGTTATTTGCACCAAAAATTCATAAATATTTGGAAAAAATCGTGTTAAATTTTCAGGGCATTCTGAGAATTTTTATTTTTGGGTCATTTTTTTATTGCACAGAGAAAACAGAAAACAGGATAAACATGGCATTTTATTTTATTTGACTAACTAAAACAGAAAATAAAAGGTGGGAGCAGAGAGTTGTGCTTACTAGATTCATCGACGTCATAACTCTCAAAAATGATTCATTAATAAGGTTGATCAAGTCTTATTAACAACCACTTCCGATTAGCATGAAACCGAAGAACTTTCGTAAAGCACTAAGTTACCTCAATGGGGATGTGCATATCCCCAACAATAAGTACATCATATTTCTTTTTGGCAGTAGGAAGAGGAAATTGAAAACTTCCAATAGTAATGGTCGGAGATTCTTCAATAACATTTATACCATTCACTTGGAATTGTTTCTTCGGAAAGTGCACCGTATTCTCATTGCCATTGATATGAAAAGTGACTTTGCTTTTATTGCAATCAATAACCGCCCCTGTAGTATTCAAAAAGGGTCTACCAAGGATAATCGACATGTTGTCATCCTCGGGCATCTCAAGAATAACAAAGTCCGTTAAGATAGTAACATTTGCAGCAACAACGGGCACATCCTCACAAATACAGATAGGTATGGCCGTTGATTTGTCAGCCATTTGCAATGATATCTCAGTAGGTGTGAGTTTATTCAAATCAAGTCTTTTATATAAGGAGAAAGGCATAACACTAACACCGGCTCCCAAATCACACAAGGCAGTTTTGACATAGTTTCTTTTAATGGAGCAAGGTATAGTCGGTATTCCAGGATCTCCAAGTTTTTTAGGTACTCCATCCTTAAAAGAATAATTAGCAAGCATGGTGGAGATTTCAGCTTCACGTATTTTTCTCTTATTAGTGATGATGTCTTTCATATACTTTGCATAAGGGGCCATCTTCAGAATATCAGTTAAGCGGGTACGCAAAAAGACTGGCATAATCATTTCAGCAAAGCGCTCAAATTCCTCATCATCATTTTTCTTAGATGGCTTAGGTGGAAAGGGCATGGGTTTTTGAACCCATGGCTCTCTTTCTTTACCATGTTTCCTAGCCACAAAATCTCTTTTATCATACCGTTTATTTTTAGGTTGTGGGTTATCAAGATCAGGAGCAGGCTCTATTTCAACATCATTATCTGGTTCTTTATCATTACTAGGTTGAGCATCATCGTGAACATCACCATTATCATTTTCATTATCACTAGGTAAATGTTCACTACCAGATTGAGTTTTAGCATCGGAAATAGAGACATCATTATTATCAGGAGGTTTTTGTGTCTCAGGTTCACTAGAGGTATGCAAAGTCCTATCATTTTTATTTTTATTTTTATTCTTAGAAGGACTGGGTGCATCATGATTACTTCTCTGAGAATCTTGTTAAATTCTTTTAGGATGACCCTCAGGATAAAGTGGTTCTTGGGTCATTCTACCTCCTCTAGTTACTACTCTAGCAGCAAAATCATGCATATTATTATTCATTTCATCAAGCAAATCTTTTTGAGACTTAGCAACTTGTTCTAACTGAGTTTGAACCATAGAGGCATGCTTTCCTACACCTCTAACATCATTACTGATTCTAAATAGCAAGTCACTCAAACGAGCAATCATATCAGAATTATATTTCAATTGTTTCAGAACATGAGCATTGAAATGATCTTGCTTCATAATATAGTTGTCAAACTCATATAAGCATTGACTAGGATGTTTATTGTGAGGGATGTCACTTTCATTAAACTTTAATAAATAATTTACCTCTACCACCTGTGGAGGTGGTGGTGTGTCAAGGCCATGTATTCCTTCAATAGGTGGCAGATTCTTAACATCCTCAGCTTTAATACCTTTTTCCTTCATAGATTTCTTTGCCTCTTGCATATCTTCAGGACTGAGAAATAAGATACCCCTCTTCTTCGGAGTGGGTTTAGGCGGTGGTTCAGGAAGAGTCCAATCATCATAATTCTTCAATATGTTATTCAATAATTCCTCAGCTTGTTCAACAGTTTGTTCTCTGAAAACATAACCAACACAACTATCTAGGAAGTCCCTAGAAGCATCGGTTAGTCCATTATAAAAGATATCAAGTATTTCATTTTTCTTGAGAGGATGATCAGGCAAAGCATTAAGCAACTGGAGAAGCCTCCCCCAAGCTTGTGGGAGACTCTCTTCTTCAGTTTGCACAAAATTAAATATTTCCTGTAAGGCAGCTTGTTTCTTATGAGCAGGAATTTTTTTTTCAGAGAAGTAGTAGATCATATCCTGGGGACTACGCACACAACCAGGAGTAAGAGTATTGTACCATATCTTAGCATCACCCTTTAATGAGAACGGAAATAACTTAAGGATATAATAGTAGCGAATCTTCTCATCATGAGCAAAGAGGGTGGCTATATCATTCGGCTTAGTAAGGTGTGCCACTACAGTTTCAATTTCATAGCCATGGAAAGGATCAGATTCAACCAAAGTGATTAACTCTGGGTCGACAGAGAACTCATAATCCTTATCGGTAACAAATATAGGTGAAGTAGCAAACTTAGGATCACATTTCATTCTAGCATTCAAAGTCTTTTCCTTATACTTGCGTAGCAATTTCTTAAGATCGTTTCTATCCTTGCAAGAAAGAATTTCTCTAGTTATCTCCTCGTCCATAACATAACCTTCAGGTATCTTAGGCATTTCAAACTTAGGAGAGCTAGGACTAGTAGGTGTTTTATAGTCATCATCAGTTTCATAAACTTGATCAGTTTCAGCAGTCTCAACAATTTCAGTAGTTTCATTCTCTTTAGCTCTAGCAATTTGTTCGTCAAGAAATTCTCCTAGTGGCACATTATCATCAAGCATGGTACTAGCATCATCAATAGCATAATTCATAGCAGAGGTAGCATCATCAATAACTTGCGACATATCAGGATTACTAGCATGTGGTGGTGTTGCAAGCTTACTCATAACAGAAGGTGAATCAAGTGCAAAGCTAGATGGCAGTTCCTTACCCCCCTCGTCTTAGAGGGAAAAATCTTAGTCTTTGGATCCTTCAGATTCTTCATAATGAAAGATTGATATAAATCCCAAGTGACTCAACAATATTGCTATGCTCCCCGACAACGGCGCCAGAAAAAGGTCTTGATAACCCACAAGTATAGGGGATCGCAACAGTTTTCGAGGGTAGAGTATTCAACCCAAATTTATAGATTCGACACAAGGGGAGCCAAAGAATACTTGAGAGTATTAGCAGTTGAGTTGTCAATTCAACCACACCTGGAGATTAAATATCTGCAACAGAGTGATCAGTAGCACAGTAATATGATAGTTTGATAGCAGTAGTGACAGTAACAGTAGCGGTAACAGTAGTAGCAATAGTAACTTAGCAAGAACAACAAGTGGAAAGCTCGTAGGCACTGGATCAGTAACTCGTTGGATGATATTCATCATGTAACAGTCATAACCTAGGGCGATACAGAACTAGCTCCAGTTCATCAATGTAATGTAGGCATGTATTTCGTAAATAGTCATACGTGCTTATGGAAAAGAACTTGCATGACATCTTTTGTCCTACCCTCCCGTGGCAGCGGGGTCCATAAGGAAACTAAGGGATATTAAGGCCTCCTTTTAATAGAGAATGGGAACAAAGCATTAACACATGGTGAATACATGAACTCCTCAAACTACGGTCATCACCGTGAAGTATCCCAAATATTGTCACTATGGGGTTGACAGATCATAACACGTAATAGGTGCATATGCCTAGGCAAGATCGGATCAAGAACATAGATATAGAGATGGTAACATAAACGGTTGAAATCTGAAATCATGGCACTCGGGCCCTAGTGACAAGCATTAGGCATAGCAAATTCATAGCAACATCAATCTCAGAACATAGTGGATACTAGGGATCAAGCCCTAACAAAACTAACTCGATTCAACTCCTCACCGACCAGCAAGCCTATGAAGGAATTACTCACTCCCGGTGGGGAGCATCATGGAATTGGCGATGGAGAAGGGTTGGCGATGACGAAGACCGAAGATTCCCCTCCCTGGAGCCCCAAACGGGCTCCAGATCTGGCCTCCCGATGAAGAACAGGAGGTGGCGGCGGCTCCGTATCGTAAAACGCGATGAAACTTTCTCTTTGATTGTTTTCTCTGAAAATAGGAATTTATAGTGGCGGAATTAGGGCAAGTGGGGCCACGAGGTGGGCACAACCCACCAGGGCGCGCCCAGGGAGCCTGGCGCGCCCTGGTGGGTGCTGGCCACGTGGTATTTGGCTCCAATAATTCACATATATTCTGAAATAATTCTCCAAAAAGTTTCGTTCCATTCCGAGAACTTTTATTTCTGCACAAAAACAATACCATGGTAGTTCTGCTGAAAACAGTGTTAGTCCGGGTTAGTTCCATTCAAATCATGCAAATTAGAGTCCAAAACAAGGGCAAAAGGGTGAGGAAAAGTAGATACGTTGGAGACGTATCAACTTCCCATATATAAATATTTACCTCCGGACCATTCCGGAGCTCCTCGTGACGTCCGAGATCTCATCCGGGACTCCGAACAACAATAGGTCACCAACATACATAACCCAATAATACTATATCGTCACCGAACGTTAAGCATGCGGACCCTACGGGTTCGAGAATCATGTGGACATGATCGAGACACCTCTCCGGTCAATAACAAATAGCGGGACCTGGATACCCATATTGGTTCCCACATATTCCAACGAAGATCTTTATCGGTTGAACCACGATGCCAAGGATTCAATCAATCCCGTATGCAGTTCCCTTTGTCCAGCGGTATGTTACTTGCCCGAGATTCGATCGTCGGTATCTCCATACCTAGTTCAATCTCATTACCGGCAAGTCTCTTTGCTCGTTCCGTAATACAAGATCCCGTGACTAACTCCTGAGTCACATTGCTTGCAAGATTCTTGTGATGTTGTATTACCGAGAGGGCCCAGAGATACCTCTCCGTCATACGGAGTGACAAATCCTAGTCTCGATCCATGCCAACCCAACAGACACCCTCGGAGATACCTGTAGAGTACCTTTATGATCACCCAGTTACGAAGTCACGTTTGATACACACAAGGCATTCCTCCGGTGCTAGGGAGTTGCATGATCTCATGGTCTTAGGAACAGATACTTGACATGTAAAAAGCAGTAGCAATAAACTTAGCGATATGATCGAATGCTATGCTTACGGTTGGGTCTTGTCCATCACATCATTCTCCTAATGATGTGATCCCGTTAGCAAATGACAACTCATGTCCAAGAAACCTTAACCATCTTTGATCAACGAGCTAGTCTTGTGGAGGCTCACTGGGGACACTGTGTTGTATATGTATCCACACATGTATCTGAGTTTCCGATCAATAAAATTATAGCATGGATAATAAACGATTATCATGAACAAGGAAATATGATAATAACCACTTTATTATTGCCTCTAGGGCATATTTCCAACAGTCTCCCACTTTCACTAGAGTCAATAATCTAGCTTTACATTGTAATGAATCTAACACCCATAGAGTTCTGGTGTTGATCATGTTTTGCTCGCGAGAGAGGTTTAGTCAACGGGTATGCAACATTCAGATCCGTATGTACTTTGCAAATATTTATGTCCTCCTCCTTGATGTAATCGCGGATGGAATTGAAATGATGCTTCATGTGTCTGGTTCTCTTGTGAAACCTGGGCTCCTTGGCAGAGCAATAGCACCAGTGTTGTCACAAAAGAGAGTCATCGGATCCAGTGCACTGGGCACGACTCCGAGATCCATCATGAACTGCTTCATCCAGACACCTTCCTTCGCTGCTTTCGAAGCAGCTATGTACTCCGCTTCATATGTAGAATCTGCTACCACGCTTTGCTTGGAACTGCACCAGCTTACCGCTCCACCATTCAGAATAAATACGTATCCGGTTTGAGACTTAGAGTCATGCGGATTTGTGTTAAAACTAGCATAGACGTAACCCTTTACGATGAGCTCTTGATCACCTCCATAAACGAGAAACATTTCCTTAGTCCTCTTCAGGTACTTAAGGATATTCTTGACCATTGTCCAGTGTTCCACTCCTGGATCACTTTGAAACCTTCCGGCCATACTTATGGCAAAGCTGACATATCGTCTTGTGCACAACGTCGCATGCATTATAGAGCCTATGGCTGAGCCATAGGGGATGACACTCATCTTTTCTCTATTCTCTGTAGTCGCTTGATACATCCATTTTACATCATGATTTCCTACTGTTATTTACTTTGTTTTGTTGAATAATAATGCTTTGGGGAGTGATTCTAATGCCTTTTCTCTCATAATATGCAAGGTTTACACAAAGAGGGAGAATACCGGCAGCTGGAGTTCTGGACCCAAGAAAAGCAAGTCAGAGATACCTATTCTGCACAACTCCAATGAAGCTGAAAATTTACGAAGATTATTTTTGTATTTAATAAAAATTACTGGAGTTGAAAACTACCGGAAGAGGGCCCCCAGGTGGGCACAACCCACCAGGGCACGCCAGGCCCCCCTGGGCGCAACCTGGTGTATCGTGCCCAGCTTGGCCCGCTTCCGGTGCCCATCTTCTGGTATAAATTCCCAAAAAACCTAAAAAAATTAGGACGCGGACTTTCGGGATGAAGCACCGCCGCTTTGAGGTGGAACTTGGGCAGGAGCACTTTTGCCCTCCGGCGGAGCGATTCCGCCGGGGGAACTTCCCTCCCGGAGGGGGAAATCGAAGCTATCGTCATCACCAACACCCCTCTCATCTTTGGGAGGCCAATCTTCATCAACATCTTCAACAGCACCATCTCCTCTCAAACCCTAGTTCATCTCTTGTGTTCAATCTTTGTACCGGAACCTCAGATTGGTACTTGTGGGTGACTAGTAGTGTTGATTACCTTGCGTAGTTGATTACTATATGGTTTATTTGGTGGAAGATTATATGTTCAGATTCATTATGCTATTCATTACTCCTCTGATCTTGAGCATGTTTATTATTTGTGAGTAGTTACCTTTGTTCTTGAGGTCACGGGAGAAGTCATGTTGCGAGTAATCATGTGAATTTGATATGTGTTCGATATTTTGATGATATGTATGTTGTGATTACCTTAGTGGTGTCATGTGAACGTCGACTACATGACACTTCACCATTCATGGGACTAAGGGAATGGATTGTGGAGTAGTTATTAGATGATGGGTTGCTAGAGTGACAGACTTTGTCTTAATACTTTTCTTGTAGTTGCTGATGCTTGCGAGGGGGTTAATCATAAGTAGGTTGTTAGTTCAAGTAAGAACATCACCTTAGCACCGATCCACCCACATATCAAATTATCAAAGTAGCGAACACGAATCAAACCAACATGGTAAAAGTGACAAGACGAAATTCCCGTGTACCCTCAAGAACACTTTGCCTATTACTAGTGATTGTTTTGGCCTGTCCTTTGCCTCAAAAGGATTGGTCTACCTTGCTGCACCTTGTTTACCATTACCATTACTTGCTCGTTACAAATTACCTTGCTATCAAACTATCTATTACCTACAATTTCAGTGCCTACAGAAGTTACCTTGCTGAAAACCGCTTGTCATTTCCTTCTGCTCCTTGTTGGGTTCGACACTCTTACTTATCGAAAGGACTACAATTGATCCCCTATACTTGTGGGTCATCAAGAATATTTTCTGGCGCCGTTGCCGGGGAGTGAAGCGCTCTTGGTAAGTGGAAATCGGTAAGGAAAAACTTATACTACATGCTGAAATTTATTGCTACTTGCTACTATGGAGAACAATCCTTTGAGGGGTTTGTTCAGGGTATCTTCACCTCAACCGGAACCACAATTAGTTACCCCTCAACCTACAGCACCTACTGAAAATGTTACTTATGAAATTCCTTCGGGTATGCTAGAACAACTGCTTGCTAATCCTTATGCAGGAGATGGAACTGAACATCCTGATATGCATCTTTTATATGTGAACGAAATATGTGGATTATTTAAGCTTGCAGGTTTACCCGGAGATGAAATTAAGAAGCAGGTTTTCCCTTTATCTTTGGAGGGAAAAGCATTGACATGGTATATGCTATGTGATGACCTTGGATCGTGGAACTGGAATCGTTTGCAATTGGAATTCCATCAAAAGTTTTATCCTATGCATCTAGTTCATCGTGATCGGAATTATATATATAATTTTTGGCCTCGTGAAGGAGAAAGTATCGCTCTAGCTTGGGGGAGGCTTAAGTCAATGTTATATTCATGCCCCAATCATGACATTCCGAGGGAAGTTATCATTCAGAATTTTTATGCTCGGCTTTCTCATAATGATCAATCCATGCTCGATACTTCTTGTGCTGGTTCTTATATGAAGAAGACTATTGATTTCAAGTGGGATCTCTTAGAAAGAATTAAATGCAACTCTGAATATTGGGAACTCGACGAAGGTAATGAGTCAGGTATAAAGCTTGAATTTGATTGTATTAAATCTTTTATGAATACCAATACTTTTCATAAGTTTAGCACTAAATATGGACTTGACTGTGAGATAGTAGCCTCTTTCTGTGAAGCATTTGCTACTCATGTTGACCTCCCTAAGGAGAAGTGGTTTAAATATCATCCCCTTATTAAAGAATAAATTAAAGAACCGGTCATAGCTAAAGAAGAAACCATCTTTTACAATGTTGATCCAGTTGTGCCTACCGCTTATATTAAAAAACCACCTTTCCCTATTAGGATAAAGGAACATGCTAAGGTATCAACTGTGGTTCGTAAGAGTAATATAAGAGCACCTAAACCCCCTAAGCATATTAAAGTAGAACCTAGTGTTGCTATGGTTAAAGATCTCTTGGAAGAAAATATTGATGGGCATGTCATCTACCTTTGTGATGAAGCTGCTAGAATTGCTAAGCCTGATAAGAAAGATAAACATAGACCTATAGAAGGCTTGCCCACTGTCTCAGTTAAAATAGGAGATCATTGCTACCATGGTTTATGTGATTTAGGTGCTAGTGTGAGTGCTATCCCTTTTACCTTATACCAAGAAATTATGAATGAAATAGCACCTGCTGAAATGGAAGATATTGATGTTACTATTAAACTTGCTAATAGAGATACTATCACACCACTTGGGATTGTTAGAGATGTTTAAGTCTTGTGTGGGAAAGTAAAATACCCTACTGATTTTCTAGTCCTTGGTTCCCCACAAGATGACTTTTGTCCCATTATCTTTGGTAGACCTTTCTTGAGCACCGTCAATGCTAAGATATATTGTGAAAAACAAACCGTCGGTGTCAGTTTTGGTAATGTGTCTAATGAGTTTAATTTTTCCAAGTTTAGTAGACAACCCCGTGATAAAGAATTATCTAATAAGGATGAGATAATTGGTCTTGCTTCTATTGATGTGCCTCCTACTAATCCATTAGAACAATATTTACTTGACCATGAAAATGATATGCACTTGCATGAAAGAAATGAAATAGATCAAATTTTCTTCGAACAACAACCTCTCTTGAAACACAATTTGCCTATTGAAACCCTTGGAGGACCTCCTTCACCTAAAGGTGATCCTGTGTTTGAATTGAAACAATTGCCTGACAATTTGAAGTATGCTTATCTTGATGAGAAAAAGATATATCCTGTTATTATTAGTGCTAACCTTTCAGAACATGAAGAAGAGAGATTATTGAAAGTTCTAAGGAAGCACCGGGCTGCTATTGGATATACTCTTGATGATCTTAAGGGCATTAGTCCCACTCTATGTCAGCACAAGATCAATATGGAACCTGATGCTAAACCCGTTGTTGATCACCAACGGCGATTGAATCCCAAGATGAAAGAAGTGGTAAGAACTGAAATATTAAAGCTTCTGGAAGCAGGTATAATCTATCCCATAGCTGATAGTAGATGGGTAAGCCCCGTTCACTGTGTCCCTAAGAAAGGAGGTATTACCGTTGTTCCTAATGATAAGAATGAACTCATTCCACAAAGAATTGTCACTGGCTATAGAATGGTAATTGATTTTAGAAAACTAAATAAAGCTACTAGGAAAGATCATTACCCTTTGCCTTTCATTGATCAAATGCTAGAGAGACTATCTAAGCACACACACTTTTGTTTCCTAGATGGATATTCTGGTTTCTCTCAAATACCCGTGTCACAATCCGATCAAGAGAAAACCACCTTTACTTGCCCTTTTGGAACCTATGCTTATAGACGTATGCCTTTTGGTTTATGCAATGCACCTGCTACCTTTCAAAGATGTATGACTGCTATATTCTCTGATTTTTGTGAAAAGATTGTAGAGGTTTTCATGGATGATTTTTCCGTTTACGGAACTTCTTTCGATGATTGCTTAAGCAACCTTGATCGAGTTTTGCAGAGATGTGAACAAACTAATCTCGTCTTGAATTGGGAGAAGTGCCACTTTATGGTTAATGAAGGTATTGTTTTGGGACATAAAATATTTGAACGAGGTATTGAGGTGGATAAAGCTAAAGTTGATGCAATTGAGAAAATGCCATGTCCTAAAGATATTAAAGGTATTCGAAGTTTCCTTGGTCATGCGGGTTTTTATAGGAGGTTCATTAAAGACTTCTCTAAAATTTCTAGGCCTCTTACTAATCTTTTGCAAAAGGATATTCCTTTTGTTTTTTATGATGATTGTGTGGAAGCCTTTGAAAAACTCAAGAAAGCCTTAACCTCTGCACCTATCATTCAACCACCTGATTGGAACCTGCCTTTTGAAATTATGTGTGATGCTAGTGATTATGTGATAACCCACAAGTGTTGGGGATCGTTTGTAGCCTTTTTCGATAAGTAAGAGTGTCAAACCCAACGAGGAGCTAAAGGTAGAACAAATATTCCCTCAAGTTCTATCGACCACCGATACAACTCTACGCACGCTAATGCTTGCTTTACCTAGAACAAGTATGAAACTTCTTTGTAGGTGATAGGATAGTTTGCACGAATAGAACTAGAAGCACTTTGCGGGAAATAAAACTACGAGTAAATTGCAAGATAATAGAAGTTAGTTGTTTAGTAGAAAGCGTTTGTCAAACAAGAAGGTTATTTGTCCATAGGCAATTGATAACTAGACCGGTAATCATTCTTGCAATTTTACATGAGGGAGAGGCATGAGCTAACATACTTTCTCTACTTGGATCATATGCACTTATGATTGGAACTCTAGCAAGCATCCGCAACTAATAAATATCATTAAGGTAAAACCCAACCATAGCATTAAGTATCAAGTCCTCTTTACTCCCATATGCAACAACCCACCTACTCTTGTTTATGCTTCTGTCACTCAAGCTACCCACCATAGGCAAATCATGAACACATTGCAACACCCTACAGCGAGGACCCCTCACGTTTGCGCGATACGGAGGGCACCGAAGGACAGCACCATAATAAAATATACAATCATACCAACCACGACCATCAATTAGCCCATAGGACAAAGCGGATGTACTCAAACATCATAGGATAGCCATATATCATTGGGAAATAGTATATGGAGTTGACACCATGTTTAAGTAGAGATTACAGCGGGGAGAAGGGGAGTTACACCGCTACATAGAGGGGGAGAGAGTTGGTGTTGACGGCGGGAAGTTGTTGGAGTAGATCGCCGTCACGATGCTTGCCCCGGCAGCGTTCCGGTGCCACCGGGAGAGAGGGGGAGAGAGCCCCCCTCCTTCTTCTTCTTCCTTGGCCTCCCCCCTAGATGGGAGGAGAGTTCCCCCTCTGGTCCATGGCTGCCATGGCGGCGGAGGGGCAGGAGCCCCTCCTAGATTGAATCTCCCTCTCTGTTCTCATCTGTTTCACGTTCCTGTTTTCTGGCCGAAAACCGTTTCTTATATTCCCGGGGATCCGTAACTCCGATCGGGCTGAAATTTTGAGGGGATTTTTATCCAAAAATTAGCTTCCTTGCGCCCGAAGTAGATCTCCAACCGACGTACGAGGTGGGTAGCACCCACCAGGCCGCGGTTGGGCTCCCTGGTCGCGCCGTGATGTATCGTGGGGGCTGTGGGCCTCCGTTTGCGTTGATTCCACTTCTCAAAATCCACAAATATTCCAAAAAAATCTTCGTAAATTTTTATCGCGTTTGGACTTTGTTTGATATGGTAATTCTACGAAACAAAAAACATGCAACAAACAGGAACTGGCACTGGGCACTGGATCAATAGGTTAGTCCAATAAATCATATAAAATGTTGCCAAAAATATGTGAAAGTTGTATAATATCGGCATGAAACAATCAAAAATTATAGATACGACGGAACGTATCATTATGTTGTTGGTGCTGTCCTAGGACAAAGAGTTGATATGAAATTGAATGTTATCCATTATGCTAGTAAAACTCTAGACAGTGCCCAACGAAATTATGCTACTACTGAAAAAGAATTTTTAGCAGTTGTGTTTGCTTGTGATAAATTTAGATCCTATATTGTAGATTCCAAAGTCATTGTTCACACCGATCATGCTGCTATAAAATACCTTATGGAAAAGAAAGATGCTAAACCTACTCATTAGGTGGGTTCTCTTGCTCCAAGAATTTGACTTACACATCGTTGATAGGAAACGAGCTGAGAACCCCATAGCTGATAACTTATCTAGGTTAGAAAATATTCTTGATGACCCACTACCTATTGATGATAGTTTCCCTGACAAACAGCTAGCTGCAATAAGTGTCTCACACAACACACCTTGGTATGCTGATTATGCTAACTACATTGTCGCTAAATATATACCACCTAGTTTTACATATCAACAAAAGAAAAGATTCTTCTATGACTTGAGACATTACTTTTGGGATGACCCACATCTTTATAAAGAAGGAGTAGATGGTATTATTAGACGTTGTGTACCTGAGCATGAACAGGAATAAATCCTACGGAAATGTCATTCCGAAGCTTATGGAGGACATCATGCGGGAGACAAAACTTCTCACAAGGTATTTCAATCTGGTTTTTATTGGCATACTCTCTTCAAGGATGCTCATAAGTTTGTCTTGTCTTGTGATGAATGTCAAAGAATTGGTAACATCGGTAAGCGTCAAGAAATGCCTATGAATTATTCACTTGTTGTTGAACCATTTGACGTGTGGGGTTTTGATTATATGGGCCCTTTTCCTTCCTCTAACGGGTACACTCATATTTTAGTTGCGGTTGATTATGTCACTAAGTGGGTAGAAGCTATTCCAACTAGTTGTGCTGATCACCACACCTCCATTAAAATGCTTAAAGAGGTTATCTTTCCGAGGTTTGGAGTCCCTAGATATTTAATGACCGATGGTGGTTCACACTTTATTCATGGTGCTTTCCGTAAGATGCTTGCTAAATATGATGTTAACCATAGAATTGCATCACCCTATCATCCTCAATCTAGTGGTCAAGTAGAACCTAGCAATAGAGAAATAAAATTAATATTACAAAAAACTGTCAATAGGTCTCGTAAGAATTGGTCTAAGAAATTAGATGATGCACTTTGGGCCTATAGAACAGCTTATAAAAATCCTATGGGTATGTCTCCATATAAAATGGTGTATGGAAAAGCTTGTCATTTGCCTCTAGAACTAGAACACAAAGCATTTTGGGCAATTAAAGAACTCAATTATGATTTCAAACTTGCCGGTGAGAAGAGGCTGTTTGATATTAGCTCATTAGATGAATGGATAACCCAAGCATATGAAAATGCCAAGCTATTCAAAGAAAAAGTAAAAAAGATGGCATGACAAAAGAATCCAAAAGCGGGAATTCAAAATAGGAGATTATGTTCTTTTATTCAAATCTCGTTTAAGATTCTTTGCAGGAAAGCTTCTCTCCAAATGGGAAGGACCATATATTATTGAAGAGGTTTATCGTTCTGGAGCTATCAAGATTAATAACGCTGAAGGTACTAACCCGAAGGTGGTTAATGGCCAAAGAATTAAGCATTATATCTCAGGTACACCTATTAACGTTGAAAGTAATGTTATCCAAACCATGACACCGGAGGAACACATAAAAGAAATCTTCCGGAACACTCCACAATACTTAAAAATAGGAGGTACGTGATACGCTAAGTAAACGGACTCCGAAAAATCCACAAAAATATTTTCTGTTAGTTTTGGAATATTTTGGAATTTTAGGAATAAAAAATAAACCGGAAGGTGATCGAGGTGAGCATGATACACCAGGGCGTGCCAGGCACCCCTGGGCGCGCCCTGGTGGGTTGTGCCCACCTCGGATGCCTTCCCGACTCCGTTTTCCTTCCAAATACTTGTTTCCCAAGAATAAAAATTCTCTATATATACCCCCGACTGTTTTGATGACCGTATCGCAAAAAATCCTCTTTTCTTGTTTCTTGCTGTTTTCTCTCTAGATCTAGATCTCCATGGCTCCACCAAGCTCCTCCAAGGACAAGTTCTTCGAGAAGGTCATCAACCCATACTTGCCGGAGGTGATGAAGCACCCTCAAGCCATTGAGATGCGTGAGGGGGTGCTTCACATCCACGATGTTCAAGGACCTAAGAAGACCGGGAGCATGGAGGCTAGGCTTGAAGCGGTGGAGCGGGAAATCTTCAAGTGCCAGAAGATGGTGGAGGGTGGACTTAGTGCCAATCACTCCATGATCACGGAATTCACCTGTGATCAGACGGTGGATGGCCGGTACGTGAAGGACATCATCTCCACCCTCAACGAGCAAATTAATTTTCTGCAGAGCCAAGTTTATGATCTTCAAAACCAAGTTTTCGAATATGAAGCAAGATTTAAAGGTATGAGTTTAGCTGCCAGTTGCAGGACTTAGGGGACTCTTGCGTCAACTTATGATGGGGAGCCCTTGCCCTGGAAGCTGGAGGACAAGCATACTACATCATCACCACCACCTTCTTCAACACCTCCACCTTCTTCATCATCACCACCAAAGGAGACTTGAGTACATGGGTATGGGCACACCCCTTGGCTTAAGCCAAGCTTGGGGGAGGTGCCCCGGTATCGTATCACCACTACTTTTTATTCACCTTTACCTATTTTGGTTCTATCTCTAGTTTCCCTTTGCCTTAGTCAAATAAAAGTTTAGCGTGATCTATTTTCGTGTGTTAGTTTCGTGGTCTACCTATCTATGTAATCGAGTGAAAGTTATATAATAAAGTTTAGTTTGAGTTTTTGCTTCTCTACTTTCTTGTTGCAATCAAATAAATGAAAAGAATCATATGCTAATCTTAGGGTGAGTAATGACATCACATAAGGAAAAGTATAAGTAGTAAAATTTATTGGAGATTGACAAACATAGCATTGGTCAATGATGCAATTCATGAAAGAATTAATTAGGGAAGAGAATATTCACATGCAAATACACTATCTTGGACATCTTTTATGATTGTGAGCCCCCATCAAATATTATGTGTCAAAATTGTTGACGTTGGACAAGGAAGACAACGTAATGATTTATGTTTGTTCATATCCACATAGAAGTTATATTGTCATAGATCCTTTAACATGTGGTGCTTGCCCAATATCTTTGCTAGCCAAAAATTTCGCACTAAGTAGAGATACTACTTGTGCATCCAAAAACCCAAACCCAAACTCTTTCCTTGAGTGTCCACCATACCTACCTATGGATCGAGAAAGATCCTTCAAGTAAGTAGTCATCGGTGCAACAAGGCAATAAAAATTGCTCCTAAAAGTGTTTTGATCAATTAGTGTAAGAGAAAATTGAGCATTATACGAACTTATGATGGGAAAGAAATAAAAGCGACGGACTGCATAATAAAGGTTGCTATCATAGGGGGCAATATAGCGTGACGTTCTTTTACATTAAGGGATTGAGCATACAAACCAATGAGCGCATGACAACCTCTGCTTCCCTCTGCGAAGGGTGATGGGGATATGTACCTAGGGTAGGGTCGTAGGCCTGACCTACATACCTTACCCAAGGGCACTACCCTAGCGAATTTAAGGACTGCAAGGAAGTCTCCGACTGAAATCAACAAGACACGTGAGTCACTCGACAATATCCACTCGGAGGTTTCTCCTTCCACTCGACGGATTCTTTTCACTCGGGAGAACCAGAAGACAGTCGACCACAGAGGACCAGAAGCCACTCTAGGGAGGTGAATAGGCAAGCATTTGGCTGAACCATTAGTAGCATTTATTGCGTACGTTACCAGTAACGTTCATCTTTATAGCCACGATCGAACCCTTGGTTGCTGGGTATTGATGAGGGGCAACGCACTCTATATAAGCCACCCCTCCCCTCTGGCACAAGGGTTCGCACCCCCTGTAACACTGATATTCCACACGACAAGAAGCTCCTGAGCACCGAGACGTAGGGCTGTTACCTCCACGAGAGGGGCCTGAACTCGTACATCCGTGTGTACATCCTCGCCATAGCTAGGACTCTGCCCTCTCCTTTCGTACCCCTACCTTCTACTGTCAGGCTCGTTCCCACGACAGTTGGCGCCCACCGTGGGGCAGGCGTCTAAGCGACTTCCGGCGAGGTTGCATTTTTTTTCTCCTTCATCATGTCTTCCGACGGTGGTTTGTCCCTGGGCCGCGAGATCCGTCTCGGGGCGCTCACCTTCATCGCCGACGACTCGGCATGGCTCCAGGAAGCGCCTCTAGACGTTGCGGCGCTCCCGATCCGCGGGGCAGCGCACTTCCGCGCAGGCTCCTGCGGTGTTTTTCTCCTGCAGCCGTCAACTCCGTACTCGTCGGCTCTCCCCGCTGTTCGACGCCGCAAGCGATCCGGTCGATCGCGGCTCCAGCGCTGGGTGAAGCATGTGGCGGCTCGCCAAACTTCGTCTCCGTAGATTGCGGCTATCGAGCCCGCCGAGTCACTTCACGGCGTGTTCGACTCCGCGTCGGATCGGTCCGACGTTCCCTCCGAGTGTGAGAGCTGCAATCCTGCGGCGGAGGTTCTTATGGCTGGTTCACATCAGAGTCCGCCGCCTGGCCCGCCTGGCTTCGGCCGCAGCAGACGCGAAGCTGGTGGACCATCGAATGAGCAGCAGCGCCGTGATGAGGATGTTCTCCATACGCCCATCGTCGGTGCAACTGCCGAGGCCCAGGCCTTGGAGGCCACTCGCCTTCGACTCGAAGAGATGCAGAGGGCACTCGACGAGTGTACCCGACAGCGTCCACAACCTTCCAGTCGACGTCAAAGACACTTGTTTCCGAGTGGATCTCGCAACAACGTTGAGGTATTCCGTACTCCAGTTTTGAATGTTGCAGCCGCTGCTAAGATTGCCGATTCAATTCAGCCATCACGTTCAGAGGCTGGCAGAGGTTTGCAAAAGATCAGAGCGTTGCTTGAGGCAGCACAACAGCAGAATGCGGCTGTTTCTCAGTCGCAGAACAGGCTACACAGTAATTCACCCAGAGCAGAAACAGTTAAGTCGGCGCACAGCCCGGGGTCACCTCTGCATCACAGGGGCGGAGGTTACTGTGAGGATCAGCACCGAGATCAGGGGCGAGATCAGTTTGCTCCTCGCTATCACCGTGATGACCGCCGTCGAGTGCCTTCTCCTCCGCGGGGTGGTTCATACGTGCCCCGGCACTATGACGATAGGCGCTCGTTTGGCGATGAGCGGAATCCTGAGTTCGACGCGAGGAATGTCCTCGCATAGAGGCGGATCGACAGGGGCAGGGCAAACAAGGATGATTATGGTAGGGACTATCCGAGTGGAAGCAATGCCATTGTCTCTGGCCCCGAGTGTTTCAGCAGAGCCATTCGTTCTGCTGAGATTCCCCCCAACTTCAAGTTGGCGGCTGGAATAAGCAAGTTCTCCGGCGAGTCGAAGCCGGAAACATGGTTAGATGATTACCGAGTGGCTGTGCAGATTGGTGGAGGAAATGACAACGTAGCCATGAAGCATTTATCCTTGATGTTGGATGGTTCAGCCCGGGCGTGGCTGAATCGTTTAGCTCCCTCTAGCATCTATTGCTGGGAGGATCTGGCCCGAGTGTTCATCAGTACATTCGAGGGCACTTGCAAGCGTCCTGCGGGTTTGATCGATTTGCATCACTGTGTTCAGAAGCCCAATGAGTCCTTGAGAGATTATATTCAGCGTTGGTCCACTTTGCATCACACAGTGGAGAATGTTTCCGAGCACCAAGATGTTTGTGCTTTCAAGGCCGGTGTGAAGTACAGAGAGCTTTACCTGAAGTTTGGGCGAACAGGTGACATTTCTCTGAGCAAGATGATGGAGATTGCCACTCGGTACGCCAATGGCGAAGAAGAAGACCGCCTCCGTAGCGGCAAAGGAAAGGCAGTCGACAATGATGCTGGCGGCAATTCCAGTCGGAAGCAGAAGCGCAAAGCTGATGCTCCTGCTTAGGCAGAGGCTGCCACCCTAGCGGCACAAGGCAAAAATAAGGGGAAATCCAAAGCTCAGTTTACCCCCAAGAAGTCAAAGAATCAGTCCGGAACAGATATCCTAGATTTGCCGTGTGCAATCCACACGAAGAAAGGTGAGGAAGGCAATTTGATATTGCCTAAGCATACCACTCGACAGTGCCGTTTACTGATCCAGCAGTTCAAGGAAAGTCAGTCGAGTGAGAAAGCTCCTGAAAAGGAGGAGGATGAAGACAAAGAAGAGTTTCCAGAAGTCAATGCCACTCTGTTGATTTTTGCTGATGTAGAGAGCAAGAGTCAACTGAAAGTTATCAACAGAGAAGTCAACATGGCTATTCCTGCCACCCCCGCATACCTCAAGTGGTCTCAGACTGCCATTACATTCGACCAGTCAGACCACCCTGCTCATATTGCTACTCCCGGTCGGCAAGCGCTGGTGGTGGACCCGGTTGTGGGAGGCACTCGACTGCACAAAGTTCTGATGGATGGTGGGAGCGGCTTGAACATCTTGTATGCGGATACCCTAAAGGGGATGGGCATTCCGATGTCCCGACTCAGCGAAAGCAACATGCAGTTTCACGGAGTTATCCCTGGGAAAAAGGCCAAGTCACTCGACCAGATAGCATTGGATGTGGTGTTCGGCACCGACAAGAATTTTCGCAAAGAAAAATTGACGTTTGAAGTGGTGGACTTCCAGAGTGCATACCACGCCATCCTTGGCCGTCCGGCTTATGCCCGTTTCATGGCCCGTCCATGCTACGTATATCTCAAGTTGAAGATGCCCGGGCCCAAGGGTGTGATCACAGTCACTGGCAATCGACAGAGGGCTGAGGAGTGCCTTCAGCAGGGCTCCAAAATTGTCGATCATCAGATGGCTGTGGTCGAGTTGGATGAGTACAAGAAGAGTGCCGATCCTGCCGATCTGCTGCGTGCTAAGAAGCCCACTTCTGAGTCAGCTTTCCAGTCAGCAGGCGAAGTGAAGAAAGTGAAAATTCACCCGACAGATCCAACGGCTGCCCCGACCAACATTTCAACGACACTCGACAGCAAATAGGAAACCGAGCTCATCCAGTTCCTCCGTGAGAACTGGGACATCTTCGCATGGAAGCCTGCTGACATGCCGGGTGTACCCAGGGAACTGGCTGAGCACCAACTGAGAGTCGATCCGAAGGCCAAGCCTGTGAAAGAGTACTTGCGTCGGTCGGCAGCAGAGAAGCGGAAGGCAATCGGCGAGGAGGTGGCTCGTCTCTTGGCGGCTAAGTTCATACGCGAGATTTACCACTCCGAGTGGCTCTCGAACGTAGTTATGGTCCCCAAGAAGGATAAGTCTCTCCGCATGTGTATTGACTTCAAACATATCAATCGGGTCTGCCCGAAAGATTATTTTCCGCTCCCCCGCATCGACCAGATTGTCGATTCGACTGCGGGGTGCGAGCGTTTATCTTTTCTTGATGCGTACTCTGGTTACCATCAGATCCGTCTGTTTGGTACGGATGAAATAAAGACAGCCTTGATCACCCCATTCGGGTGTTTTTGTTATATCACCATGCCTTTTGGTTTGAAAAATGCTGGCGCTACTTTCATGCGCATGATTCAAAAATGTTTGCTTGATCAAATCCCTCGGAATGTTGAAGCATACATGGATGATATCGTCGTCAAGTCTCGCAAAGGTTCTGACCTGCTGTCTGACTTGGCTGAAACATTCGCCAACCTGAGGAGGTATGATATCAAGTTAAATCCGACTAAGTGCACTTTCGGTGTTCCTGGTGGCAAGTTACTCGGTTTTCTCGTTTCCGAACAAGGAATCGACGTCAATCCTGAAAAGATCAGTGCTATTACCCGAATGAAGAGCCCTGAGCGTGTGCACGATGTCCAGAAGCTCACAGGTTGCCTGGCGGTGTTGAGTCGATTCATTTCTCGTCTCGGTGAGAAGGCATTGCCTTTGTACCGACTGATGAAGAAGTCTGATATGTTCGAGTGGACTCCAGAAGCTGAAGCAGCGTTTGTCGAGCTCAAAGCCCTGCTTTCCACCCAGCCGGTGCTTGCTGCTCCGCACAGCAAAGAGCCCTTGCTCCTGTACATCGCGGCCACTAATCAGGTCGTTAGTACAGTTCTCACTGTCGAGCGGGAAGAGGAAGGTAAAGCTTACAAGGTCCAGTGTCCTGTTTATTACATTTCTGAAGTGTTGACTCCTTCAAAGCAAAGGTACCCACATTACCAGAAGCTCGTATATGGTATATATCTGTCAGCAAAGAAGGTGGCACACTACTTGCAAGATCACTCAATTTCAGTCGTCAGTGATGCTCCATTGTCTGAGATCCTCAACAATCGAGATGCGACTGGTCGAGTGGCCAAATGGGCTATTGAGCTCCTCTACTTTGATATCAAGTTTGAAGCAAAAAAGGCGACCATGTTCTTTGACGGATCGAAGATGCTGAATGGGTCTGGTGCTGGTGTGGTATTGGTGTCCCCAAAAGGCGACAAACTCAGTTATGTCCTATAGATTCACTTTGATTCCTCCAACAATGAAGCTGAATATGAAGCACTCCTGTACGGGTTGCGTATGGCCATCTCACTCGGCGTCCGACGCCTGATGGTATACGGCGACTCCGATTTGGTAGTCAATCAGGTGATGAAAGAGTGGGATGTCAGGAACCCTGCTATGACTGGATACTGTAATGCAGTAAGAAAGCTTGAGAAGAAGTTCGAAGGTTTGGAACTCCATCATGTTCCTCGAGTGAAGAATCAGGCAGCTGATGAGCTAGCAAAAATTGGATCCACTCGGAAGCCTGTCCCCAGTAATGTGTTTCTCGAGCACCTACATTCTCCTTTGGTGCAGGAAGATCCCTTCACTGAGGAGCCCCCGCAAGCAAAGAGTGCCTCTGATCCGACTGAAGTTGACGTCCCAGCAGTCATTGATCTGGTCATGGAGATTTTAGTTATCATGCCCGACTGGACAGTACCTTATATTGCATATATTCTGAGGCGAGAACTCCCAGATGACGAAGATGAAGCTCGATAGATAGTCCGCAGATCCAAGGCCTTTACTGTTATGGATGGACAACTCTACAGAGAAAGTGTAACTGGCGTGACTCAGCGGTGTATTTCTCCTGAAGAAGGTCGACTGATTTTGGAGGAGATTCACTCGGGAACTTGTGGTCATCATGCGCCCTCTAGGACGATTGTTGCCAAAGCATACCGAGCTGGTTTCTTCTGGCCGCGCACCAACGAGATGGCTAAGGAGATTGTTGATCACTGTGAAGGATGCCAGTTCTATTCAAACTTGTCGCACAAGCTTGCATCCGCCTTGAAGACTATTCCACTCGTCTGGCCGTTTGCTATTTGGGGTTTGGATATGGTCGGACCCCTTCGAACAGGCCAGAGTGGATTTACTCACTTGCTTGTAGCAGTCGACAAGTTCACTAAGTGGATTGAAGCTAAACCCATTAAGAAGCTGAACTCCCGCACTGCTATCAAATTCATGAAAGAGGTAACATTCCGGTATGGAGTTCCCCACAGTATCATTACAGACAATGGCTCCAACTTTGACTCGGAAGAGTTCAGACACTTTTGCTCCTCTCAAGGCACTCGGGTGGATTACGCATCCGTTGCGCACCCCCAGACTAACGGTCAAGCTGAGCGAGCGAATGGCCTAATCCTTCAAGGGCTGAAGCCTCGACTCATGCGAGATCTTGATCATGAAGCTAGAGCTTGGGTCACTGAATTGCCGTCTGTTCTTTGGGGCTTGAGGACGACTCCTAACCGGTCGACTGGACGCACTCCTTTCTTCATGGTGTATGGAGCTGAAGCCGTTTTGCCAAGTGATGTCCTTCATAATTCCCCCCGAGTAGACCTTTACTCCGAGGCTGAGGCTGAGCAGGCACGTCAAGACGGTGTAGATCTCCTGGAAGAAGAACGCGAGATGGCTTTGATTCGGTCGACTGTATATCAGCAAGATCTGCGCCGCTTCCATGCGAGGCACGTCAAGAGTCGGTCGTTTCATGAAGGTGATCTTGTGCTCCGAGTGGATCAGCAGCGACCTCACAAGCTGGCCCCAACGTGGGAAGGCCCTTTCATCGTCACCAAAGTACTGAACAATGGAGCCTACCACCTCTTCAACCTCAAGAAGAATATTGACGAGCCACGCGCCTGGAACGCGGATTTGCTTCGACGTTTTTATACTTAACGGCTGAGTTGTTTTGATGTAATAAGAGTACTCCAGAAAATTTCGTTTGTTAAAGTTATGACTCCTGCAGTCTATTGTCGATTCCGATCGCGCAATTTCGTATTCAAAAAATACTCCAAGTGATGAGCGATCCTCTCTCTCGGGGGCTTAGCTGCGAACCAGTTTTCGCCTAAGTTAAAAACCCTTCCGAGTGGATAGTATTCCATTCACTCGGAAACTTAGCTGCGAACCAGTCTTCGTCTAAGTTCAAAACTACTCCGAGTGACGAGCGATCCTCTCACTCGGGAGCTTTCCTGCGAACCAGTTTTCGCCTAAGTTAAAAACCTTTCCGAGTGGATAGTATTCCATCCACTCGGAAACTTAGCTGCGAGCCAGCTTTCGCCTAAGTTAAAAATCCTTTCGAGTGGATAGTATTCCATTCACTCGGAAACTTAGCTGCGAACCAGTTTTCGCCTAAGTCTGAAATTCTTCCGAATGCTGAACATCCTTTCCGTTCGGGAGCAAAATGAATTCAGTTAAACAAAGGATTGACAGCAAAATGCAGATAAATCCAAAGTTTCTAGCGCGGATAAAAGTTGTTCGCGCAAACGAAAGTACTCAGGCCCAAGGCCTGAACGAAGTTTTAATCGGTTACACCATCACTCGGCATACCGAGGCGAATAAAGTTTTAACTGCGAGCAAAGTATTTTTCAAGCACCAGTGGGGCTTGCGGGCTCGACCAAGGTGTCTAGATCAATCCCGTCAGCAATCCGAGTGGCTGCTTCGATGAAGGTCTCCATGAAGTCTTCAAATTGAAGTTTCTTTGTGTTGATCACTCAGAGAGCCTTCAGTTTGTCCTCCCTGGCCTCCTTGCAATGAACCCGGACGAGTGAAAGTGCCACATCAGCACCGCAGCGAGCGGCAGATTTCTTCCATGCCTGCACTCGACCAGGGATCTCATTGAGGCGGATCATCATCGACTCGAGGTCAGTCTGGAGGGAGTCTTCTGGCCACATTTCTTTGTCAACCTTCTCCAGCACAGCTCTCAGTCGAGTGATATATCCTTGGACACCCCTGAGGCAAGCTTCAAGTCGAAACATGTCCATGGCCACGGCGTCCCCGACGAGTGACTTGGTGGGATCCAGATTTGGCTCGATCTCCTCAGTTTCCTTTTCAAAATCTTGACAGAATTCTGCGCGAAGAGAAAATGAAAAGATGGTCACACTGCTGTTCTGAAGAAATCAAAGAAATTCACTCGACGGAAGAAGTTACCTTCTAGCATGCCAAACATCTTCTTCGTGAAATCTCCTAAGTATTTTTCCAGAGCGCTCCTTCTCTTGGTCTGCAGCTCAAGCTTTTTGATCCAATCGGCCCGTTCTTGCTTGAGTTTGGTGTTCTCTTGTTCCAATTTGCTGGCTGTGGCGAGCTTCTTCTCAGCAGCTTCAGTTTTCTCCTTCACCACCTTCTGAGCATCAGTGAGTGCCTTATCTTTGTCCTCCAGCGCCTTCTTCATGGTATCTAAAGAAATAGCATTGTTGAGTCGCGCTTGGAGTCGGCGGTTCTCATCACGTACGTCTGTTCGAGTGGATACACTCGGTTCAAAGGATGGAAGATGGAAATGATAGCACAGCTGGCTGACAAAAATTACCTTCCAAGGTCTTCAACTCAGTCTGCGCACGCTCCAGGTTGTTCTTGGTGACCTCCAGATCCACCTGAAGTTGATTCTTCTCCTTCTCCAAGTCGACGTACTTGGTCCCAAGCTCACAGGCTTTCTGAAATCAGCAAAGAAGTGGTTCAATTGACATGAATATTTCTCTACTCCCGAGTGGAAAGGTACAAGTTCAGTCGACTGGAAGGCGGCCCGCTGCCCCACCCCACACCCCTATACAGCGTCATATCATGGTTGATGGAAATGATGTCCATGAAACCTGCAGAATAGTTCTTAAGACTACTGCTCATCGTAAACGATCGACAGTAGTCTCGGGGACTACACCCAGTGGGTGCACTCAGCGTGCCCCCACTGGACCAGAGATTACTCGACCAGGTCTGACCTGTCCGAGTATAAAAAAAGGAGCAAACAAGCGAACATCGTCTCTATCAGACCCCCGCCGATGCAAGCACTCGACGGCGGTCTCGGGGACTACACCCAGTGGGTGCACTCAGCGTGCCCCCACTGGACTTACTTTCACTCGACCAGGTCCGTCCTGTCGAGTAACAAGCAACTTTCAAAAAGATTGTCTCTATCAGACCCCCGCCGGTGCAAGCACTCGACGGGGATCTCGGGGACTACACCCAGTGGGTGCACTCAGCGTGCCCCCACTGGACCAAGAACCTACTCGACTAAGACCTGATCTATTCGAGAAGAGGGCAAGCAAGTATGCATCTGAGGAAAACACCCAGTGGGTGTAAAGTCAAGATGGGACAAGATGGACAGGAATTCAATCGGAAACGAACTTACAATCGCACTTACTCGGACATTGGCTTGAAGCGCTGAACTGGCATCATAGGCTAACTTGCTGGCCTCATACGCCTCCTTCTTTCGCAGCATCATTTGCCCAGCCTGGATCATGGCTTCTTTGGCAGCTCCAGTCTGGTCTTCTGGGACGTGGTATAGAGGGTATGCAGGCGCCAGCTGAGTCGTTGCTGCAGTTGAGGTCACAAGAGGTGCTTGAGGTTGCCCAGTCGGCGCTGAAACCACGAGAGTTGAAGTCGCTGGTGGAGCACTCGACAGGGGAACCACATGATCAGTTCTAGCTCGGGAACAATCACCAAGCTCTTGAGAGGACTCAATAGTCGATCTACGTGGCGCCTGCCCTGATGACGTTCTCCGAGTGCGTACGCGCGGAGCGTCCAAGGTCACGACTTCATCTTCTGCTCCCTGTCGTGGCTCTTCATCGTCTTCCAATTGGATGAGGTCGTCAACTGTCAATCGACAACGTTGGCTTATTCATTCGACGAATTACCTTCGAAAAATCAGACTACAATGAAGGTTTATTATACCTCGTTGAGAGGTGGCCGCGTCAGGAGTGTCCACTTCCATGTGATCCCCCTCATCCCGCAGAGGCGACGTCACCGAGGTAGTAGCTTTGGAGAATAAATTTCACTCGGTTAGCAAAGACATGAAGTTCCGCAACAACAGAATAAGGAAAATAAACACTCACGTTGAGGCGACAGGCACATCGATCTTCATACGGGGCAGAGCCTTCCGGGGCTTTGGTGCGTCCGGCCTGGGCTGTTTCGCAGCTTTTTCAGTCGACCCAGGTGTCGCGGCACGGTCGCGCTTCGGGTTCCTGGTGCTTGACACAAAAGTTTTGCTTGGAGCGGCCTCCGGGTCTTCACGTTGCTTGGCACGACGCTCGATGCGTGGAGGAGCCTGGGCCTCTACCTCACCTTCCTCTAGGTCGTCCTCGCTGCCCTCGCTGTCATCGGCGTAATCGACGTCAGCGCTGCCGTCTGTGCTCCCTTCTTCGTCATCGGGCTGCTCTCCATTCAGCACGGGCAAATACATATTCGTAAACTCCTGCAAGATACAAGTTGTACAGTCAGTCGACCGGAGACTCAATGACTCGACGAAATATGAAAGCACTCGACAGAGATGTAGCTTACCAGATTCGTTGGTGGGTTCAAAGCAGAGAAGGGCAAGATTTGCTTGGCTCCCAGAGGGTTATCACAGGCTCCAATGATGCTTCTAAGCCACTGAGCAACAGTCTCGTCGGAGACTTCCTCTGGATGTGTCCGAGTGGTATCTTCGGGTCCCGAATAGTGCCACATAGTGTGAACTCTGGCTTGAAGAGGCTGGATTCGTCGACTGAGAAATGCCTCAAGGAGATCCATACCAGTCACTCCGCCGCGGATCAGATCAACTACTGCGTTCACTAAAATCCCTACTTGGACTTGCTCTCCCTTTGTCACGTTCAGTGTTCTCGGAGTGGTAGGTCGATCCAATGTGAAGGGGGGAAGGCCAGTCAACATATTGGGCGATGCTACATCTTTGCAGTAAAACCATGTCGACTGCCAGCCCCGAACAGATTCAGGGAAAGTCATCGACGGATACGCACTCCTGCCCCTCTTCTGGATCCCCAAACCACCACATAGCTAGATGACATGGGTCTTACTATCGCTGGGGTTGGCCTTTTTGACGCATTGGGACCGGACAGTGAATATGTGTTTGAACAAACCCCAATGAGGAGAGCAACCCAAGAAACACTCGCACAAGGTGTTGAAAGTGGCAAGGTACGAAATAGTATTCGGAGGAAAATGGTGGAGCTGCACCCCAAAAAAGTTCAGAAACCCACGGACGAATGGATGAGGGGGCATGGAAAAACCTCGTTCCACGTGGGTGAGGAGGAGAACTTGCTCCCCTTCGCGCGGCTCCGGCTCGACCTCCCCCTCCGACAGCCTCCACGAGCCTTCGGTTACGAGCCCGTCGGCGACGAGGTTCTCGACGTCCCCCGTCGTGACCGTCGACGGGAGAAAATCTCCCTGGATCCACCCCGGCGGCGCCGTGAATCGGGCGCCCGACGGCTTCTTCGCTTTGGCTCCTCCCTTCTTGGCGCGCTCGGCCTTCTCGGTCTTCCCCTTCGTCATCGCGGCGGCGGTTGTCGAGGTGGAGCAGAGCAGCGCGCTTGGAACAGGGGAGGCGGAGAGAAAGAGGAGATTTGGAGGAGAAGTACTGTACCGGCCCGGTGCTGTCACGTCTTATATCTGCCCGAGTGAGTCGCTGACCTACGGGCCCGCCAGATCTCTGGATATCCCGATTTCAGAGGAGGAGCGGTACGTGGCGGTAATGGCGGCACAAAAATCGAGGCGTCGTACCCCCACTTGCCCCATTCGTTGCGTCATCATCGTGCACCGCGCGCTTACCCAATTTTCGAATCCCGTGAAATCCGGGCCTGACGAAGCGACCCGTCGCATCAGAAGACCCTGCTGACCACTCGGACCTGATTCCGTGCTCAACTTCACTCGGACACATTTCAAGACAGAATCGATCAGGGTGAATGACAAAGATTCCAATCGACGCAGACTTCTATGAAGCCCTAAAATGCATTCGGAATTTTTGTGTCTCATCAGAACCTGCATCGATCCCTTTTTCACTCGAACCCCGATCCATTCGGAGGCTAATGATGGGGATATGTACCTAGGGTAGGGTCATAGGCTTGACCTACATACCTTACCCAAGGGCAACGCACTCTATATAAGCCACCCCTCCCCTCTGGCACAAGGGTTCGCACCCCCTGTAACACTGATATTCCACACGACAAGAAGCTCCTGAGCACCGAGACGTAGGGCTGTTACCTCCACGAGAGGGGCCTGAACTCGTACATCCATGTGTACATCCTCGACGTAGCTAGGACTCTGCCGTCTACTTTCGTACCCCTACCTTCTACTGTCAGGCTCGTTCCCACGACAAAGGGCCTATCTTTTACTTTTATGCACTTACTTTTATGCAAGATTCAAAGTATTCTTCTCTATTCCTTTTTACTTTTTCCTTTGCAAGCATCATGTGGTGAGGAATGATCTAGGCACATATATCCAGTTGGATATGGGTGGGCATGAGTTATTATTGTTGACATCACCCTTGAGGTGAGTGAGTTGGGAGGCAAAACTATAAGCCCCTATCTTCCTATGTGTCTGGTTGAAACTTTTTGTTCATGGGTATGCCGTGAGCGTTAGCAATCATAGAAGACTAAATGATAGTTGACTATGTGGACTTGCCAAAAGGCTCCGACATGAGACCCTTCCAGAAAATATGATGAATTGTAGTTGCAAAGTTGACTGAGAACATAGTTTGTTGGTTTCCAATAAGGTTTATGCTTCATACTTCTATGTTGTGATGAATTGTTACTTGCTCATGAGAAGCCTTATGATAAAAATATATTGAAATAAGTTCTTATGTTAGAGTTTGTTGCTGTTATGTTAATAAGCATGATGCTTCTATGTCCGTATTTTGTTTTTATCGACACCTCTCTCTCAAACCATGTGGACATGCTTTTCGATATCGGCTTTCGCTCGAAGACAAGCGAGGTCTAAGCTTGGGGGAGTTGATACGTCCATTTTGCATCATGATTTCCTACTGTTATTTACTTTGTTTTGTTGAATAATAATGCTTTGGGGAGTGATTCTAATGCCTTTTCTCTCATAATATGCAAGGTTTACACAAAGAGGGAGAATACCGGCAGCTGGAGTTCTGGACCCAAGAAAAGCAAGTCAGAGATACCTATTCTGCACAACTCCAATGAAGCTGGAAATTTATGGAGATTATTTTTGTATTTAATAAAAATTACTGGAGCTGAAAACTACCGGAGGAGGGCCCCCAGGTGGGCACAACCCACCAGGGCGCGCCAGGCCCCCCTGGGCGCGCCCTGGTGTATCGTGCCCAGCCTGGCCTGCTTCCGGTGCCCATCTTCTGGTATAAATTCCCAAAAAACCTAAAAAAATTAGGAGGAGGAATTTCGGGATGAAGCGTCGCCGCCTCGAGGCGGAACTTGGGCAGGAGCACTTTTGCCCTCCGGCGGAGCGATTCCGCCGGGGGAACTTCCCTCCCGGAGGGGGAAATCGAAGCTATCGTCATCACCAACACCCCTCTCATCTTTGGGAGGCCAATATTCATCAACATATTCAACAACACCATCTCCTCTCAAACCCTAGTTCATCTCTTGTGTTCAATCTTTGTACCAGAACCTCAGATTGGTACCTGTGGGTGACTAGTAGTGTTGATTACCTTGAGTAGTTGATTACTATATGGTTTATTTGGTGGAAGATTATATGTTCAGATCCATTATGCTATTCATTACTCCTTTGATCTTGAGCATGTTTATTATTTGTGAGTAGTTACCTTTGTTCTTGAGGTCATGGGAGAAGTCATGTTGCGAGTAATCATGTGAATTTGATATGTGTTCGATATTTTGATGATATGTATGTTGTGATTCCCTTAGTGGTGTCATGTGAACGTCGACTACATGACACTTCACCATTCATGGGCCTAAGGGAATGCATTGTGGAGTAGTTATTAGATGATGGGTTGCTAGAGTGACAGAAGCTTAAACCCTAGTTTATGCGCTACTTCGTAAGGGGCTGATTTGGATCCACATGTTTAATGCTATGGTTAGACTTTGTCTTAATACTTTTCTCGTAGTTGCGGATGCTTGCGAGGGGGTTAATCATAAGTAGGTTGTTAGTTCAAGTAAGAACAACACCTTAGCACCGGTCCACCCACATTTCAAATTATCAAAGTAGCGAACACGAATCAAACCAACATGGTAAAATTGACTAGACAAAATTCCCGTGTACCCTCAAGAACACTTTGCCTATTACTAGTGATTGTTCTGGCCTGTCCTTTGCCTCAAAAGGATTGGGATACCTTGCTGCACCTTGTTTACCGTTACCGTTACTTGCTCGTTACAAATTTCCTTGCTATCAAACTATCTATTACCTACAATTTCAGTGCCTGCAGAAATTACCTTGCTGAAAACCGCTTGTCATTTCCTTCTGCTCCTCGTTGGGTTCGACACTCTTACTTATCGAAAGGACTATGATTGATCCCCTATACTTGTGGGTCATCATTGCTGGGCATTGAGTCTTACTCAACTTCACACCTTGCAGGACAGGCAAGAACCCTTTCTTGGACTGATCCATTTTGAACTTCTTCAAAACCTTATCAAGGTATGTGCTCTGTGAAAGTTCTATTAAGCGTCTTGATCTATCTCTATAGATCTTGATGCCTAATATGTAAGCAGCTTCTCCGAGGTCTTTCATTGAAAAACTCTTGTTCAAATATATATTCATGCTTTCCAAAAGTTCTATATTGTTTCCAGTCAGCAATATGTCATCCACATATAATATTAGAAACGCTATAGAGCTTCCGCTCACTTTATTGTAAATACAAGCTTCTCCATAAACTTGTATGAACCCAAACGCTTTGATCACCTCATCAAAGCGAAGATTCCAACTCCAAGATGCCTGCACCAGTCCATAAATGGATCGCTGGAGCTTGCATACTTTGTCAGCATTTTTAGGATCGGCAAAACCTTCATCATATACAACTCTTCCTTAAGGAAACCATTAAGGAACGTTGTTTTGACATCCATCTGCCAGATCTCATAATAAAAAATGCAGCAATTGCTAACATAATCCTGACGGACTTAAGCATTGCCACGGGAGAGAAAGTCTCATCGTAGTCAACTCCTTGAACTTGTGAAAACCCTTTTGCAACAAGTCGAGCTTTATAGACGGTGACATTACTGTCCGCTCCGTCTTTTTCTTAAGGGTTTTTTACATCAGTGCCCTTTGTTCCTTAGTTGTACTCATTCATCCCCACGCTCTTAACTTTTGCTCACTTTTCCGCACTCCCTTGTCCGAAACCCTCAGAAATGGTCACAACGAAGGATGCCGTCGGGTCAATGGTTTGACCGTTAACCCTGACGAGTGGGGCCGTGTTGGAACGGCTCCTCCTTTGCCCATTTTGACGTGTGGGGCCGCATTGAGACACGTTGGATGGGCTTGTCTGAACCTCGAGTTCGAGCCCTACAGCACCGCGTCGCTCCGCCCCCTCCGCCGCCGTGCTCCGCCCCCTCCGCCGCCTGATATATCTTCAACGTATCTACTTTTCCTCACCCTTTTGCCCTTGTTTTGGACTCTAATTTGCATGATTTGAATGGAACTAACCCGGACTGACGCTGTTTTCAGCAGAACTACCATGGTGTTGTTTTTGTGCAGAAATAAAAGTTCTCGGAATGGAACGAAACTTTTTGGAGAATTATTTCAGAATATATGTGAATTATTGGAGCCAAAATCCACCGAAGAGGGGGGCCAGGGTGGCCAGCACCCACCAGGGCGCGCCAGGCCCCCTGGGCGCGCCCTGGTGGGTTGTGCCCACCTCGTGGCCCCACTGACCCTAATTCTACCACTATAAATTCCTATTTTTGGAGAAAAAAATCAGAGAGAAAGTTTCATCGCGTTTTACGATACGGAGCCGCCGCCACCTCCTGTTCTTCATCGGGAGGCCAGATCTGGAGCCCGTTTGGGGCTCCGGAGAGGGGAATCTTCGGTCTTCGTCATCATGAACCTTTCTCCATCGCCAATTCCATGATGCTCCCCACCGGGAGTGAGTAATTTCTTCGTAGGCTTGCTGGTCGGTGAGGATTTGGATGAGATTCATCATGTAATCGAGTTAGTTTTGTTAGGGCTTGATCCCTAGTATCCACTATGTTCTGAGATTGATGTTGCTATGACTTTGCTATGCCTAATGCTTGTCACTAGGGCCCGAGTGCCATGATTTCAGATCTGAACCGTTTATGTTATCACCTTTATATCTATGTTCTTGATCCAATCTTGCCTAGTCATATGCACCTATTACGTGTTATGATCCGTCAACCCCATAGTGACAATATTTGGGATACTTCGCGGTGATGACCGTAGTTTGAGGAGTTCATGTATTCAGCATGTGTTAATGCTTTGTTCCTGTTCTCTATTAAAAGGACGCCTTAATATCCCTTAGTTTCCTTATGGACCCCGCTACCACGGGAGGGTAGGACAAAAGATGTCATGCAAGTTCTTTTCCATAAGCATGTATGACTATTTACGGAATACATGCCTACATTACATTGATGAACTAGAGCTAGTTCTGTATCGCCCTAGGTTATGGCTGTTACATGACGAATATCATCCAACGAGTTACCGATCCAGTGCCTACGAGTTTTCCACTTATTGTTCTTGCTAAGTTACTATTGCTGCTGCTGCTATTCCAACTGCTACAAAACTATTGCTACTACTGTTACCGCTACTATTACTGTCACTGTTGCTATCAACTTATCATATTACTGTGCTACTGATCACTTTGCTGCAGATATTTAATGTCCAGGTGTGGTTGAATTGACAACTCAACTGCTAATACTCTCAAGTATTCTTTGGCTCCCCTTGTGTCGAATCTATAAATTTGGGTTGAATACTCTACCCTCGAAAACTGTTGCGATCCCCTATACTTGTGGGTTATCAAGACCTTTTTCTGGCGCCGTTGCCGGGGAGCATAGCAATATTTGTTGAGTCACTTGGGATTTATATCAATTTATCACTATGAAGAATCTGAAGGATCCAAAGACCAAGATTTTTTCCTCTAAGACGAGGGGAGGTAAGGAACTGCCATCACACTCTGCACTTGATTCACCTTCTGTTTTGAGTAAGCTTGCAACACCACCCCATGGTAGTAATCCTGATATGTCGCAAGTTATTGATGATGCTACCTCTGCTATGAATGATGCTTATGATAATGCTAGTACCATGCTTGATGATAATGTGCCACTAGGAGAATTTCTTGATGAACAAATTGCTAGAGCTAAAGAGAATGAAACTACTGAAACTGATGAGATTGCTAAAACTGATGAAGCATGTGAAACTGATGATGACTATGAAACACCTACTAGTCCTGGCTCTCCTAAGTTTGAAATGCCTAAGATACCTGAAGGTTATGTTATGGACGAAGAGATAACTAGAGAAATTCTTTCTTGCAAGGATAGAAACGATCTTAAGGAATTGCAACGCAAGTATAAGGAAAAGACTTTGAATGCTAGAATGAAATGTGATCCTAAGTTTGCTACTTCACCTATCTTTGTTACCGATAAGGATTATGAATTCTCTGTCGACCCAGAGTTAATTACTTTGGTTGAATCTGATCCTTTCCATGGCTATGAAACTGAAACTGTAGTGGCACACCTTACTAAGTTGAATGATATAGCCACACTCTTTGCTCATGATGAGAAGATTGGCTACTATTATATCCTTAAGTTATTTCCATTCTCATTAAAGGGTGATGCTAAGACATGGTACAATACTCTTACTCCTGGTTGTGTGCGTAGTTCCCAGGATATGATTTACCACTTCTCTGAAAAATATTTTCCTGCTCATAAGAAACAAGCTGCCTTACAGGAAATATTTACCTTTGTGCAAATTGAAGAAGAGAGTCTCCCACAAGCTTGGGGGAGGCTTCTCCAGTTGCTTAATGCTTTGCCTGATCATCCTCTCAAGAAAAATGAAATACTTGATATCTTTTATAATGGACTAACCGATGCTTCTAGGGATTTCCTAGATAGTTGTGATGGTTGTATTTTCAGGGATCGAACCGTTGAACAAGCTGAGGAATTATTGAATAACATATTGAAGAATTATGATGATTGGACTCTTCCTGAAACACCGCCTAAACCCACTCCAAAGAAGAGGGGTATCTTATTTCTCAGTCCTGAAGATATGCAAGAGGCAAAGAAATCTATGAAAGAAAAAGGTATTAAAGTCGAGGATGTTAAGAATTTGCCACCTATTGAAGAAATACATGGCCTTGACACACCACCACCTCCATAGGTGGTAGAGGTAAATTCTTTACTAAAGTTTGATGAAGGTGATATCCCTCACAATAAACATCCTAGTCAATGCTTATATGAGTTTGACAACTATATTATGAAGCAAGATCATTTCAATGCACATGTTCTGACACAATTGAAATATAATTCTGATATGATTGCTCGCTTGAGTGACTTGCTATTTAGAATTAGTAATGATGTTAGAGGTGTAGGAAAGCATGCCTCTATGGTTCAAACTCAGTTAGAACAAGTTGCTAAGTCTCAAAAAGAATTGCTTGATGAAATGAATAATAATATGCATGATTTTGCTGCTAGAGTAGTAACTAGAGGAGGTAGAATGACCCAAGAACCACTCTATCCTGAGGGTCATCCTAAAAGAATTGAACAAGATTCTCAGAGAATTAATCCTGATGCACCTAGTCCTTCTAAGAAGAAAAAGAAAAAGAAACATGATAGGACTTTGCATACCTCTAGTGAACCTGAGACACAAAAACCTCCTGATAATAATGATGTCTCTATTTCTGATGCTGAAACTCAATCTGGTAGTGAACATTCACCTAGTGATAATGAAAATGATAATGATGATGTTCACGATGATGCTCAACTTAGTAATGATAAAGAATCAGATAATGATGTTGAAATAGAGCCTGCTCCTGATCTTGATAACCCACAACCTAAAAATAAACGCTATGATAAAAGAGACTTTGTGGCTAGGAAACATGGTAAAGAAAGAGAGCCATGGGTTCAAAAACCCATGCCCTTTCCACCTAAGCCATCTAAGAAAAAGGATGATGAAGAATTTGAGCGCTTTGCTGAAATGATTAGGCCAGTCTTTTTGCGTACCCGCTTAACCGATATCCTAAAGATGGCCCCTTATGCAAAGTATATGAAAGACATCATCAGAAATAAAAGAAAGATACCTAAAGCTGAAATCTCCACCATGCTTGCTAATTATTCTTTTAAGGATGGAGTACCTAAAAAACTCGGAGATCCTGGAATACCAACTATACCTTGCTCCATTAAGAGAAACTATGTCAAAACTGCCTTGTGTGATTTGGGAGCCGGTGTTAGTGTTATGCCTTTCTCCTTATATAAAAGACTTGATTTGAATAAACTCACACCTACCGAGATATCATTGCAAATGGCTGACAAATCAACGGCCATATCTATCTGTATTTGTGAAGATGTGCCTGTTGTTGTTGCAAATGTTACTATCTTAACGGACTTTGTTATTCTTGAGATGCCCGAGGACGACAACATGTCGATTATCCTTGGTAGACCCTTTCTGAATACTGCAGGGGCTGTTATTGATTGCAATTAAAGCAAAGTCACTTTTCATATCAATGGTAATGAGCATACGGTGCACTTTCCGAAGAAACAATTCCAAGTGAATGGTATAAATGTTATTGAAGAATCTCCGACCATCACTATCGGAAGTTTTCAATTACCTCTTCCTACTGCCAAAAAAAAATATGATATACTTATTGTCGGGGATATGCACATCCCCATTGAGGTAACTTAGTGTTTTACAAAAGTTCTTCGGTTTCATGCTAATTGGAAGTGGTTGTTAATAAGACTTGATCAACCTTATTAATGAATCATTTTTGAGAGGTATGAAGTCGATGAATCTAGTAAGCACAACTCTCTGCTCCCACCTTTATTTTCTGTTTTAGATAGTCAAATAAAATAAAATATCATGTTTATCCTATTTTCTGTTTTCTCCGTGCAATAAAAAATGACCCAAAAATAAAAGTTCTCAGAATGCCCTGAAAATTTAACACGATTTTTTTCCGATTATTTCTGAATTTCTGATGCAAATAATACCAGAGGGGGGGTGCACCTGGTGCCCACAAGACACCAGGGCGCGCCAGCACCCCCATGCGCGCCCTGGTGTGTTGTGGCCCCCACGTGGGCCCCTTCACTTATCTGTTTAGCCCACATCATCCCCTACCTCCAGAAAAAAATCACCACAGCCACCATTCTCGTGTTCTTGCTCTCAAACCCGCGGATTTTGATCTCTTTGTTCGAAGCTCCGTTTCTGAAACTGTTTAGAGGGATTGCTACTTGGTATGTGACTCCTCCATTGCTCCAATTAGTTTTTGTTTTAGTGGGCTATTTTTAGAGTAATTAGCTACTCTTGGTGCTGCTGTAGATGAGCTTGCATGTTGAATTCTTAGAGTTCTAAGTAGTTTGAATGCTCAATATGGCCTCTATGCATGCTTGGGAGTAGTTGCTAACAATCTTACAAAGTTTTGTTGACAAAATTTTTGTGGACTAATTTTTTTCAGAATTTTTATAGGAATAAAATGCAATTCTTTAGGAGTTCTTCGAGGAGGAGATCCTCGGAAGCCTCATCAAGTGGAAGCTCAGTTCGACGGTCTTATGTTGAACCAAGCGAAAGTTCGATGCGAGATGCCGCTACCAAATCGTGCTTGTGGCCTTGCAACGAGTTCATGGAAGGTGCAGGTATTAAGGAGGAATTTGACCAATTTATTCACAATACAGAGCTTGCTCCCTTCATCGCAGATAAGTGCCCCCAACACCTCGAACTCACGAAAACTTTCAGAAAGAAATTTAAATATTTTTCTCGTGAGTCTAGAGTTTCATTCAACCTGTACGATCATTCCTTCACCATGCCGTTAGAAATGTTTAGCGAAGCATGCAAACTTCCATATTGGGGTTCCCTCGATGAACCAACAAAAGCTGAGTACGAATCATTTTTAGTTAATCTTTGCTTTGGTGAAGATAGGGGGGTAACACAAGGGAGAATTAACATCATCCATTTTCCATCATTACAATATTTTGCGCTCTTTAACGGTAAATGTATCATAGGCAAACAAGATTGTAGCACGCTGTGTGCCCATGATTTGAGTCTCTTACACACTGCCATAACTTGGAATAAGGATTATAATCTTGGTGCAATTGTTGCACGGAGGTTGCAGCTTAATGCTGCTAGTGGTAATTTTTATGGAGGAATATATGCCTCCCGTGTAGCTGAGAGATTAAATGTTTCACTGTGGCCTAATGACCCCATCCTACCTAATCAGTATTTGGACTTTGATGCCATGAAGCGTCATAAGTTCCTTACAGGTACGGCCACCAACTACACCTATAACTTGAGATTTAATAAAAAAAACGTTGTGCCTGTTGCTTTGCCTGCTCCCGCTCTCTTTGATTTTCACACTAGGGGAAGATATTATGTCCTTGAGAGCGAAGCCCATGCGTACAACACGGAGGTTGAAGCTGCCAGGAGGGCCGCGGAGTCCGCTCCGAGGGCCTTGCTGAGCCATCGCCAAATTATTATTCATACGGATGGTGATTGCCAAGCTAGGTCGAAAGCCTAAGCTTGGGGGAGTACGTATTTCCACCGACATTACATTCATGTCCACACATTTCATTCCAGTTGTCGGTGTTCACACTTTTTCATTGTAATATCCATGCTAGATTTGTTTTCTCGCTTTCTTCTTGTGTGTTTGAAAAACTTTGAGAAAATCCAAAAATATTTCCTACTTCTTTTTTGTTTTTCTTTCTAGCTTTGTTTAAATTGTAGCATCAAAAGAAAACCCAAAAATATTTCTCGCTTCTTCTTTTACTTGTTGGGAGCTTTCCCGTGTAAATAGTTTTTCTTGTTTTTGTTTTTTCCTCTTTAATTTGCTTTCTTCAAGAAAAAACAAAAACTCCAAAAATATTTCAGTGTGTTTCTCTGAAATTCTTTTCTTTTTTACTTGAGTCGTACCTAGGAGAAGACCACGATGAAATTGTTGAGTGGCTCTCATCTGCATTATTGTTTATCCAACAAAGAGCCCATATTACTTTGTCTTCTCCTCTTGAATAAAATGTTTGCAGATTCCAGCTTAGTCCACGACACTCTTGCACTATTATTATCTTCTTATCATTCGGTCATGCAAGTGAAAGGCAATAATGACGATATTTGATGAAGTGACTGTGGCAGAGAAAAGCGGGTATGAACTCAACTTGTTTTTGTTTTTGTAAATATGTTTAACCTAGTATCCTTGATTCAACTTATTATGATCAAACATGTTTGCAATGACCATTAGAGATTATAGTTGTTCATGCCATGCTTAAGTAGCTAGGAGTGGATAATGATTTATCTTGAGTGTCAACATGCATTAAAATGGTTGTGATGCGGTATGATGATATGGTATCCTTCTGAATGTTTCAAGTGGCTTGACTTGGCACATGTTCATGCATGTAGTTGAATCAAAACCAACATAGCCTTCATGATATTTATGTTCATGGTGTCCATATCCTACTCATGCTAGTATTCAATGTTGATTATATGTAATGCATGTTCATGACCGTTTTCGCTCTCTAGCTGGCCGCTTCTCAATCTATTTGCTAGCCTTCGCCTGTACTAAGCGGGAATACTGCTTGTGCATCAAAACCCTGAAACCAAGTTATGCCAGATGAGTCCACCATATCTACCTATATGCGGTATTACCCTGCCGTTCCAAAGTAAATTTGCATGTGCCATCTCTAAAAAAAATTCAAATGAACATCTATTTTGTGTGCCTGGACCGCTCATCGAGCGACAGGGGGCGGTCAGTATCTTCCATGCTAAGCGGCTTATTCTCATGATGAGTGTTTATTCACTTGTCCTTACACGAGAGGGGCGGTAATAGGGATTCCCAGTCCCGAAATCAAAAATCAAAAATAATTAAACAAAACTCCCTCAGGAATGTTGTTGGTTTGGACGGTACCCATGGATGCGGCTAGCCGTGGAGTGTGATTGTTGGTGGAGGGGGAGTAAACCTTTACTTTTACCGCTTGGGAACCACCACTAATTTGTTTAGCATGGAAGATATCGATAACTCTTGGTCGTGACGTTGACAGGAAGGGTGTACCTCCCAAAATTATATCTATCTCTGTTTTAAACTTTGAGCTCTGGCACCGCTGCAAATCCATGCTTCCCTCTGTGAAGGGACTATCTATTTACTTTTATGTTGAGTCATCACCTTCTCAAATAAGCGCCAGACCTGAGAGCACTATTGTCATCCTCATGCATTGTGTATAGTTGATGTTGGGTGCAGCATGACTGGATCTTTTCTACCATGAATTATAATGTTTAGCCACTGCTTGAACTTTGGAGGTGCTCGGCATTTATGTTTTGCGGTCTCAGAAAGGGCTAGCGAGATACCACAATTGTCATATTGTATCATGATTGTTTTGGCGAAGTGTTGACGCTTGAGATATCTTATTATTGCTCGCTAGTTGCTTATGTTATTGATATGAGTTAATATAATTTCTAAGAGTTATTGTTGACATGGTTAGTCATAATCTTTGCTGAAAACATGGGTGCTAGTTAGGCATATATATGTAAACAAGAACAAAAGAGTTCATACAAGTTTTTCTTTATCACTTTCAGTTTGTCAACTGAATTGCTTGAGGACAAGCAAAGGTTTAACCTTGGGGGAGTTGATACGTCTCCAACGTATCTACTTTTCCTCACCCTTTTGCCCTTGTTTTGGACTCTAATTTGCATGATTTGAATGGAACTAACCCGGACTGACGCTGTTTTCAGCAGAACTACCATGGTGTTGTTTTTGTGCAGAAATAAAAGTTCTCGGAATGAAACAAAACTTTTTGGAGAATTATTTCAGAATATATGTGAATTATTGGAGCCAAAATCCACGAAAGAGGGGGGTCAGGATGGCCAGCACCCACCAGGGCGCGCCCTGGTGGGTTGTGCCCACCTCGTGGCCCCACTGACCCTAATTCCGCCACTATAAATTCCTATTTTCGGAGAAAAAAATCAAAGAGAAAGTTTCATCGCGTTTTACGATACGGAGCCGCCGCCACCTCCTGTTCTTCATCGGGAGGCCAGATCTGGAGCCCGTTTGGGGCTCCAGAGAGGGGAATCTTCGGTCTTCGTCATCACCAACCTTTCTCCATCGCCAATTCCATGATGCTCCCCACTGAGAGTGAGTAATTTCTTCGTAGGCTTGCTGGTCGGTGAGGAGTTGGATGAGATTCTTCAGGTAATCGAGTTAGTTTTGTTAGGGCTTGATCCCTAGTATCCACTATGTTTTGAGATTGATGTTGCTATGACTTTGCTATGCCTAATGCTTGTCACTAGGGCCCGAGTGCCATGATTTCAGATCTGAACCGTTTATGTTATCACCTTTATATCTATGTTCTTGATCCGATCTTGTCTAGTCATATGCACCTATTACGTGTTATGATCCGTCAACCCCATAGTGACAATATTTAGGATACTTCGTGGTGATGACCGTAGTTTGAGGAGTTCATGTATTCACCATGTGTTAATGCTTTGTTCCGGTTCTCTATTAAAAGGAGGCCTTAATATCCCTTAGTTTCCTTATGGACCCCACTGCCACGGGAGGGTAGGACAAAAGATGTCATGCAAGTTCTTTTCCATAAGCACGTATGACTATTTACGGAATACATGCCTACATTACATTGTTGAAATCGAGCTAGTTCTGTATCGCCCTAGGTTATGGCTGTTACATGACGAATATCATCCAACGAGTTACCGATCCAGTGCCTACGAGTTTTCCACTTATTGTTCTTGCTAAGTTACTATTGCTGTTGCTGTTGTTCCAACTGCTACAAAACTATTGCTACTACTGTTACCGCTACTATTACTGTCACTGCTGCTATAAACTATCATATTACTGTGCTACTAATCACTTTGCTGCAGATATTTAATCTCCATGTGTGGTTGAATTGACAACTCAACTGCTAATACTCTCAAGTATTCTTTGGCTCCCCTTTTGTCGAATCTATAAATTTGGGTTGAATACTCTACCCTCGAAAACTGTTGCGATCCCCTATACTTGTCGGTTATCACCGCCGTCATGCCCTCCAACCTCTAACCCCATTCCGCCTCCGCCGGCATCGTGCCCTCCACCAGATATACCCCCACATCCCCATCTGGATCAAGCAGCAATGTCGGGGGAGCAGGCTCTCAAGCCCGTGGACCGTGGAGAGGATTGGGTGGAATCGGCGGTGGATAATTCATGAATTACACGTGGGTAAGTGTCGTTTCCCCCCCTAATTGATTTGCTGATTCATAAATTCGGCCCTTTTTTACTGCTAGTCGCTTGAATCGTTCAAATTTTGCTGAATTGTTCCCGGCCTAACAGCACCCCTTATTTGAATCGAATAGGATTGATCCTGCGCTTGCTTTCCGGCTGTCGGTTAGGATGGAAGTTAGTGTGGCGCGCGGTAGAAAACCGCAATTGCTTACTGGATTTTACTATCCGAAGGTAGTAGAAACCAGTATGTCGTTCAAAGATTTGCTCGCGGCACTCCAAAATTCTTCATATGGATGGAGCCCTGCCGATGCTGTTGAACTGAAATATTTCAGCAGTACCGAGCAAAAAATTATACCACTAACTTGCGATGAGCATCTGGGATTGCTCTTTTCTTTGAATGTTGAAAGCCGCTTCAGTAAAATCCATATCGAGGTGCTTCAGCCAGGCAATGAACGTGGGAAGGGGAAGAGTGTTCAGGAATCTTCTGCGTCTGCTAACGGAGAGCGCCCCGGCACTCCTTGTAGGTCGAAACCAAGCAGAGCTAGTGGTTGTGAAAGTCACAATATATCTCCTGTCGTTTCTTGTGTCATTTCTCCTGTCGCTGCCGCACCCGATGTAGTACAGGATGGAGAGCCAGAGGAAGAGGTGCCTCAACATGATGACGAGGATGAGAATATGTTCCCTAACCTTGTAGATATTGCCAGTAAACAAGCAATGGAAGATGAATTTTAGGAGCAACCTATCAGCCGTGCTAGATTTGATGACACTGACGATGAAGAGAGGGAGGAGAACATCGACAGCTTAGTTGTAGATGAATATGATGGTGATGACATGCCAACAATTGAGTGGAACAGGGAAGATCCTCAGCTTGGTGTCGGCACCATATTCCAGTCGATGGTGGGCTGCCGTAATGCAGTGACTACATACTGTATTCTCACACAAAAGACATATGTGATTGAAAGGAGTGAGCCATCAAGGTTCACTGTTCGTTGCCCATATGATAGGTGTAGATGGAGGTTGCATGCATCACGTATGTTGAGGAGCAAGTTCATTCAGGTTTGTGTATATCAGTATATACAGATTCTATGTTCAGATCATTGTGTAATGTTTTCAGATCAGATTTTTTTCAGATAAAAAGGAACCCACACCAGCACACTTGTCCACCTGGAGGGGGAGGGGGAAGTCTAAAACAAAGCTAGCAAAGAGTAGATGGGTGGCAGATGCAATTTTGGATTGGTTGAGAGAAAAACCAACACTTGGTCCAACAGAACTCCAAGGGATGCTATTTGATAAGTACAAGATTGTTGTACCTTACATGAAGATTTTTTATGGTAAGGAAATAGCTCTTGACATGATTAATGGTCCTTGGAATGAGAGCTTTCAGTTGCTCTACACATTTAAAGCTGAAGTGGAAGCTGCTAGTCCACGGAGTGTTGTAGAGATTGAGAAGCATACAGTTCCATACAAAATAAAAGGGAAGTCATTTGAGAAGGAGTGCTTCAGGAGGGCTTTTGTTTGTTTCAAGGCTTGTTGGCAGGGGTTTCTGGATGGTTGCAGGCCCTATTTGGCTATTGATGCAACTGATTTGAATGGAAGGTGGAGAGGACAACTGGTGGCAGCTTCTGCAGTTGATGGACACAACTGGCTATTCCCAGTTGCATTTGGTGTGGTGGAGGCAGAGTCCGAGGTAAGTTGGGTCTGGTTTCTGCAGCATTTGCGCAACCTTATAGGTACACCCCCAGGTTTAGCTATACACAGAGATGCTTGCAAGGGTTTGGGGAGTGCAGTGGAAATTGTATTCCCTAGATTGGAGCATAGGGAATGTATCCGACACCTAGCGCAGAATTTCAGAAGCAAATTCAAAGGTAAATTGTTCAAATTAGCACTGCCGGTAGCTTGGTATGTGTGCAACAACCTTCCCTAGATTGGAGCATAGGTTTCTGCTGCATAGGGAGCATAGGGATTGTTCAAATTTCAGAAGCATTAGAGCAGATTGCAGCTAATCCAAAGGAGGATGAAGCAATAGAGCAGATTACAGCTAATCCAGAGGATAATGCAGCATTAGAGGAGAATGAAGCAACTAAATTAGCACTGCCGGTAGCTTGGTATGTGTGCAACAACCTTCCCTTTTTGTGCATTTCTTCTATTTTTTTTCGATGGCTTATACTCTTTTTTATGTTTGATCTAGCTCTAGGGAAATTAAAGGAAAAGGAGAGAAAAGGCCAAGAGAGAATGAAACTTCGGTTCAGCCATCATCTCGACAGCAACCAACCGAAGTGAAGACCAAAAGGAAGAAGAAAAGGGTGGATATCCCAGCTAGGGAAACCAGGAGCAAGTCTATTAAACCGTCTAGGAACACAAGGAGCAAGGCAAAGATGTGAACTTTGAACGTTGAATGCAAGTTGTAAACTTTGAACTTTTAGGCTTTGTAATAATTCAAAATTGGGTCCCTTCAAAATTAGAGGCGAAATTTGAATTTGAACTAACCTTTTAATTTTAAGGATTTGTAATAATTCGAAATTGAAGACAACATTTGAAGTCCATTTGTGATGTGATGTTTGCAAAATTTGAATTATTGTTTGGGACTAAAGGCTTTGTTGTTGTTGTTGATGATGATGATGTCGGCAAAATTTGAATTATTACACATGACAAAATTTGAATAATGAAAAAATAAGTTCAGATCCTTCTTATTGACACTAAGAAGAAGCTTTGGTGATTTGCTTGATTTTTTAAAAAAATTCGCAAACCTAAACCCACTATCACTCTCTTCTCGAACTCTATACAACCTCGTACGTGATAGCTCAATTTTGTGAAGGAGTTTTCATGAAAATGTTCATAAACCAATGTTATTATTTTTTGTCATAACCATGTCACATACAACGGCATTGTGTGCAGGTCTTCCATTTTTTTTTCTTTTGAATTAGTTATGCTCATTTGAACTTGGAAATGGTAGCTCACCTCAAAAAAAGATTTTTCATAAAAATGACCCTAAACCCAGTTTATATTTTTTAATGGTAAATATGTCTTATAAAACGACGATCCGCGAAGGTTTCATATTTTTTTGATTTTTTTGATTTAGTTAAGGTCATTTGAAAAGTTGGTCAAACCTAAAATAACCCCGCTGACCGGCTCAAAACCCCGCAGCATCTCTCCAAACCCTAGCGTCGAACTGCAGCCGTCCGATCATACCCTAGCGCCAAGCGTCAGCCCTCAGATATGCCCTTCTAGAAGGAATTCCAAGGGCAGGCTGCGCGCCATTGGATCACATGGACTGCTCTGCATCGTTGGATCGTTGGGCGATCCGCGAGACGGCGAGAGGTTGGTTCTGCTCGCCCACCAATGCGGCATTGCCTCCCCTTTCCTCCGCTTCTTCTTCTGCGGCGATGACAGGAGCCCCTCGTCTGCTTCGTCTTCCCCGGTGACGAGATATGTCGAGCTCCACCTCAGCCTCCCGCCCCGCGTGGACCTAGTATGGTCAACTGTCCATGCAGCCATGTCCTGACTGCCCATGCACCGTGCCACTAAAATGGTTGACTTCGAAGGAGGACATGAACGTCAACTTTGGGCACGAGTTCGTGAAATGCGAGAGCAAGCCAGAGGGGCAGGTTAGATCTCATGATTTTCCTCTTTGCTTTTAATTCCTTTTTGTTGGATCTGGGATTTAGGGCTCATGATTTCGTTTCAGATCGTGAAGAAGTGCACACATTTTGAATGGCTGGATGACTACGTTCTAAGGCTTCAAGGGGAGGGCTTGATTCAATTCAATGGGGCCGCAACCCGGGAGCTCAATCTGCCGTCAGCCGTGCGGAATTTGGTCTCTGAAAGTGCTGCTCCGATAGTTGGGGATGCGGATCTGAAGGGAGAATTAAAGAAGATGAACAAGAACTTGAGGCAGATGATTCAATTGAACAAGCAGGCAAATCTGATAGCTTTAGGATTTTATTTTTGTATAGTTACCCTAGGATTTGCTTACTTGCTGGTCATCACTCGTTAGAGATGTTATTAGTGTGGTGTAAGCTTAATTTGTGGATCATGTGCTCTCTGGGTTGCTAAAACTATGTCACTGTCTCCAGCTCTGGTTGGGCCGTCGCATGGCGTTGGATGTCAAAGGCCCAAAGAAAAAAGAGGCCTACAAAATAGTGCATGCGCTGGCTCTGTTTTTTTGGCTTATTGATTTGATTCGTGCGTTCACGCGCTTTATCCTCGTTTGCCTCGGGGACGCGTGGCGGCCTTCCAACTACACCCACAACCCGAAGTAAATGCGCACGCGCGGCGGGCCCTGGTAGTCAGCCACCCATGTTCGGGTTGTTATTCTTCTTTGAGTGGAAACCATGGACAGTACTCCGTCCAGGTGCATAGCCTAGGCGTGTATGGTATGGATTGGACTGAAAACATTAATTAGCATGTGTTTTTACGCGCACTTAATGAACTATTTTGGGACAATGCACTACCGATTGTCGTTCACATGCACAGGTTGTATGCAAACGACTGGACAAAGGAAGTAGCTTCCACCCTTCCAAAGCCCAGCCTGCAGTTGTCCCCTCCAACCCCGGCAGGATCTACAAACCTAGACCGCCGGCGACAGTTCAAAATATTTAGGTTTTTTATTCTTCTTTTCAACATCGACATGGCTCATTTTTATCATTTTTGACACTTCAACTAGCCCATTAGCCGCGCGTGCCAAAAGGTTTTATGCGTTGATACGGTGATGTTTTGAGGTTTTATCATTTTTGAAGAAGAGGACTCCTCTGCTTGATGTTTTGATACGGTGAGGGAACAGGTTTTATGTGTTGTTTGAAGCCAAGGTCTAAATATCACCGAATGGGCTACAAAATAACAAAGAAAACTAGCAATCATAACATAGATAGATAGTTCTTCATTTAGGGTAGCAAGCATAACATAGATAGATAGTTCTTACATAAAACATTATATAACACGACATACATAAAATAACATAGAAATAAAGTCCTAGGGTCTAACACCCTAGGGCAAGACATGCTTCTCCGCGCCTCCTCTTCGCTGCGCCGTGCCTCCTCTTCACTCCTCCGCCTCCCTGCCGTTCTCACCGAGGAGGTAGGGGAGGCTGTGGATGACGTTGCGGTTGGAGAAGATCATATCCACATCCGTGAAGATGTTGTAGGTTGTGAATGCGATGAGCTCGCACCCACACCAAATCACCTTCCCGAGTAGGTGGAATGCATCGAACCTGTTGTTGAAGGTGGCGATGAGCCCTGACGGCGGAGAGTTGGAGTTTGGATGCAGTTCCTCCAGTCGGAACATGACCGGCGAGCCCGCCGGGAGGTGGGCGAAACCCGCACGGAGGAACCACTGGGGCAAATCCTAGCCAGTCCTCCAGCGTGAGATCGTCCACACGCGAAGCATCTTCTCGACGACGACGTCGGCGGGGTACCGCGCCTCCGGCCTAACTGGTGGCATCTGGAAGGTGGGGCCGTAGTACTGCATCTTCACCTAGCTTGGAGAGTGCTCTAGATTGGGGTGAAGAAGAGAAAGGGAGCGGCGCAAATGGTTGTGTGGAGAATAGGTGGAGGGGTGGGCGGTTTAAATAAGGGCATCAGCCGCATGTTTGCTACGTTCAAACGCCGCACGTCGATCGGTATGCCCTAGACTTTAATTGCCATGCTGAATTGATGTTGCCGGAGGTCAAAGGCTGAGACGGTGTGAACTGTGAACTGTGGACTATGAATCGATCGAGGGGGCGCGTGCAAGAAGGGACGAACCGGCAGCAGCGACAGACGCTGCGTCCGTGGTGGCTCACAGGAAGGTTACGTCCGTGACGGCGCGCATCGGCGCATGCAGGCAGGCTGGCTGGATCATGTCGCGCATGCATAGCAGGCTTATCGTGGCGGCGTGCATCAGCGCATGCACGCAGGCGTTTAATGCAATAGCCCAAATGAAACCATGGCCCAACGGTCCAACCAGCGCCGCCGTCCAACGCGGCCCCACTTGGCAGGTCCAACGGTCGACACAGTCCGGCGCGGCTCCACACGTCAGAATGGTCAAAGGAGGGCAACACACTCCAACGCGGCCCCACTTGGCAGGTCCAACGGGCGACACAGTCCAGCGCGGCCCCACACGCCAGAGTTAACGGTCAAACCATTGACCCGACGGCATCCCCCCGTGTGACCATTTCTGAGGGTTTCGGACTAAGGAATGGGGAAAAGTGAGCAAAAGTTAAGAGCGTGGGGATGAATGAGTACAAGTAAGGAACCAGGGGCACAAGAATAGAAATCCCTTTTCTTAAAGATCCATTATTTGGTATGGACTTACGATCATATGGTAAGTCCTCCAAAGTCTACACTTTGTTCTCATACATGGATCCTATCTTGGATTTCATGGCCTCTAGCCATTTGTTGGAATCCGGGCCCACCATCGCTTCTTCATAGCTCGTAGGTTCACTGTTGTCTAACAACATGACCTCCAAGACAGGATTGCCATACCACTCAGGGGCGGTCCAAGTCCTTGTCGACCTACGAGGCTCGATAGTGACTTGATCTGAAGCTTCATGATCATCATCATTAGCTTCCTCTTCAGTTGGCGTAGGCGCCGCAGAAACATCTTTCTGCGTCATGCTACTATCCAACTGAAGTGACGGTTCAACAACCTCATCAAGTTCTACCTTCCACCCACTCAATTCTTTCGAGAGAAACTCCTTCTCTAGAAAGGACCCATTCTTGGCAACAAAGACTTTACCATTGGATCTGAGATAGAAGGTGTACCTAACTGTTTCCTTAGGGTATCCTATGAAGACGCACTTTGTCCGCTTTGGGTTCGAGCTTATCAGGCTGAAGCCTTTTCACATAAGCGTCACAGCCCCAAACTTTAAGAAACGACAGCTTAGGTTTCTTGCCAAACCATAATTCATGCGGTGTCGTCTCAACGGACTTAGATGGTTCCCTATTTAAAGTGAACATGGCTGTCTCTAATGCATAACCCCAAAACGATAGTGGCAGATCAGTAAGAGTCATCATAGATCGCACCATATCTAATAGAGTACGATTACGACGCTCGGACACACCATTACGTTGTGGTGTTCCAGGTGGCGTGAGTTGTGAAACTATTCCACAATGTCTCAAATGTATGCCAAACTCATAACTCAGATATTCACCACCACGATCAGATCATAGAAACTTTATCTTCTTGTTACGATGGTTCTCTACTTCACTCTGAAATTGCTTGAACTTTTCAAATGTTTCAGACGTGTGTTTCATTAAGTAAATATACCCATATCTACTCAAGTCATCAGTGAAGGTAAGAAAATAACGATATCCACCATGCGCCTCAACACTCATCGGACCGCACACATCAGTATGTATGATTTCCAACAAGTCACTTGCCCGCTCCATTGTACCGGAGAACGGGGTTTTCGTCATCTTGCCCATGAGGCATGGTTCGCATGTATCAAGCGATTCAAAATTGAGTGATTCTAAAAGTCCATCGGTATGGAGATTCTTCATGCGTTTTACACCAATATGACCTAAGCGGCAGTGCCACAAGAAAGTGGTACTATCATTATTAACTTTGCATCTTTTGGCATCAATGTTATGAATGTGTGTATCACTACTATCGAGATTCAAGAAGAATAAACCATTCACATTCGGTGCATGACCATAAAAGATATTACTCATATAAATAGAACAACCATTATTCTTTGATTTAAATGAATAACCGTCTCGCAATAAACAAGATCCAGATATAATGTTCATGCTCAACGCAGGCACCAAATAACAATTATTTAGGTTTAAAACTAATCCCGATGGTAATTGAAGAGCGAGCATGCCGACGGCGATCACATCAACCTTGGAACCATTCCCGACGCGCAACGTCACTTCATCCTTTGCCATCCTCCGTTTATTCCATAGTTCCTGCTTCGAGTTACAAATATGAGCAACTGAACCGGTATCAAATACCCAGGCACTACTACGAGAGCTAGTAAGGTACACATCAATAACATGTATATCAAATATACCTTTGTTGACGTTGCCAGCCTTCTTATCAGCCAGGTACTTGGGGCAATTCCGCTTCCAGTGGCCAGTCCCCTTGCAGTAGAAGCACTCAGTCTCAGGCTTGGGTCCAGACTTGGGTTTCTTCACGGGAGCGGCAACTTGCTTGCCACCCTTCTTGAAGTTTCCCTTCTTTCCCTTGCCTTTCTTGAAACTAGTGGTTTTATTCACCATCAACACTTGATGCTCCTTTTTTATTTCTACTTCCACGTTTTTCAGCATCGCGAATAGCTCGGAGATAGACTTTTCCATCCCTTGCATATTATAGTTCATCACGAAGCCTTTGTAGCTAGGTGGCAGTGACCGTCTCAGGCGGAAGCTCAACTCCCAGCTGATTCAAGCGGTTGTAGTACCCAGACATTCTGAGTATATGCTCACTGACAGAACTATTCTCCTCCATCTTGCAGGCGAAGAACTTATCGGAGGTCTCACACCTCTCGATCCGGGCATTTGCTTGAAATACTAACTTCAACTCCTGGAACATCTCATATGCTCCATGGCGTTCAAAACGCTTTTGAAGTCCCGATTCTGGGCCGTACAACATGGTGCACTGAACTATTGAGTAGTCATCAGCACGCGCCTGCCAGATGTTCACAACATCCGCAGACGACATTGGAGGGGGTGGAACACCAAGCGGTGCATCAAGGAAATAAGCCTTTTGCGAAGCTGTGAGGATAATCCTCAGATTACGGACCCAATCTTCATAGTTACTTCCATCATCTTTCAACTTATCTTTCTCTAGGAACGCATTAAAATTCAGGGGAGCTACTGCACGAGACATTGATCTACAACATAATTTTGCAAAGACAACTTTAGACTATGTTCATGATAATGAGTTCAATTAATCATATTACTAAAGAACTCCTACTCAAATCAACATCTCTCAGGTTGTCTAAGTGTGACATGATCCAAATTCACCAACCCAAGTCCGTCATCACGTGAGATGAGGTGGTTTCAATGGTGAACATCTCCATGTTGATCATATCTACTATATGACTCATGTTCAACCTTTCGGTCTCCTGTGTTCTGAGGCCATGTCTGTACATGCTAGGCTTGTCAAGGTTAACCAAAGTATTCTGCGTGTGTAAAATTGGCTTACACCCGTTGTATGCGAACGTAGAGTCTATCACACCCGATCATCACGAGGTGCTTCGAAACGACGATCCTTCGCAATGGTGCATACTCGGGGAGAACACAATTTATCTTGAAATTTTAGTGAGGGGTCATCTTATAATCCTACCGTCGTCCTAAGCAAAATAAGATACATAAAAGGATAAACATCTCATGCAAATCATATAAGTGACATGATATGGTCATCATCATCTTGTGCTTTTGATCTCCATCTCCAAAGCACCAGCATGATCTTCATCGTCACCGGCATGACACCATGATCTCCATCATCCTGTCGTCATGTGGTTGTCGCGCCAACTATTGCTTCTATGACTATTGCTAACTCATAGCAATAAAGTAAAGCAAATGTCACATTTAAATTAAAGACAACCCTATGGCTCCTGCTGGTTGCCATACTCATCGACATGCAAGTCGTGATAACTATACAAAACATGATCATCTCATACATCACATATATCATATCACGTCTTGGCCATATCACATCACAACATGCCCTGCAAAAACAAGTTAGACGTCCTCTACTTTGTTGTTGCAAGTTTTACGTGCCTGCTATGGCCAACTAGTAAGAACCATTCTTACCTACGCAAAGCCACAACGGTGATAATCAAGTTGCCTTTTGACCTTCTACAAGGACCGCCTCTGTCGAATCCGATTCAACTAAAGTGGGAGAGACAGACACCCGCCAGCCACCTTTATGCAACTAGGTTACATGTCAGTTGGTGGAACCGGTCTCTTGTACGTGGACAAGTAAGGTTAGTCCGGACCGCTTCATCCCACAATACCACGGAATCAAAATAAGACTAAGGACGTAAGTAATCTGAACATCAACGCCACAAATTCTTTGTGTTCTACTCGTGTATATCATCTATGCATAGACCTAGCTCATGATGCCACTGTTGGGGAACGTTGCATGGGAAACAAAAAAATTCCTACGCACACGCAAGATCTATCCATGGATGCATAGCTACGAAAGGGGGAGTGTATCTACGTACCATTGTAGATTGTTAAGCGGAAGCGTATATAACGCGGTTGATGTAGTCGTACGTCTTCACGATCCAATCACGATCCGTCCCGATCTAGCGCCGAACGGATGGCACCTCCGCGTTCAGCACACGTGCGGCTCGAGGACGTCTCCGCGTCCTCGATCCAGAGAGCAAGGGTGGAGTAGTAGATGGGTACTCAACCAGCACGACGGCGTGGTGGAGATGGTGGTGGAGCAATCCCGGCAGGGCTACGCCGAGCGCTACCGAAACCGTGAACGGAGGAGAAAACGATCTAGGGAGAAAGAGGGGCGCCAAGGGCTTGGTGTGTCCTCTTGGGGCGCCCCCTCCCCTCTATATATAGGTGTAGGGGCGTGAGGAACAACCCCTCCAAGCCCTAGGGCGCAGCCAAGGGGGGAGGAGTTGAACTCCTAGTCCAATTCCCTCCCTTTCCATACACATGTGGACTTTCCACCTCTCCCAAGCCACATGGGCCTTGAAGGACTTGTGCGCCTGGCCCAATAAGGCCAGGGGAGGCCAGGGCGCCTCCTCTCACCCCATGCAAACCCTTGGGACGTTGTGGAACCCTTGGCGGACTTCCGGACTCCTCCGGAAGTTTCCGGAACCTTCTAGAAGCTTCCCGGTACAATACCGGAAAAACCCGAAACTTTTCCGGTAGCCAAAATATGACTTCCCATATATAAATATTTACCTCCGGACCATTCCGGAGCTCCTCGTGATGTTCGGGATCTCATCTGGGACTCCGAACAACATTTGGTCACCAACATACATAACCCAATAATATTATATCGTCACCGAACGTTAAGCGTGCAGACCTACGGGTTCGAGAATCATGTGGACATGACCGAGACACATCTCCGGTCAATAACCAATAGTAGGACCTGGATGCCCATATTGGTTCCCACATATTCCAACGAATATATTTATCGGTCGAACCACGATGCCAAGGATTCAATCAATCCCGTATGCAGTTCCGTTTGTCCAGCGGTATGTTACTTGCCCGAGATTCGATCGTCGGTATCTCCATACCTAGTTCAATCTCGTTAACGGCAAGTCTCTTTACTCGTTCCGTAATACAAGATCCCATGACTAACTCCTTAGTCACATTGCTTACAAGCTTCTTGTGATATTGTATTACCGAGAGGGTCCAGAGATACCTCTCCGTCATACAGAGTGACAAATCCCAGTCTCGATCCATGCCAAACCAACAGACACCCTCAGAGATACCTGTAGAGTACCTTTATGATCACCCAGTTACGAAGTGACGTTTGATACACACAAGGCATTCCTCCGGTGCCAGGGAGTTGCATGATCACATGGTCTTAGGAACAGATACTTGACATGTACAAAGCAATAGCAATAAACTTAGCGATACGATCGAATGATATGCTTACGTTTTGGTCTTGTCCATCACATCATTCTCCTAATGATGTGATCCCGTTATCAAATGACAACTCATGTCCATGGTTAGGAAACCTTAACCATCTTTGATCAACGAGCTAGTCTAGTAGAGACTCACTAGGGACACTGTGTTGTCTATGTATCCATACATGTGTCTGAGTTTCCGATCAATACAATTATAGCATGGGTAATAAACGATTATCATAAACAAGGAAATATGATAATAACAATTTATTATTGCCTCTAGGGCATATTTCCAACAACATGTTATGTTACTTAGTCGTCATGCTATCCTTTGTATTGATGTCTCCATTTTAGTTTTGATTGCATTCCCTACCTAAGTCTTCAACTTGATTGTTAATTTTTTCTTCAGTATTTGCAGTGTAATTCTTTATACTTCTTAGATTACACTTTGTTTACTCCATTTTTCTTCCAAGAACTTCTTTTTTCAAATAAAATTGTCGTAATCTCCCATTCACCCCCTATGGTCCATATATTTTATCTTACAACTAGTACCAAAACAAGGTGTTCTCTTGACTACATGCCTTTTGGTTTAACTGCCTAGAGTTTATTTTAGTATGTTGACTATAGGAGACTACCGTGGATCTACGCACAAGTCCATCCTCGATGGAAGTGTAGAATCACCAAATCCCTCAGCACATCAACAACATCGATGTTGAGCTATGAAGAATTATCTGTGAATGTTTTGTCATCGCTGGAGAAGGTCTTCTCACTCATGAGGACTGAAGAAATATTAACTGTGATGCACAATCTCAAGACCTTCTATGTGATTGCATGACCAAGGAGCAGTTTAATCTCATCAGCAACCTAGAAACTGCAAAGGGATTTTGGATGTAATTCAGGTCAATGAAGGTGTTTCCACTCAGTGTGAGACCAGAATGGTCATTCTTCATAGCCGCTTCAATCGCTTGAAGAGAAATCACTATGGAAGTGTTCAAAACACCTACTGAAGACTAGTATTATCACCAACAAGCTACAAGGTCTTGATGCAAGAGACTTTACTAATCATGATGTTGTGACGAAGTTGCCTTAGATTTCTTGATGAATCGTTTGATGCTATAGTCCTTATGATCCAAAGCTTGCTGGACTACAAAACTCATGAACTGTACATGTACAACGAGAAATCCTAACTTCACCGCCCCAATGAAACGGCAGGAATCTACATCAGAGCTTAGTCGATTATGTCTTGACAGACGAATTCGAGGAGGAGGATCGAAACCCAAAAAACACAACTCGAAGATTAAGCGCTGCCATTCACCCGAGTGTCACCCTTGCGAGGACTAGAAAATTATAAGCTAAACTACTAATCAAAGCTGAGGCATTAGGATTTGCCTACCCGCCACTAGCGAAGTGAAACTTGAGATGGGGGAGTGAACTTTGCTCTGGCCCATCTATGCATGAGTGAAAGGAAATGGCTTTCATAAGATATAAGATGTTCATGCAGCATATACATAAAGATTCAGATACTATGCTACGACCGAACTTTGCGACAATGATCACACGAGTAAAATGAGGACAAGATTATATGCTACATGCACCGAAAAAAGCGTGGCGTCACGCCGCGCCCATAAGAGAGCCCGTCTGAATTTTTGTTGTTCATTTGGTTAAAGAAAAGGAATAGGAAGTGAAGCGAAGAGGTTGATTGAGTGACATTTTTTCGGTAAATAGTTGTTTGTAGGCCGTTGATTAGTTTCTTCGAGTTGAACATGTAGTACATCATTTTTAGCAATTAATCTATTATTAGCACATTTTCTGTTTATTGGTGTATGTCGAGGGGTGATATCAAAAGAGGCAAGAAACGGTTTATTTTTCGTAAACTATTGAGAGGGCTCATTCAACAGTTGATCATGAAGATAATTTTTAAAGAGCTTCACCCTTTGGATTACTGAGTGACAATGATACCTTGTGTGTTGCATCTTCATCTATATTCGGCTATATTCCAATCTTTGAGCAAAATTGTAGTAACTCTTTGTTTCTATTTATATTATGGATAAGCTTTACTATCTTATGTTTTGACCCACTGTTCTCTTACAAAGCCATGGAAATGAACCCTAGTAGGAAACATTTTTTCTTATAGACACTTAATTCTTACTTATAAGGTATAAATAAAAATTCAGGTGATAAGGCTTTTAACTAAATTTTTTATAATGAGATTCTTGTCAACTTGGAAGTAAAATACACAATTAAGTAGTTTATGTCAGAAAAAGATTTACAATACATTATTTTGATCGGGCCAATCGTCTAGAAACAAAATATATACATGATTGAGTTTTGCTCTGTCCTTATCCAAAGAATATGCTCACTAAGCAAGATAAATTTTGCATTGGGTAGGTAAATATTATTCTTCCCTGGAATGCACGTAGGAAAGAAATGCATAAGACAAAATGATCTTTTATTGACTCTCTAGAAATTTTAATAGAGCATCCCATTAAATGGTAATAAATTGCAATCTTGTATGTTGTGGTGCTGCAATTATAAAATAGCTAAATAACAGATTAACAGAAAATTTTAGACAAAACAAGATGACGTACCATAAACATTAGAAGAATTATTTAGTGAAAAAAAGATAAAAACATTGTAGGAGGGAGCTTTCAGTCGGCACACTCCAAACTGATAAATATGTCATGGTATTTGAGACCATTTCAGCAATATACTTATGTATATACATTTTAATTGAGCTTTCAGTCAGCACACTCCAAACTGATAAATATGTCATGGTATTTGAGACCATTTCAGCAATATACTTATGCCTATACATTTTTAATTGAGAATTCTTACAAAAAAGGCTGAAAAATGTCATAGTATAACTTATCATCGCATTATCATTATTATATATAAACACCATGTATGGTATGTTTGCCACGAATGGAAAATTAAAATAAAAAGGTAATACTTACGGTATTTAGTATTTTGGTTTGTTGTTATGGTTTGTTCGGGTTACTGTTCTCCAAAAATAATATTTTATTTGAACTGTTAAAGGGAAATAAAATTGTGGGGTATCAGTCCATAGGAACGGACTTAAAGAAAAATAAAATGAGCAACTCTTTTATAAGCGATTAAAAAGGATGGCACCAGAGATGTTATAGTTTTTTCCTTCGAGTTTGGTGTATTTTTTCTTCTGCGAAAGCTAAAAGAAAGGAAAAACCAGGAGGCTGTCATTGTTCATGTCTCGTCACTGTTCACAATTGTTGTTTAATGTTGACATAAAATGAACAGTGGGACGTAAAATGATCAGTGGATGTAAAAAAAAGTCAAAAAAATCAGAAAAAGCGGATCGCTCATGCTTTAGTATATGTACTGATGTTATGCTGGTAGTACTGTTTTAAGATGAAAACATGATTTTTTACAAACCCTAAGCAACGTGAGAGCATCTACAGTCGGGCGCCTCAAACCCCCTCATACGTCCGGGCGGACGGTTCAGTCGGGCGCCTCAAACCCCCCTCATACGCTTGGGCGGACGGTCCGATGAGTGACCGATCAGAAAACCCAATTCAGACAAACGTCTCAAACTGGTCTCAAACGCTCAGGTTTGACCGACACCCCTCATTTCCAGCCCAAAATATTGGGTGGATATGGGGAGGCCCGGGCACGACTGGGCGCGTCCGCCACGTCGACCTGACCCAGACTGGCCCACCCAACTCCACATATATTCGTCCCCATCTCCCCCCCCCCCACAGACCAAACCCTAGGCATTCCACTCCCCCCTCCACTGTATTCCGCTCCCAAGCTCCCGTCCAATGATCTCCGGCCTTCTCCGGCTACGTATTCGGATCCGAGTCTTACACATCCAGATACGTCGACCTCGAGCTCATCCCACATGACCCCGAGGAGGAGATGACTCTCCGGCTTGCGCTCCGCCACTCCCAGGAGAAGGCCGCGCGACGGCAGCGCTCGGACTCCTTCTGTCGGGAACGCATTACAGCTGCCCTAATGGCACATGGATCCACTACTAGGTGTGCCATCGTTGCCTCACCGAAGGTGGCGCGCTCCGTCTGGCATCCGAATGCGGTTGCGGGCACGCAACCACTCCGATGACGCGTCGAGCTGGAGGTTGCATCATGGGCGTCGTCTGACACAAACATGGCGTGGCGTGCCCGCCGTGCGAGGCAGCGGGCGCAAGAGGCGGCGGAAGCCGACGTGGCGGTGGACGTTGATGAGGCGGAGTCGCATTCTCCGGCGTCTCGTATGATGCACTAGTGCGGGCGCCGCAACCATGTCGTGATAGACGTCGCCGGCTCCTCCCAGGACGGATCCATCATTGATCTCACGTCCACCAGTACGGTCGGGGATCCGGGCTCCGACGAAAAAGAGTAGGGAATGGAGACGACAACACCTCGAGTCCCGTGAGCCAGCTCGTGTCTCATGTTCTATTCTACCTCGCCGGCGACCGGATCAACACTCTAAAGAGCGTAGCCAGCCGTCGACACGGCGAAGCCAGATGAGCTCCGCTTAAGATTAGGTTACGTTGCATGTAATAGTATAGATTTGAGGTTTCTAATTTAAGATATTCGGTTGTAAAATGGATTATTTAAGGCTTGACCGGTCATTGTCCGCGGATACATTCGAACGCGTCTCCGGACGTTTGAGGAGTCGGATTTGGCAAGTCCAGTTGCAGATGCTCTGACTTTTTTTTTCATGTGAGAGGACCAAAGTTTAAATTTGATCGTTATATTTAAATCAGCTTTGTGTCTAATCAATGTTTCGATGTATACAAGTGAAGTGTGCAAAACGAAGGGAAGAGCTTTTGCTCGGCCCGCCGCTTGTACACACATCCGTTGGCTTGGAAATGACCTCCTCGCCGGTGTGCCGCATCGGCCTCTGCCTCCGCCGCCGCTCCTCCTCATCCACCTCCACCTCCCCGATGTCCCGCCCCCGCCTCCTCCAGCGCCGCTCCTCCTCCACCTCCACCTCGTCGCCCTCACGCCCCTGGTCTCCCCACGCCGCCTTTGCCGCTGCCACAGAGCGGGTCAGCGCTGGAACGCTCACCCCAGAACACGCGCACCAACTGTTCGACGAATTGCTACGGCAGGGCACTCCGGTCCCCGATTTCTCCCTGGACGGCTTCCTTGCCGCCCTCGCCCGTGCTACGTCCTCCGCCGCCTGCAGAGATGGCCCCGCCCTCGCGCTCGCCCTCTTCAACCGCTGATGCCGAGAAGAAGCTGGCCAGCGGGTGGCGTAGCCCACAATCTTCACCTACGGCGTGCTCATGAACTGCTTGTCACGACTTAGGGTCGGACGAGTTCGCCGCCGGTGAATGGACGGGGAGATGGGTACAGGTTGGTTTGAATTCGGGGCAGAGAAGGAGGAACGAGACAGCGAGAGGAGGGAGAGAAGAGCCAGCGGCTCAGAATGATCTATTTCATTTTCGATGCCTATCCACACGTTGCCTGGCTCGCTTATAACCACAAGTCCAGTGCACTCTTACACGGCCCAAGGCCCAACTCTTTTACAAGGCTATAAGCCCAACAACAGCCCGAATGTTCTAAGTGCTCCCGCGTCCCTTGTACGCCATCTTTGCCGCAGGAATACGCCTTCGCTCCTGGTCGACGCCCATCGTAAGCACCTCAGTACTTACAGTACCCACCCCTGAAGAACCAGCTTGTCCCCAAGCTGGTGCACCTGGATAACGCGCCTTGATCACTTCATAATCTTCCCAAGTAGCCGAAGAAGGAGGAACCGTTGCCCATTTGATCAGCACTTGCAGGTGTGCGTTGTTCCCTTTTTTGACCAGACGCCGATCGAGCACTGCTTCAGGAATAATACCCGGAGTTGAGAGATCCAGGGGCTTGGGTAAACTGACAAACACCGGAGTATGATCTGGAACATGTCCTTTGAGCTGAGAAACATGGAAAACCGGGTGTACTAGACTGCCTTTGGGTAATTCCAGCCGATACGCCGCCTCGCCAATCTTATCCAACACCTTGTACGGTCCAAAGTACTTGAGAGCAAGTTTGGGGCACGGACGATTCACCACTGAAGACTGAGCATATGGTTGGAGACGCAAGTAAACCATCTCACCAACAGCAAACACCCTCGTTGATCGTTTCTTATCTGCAAAGTGCTTATACTTACACTGGGCTCGTGCCAAGTGCTCCCGCAGAGCTGCAGTATGTTGAGTATGTGTAGATAACCAAGTCTGTATTTCTGCATTGAGAGAAACAGAGTGCCCCAGCAACTGTCCCAGATTCGGATCATGTCCATACAGAGCCTTGTAGGGAGTACACCCCAAAGAAGAGTGGTATGTGGTGTTATACCAGAACTCAGCTTGAGGTAGCCATTTCGCCCACTTAGCTGGAAAATCATGCACTGCACAGCGTAAATACATTTCCAGACACTGATTTACACGCTCAGTTTGACCATCAGTTTGAGGATGATATGTCGTGCTCATGTGCAATTCTGTACCCCAGACTCTGAACAATTCCTTCCAAAAGGCACTGGTGAATATCTTATCCCTGTCTGACACAATGACCAGAGGTATCCCATGCAATTTCACAATACTGTTGAGGAAAACTTTGGCCACAGAAGCAGCAGTGAATGGATGTTTCAAAGGAAGGAAGTGACTTACTTTAGTGAATCGATCCACCACAACCAAGATTGCACTATATCCTTCAGATTTAGGTAATCCCTCAATGAAGTCCATACTGATTGATTGCCAAGGACTGTCAGGTATAGGAAGGGGCTGCAACAACCCAGGGTTCTTACAGTGTTCATGTTTTGCTTGTTGACACACACTGCACTGTTTGACAAAACTTTCCACATCTGTTTTCATTCCTTGCCAGCTAAACAGCTGCTTGACTCTGTGGTAGGTTGGTAATATACCAGAGTGCCCACCTATAGGGCTGGAGTGGAAAGCCTGGATCAACTTAGTTTGTAAACCAGTATTTGCTCCTACCCAAATTTTTCCTTCTTGTTTGAGTAAACCCTCCTGCAACTGAAAACCAGGACAAGCCTTAGGATCCACAGCTATCTTCTGTAACATGAGCTGAGCAGTGGGATCCACAGTATATGAATTCAGAATCTCTTGGACCCAGACTGGTTTGCTAGAGGACACTGTTTGGGAAACAAACAAATGAGCCACTCTAGACAGAGCATCAGCTGCTGTATTTTCCACACCCTTTTTGTACTGAATACTGAATTGCAGACCAACCAATTTAGTCATTGCCTTTCTCTGCAGGTCTGAAGTCAGATTCTGATCTCCTAAGTGACACAAGCTCTGGTGATCAGTCTTGATAATAAAAGGTGCTCTGGACAAGTATGATCTCCACCTGTCAACTGCCATCATGATAGCTAGGAACTCCTTTTCATAAATGGAAGTTTTTTGACTGACAGCTCCCAAAGCTTTGCTATAGTATGCCACAGGGTGTCCTTCCTGAGTAAGAACAGCTCCCACTCCAGTGTTGCAAGCATCAGTTTCTACTGTAAATGCTTTGTTAAAGTCAGGGAGAGCAAGCACTGGAGTATTGGCCATGGCTTGCTTTAACATTTGAAAAGCCTGCTGAGCTGACTCTGACCACCCAAAGGCTTGTTTCTTCAGTAAGACAGTAAGAGGTTTAGCAAGCAGCCCATAATCCTTCACAAACTTTCTGTAATAGCCTGTCAGGCCCAAAAATCCCCTTAACTCAGTAATGGATGTAGGAACAGGCCAATTCACCATAACTTCTGTTTTTGCAGGGTCAGTAGCCACTCCCTTATCAGAGATAATGTGGCCCAAGTATTCCATGGCCTGTTGTGCAAATGCACATTTGCTTTCCTTTACAAACAGTTGGTGTTCTTTCAGGAGTTCAAACACAGATTGTAGATGTTCTAAGTGCTCGTCAAAGGTCTGACTAAAGACCAGGATATCATCCATAAAGACAAGGACATACTTCCTATTTGGTCCTGCAAAGACAAAATTCATCACACACTGAAATGTGCCAGGAGCAGTAGCAAGACCAAATGGAACAACTCTGAATTGAAACTGGCCATGGTGAGTTTTAAAAGCTGTTTTGTACTCATCTTCCTCTTTCATTCTGATCTGGTGATATCCAGCTCTAAGGTCTAGCTTAGAAAACCACTTAGAACCCCCTAATTCATCCAGTAGCTCATCAATCACTGGCAAGGGAAATTTACTCTTGATTGTCAGAGCATTTAACCTCCTGTAATCCACACAGAACCTCCAAGTACCATCTTTCTTCTTGACTAGCAGGACAGGAGAAGCAAAAGGGCTCATACTAGGAGTGATTAGCCCTGCCTGCAACATTTCTTTAACCTTTCTCTCTATTTCATCCTTTTGGAGAGGAGAATATCTGTATGGTCTACAGTTTACAGGTACAGCATCAGGTACCAGGTGAATAGAGTGGTCAAAAGCTCTGTGAGAAGGTAATGTCTTAGGCTCTTGAAACACCGTTTGATTTCTTTCTAAGAGTTGTTTGACAGCAGGAGGAACTTCAACAGTAGGTGTCATCACTATATGATTAAGTATGGCAGTAGCCCATACATCATTCCCTTTTTCCCATTTCAGTAACTGGTCAGCTGATATTTCTGTAATGTGTTCTTGCTGAACTGGCAAAACGCCTTGCAATCTAACCTCCTGTCCTTCATGTTGGAACTGTATCCACTTATCAGCCCAATGGCATTGCATAACTCCCCACTGTTCCAGCCAATCCATTCCCAAAATAATATCATGACCCCCCAGAGGAAAAACTTGCATGGAACTGGTGAAACTATGCCCCTGCAACCACCAAGTTAACTGAGGAACACATTCAGTACACTGAACCAGATTTCCATTGGCCACCTTAACTTGCATTGGTACTGGTAACTTTGTTGTGGTCACTGAAATTCTGCTTAACAAGGCCTGATCCACAAATGTGTGGGTACTACCTGAATCTATCAGAATTAGGACCACCTGATTTCCAACGAGTGCTCTCAATTGGATTGTTCTGGGATGAGGTGCCCCTGACAAAGCTGTTGCTGAAATAGTTGCACATTCCTCATGAGAACCAGACACTAAAGCATCCAACACTGCATCAGAAATAATCTCATGAGGATCCACTAATTCTGCAGCCTTAAGTTGGCCTGTTGGAGCAGCAGGCTGATGACACATATGACCAGGCATGAACTTCTCTCCACATTTATAACACAACCCATTGGCACGTCTATATTCCTTGAGCGGTTTGGCTTTCCACAGGTCTCCTGTTGCCAGCTGATTCTTACTGTCACTTTTGGTGTAAGAACTTATGAATATAGGTGTCTTAGGATTTTTGTTTTGTAGCAGGAGCCCTTCCTGAACTGAAGCGTACAGAGCAGCCATCTGCATTGTTGATGGTATCTGAATTTCCACCCCAGCAGAAAGCTCTTCTTTCAGACCCATCACAAACCTTGTTACGAGAAATGTATCACTGATCGCCGGTTCATACAGCCTGACAATATACACCAGATGCAGAAACTGCTGTTTAAATTCCTCGACAGTGCCTGTTTGTTTCAACATCATCAACTCCTTCATCTTCTGTCTGTATATATCCACATCAAATTCCTGCAAAATGGCAGCACAAAACTGCTCCCAAGTATGAAATGCTCCCGACTGCTTGAACGCTTGGTACCAGTGAGCAGCGTTGTCCGTCAGGTACAGAGAAGCCGAGGTCACCTTAAAATTTTCCGGTATGTGATATAACTGGAAGAAAGCTTCACATCGATCCAACCAGATCTGCACATCAGACCCATCAAAACGCGGAAAATCCATCTTAGGCATCCACTGACGCTTATTCCCATTCTCCTCAACTGCTACCGGCACTGGCGGCTGAACAAGAGGCAGTGGAGCTGGTACCTGAATTGGTCGAAGCGGAGGCGGCCTGAACCGTGGACCCGCGCCGAGAATTCCATCGGAGACCTCGGAGGCTGTCGGGGAAGAGCTCTCTCCACTTCCCGTGGTCTTGCCCCCTTGATTGGCATGAAGCTGCCCCTGCTGCACCTGCCCCAACGTATCGCAGGAGAGGTCCACCTTGACCTGCACCTGATCCAGGCGCGCCGCTTGCGCCGTGAGTTTCGCATCCAGCGCAGCCAGCTGCGCACAGATGGAGTCCACGACCTCCAACTTGCTCTGGTTTTCGCGGAGCACGGCGAATTCCTTGAGCATCCGCTCCTGAAACGCCTCCATCCCCTCTGCTAGGAACCTGGTCTGCGGATTAGGCTTGAATGTCGTCGTGGCTGCTGCCATTCCCCCAAATCAACCCACCTCAGGTCCGGAATTACTCAGATCAAGCTCGAAAGCGATCTGAAACCTTTGCGTCGGATTTGCCGGGTACGAATTGGGGAAAAAAATTGCGAGCGCACGAGCGGAGCGGTGGCTCTGGTACCAGACTGTCACGACTTAGGGTCGGACGAGTTCGCCGCCGGTGAACGGACGGGGAGATGGGTACAGGTTGGTTTGAATTCGGGGCAGAGAAGGAGGAAGGAGACAGCGAGAGGAGGGAGAGAAGAGCCAGCGGCTCAGAATGATCTATTTCATTTTCGATGCCTATCCACACGTTGCCTGGCTCGCTTATAACCACAAGTCCAGTGCACTCTTACACGGCCCAAGGCCCAACTCTTTTACAAGGCTATAAGCCCAACAACAGCCCGAATGTTCTAAGTGCTCCCGCGTCCCTTGTATGCCATCTTTGCCGCAGGAATACGCCTTCGCTCCTGGTCGACGCCCATCATAAGCACCTCAGTACTTACACTGCTGCGTGCGCACTCGTCGCCCAGAACTAGGGCTTGTCTTCTTCGACCGTCTCCTCAGGAGGGGCCTCAAGACAAACCAGATCGTCTTCAGCAGCCTCCTCAAGTGCCTCTGCTACGCAAAACGGACAGATGAGACTGTCAGTGTGCTGCTTCATAGGATGTCCAAGCTCGGTTGTGTGCCTAATGCCATCTCATACACCATCGTTCTTAAGAGCTTATGTGATGATGGCAGCAGCCAGCGGGCGCTCGACCTCCTTTGGATGATGGAGAAAGGAGGTGGATGCTCCCCTAATGTAGTGACATATAACACGGTCATCCATGGCTTCCTTCAGGAAGGGGAAGTAAGCAAGGCACGCGATCTATACCATGAAATGGTGCAGCAAGGGGTTTTGCCTGATGTGGTGACATATAGCTCGATTACTGATGCGATGTGCAAGGCCGGAGCGATGGACAAGGCAGAGTTGTTCCTTCGGCAGATGGTTGATAATGGTGTTCGTCCGAATAACATGACATATACTAGCATGATCCATGGATATTCCACATTGGGCCGGTGGAAAGAAGCAGGCAAAATGGTCAGAGAAATGACAAGCCAGGGTCTCATACCAGATGTTGTTACTTGGACCTCATTCATGGCCTCCCTCTACAAGCATGGAAGAAGCAGAGAAGCTGCCGAAATTTTTGATTACATGTCTGCCAAGGGCCACAAGCCTAATATCGTCTCGTATTCTATTCTGTTTCATGGATATGGTACAGAAGGATGCTTTGCTGATATGATTAATCTCCTTAATTCAATGGCAAACAATGGTATTGTTCCCAATCGCCAGGTTTTCAACATTTTAGTTGATGCTTATGCAAAACATGGAATGATGGATGAAGCTGTGCTCATATTTACCGGAATGTGGGGACAAGGAGTGACTTCAGATGTATCCCGGTGGGGACAAGGAGTGACTGCAGAGTCTAGAATGGCTAGGCTGGCTGATGCTTTGAACAAGTTCAGTCAGATGATTACTACTGATATACAACCGAACACAGTTGTTTATCACTCCCTAATTCAGGGTTTCTGTACATATGGCGATTTGGTGAAAGCAAAGGAGTTGGTTTATGAAATGATAAACAAAGATATTCTCGTCCTGACATTGTGTTCTTCAGTTCAATAATAAATAGTCTATGCAAAGAAGGAAAAGTTACAGATGCACAAGATATCTTCAACTTGGTTGTAGAACTAGGTGAGAGTCCTGATGTCACTACATTTACTTCACTAATTGAAGGATATTGCCTAGTCGGCAAAATGAAGAAAGCATCCCTAGTGTTTGACTCCATGGTATCAGCTGGCATCTAAAAAGCACGGATACGGGGACACGGACACGGCGACACGCATACGGGGACACGGGATACGGCATTTTCTCAAAACAGCCCATCGGGGACACGGCAAGTATATATAAAAATAAAAATAAATATGACATGTAATATAGAGTTAAAGACAACAAAAAGAAAGAGATACTGCCCCATTTGTTGTCTGGTTGCCTCCTATTTCAATTTTCAAGTGCTTGATTGATCCGGACCATCATTGCAACTTGCAAAAGACATCAAACAATAGTCCAGTATTAGTATGATAGTATCAGTCTGGACATAATCATAAATTCATAATAATCTAAAGTGGTACTTGACAAACAGCAAAGAAGTTTGCTTACCCAATCTGCAATGGTAGCTCCCAATAGCATGACAAATTCACTACATCAAACCAAAGAACCAGACCATGACAAATTGACTACATCAGAAGTTCACAACATCAAATGGTCCACTAAAAGCATAACAGATAGGAGCTTACAAGGCTCAGGTGGCCACATAGCAAACAGTTCAAATGGCCATAGTATAACAATTCAAGAGTGCATTACATAAATGGTAGAAACATAAATTAAATAAGCTTCTAGGCTGATGGCTGAAGCTTGATGGATAGAGACTCAAGTGAGAGAATCTATTATCTCCTCCTCCAAAGCTGGTTCATCAAGTGAAACATAAGCCCAGAGAGGATATTTCGGATCCACCGCACCAGGTCCAGCAGCCTGTCCTCCCTCACTCTCACTCACTGATGATTGGCTACCAGCAGTGGCGCCGCTCCCAGATGCAATGTTCCCTAACATGAAGCACCAAACAATAGCATTAAATCAAGTGAATCAACATCAGCAATAAGCAAGCAGCAGCACATGAACAGCAAGGACAGCAGCTAGCGAGCAGCAACAGCAAGGGCATGAAGCACCAAGCATTCAATCAACAACAACAGCAGGAATAAGCAAGCAGCAGCAGCACATGAACAACATAGGGAAGCACTTGGCGAGCAGAAACAGCAAGGGCATGGCTAACAGGGGAAGCAAGCAGCAGCAGGCCAGCAGCTCAACAATAAATCGAGGCAAATAGATGAAAGAGGCCTAGGTTACCTGCCCCAGCTTGGTTGCCGTTGGAAGGAGATGATGCTGCACTTGGGGGACGGCGGCGGTCAGATCCAGGCGCCGGCGGCGACTCCATACTGCGGCGGCGGCGGCGAGTCCAGGAGGTGGCGGCGGCTGCGAGTCCAGGAGATGGGAAAGGGAAACCCTATTTTGTGGCGTCAAACTGGTCGAGGAGGTCTCTTTTGTGCGCCCCTGATGGGTTGGGCCGAAGCATAGTTGGGCCAACCGAGTCCCCCACGTGTCCCCAACGTGTCCCAGCCGTGTCGGCCCTTTTTTTTATTTTTTTTAATTCGTAATATGGGAAATACGGGGGGACACGCGATTTCTGCCGTATCCAGCTGTGTCACCGTGTCCAGCCGTGTCAGCACGGGGATTCGGCAACATTGGCCGTGTCCATGCTTTTTAGGCTGGCATTGAGCCTAATATTGTTACATATAGTACACTTGTTGATGGCTATTGTAAAAGTGGAAGGATTGATGATGAGTTGATTCTATTCAGAGAATTGCTGCACAGGAGAGTTAAACCTACAACTATTACATATAATATCATACTGGATGGGTTATTTCATGCAGGGAGAACAGTTGCAGCCAAGAAAATGTTCCATGAGATGATCGGAAGTGGAACACCTGTGAGCCTGCACACATACAATATACTTCTTGGAGGTTTTTGTAGGAATAACTGTACTGACGAAGCGATCACCCTGTTCCAGAAGTTAGGTGCAATGAATGTGAAGTTGAATATTGCAATACTCAATACCATGATTAGTGCAATGTTCAAGCTTCGGAGAAGAGAAGAAGCTAATGATTTGTTTGCTGCAATATCAGCCAGTGGATTGGTACCTAATGCCTCTACCCACAGGATAATGATAACAAATCTTTTAGAACAAGGATCAGTGGAAGAAGCTGAAAGTATGTTCTCATCAATGGAGAAGAGTGGTTGTGCTCTGGACTCTCGTCTTATAAATTATATCATCAGAATATTATTGGAAAAAGGTGAAATTGTCAAGGCTGGAAACTATATGTCTAAAGTTGATGGCAGGAGCATCTCACTTGAAGCTTCAACTACTTCATTGTTGATATGTCTCTTTTTAAGTAAAGGAAAATATCAGGAACAAATAAATTTGCTCCCTGTAAAGTACCAGTTTTTCAATGGAATCAGTTGATGCGCTGGACTCAGCAGATACACATTGGCATTGTTTGAAGCTCCCTCTCAATGATGTCAACGTGATTTCTCTTCCTATGGACATCGACATCAATACTTACCAAGATTGAGCTGGGTGTTGGTGCCACCATGGTGTTTTGGTCCGATGCATGTGGCGCTGGGCGTGCATCCTATGGACATCACCCTTAATCTGCACGGCATTTCCACACTCAAGGTTCACATCCTCTCTTCCTCTTAAGGATATGCCAGGGGTGTAATACCCCAGGGCCTTCCCTTTTTCTTCTGTTGCTGTTTTGAGATGTTCATGTTTATAGTTAGTTGCATGTATCTTCATACACCAGGGAAACTGTAAGGGTTGAAATTATATGTCGAAAATCGATGTCAAGACCATCTCACTTGAATCTTCAAATGCTTATTGTTGATGTTTCTCTTTTCAAGTAAAGGGAAATATCGGGAACAGATTAAATCGCTCCCTGAAGAGTACCGATTTTTTCGAAGTAGCCAGTTGATGCACTGTACTCAGTAGATAGACGTTGGCTTGGTTTGGAGCTCCTTCTCAATGATTTCAACATGTGTGCGCTCACCAAAATCAAGCTGGCTGATGGTGCCACCATGGTATTCTGGTCCAATGCGTGGACTTCGCTCCTAATCTGCACGCCATTTCCACGTGGAAGGTTTGTGTCCCACCTTCCTCTTAAGGATATGTTCAGGGTGCTAGTGGGTTCTGCAACCTTTAGATAACATATATAAGCATAGGCCATAGTGGATTCTACAACCTTATAGATCGTGGACAGGCTACAATCTTTAGATTGAGCCATGCCACCTTTATGGGACAAGAATGCAATGTAAATTTTCTAGTTTTTGTATGACAATTCAGCCCTAATGTGGCACAAGTCAGGGGTTACACCATTGCGGTTTTTTACATTGTGTTGGTTCCAGTAGAGGTTATAATGCACAAATCAATTATACCATGCCGTACTGAAAGAAGCACTATGGCAGGAACCAGTTGAGAAAATTATTGTATCAATTGCACAGCAAGAAGCACTATGGCAGGTAACACTCTTTTCCTGGATAATTAGTGTCAATTCCTTTTGGTAGAACCATATGATAGATTGAAAAGACCAACATTTTTCTATTCACATATATTGCCGTACAAGATGTTCTGGACGGAACATTAGAAGTTGCCTTCTCAACCTCTTATGTGTACAGGTGGAATATTCATGTTTGCTGATGCATATCGATTGAAATATTTGAACTGAGGGGAAGTTTCACATTGTTTTTAACTTTCAGCAGAGAACGTACAGTAGGCTTTGGAGCGAATGGATCGGCTCTGTAGTCAGCATCCAATTTTCAGGGTGCTTCATGGTTTTCAATGCAATTTCGTTAAAATTGTGGACTTGGACCAGTTTAATCAAGCTGCGGTTAAGTTGAGGGTAGTTTCAGTGTAAATCCAAATCGATTGGTTAATTTTGTCTGATATACAGTTGTTTACTAGAATTATTGGCAGTATACTTGGTCTTATTAATGCCATATTTTTTACCTGTATAATATTAACAAATACCAAGCATTTATGATTTTTCATATCGAAGAGATTGTTACCTTTTGTTTGACAATGTTACTGCATTAACCAAAGTTCTGATATAGCTGAGACGTTTATACCTGTGAACGATTGTTTTTCACAATTTTTCCAACTTATTAACGTATTGTACTTCGGAAAAGAATATTCATTGATGGACCGAGAAGTAACATTAAAGGAATTTTCTCTCTGACTACAACACACTCAATGGCTTGCATGTTGTTTCCTCTGTTTTTTTAGGCATTCTGAGTTGTGTACGTGCTTGGTTGTCCAAGATCAGGATTTTCTTATATGCATACTCTCAGAGAAGGGGTATCATTATAGTTCGCTCCTGGCCAGAGAAGGTTTAACATGCCTTAACACTAAAATATCATTGGAATCAGAAAGCAAGGCACTCCAGTTCTTGACTCAGAATTATCGCAACAACACAAGAATATAATTTTTATTCTGATTTATACATGTTCCCATTCATTATTATTGTTTCATTATCTACAAAACTTATTTCCTTTGCTACCAAGACCATAGCGTGATTCGTGCAGTTGACTCTTTTATGCCAAAAGAAATGGGAAATTGATGCTTTCCTTATGTTCCTCCTACAATGGACGTGCAATGTTCTTGAAGAACTTATTTATCTCAGTAAAACAAGCTCAATGGACCGGATTGGCAGAAGGTTATGTGGTTTTCATAGACAACAATGCAAATTATGGTTGAATGCTAGTTGGGGAAGGGGGTCCACCCCCATGAAATTGGGGGGGGGGGGGTCATAGATGTGGTCCGTGTCAGTCGGTGTGTGTGCTAAAACATATGAAGATCAACCATTTAAAGGTTTCTCCAAAATGTTTGAGCACCGTACCTAACCCCGATACCGGCGAGGAGAAAGAGACGGATGCCACATATGATGGCCATCTCATCTCTCATCTGGTTGGAGCGGTTACTGAGGTTGGATTAGATGATACAAGACCTGGGTTCATGTTTTGTGACTTTACAGTGTCTTTACGTAAATCTAAATCGCATTCCTCTAAAAAGAAAAAGAAAAACGCCCAAGAAGGCGAAGAAGTCCACCCCCACCTGAGTTTCCAGATGAGAGACATGTTTTGGAATATCATAGGTCTTTCAGACTTGGCTAAACATAAACACGTCGATGATTTTGTGCGAGAACATGGGTTGGATTTCGTGGCAATTTCTGAGGCTAGTAAATGTGACTTCCTTGCACATGTCCAAGACCACTTATCAGGTGGTTTTGACTTCACATGGCACGGTCTACCAGCACGTGGAAGGTCTGATTTTCACATGAATTTCCATCTCTGAAATAGAGTTGATAATTTTACATGGAACTTGTCGCAGTCTATGGGGCTGCCCAACATGAGCATAAAATCCTCTTTCCTTTGGAAACCGGGGAACCTATCTAAGGATAACCCACATTCAATGCTTATTGGAGGGGACTTTAATATCCTTAGGTAGAAGAGAAAAATAATGACCGCTTTAACATTCACTTGCCTTTCCTATTCAATGATGTGATTGACAGTTCGAATCTTCGGGAAGCTAGTTTGCCGGCAATTCACTTGGGCCAATAACTGTTATGTGCCAACATACGAAAAGCTTGACAGGTACTCATGGATACCGAATGATAGCTAAAATTTCCTCTTATAACTGTGCAGGCCCTAGAGCGTATCGATGCGCTATCGGATCATACGCCCATCATTCTTAATTCTGATTCTACAAACCCATCCGCTTGCCTCCCTTTCAAGTTTAAATTGGGATGATTGCATCGGGAAGGCTTTATAGACATAATAAAAAATGCATGGGAGAGGCCCGCAATTGGTCACACATATATTTAGAGATGAAACTTTAAAATATGGGTCACAAGGCCATACCTATCTGCATGGGTGAAACACGCCAATGTAATGTACGAAAAAAGAAAAGCAACCCCTCGCCACCATTATTGATGACCTCGTAAGATCGTAGAGACTCGCATCTTGTCACAACAAGATATTGAATTGAAAAATCAATCCAACGAGAAGATTGCACGTTCTTTTGCAAGAAGAGGAATCAAATATTACCAAAGAGCCAAAGCCGACTTCATCTTGAAGGGAGACAATAATACACAATATTTCCAACTTGACACCAATGGTTGGCATAGGAAGAAATGTATATTTAGTCTCCAACAAGATGAGGGGCGGATCGAAGGTCAGGCAGAGCTCAAAAGTTATATCTCTAAATACTACAAATCTCTGTTTGGGAATCTGATGAACGAAACTTCACCCTTGACGAGACGCGGACAAATGATATTCCACAAGTCACAACAGAAGAGAATGATATCCTCATGACACCTTTCTCTGAGGAGGAGGCGAGAGCGACAATGTTTCAAATGGAACATAACAAAGCTCCAGGCCCTGATGGCTTCCCCGCGGAATTCTATCAGAATTTTTGGGATATCATCAAGACTGATCTATTGGGGTTGTTCAATTGTCTTCATGCTGGACAACTTGATCTATTCAGGCTTAATTTTGGTGAGATCATTTTGTTGCCGAAAATTAAGGAGGCTGAGCGGATCCAGCAATATAGACCCATATGTCTCCTTAATGTCAGCTTCAAGATTTCTACCAAAGTGGCTACTAATTGGCTCAACACGGTTGCTGACCATGTCGTCCGGCCATCCCAAACAACTTTCATGCAAGGTAGGAATATACTCGATGGATTAGTAATCCTACATGAGACCGTTCACGAGATGCACTGTAAAAACATGAGTGGAGTAGTGTTTAAGATTGACTTCGGAAAGGCCTATGACAAGGTCAAAATGGTCGTTCCTTCAACATGCCCTAAGAATGAAAGGATTCTCCGATAAATGGTGTTAGTGGATCCAATTTTTTTTTACTGGAGGTAGTGTGGCTGACCATTACTTCCAGGCAAAAAAAGAACTACGACAGGGTGACCCCATGTCTCCAACGTTATTTAACATCGTTGATGATATGTTGTCTATTCTGATTGATCGCGCCAAGAAGGATGGCCAAATTGCAGGAGTAGTGCCCCATCTTGTGGATGATGGCCTCTCTATTCCGCAATATGCCGATGATACAATTCTTTTTATGGAACATGACCTGGATAAGGCTCTAAACCTGAAATTATTGCTTTCATCATTTGAACAGATCTCGTGCCTTAAAATTAATTAACTTCCATAAAAGTGAGTTGTTTTGCTTTGGAGAAGCCAGTGAGGCAGCGGCTGAGTATGCCCACCTGTTTGGTTGTGCACAAGCACAATTCCCGATTAAATATTTGGGAATTCCGATTCATTATCGACGTCTCACTAATGGAGTGGAAACATGTAGAGGATGCATTTTCCCTTCTAACGCGACACTCCATCAGTCCGTGGAGCGCTCCAGACGTCCATTTTTCTACAAACCAAATGCAAACAAGGGGCGCTTTGCGGGCGTCCAAACAAGGGGCGCTTTGCGGGCGTCCGGACTGTTGCCATGCACACGCTTGATACCATAGACCCACCCAAAACCCTCTCCGCGCGAAGTAGATGATGCACATTCATGTCGGCCAGCGGCACTCCAGAGCGGACGTGACTACGTGGCATTGATGACGGTCAGACAGGCACGACCGGAGGAGCGGGTGGCGCCGCTTCAAGGTCGACGTGGTGAGCAAGAAGCCTACTCTGGCTGCTGGGCCGCATTGAAGCCGACTTCTCGTGGCTTCTCGTCCCTTCGTCTGGCCTGCTTGCGCCTATTTAAGTAAGGCTTCGACGCCGTCTGCACCGCACCAGTCCATTTCCTCTTTACTCCCATCTTCTCCTCTCGCCTCCTTTCCGATGACGTCCAAACCGTCGTCTGCACCATACCAAAGCCCTTGTCCTCTGTGCCGGCAGCTCCAGATTTGCCTCCCGATCTTGGCACCCCATCGCTGCTCTCCGGGGTCCACTTCCTCAACGGTCGCTGGCTCCTTCAAGAAGGACCAAGCGTCGCCATAGCAGACATGCCTATATGCAGAGGGGGCGGTGACGGACGATGAGTACGCCTATCATATGGAGCTCATGATGCGATGGTCGCTTCACCCTCGCCGTCGCACTGCCGCGTCAAGCAGGAGCCGGCGTCATCGCTCCTCCACCGCATTAAGGCGGAGCTAGCGTCCCTGATACGTAACTGCGGCGTCCAAATCGAGCGTCGGTCTAACAAGGAGTTTCCCGCACCGCCGCACATCCAATACGGTTGGATCGATCGACCAGCGTTGCCGCCACACCGTGACTGGCACATCAAAGAGGAGGTGTCATAGGAGACTGCAAGGCACGCAGGCTCCTCCTCCACTGCGTGGGTGACTGTGGCGGTGACGGCTCCTCGTCGCGGAGCATCGTCACGCCGGAGGAGAGGGAAGCTAGGTAGGCGGGAGGGAGGGGAGCAGCGCAACACGGCGCGCCGCTCCGCATTCCCTAAATCCGCGCGTGGCGTCGAACTAGGCCTGCGACAGGTCAATGACTACTGCGGAGATCATGACGCGGAGGCTGCACCGCCTTGACGGGTAGCTTGCCAAGATCGATGAGGAGTGGTCTCTCAACGAGACCAACGCCGATGTTGCTGCCGACAGGGGCATGGGCATGGCTCCCCGGCCATCGTCGACAGTGGTCGCGGTCGCCCACCGTACAACGGAGGAGGAAGCAGAGCGGCTCTTCCGTGAGCGCTAGGCAACAACCGGGCAAGTCTGCCGGTGCCCCACACCCTTTCATCATTGGAGACAACGACGACGATAACAAAACGAACGGCGAGGGCGGTGTCGCTGGCCAGGCCAACCAGCATACGAGGTTACCGCCCGCTACAAGCTAGGGTAGTTCTTTTTTAGGTTTTAGTTGAACGGACGAAATATTGTTTATTTTACATAAATTATGTCCGAACTTCAATGAAATATATCATGTTTGCTTAAAATTTGTCTGTTGTTTAAATTTGTTTTAAAATATATGCGAATACGGTTGGATGGTCGGCTCCAGTGTCAATATCCATGGACGTGTTGGAGATGCCTTAGATGAAAACACGATTATTATTTTTTCAAATCCAGAGCAACGCGACTCTCATCTTTCATGTGAGAGGACAAAAGTACAAAATCAGATGGTTATTATATTTAAATCGGCTTTGTGTTTAATCGACGATTGATCTACAAATGAAGTGTGCGAAACGAAGGGAAGAGCGTCCGCACATCTCTCGTTAGCCAGCTCCGAGACGCGCCCGTTGGCTCTGAAATGACCTCCACGCCGATGTGCCGCCTCCGCCTCCTCCGCCGCCGCTCCTCCTCCACCACCTCCCCGATGTCCCGCCTCCGGCGCCGCTCCTCCTCCACCTCCACCTCCACCTCGCCTCCCTCAGACCCCTGGTCTCCCCACGCCGCCTTTGCCGCTGCCACACAGCGCGCCAGCGCTGGGACGCTCACCCCGGAACACGCGCACCACCTGTTCGACGAATTGCTACGGCAGGACACTCCGGTCCCCGAGCGCTCCCTGGACGGCTTCCTTGCCGCCCTCGCCCGTGCCAGGTCCTCCGCGGCCTGCAGAGACGGCCCCACCCTCGCGCTGGACCTCTTCAACCGCCTGTGCCGAGAAGAAGCTGGCCCTCGGGTGGCGCCGCCCACGATCTTCACCTACGGCGTCCTCATGAACTGCTGCTGCCGCACTCGTCGCCCGGAACTGGGGCTTGCCTTCTTCGGCCGTCTCCTTAGGACGGGCCTGAAGACAAACAAGATCGTCTTCAGCACCCTCCTCAAGTGCCTCTGCCACACAAAACGGACAGACGAGGCTGTCAGCGTGCTGCTTCATAGGATGTCCGAGCTCGGTTGTGTGCCTGATGCCTTCTCATACACCATTGTTCTCAAGAGCTTATGTGATGATAGCAACAGCCAGCGGGCGCTTGACCTGCTCCAGGTGATGGAGAAAGGAGGGGGTGTCAGCTCCCCTGACGTGGTGTCATATACCACGGTCATCCACGGCCTCCTTAAGGAAGGCGAAGTAAGCAAGGCATGCAATCTATTCGATGGAATGATGCAGCAAGGGGTTGTGCCTAATGTGGTGACGTACAGCTCGATTATTGATGCGCTGTGCAAGGCTGGAGCGATGGACAAGACAGAGTTGGTCCTTCGGCAGATGGTTGATAGTGGCATCCAACCGGATAACGTGACATATACTAGCATGATCCATGGATATTCCACGTTGGGCCGGTGGAAAGAAGCGGGCAAAATGTTCAGAGAAATGACAAGCAAAGGTATCATACCAGATGTTGTTACTTGGACCTCATTCATGACCTCCCTCTGCAAGCATGGAAGAAGCAGAGAAGCTGCCGGAATTATTGATTACATGTCTGCCAAGGGTCACAAGCCTAATATCGTCTCATACTCTATTCTGTTTCATGGATATGCTGCAGAAGGATGCTTTGATGATATGATTAATCTCCTTGACTCAATGGCAAACAACGGTATTGTTCCCAATCGCCAGGTTTTCAGCATTTTAGTTGATGCGTATGCTAAGCGTGGAATGATGGACGAAGCTATGCTCATATTTACTGGAATGTGGGAACAAGGAGTGATTCCAGACGTATCCAGATGGGGACAAGGTGTGACTCCAGAGTCTACAATGGGTAGGCTGGCTGATGCTTTGAGCAAGTTCAGTCAGATGATTTCTACTGATATAAAACCGGACACAGTTGTTTATCACTCCCTGATTCAGGGTTTCTGTACATATGGCGATTTGGTGAAAGCAAAGGAGTTGGTTTATGAAATGATAAACAAAGATATTCCTCCTCCTAATGGCGTGTTCTTCAGTTCAATAATAAATAGTCTATGCAAAGAAGAAAGGGTTACAGATGCACAAGATCTATTCAACTTGGTTGCAGAAATAGGTGAGAGTCCTGATGTCATTGCTTTTACTTCACTACTTGATGGATATTGCCTAGTTGGCAAAATGGAGAAAGCATCACAAGTGTTTGATGCAATGGCATCAGCTGGCATTGAGCCTAATGCATCCACCTACAGCGTAATGATAACAAATCTTTTAAAACAAGGATCAGTGGAAGAAGCTGAAAGTATGTTCTCGTCAATGGAGAAGAGCGGTTGTGCTCCGGACTCTCCTCTTATAAATGATATCATCAGAATATTATTGGAAAAGGGTGAAATTGTCAAGGCTGGAGATTATATGTCTAAAGTTGATGGCAGGAGCATCTCACTTGATGCTTCAACTATTTCATTGTTGAAATGTCTCTTTTCAAGTGAAGGGAAATATCGGGAACAAATAAATTTGCTCCCTGTAAAGTACCAGTTTTTCAATGGAGTCAGTTGATGCCCCGGACTCAGCAGATACACATTGGCATCGTTTGGAGCTCCCTCTCAATGATGTCGACATGAGTTCTCTTCCTACAGACATCGACCTCAATACTCACCAAGATCAAGCTGGGTGTTGGTGCCACCATGGTGTTTTGGCCCAATGCGTGTGGCTGCTGGGCGTGCATCATATGGACATTGCCCCTAATTTGCACGCCATTTCCACTCTCAAGGTTCACATCCTCTCCTCTTAAGAATGTGCCAGGGTGTAGTATCCTTTGCTCTTTTGAGATGTTCATGTTTGTGGTTAGTTCATGTATCATTATACACCAGGAAAACTGCAAGGATTGAAATTATATGTCTTAAGTCGATGGCAAGTCCATCTCACTTGAAGCTTAAACCGCTTTGTTGTTTGATGCGTCTCTTTTCAAGTAGAGGGAAATATCAGGAACAAATTAAATCGCTCTGAAAAGTACCGATTTTTCCATGCACTTAGTTGATGCACTGGACTCAGTAGATAGACGTGGTTTGGTCTGGAGCTCCCTCTCAATGATGTCAACATGTGTTCTCTTCTGTGTGCTCACCAAAATCAAGCTGGGTGATGGTGCCACCATGGTGTTCTGGTCCGATGCGTGGACTTTGCGCCTAATCTACACGCCATTTCCACGTGCAAGGTTTGTATCCCACCTTCCTCTTAGGAATAGGCTTGGGGGTGTTAGTGGGTTCTACAACCTTCACATAACATATATAAGCATAGGGCATAGTGGATTATACAACCTTTTGGATTGAATACGGGCTATAAGGCCTTGAGATTGAGCCATGCCACCTTTATGGGACAAGAATGCCATGTAAAGTTTCTAATTTTTGTATGACAATTCAGCCCTAATGTGGCAAAAGTTAGGGGTTATACCATTGCAGCTTTTTGCATCGTGGTGGTTCCAGTAGAGGTTATAATGCCCTGAGATTTAGTTATCTTTCCTTGAATATAAGATTTCTGTTTCTGCCTCATGACGCCCGACTCGGTGGCCCTGGCAACAACTCGTTAACGATCGAAAGTGCTCTCATCATGCTTAGTGGTGCTACAAGTTAATCAACCTGTTTCTTCTGGTCTTCTGGGGTACAGTACTAGGCTTCCCTTTACAGCCATCAGGCACGTCTGCGAGGAATCCCAATGCGACCACATCGTCACTCATGTATGGTCGAGCCGAGGCTTACTCCGGTAGGCACGCTGCTGCCACAACCACGGCCTGGCTCAAATCTCTATCTTGGTTTCCACATCTAGGAAGAGGGTCTTACTAGGTACCTTGTCTTTCCCCTGATCGCTGGCATTGCCTGTTGATCAAACATAGCTTAACTGTCAGGAAGAAATGTTGCCGCGAGCATATTTTTCAGATAACCTCCAACTATTGACTTTACGCAGGGAAATGTATTCCGAGCATTTATGGTAATCAAGCACATTTGTAACCAGAAGGTCCATACCCAGTTAATTTAGATTTGATCACTTGCTAGTCTAGTGAAATCGACAGCTCTTCTTCCTGTGATCAACTAAAGTTGAAAAACCTTGGAACTGTACATATCTGCCTTGATAGTAAGCTGTCTAGTGTATTCTGGAGCGCATTTTCCACGACCTGAATTGAGATATTTGTCTTTTTTGCAACAGGTGCCAAGATGTGCGAGCCTAGAAGACTTGGATTTGACGGTTCTGTGGGGACATCTTCATTCTTATACGCCAGCTGAGTGTTATTTGATCAGAAGTGTTATCTGCCATTACAACAACTCAACTTATAAGCTCCTGCTGATGACAGTGTTAGAATGTAATGCTATATTGTTGTCTGAATGTCTTGATTTTTTTTGGCTGGACATATAACGTGCTGGAATCCGTAGATCTTTCTGTTGATTTATGATGCTGATGTTATTAAGTGAGCATTGGAACTTGAATCTGTCACTGAAGAAGACCAGCACTTACCAGGCAGGTGGTCTGCAAGAGGCCCAGCTTCATTACGTCCAGAAGGCACTAATGCCTGCAAGAGGCTCCACAATTCTTATCAGATTTCTCACAGGGCGTTCCATATCGTGTTGAGATGGCGGTGTTTGCCACCGCGACCTCCGCCGGCTCAATCCTCCTCGACGCCATCTTTGTCTCGGGATTGAACCACGAAAAGCGCTTCGCTGCTCTTACAATCCAGAATGCTCCTCCTTTGCCTGCTCAATGTTTGCAAGGGAGAGGTGTGAGTTGTGTCCAGCCTCCTCCGTTTCCTTCCTTGCTGAATAATCGCCCGAATTCTTTATTTATTTTTTCGAAACGGAGGCAAAAGATTTGCCTCGTTGATTAAATGAGAGGAGAATAGAGTTACAGAGTGTTAAAAAAGGCCAAGAAACCGGCATGACAATTACTTGCGTAATACAATCGCCCGAACTCTTATCGAGTTATCTTTGTGCGGAAGGCGTGATACCTGTGAAAAGAGCGTGATCATGTCGATTTGCTTTTTGGGCCAGGAGAAATCGATCTCTGATATTTGGAAAGCCTGCTTCTCTGAATATCTATGCCCTCGGGAGCACGTGATGTGTCGCGCCGTAGAGAGGTTTTTGAGTTCTGTACGTCGTCTTGGCCCAATCAGATCAAAACTGTCTCGTCTGCTGATCATAACTGCATTTGCGCTCCGAACTGTGTCTATGATAGATTGGCGGTAGTGCAACCAGCAGGAGTAGTGATCTGTTGGTGACGTGTCAACTGCCGCTGTTCGGAATGTTTTTTTTTTTTTTTGCTCCAGCATTCTTGAGCAGCCAGAAAACCGTATCCTTCTTTTTCTTTTTATTTACACACCGTTTTTTTTTATAAATTATTTACACACATGTTAGAGCATCTCTAACGGACCCTGTAAAAATCGACCTTTAAAAACGCGTATAAAGGACACTGTAAACCGTTTTTATGGCACGAAATTGTCCCGGACAGAACAGACACCGTAAATAAACTATATCTCACTGTAGCCTATTTTTTTTTTCTTTTTTTCTCCCGTCCAGGCGAGTCCGTCTCCGGCCACGGCGTGCCTCGCCCTGGCGCCCCGGCGCCGCCCGCCTCGCCCCCGCCTCATCCCGGCACCGCCCGTTCCGGGCCACGCATGAAGTGGAGGAGCCCTGCGCCGCCCGCCCCGACCGCGCGCTCCCTGGCGCGCCCGCCCGTCCCCGATTTGAGCCGGCACTGCCCGCCGCCGCGCGCGTGTTCGCCATCATGGCCGCGCGAGCTCCCTCACCCCTGCCCCGCTCTTCTCCGGTGCTGCCACGCCCTGATTCGGGCCGCCGGTGGCCTGCTCCGCCCTGCCCGTGGACGGCCTCGCCTCGGCAATGGAAGTCGAACCGGTCGCAATTCGGACCGGCGACGGCAAATTTTGGCGTGCAGCGGCTTCTTCCGACGTGCGGCGACGGATTCTAGTGAGTTCCAGGTACATTCCGGCCAGTTCCACGGCGGCGCGTCTGCTCCGACGAGGTTTGACCGGTTTACGGGTTGAATTGTATATTGCCTTTGAAACTGCACATATAAGGTTTTCGCGGATGAGTTTACCATGCCCCTTAAAAAGTTTAAGGGTTGAACAATTTTTACGGGGTCTGCTCGGCGCCGTTTTTCCGACCGAAACTGTAAACACCTCGTTTTTTTACGGCTTTGACCAGTTTGTGAGGTTTGCTAGAGATGCTCTTAGTATTAGAGCATCTACAGCCGGACCCCCTATATGCTCCTGAAACGCCCGGAACGCCCTCCCGGTCACTGACCGGTCACAAAAATGCGACCCAACCGGACCTCTCATATCCGTCTCAAACGCCCGGACTGACCGGCACCCCTCATATCCATCTCAAATATGGGGCTGATATGAGGGCTCGCGGACGCGCCCGGACACGCCCGATCAGTCCACCACGTAGGACGCGACCCCACTCCGGACCACCTTTTCTCTTTTCTTATTCATTATTTTCTTTCTCTCTCTCTCTTCTTCTCCACCAATCACGTGCAAGTGACCGGACATATGAGAAGAAATATGAGAAGTGTGGCTGCGCGGACCAAATTATAGGGGCTCAAAACGGACAAGCCCGGTCACTGACCGGGTGCGTCCGCGGGAGTTTAAGGGGTCAGATTTGCTAAGTCCGGCTGAAGATGCTCTTAGTTAACAGAAAAAACTGCATCCGGGGGAGGATATCTGTCGTTCGATGCACACAAATGATCGTACATCTTGGGTCTGTTGCGATCCATGCAGGAGATGGAGAGAGACCGTGGGCGCTCTCGCAGCTCACTGGTCACTGCCGTCCTTTTCAGCCCGCGGTGCCGCTGCAGGACAGGCACGTCGCGGCCACCGCACCCGCGGCCGCCACCCCAGCATCACTCTCTCTCCGTCCCAGTGGCCATGTAGTATAAAAAAGCGTTGCCATCATCATTAATCTTTCCATCAACGGCATCTACACTCTTATGGACCCCGTCAGCACCACCACCAAACAGTGGTCATCGGAGGACAAATGAATACGTACGTACCTACGCCGGAGAGGCCCCTGACACTCCTCGCCACGCAGAAGGTACCAAGCCCACATGACCGACCAGACCAAAAGAAGCCCCGACAATAATCCTCGCCGGGGCCGGCTGGGCCGCCTTGCCCTTGCCGACGTCGCTCGTTGATTAATAATAAAGGCCGTCGTATGTGAAGTCAAGTGCGTGGCGCGCGCCTGTCATGCCATGGCACTGTTGGCAGCTCCGCCGGGCGAGCCGACATTCATGCATGCACCACGCACCAACCTGCCACCAGCCAAGCTGGCCTGACCCTGTTTGGATCCATGGGTTAGAGTTAGAGTTGGTTAGATTGGACTGAACTAATCCCAAAACATCCAAACAGGAGGGTTAGAGTTGGTTAGATGCATCTAACCCACCCAAAAGAAATAACCCACCCAAGAGGTGCTTATTTGGGTTAGAGTTAGGTGGGGCCCAGAAAAAAAATTCCCACAGCCCCAGCCGCACCAGATCCCCTCGCCACCCCACCCATCCCGCTCCCGTCGCCCCTCACCCATCTCGCTCCCGTCGCCCACATCCATCCTGCTCCCCGTCGCGCCGCCACAGCCACCCCCTTCCGCCGGCCTGCTCCGCCGCCCGGCCAGCCTCCCCATCCGCCCGGCCGCACCCATCTCGCCGCCCGCAGCCGCCCGAGCCGCCCCCAGCAAGGCCCCAAGCAAGGTTGCCGCCCGCGGCGAGACAAAATAAATTTTAGTATGTTTAAATGGGACATCTCATTTGTATGGACAAAATAAATTTTATCATGTTTTGTATGGTTGATTTGTAAAGAATGTTCTTTTATGCCAATTGTGAGCGGGAGGAGGCCACACAAGGACCGGCCACACCAAATCCGACAGGAAATAGGGTCAAAAGTAACCAAATGATTGAGAAAGATCATTTATTGTCAATTTAACCCTATCATCCAAACACCTCTTTGGTTAGAGTTAGTTGAGGGTTAGAATCTTAACTCTAACCTCTAACCGAGTTAGAGTATCCAAACACTAGTAGAGAAAAGCTCGCCCGCGAGCTTAGCATTCATGTGGTTCAGTGCTGTTGACATGTCACTCTGAAGTGATAATATGCACTGGCACATCATAGGGATGGAAACCAATATAGTACCAGAGATATTGACGCTGGTGAATTAATTAACCATTCTCTTTTTTGGGGCATTGAGCGGGACAAGCACGCGACACCTTTCGATCGCGCGTCCATCACCATAGCACGAGTAGAGTAGGAGCCTGAGCCTCCCATCCGTCCATGAAGAAAAGCAAGAAGGAAAAAAGATCCACGGAGTCCCCTGACCGACCATCACTCCCTTCCCTTCCTTCCAATGGAATTACGCGGACAGCGACTCCACACCGCACCGCCCGGCACGAAAGCGACGGCTAGCCCGTGCTCTAGCTTGCTTGCACATTCCTAGGCTAGGCCCCAATCATCATCACGTCTCCGAAAAATCAACCCACTGCTCCATACAACTCATGCAGATTAGAGGTGCGTCAATGGCAGTTAACTCAGGCCAGGGTCACGCATGCTGTGTGTGCGTCTGGCACTTGTCATCTGGCACGGTGTGTGTGTGTGTGCATTCCATGATCCGGTGGTAGTCGGGGGAGCTCGCTCACTCTCTTATCTGGCGATGATGTCGGGCAAGCTAGCTGCCACGCATGTGCGAGATGTTCTGGCACAAGCTTTTGGATACGACTGAAAGCGGCCAAATGAGGTACAGTGACCTGCCGCCTATCCCCCAAGACCAACAGCCGCTTCATGCCTTCATGGATGGAGGTGGACGCGTGCCGCACGGCCCACGCGATGGAGACGTCCACGTAGGCAGCTTTCTATTTGTCCATGCTGACTGACGTTGACGATTCCATCCAAAGCTCGTGGCATCGGCATCGGCTGCTGGCGCCCGCTCATGCACACTGAAGTGACCTTTATACTTTGCGATGCTTAGAGCATCTCAGCCACTTGACAAATCCGGCCCCTCGCACCCCCGAGGACGCGCCCGCGGACACTGACTGGACACCCCTCAAATGTTGCGCCGCACATCCACATATAGCAAAATTAGAACCTCAAATCCATGCAATCCATGCACATCGATCATACGAAACAAACTGTCTGAATGCCAAAGTTCGAAAGAAAGCAAAGCAAAGCAAATCATAGTTCAACAAACCGGACATGGCAAAATCAAATCAATGTCCGAGCGTGACCTATGGCCTCCGATCACTCGTTGTGCGGCTGCGGCGAGAAGAGGAGTGCGTCCTGCTCCTCCTGAATCCGGCCTGCCAGCTCCGCCTGCATCCGGGCATGCTGCTCCGTCTGAATCCTTGCTGCCTCCTCCGCCTGCATCCGGGCTGCCTCCTCCGCGCCCGAACAGGTTGAGGTCAGCCCGGGCAGTGCCGGAGCCCGTGCTCGTCCGCGTCCGAACGAGCTCCGGCGAGTCACACACGTCCACCGCCGGCATCTGCGTGGGCGGAAAGCTGTCCGGAATGGCCCAGCCGGCGCTCGGATCGTCGTTTGTCCTAATGGGGTCGGTGACCGTAATCCTCGCTGGCGCTCGGAGAGAAGGGGTGCGGGGATCCGGCCGCGGCGAAGGAGACATCTGCTCATGCGCGTCCGAACCTCCCTGCGACGCCGAAGCCGCCGCCTCCCTCTCTCGCTGCCGGCGTCGCCGCAACTTGCGGGCGACGTTCTCCGCCTTGCAAGTCGCCGCGGACGAATTCACGCCGCCGACGGACGAGGCGGACTGCGTCTCCGTCGCGGTGGTCTGGGTCGGGCTGGACGACATCTCCGGCGGTGGATCGGGACCGGAGGTGAGGATTGGGAGCAAGGGTGGAGGCGGACGAGGGTCCGGGCGCGGGAATTGTTCTAGAGCGGCGGGAGGAGGAGGAAGGGTTTGGGGGGATTGTGCAATTTGGGGTGGGGACGGGCTGTCGGGTCCGACGTGGCGGGCGTGCCCGGGCGCGTCCGGGCGCCCCCATACTCGCCTCATATTTGGGCTGGATATGGGGGGTGCCGGTCAGCCCGGGCGTTTGAGGGCCGTTTGAGAGGCCCGTCTGGGTCGAAATTTTGTGACCGGATACTGCCCGGGCGGCCTGCCCGGGCGTTTGAGGCGGGTTTGAGAGGTCCGGTTGTAGATGCTCTTAGCACCCTCTTTGTGTACGATTACTCGTAGCATTAGAGCAACTCCAACGCGGCGACCCATTTCGTCCGCGCGCGTCCGTTTGGGTCGGCGCGGACAGAAAAGTCGGCCCAACGCGCCGACCCAAACGGACGCGCGTCCGCTTTTCGTCCGCCTGCCGACCCATTCCCGACCCATTTTTGAGCCGGATTTGCGTCGGCGCGGACACGAGACGGACGCGCGCGCGCCCGCCTACTCCTTCCCTGGCCCGCTTGTCGGTGGCAGCCTCCACCATTTCCCTCCATTCCCCCCCCCCAAAAAAAACCCCGCCCGCGCGCGCTCCCGCCGCTCGCCATGGACGCCATGGACGCAGACCTGGATGCCGCCGCCGGCCTCGCCTCCCTCGCCTCTTCTGGCCCCACCAAGCGTCGCACCCCCTCCGGCAAAGGCAAGCCTCGCGCCCCCCGCAAGACCGCGCCGCGCCCAAGACAAAGAAGGAGCTGACGCCCGAGGAGCGGGCATGGGAGTCGACGAAGAGAAAGAACCGGAGGCACGCGGCGGGCGCGAGGGAGGAAGCCGGCGGCCGCCGCCGAGCAGCAGGAGGCCACCAACGCCCGCGTCGCGGCGGCAACGAGGGAGGCGCTAATGTACCTAGGGTTAAACCCTGGCCAGGATGGCCTCGTCAACGCCGCCGTGGCCGCGGCCAGCACCGGCTCATCGGCGTTTCCTCGGATGGTGCTGTCCGACTCGCCCCGCGCGTCGGCGACGCAGCCGATCCCCGGCTTCCATGTCTATCCGCAGGCCTCCCGACTCTCCGGGGAGTGCTCGCCCGAGGTGAGCGTGGTGGCATGATCTATGGCCGCGGGCCTTTTTCGACATTTGCGTGCGGACATAAATAGGTCACGGCCGTTGGGCGCACTGCCAACCCAAATCTTAAAGAAAACGGACGACGAGCGGGCGGCCGACCCAAACGGACAAAAAGCGGACAAATCCGCCATCCTTTTGGGTCGGAGCGTTGGAGTTGCTCTTAGTGCTTGGTAGCCAAGCTAAGTAATTAGAGGATCCCAACACAGCTGAATCATGGGCGACTTTCGGTTGGTGACACGAATAATCATGGACCACTTCGAGGACAACCAAATGTACAAAAGCAGCATATCACCACGTACCACTAGAAGAGAAGAGAAAAGAAGATCACTCAATAGATTAGTACGACTACTACGTGTAGTGTTAGACGTGTATACCATATCATAGGCTTGATGCTTTTCTTGGCCAGCTCACCTTTGCCCAATCGCCCAAGCATGGCATTGCACACCGGACAAGCCATCCCTCCTTGTGTTGTGTGTGATTCTAGCATAGCATCATCTGCTTTTGCTTGTCGTGGGTGCCAAAAGGGCATGGATATCCACCACCAACATCTCATCAGATCAGTGTGCTACAATCACAATTCTTCCTAGCCATGCTCGCCAAGATCTGAACAAAAAGTGCAGCAAACCAAAGGATTTTTCTGTAGGAAAAAAAAAAGAAAAGGAAAATGAAATCTGATCGAATGAACCATCTGGAACCTGAATTATTATCACAGAGATATTTTAGGACTTTTATCACAGCCCAATGCTAATCTATGTACTCTCTCACCAATACATACATTTTTTGAAACTAATCTCGTCCGCATTTCAAGAGGAGAAGACCGGTCGGCCGGCCGGGTCACCGGGGGTCGCCGCCGGTGCTGCTGAACCCGATGTCGTGGCCGCCCTTGCGCAGGGTGCTGGTGAGCGACGACGAGCTCAGCGAGTCGGACGAGGACTCCTCGTCCGACAGGTTGAGCCCCAGCGCGTTGTAGTCGGACACGCTGTCCTGGAGGCTGAGCAGCAGCTGGTGGTTGGCGCTGAAGGTCGTGTACGGCCGCGCCGCCGGCACGAACGGCGGGTCGGCCTCGCCGCTCAGCATCTGCACCACCGCGCGCATCCCCGGCCGGCGGTTCGGGTCCGGGCTGGAGCACGCGAGGCCGACCAGCAGCACCCGCCGCATCTCCCCCTCGTCGTACTCGCCGCCGAGCCGCGGGTCGACGGCGCCCAGCACGCGCGCCTCGCCGTGCAGGCTCCACACCCACTCCACCAGGTTGTTGCAGCGGCCCTCGGTGGTGCCGATCGGCCGCCGCCCGCACGCCACCTCCAGCACCAGCGCGCCGAAGCTGAACACGTCGGTGGCCTCCGTGGCGCGGCCCGTCAGCATGTACTCCGGCGCCAGGTACCCCATCGTGCCGGCGGCCGCCGTGGCGTCCGGGGACGCGCCGTGCTCCGCCTGCCGCGCCAGCCCGAAGTCGCCCAGCCGCGCGCGGTACGACTCGTCCAGCATCACGTTGCTCGACTTGACGTCCCGGTGGATGACGCGCCGGTCGCACTCGTGGTGGAGGTAGGCCAGCGCCGAGGCCACGCCGGCGAGGATCTCGTGGCGGTGGCGCCATGGCAGGGCCGGGGATGCGGCGTCGAAGAGCGTCCGGTCCAGGCTGCCGTTCCGCATGTAGTCGTAGACCAGCAGGATCTCGCCTTTCTCGTAGCACCAGCCCTGGAGCCGGAGGAGGTTGCGGTGGCGGAGGCCGGCGATGATGGAGAGCTCTGAGAGGAACTCGGCCCGCGCCTGCGCGCCGTCGGCGTTGGCGTTGGTGCACCGCTTCACGGCCACCATGGCGCCCGTGTCCGGGACGATGCCCTTGTACACGACGCCGAACGCGCCGTTGCCGATGACCCGGGACGAGTCGAAGCCCCGCGTTGCCGCGCTGAGCTCCTTGTAGGAGAACTCCCGTGGGGACCGCGCCATGGCCGCCGCGGACGCCACGTTGTCGCGCTTCGTGGCCACCGCCACGGCGTCCCGCTTCCTGGCCTTGGCGCGGCGCGCTAGCGCCCAGAGCGCGAAGCCCGCGAACGACGCCGCCACGACTGCCCCCGCCGTCGCGGCGCCGGCCACGGCCCCGTGTGCAGGCGGGTGCGGCGTCTTGGCATTCTTCCGAGCGACCGAAATTGCCGGGGCGCTCGCGGCAGTAACTGAGCTTGTCGGCGGTGCCGAAACCGTTGCTGGCGGCGTGATGCCCGGGAGCTGCGGAGTAGATGGAAGCATCGGGTTGAGGACCCTCGCCGGAGGGGGAGCAGCCGAAACGGGGGCTGCCGGCGGCGGCTTGGACGGCGCAGGGGAAGGGGGCGACGGGGTGGAGAAGCTCCACCACTCGATGGCGTGGATCTCCGTGCTGCCCTGCGTGGACGCGGAGAACCCCACGAAAGCCTGCTCCTTGACATAGCCCGCGAGATCGACGGGCGTGGACAGCACCGGCGCCGCGGGCCGCTTGGAGGAGTAGGACACGAAGACGTCCATGGCCTTCCCCGGCGCGTACTCGATCCACGCGTACACGGTCCGCCCGCTAGTGAGCTCGACCCCGGCCAAGCCCAGATCGGCGGCGGCGGCGGAGACCATGCTGCCGAGATCGACGCCGACGTGGTTCCCGTTGACGTCCCCGAACTGGAGGTCCATGAGCGTGTCGAACTCGACGGCGACGTCGGCGGCGGGGTCGAGCCCGATGTACGCCCCGGCGTCCCCGACGGAGGCCGCGTCGGGGGCGACGACGAAGGCCAGCCCGCCGCCGACGGAGCCCCGGTTGAGCGTGGTGACGGTGAAGGCGAAGCTGGTGGAGAAGCCCGCGAGGAGGCGCACGGGGGCCGCGTAGAGCGCGCGCCCCGCGGCCGACGTGGGCACCGGCAGGTCCCGCGTGAGCCGGATGGTGTTGTTGTTGAGGTGCGCGTCGCCGAGCAGCTTGAGCGTGGCGAGGGTCAGCGTCGCGTAGTCGAACCGCACCGCGACGGCGTCAGCGAGGAAGAGGAGGAGGATGGTGAGGAGGGGGAGCGGCGGGGGAGGGGAGGTGGGCGTGGCCATTGCGGGCGGCATTGGGGGTGGCGTGGGGATTGGGAGACATTTACATGGGCTGGAGCGCGGGGGGTGGGGGGTGAGCTGAGCTGAGGGGGAGGCCGACCGGGAGAGAGTAGGTGAGGTGGGAGATGAGATGGGGTTGGCGGGGGCGACACGTGCGCGCGACGGGGGTGGCGTTGTGGCGAGGCAACGGTAGGGAGGGCGGTGCGGTGGCCGCCCGCGGGTGGCAGGGTCAGAGTGGTGGTGGGGGAGCGCGCGCGTGAGCGGAGCAGAAAGGCAGTGACGGGTGACGACGAGGAGGGATCTGCTATGCTCTGCGCTGCGAGCTTTTGCGGCCGTGGCGTTTTCCCTCGTGCGTGTCCGGGTGCGGGTGCGACGACGCCGACTGCAGTGCCACCGGTGTGCTGTTGCTGTCACGGCGGCGGCGGCGGCGCGGCCCATGCCCGCCCGTCGAGTGCAACGGTAGGAAACGCGGCGCGCGAGCGGGGGCGGGGGGCCGGGGCCGGGGGCGCGTCGTGGACCGGCGAGGTGGTGTCGCGGGCGCGCGCGAGGCACGTATGTTGCGTGGATGGGCATGGACTAGATTTCGCGAGGACAGCTGGATGGAACGATATCCATGCGTCGGCCACGTATTCGTGTTAACCCTGGTCTGAGTACGCATATACTAGTGCTTTTTAGGTTGTTTGGGTAGCCAGTTTATAGAGAACCGATTTTGTTTAAACGCAATTTCTATTATAACAACCTAAAAACTTGTTTGGATTATATCCAACTAAAACAGGGACAAGCCAAACTGAGTTTTCTAAAACCACAAAAAGCGAGTTTGTAGAAAAACGACTAATAGTGGTTTTTCTATATATACTCGTTTCGTACGTACGAGTAGATGGCAACTGGACGTCTTCGTTGTGGTGATCGACTAAATTCCGGCGGTACCTCACGGCAAGCCCCGTCGGCAGCGTGTTGGTCTCGGCGCCCATGGCTACGGCCGCGACACTATCGCTGACGACGTGTTGTTTCGGTGCGAGCAGCACGCCCTGCTTACCGGCCATGGGGACGGCCATGACACCACTGACGGCGATGTGTTCTCGGCACGAGCAACGCGACCTCCTCAGCGGCAAGCAGCGCGACGTCCTCAGCGTGTCCATTGCGATTGCTGCAACACCATCGAAGGTGGCGTGTCGTTCTCGACACGAGCACCGCGACCTCCTTATCGCCCATGGCGACAGCTACGAAACAATCGATAGCGGCATGTTGCTCCCCACGCGAGCAGTGGAACCTCGACAGCGTCCATGGCCATGGCTGTGAGCCTGTGACACCACGTACGTGCAGGAGAGCCATTTTACTCTTCTCTTCTGTCCAAGCTGGTTCTCCCGGTCGAGACCATTGCCACGACGCTCGGACGACTGAAACCATTGGCGCAGCGCCTGGACGGCGCCGCGTCCGTGCTTGTCATTGGCACGGTGACTGCATGCAGCAGGACGAATACGTACGTGTACGTAGACTGGTACTTCCTACCTTTCATGATGCTCAACAAAATCTATACATAATACAACTCGTTGCTTCCCGAACGAAGAACTACTAACCACGTTATATTTTTCTTGATCCAAACAAAGGAACCATATATGCTTATCTTAACATTGGTATCCCCAGCCCACCAGGGTTCAAGTCCTGGTGCTCGCATTATTCCTGGATTTATTTCAGGATTTCCGACGATGCGCTTTCAGTGGGAGGAGACGTTCCCGTCGACGACGAGGCGCCTACGGTGACTTCGTAAATCTCAAGATGATATGCCGGCTCAGTCTCTCGAAGGTGCTCATAGGGGTAGGGTGTGCCTGTGTGCGTTCATAGGGGTGAGTGTATGCGCGTATGTATGAGTGCTTGCGTCTGTACTGTGTTCAAAAAAAAAAAAAACTAACTAAAACTGGTTTTCCTAAAAATCCTCCTAAAACTCGTTTTCCAAAAATCTGGCATCTAATTATTAGTATCCAAACAACCACTAAAACTCCACGACTCGTTTTTTATTTATTTCCTCCATTGCATCCCAGACCATACTAGGCTCGTACTCCCTCCGTCCCCAATTACTTGTCACAAAAATAAATAAAAATAAATGTATCTAGACTAAAATACATGTAAAGGTATTCATTTCTGCCACAAGTAATTCCAGACGAAGGGGGTACTTATGACATGTGGTTAGCAAACTCAAAATCCACACAACACTTTTTAAAATCGCACAAAGCCGTTTTTTATTAATTTTAATGCAAAAGTACTAAACCAACACAACAGTTTTCTTGGTGCTAGCAGGCAAATCCCATGTCGCTGCGGTGATGGCAGCCCATGGTTCACAACTTGTCGTTGTGGACTTCCTCGCACGAGCACGGGTGCGCTATAGGGCGACGACGTTCGACGATTTTCCTTGCGCATTCACAGGGCCTACTTCTCGGGAGGTATGAGGGCAAGCATTGTCTTTTCGTTGGATCACATATTCGGCTTAGTAAGCGCACATTACACTAGATATAGAGTTTGAGGGACATGTTATTGAAAACATGCATCCCGTGTCTAGCTCTGTCGAGTGGCTCATTTGAGATTGGCTCACATATTCGGCCAACTTGAGCTCTAGTGGCAATGACCAAATATGTGGTTTGAGATTTGTGGCTTATTGAGGTGGTGGCCACGATCTTAAGAGTGAGATGTCCCCTGCAAACTTTTGTTGATACCACTCCCACATTGGCGGTGTCAGTGGTACTCCTCCATTGGGAGGCACTTGACTAGGTGACTCCATGAGGCATGTGTGGCCCCATGGTGGTGATGTAGCGTTGGGGCTTAGGTCTCTCATATGTAGATGTGTCATCGATATTCCAACACCTTCATACTGATCACTGCATCCCAGTGCAACTCGTGGCATAACTCATTCATTTCATCGATGAGTGGAGACTCCTCTCGTGAAGTGGATGGCTGCCGATTGAGCCCGACCCTTGAAATGGATTTGGGTTGGGGCATGATCACAAGGAGTTCTGGGAGATGCCTTCTTTGCGGTTATCTTCGATGGACACCATGATGGAGCAACTTTCTGAAGCCACCCTCAAGAATCAAGATGGTCACTGGAACACCGCTTTCATGTGAGGGTGATTGTTTCTTTATAGTGTAAAAGAACCCAACATCGACAAACTTACGGTATTATGTTGTTAAAATGTGTTTTCTTTGTGTGAGGTCTAGCCTTTATTGGTTGAACCCGACATCAAGTCCTTTGTTCTTGCTGTCTCAAGTTGCACATGATGATGGGGTGTGCAAGGAGGATTTCCTTCTCGAAAAACGTTGTTTTAGAAAAAGGCGTTTTCCTTCTTGAAAACATTGTTTTTTGTTCAATCAACAGAAAACATTGTTTTTTGTTCAATCAACAGAAAACATTGTTTTGGAAGAATGCAATTTTAGTTACAGACGTTCATATCATATCTTATCATCTAGTGTTATTGTTCTATGCTGATGATTTTGACCCGTTATGTTGCATCAACTTTAGCAATGTTGTATAATTGTGCATCCAAAAGGAAAATGCCCTTCTTGAGCTTGGGTGAATAGTAAAATACCAAAAAAGTTCAAAAAATGCAGACTTTTTTTTGCAACAAACAATGAGAGAAGTTTCATACGAGTAACGAAATCACATTTGTGGAGCCATGAAAAAAAACAAATTTGATGTTCCAAAAACAGTCTTTTTAAGCATTGATTATGTTTTTTGTCCACAGTTTCAGGAATGTGATTTTCATCACGAAAGTTTGCACACATGCAAATATTTTTGAATGTTTGTTGCAAAATATAAAAAAACATATGTTTTTTTTTGAATTTTTTTGTTCATGTAATTTCATTTGAGCTCGAGCTTAGATAGTCTGTGTCCCATCCAAAAATGCTACACCAACGGTGAATTGACGTAATCATTATGAAAACCTTCCTTATTAACCTCTCCACCCATGAATTCAACTGGGCGGGCCCTCCCTTTAATTTTCACAGTCAGAAAAACCAACCTAAGCATCTACATTGATCCCGTACAATGAGTAGCATTGCTTATTTGCTCTTGTGCATCCATGGATGCGGACACGAGATGTTTAATCTCTTTTGGGGGAAACAAAATGTACGGGCTGCTACGGTCAGGTAGTCATAACCACCATGTCTCCGTGACGTACCTGCAAATACAGTGCCAGCCAAGTACACAACTCAGCTGGTACGAGTAACAATCATTTATGTGGCTGATGGATCGATGGGCTATATTGCTACGACTGTAGTAATTACTCCACCCTATACAGAGCGGACGTTTGGGATGTGAGATCCGCGGCGCGCGGGCGTGTTTGCGTGAACTGCACTTGAAATCATCATTGGGATAACATACAATATAATTCTCTACTCCGGCGGGCGACTGAATAATCTACTACTCCCTCAGTCTCAAAATAAATGTCTCAAGCTTAGTATAACTTTGTACTAGAGCTAGTATAAAGTTAAGACACTTATTTTGGGACGGAGGGAGTACTACGGTAGAGTACACTCTTGGATTGCCAAAGATATACTGTATATGTCCTCCCCTGGTTAGCTTGGCTGGCTCTGATTACCAGGCCACACGTTACCATCACACCACTAACGACGACACTTTCCGCAATCCGCACAAACCCATCACCGATCCGTGCAGTATTATATGCCGGTTCTATACGTTGTCTACCACACAGCTGTTAGAGCCGGACGGATACGCACGGGGCAGAAGGCGGGCATGGCACACTCATGCCATCACACTTGTAATGGATAATAGACCCATCTTATCTTATTTGTCTCAAAATCAACAGGGCTACAAAGGCCACAAGCAGAGTGATTACTGCATTAATAAGGCTAGATAATACTACTACGTACTCCAGTAGGGGATGCTCCAAGTGACACTCTCCATGTCTGGATATTGTACTGTATATTTTTAGTGCTGGAGTACTTGATTACTCTTCGATCTTAAGCAAGTGTACTTGTTTAACCAGCTAGGAGTAGCTTGGTAGGTTGGTTAGGACCAGTACGTACCTACAGTACTCCGTAATCCCGGTCCGTATATCGGCTGCAGCGAAGTGAACTACCTACAGTAGCCTATCATTCTTTGCCTTTTCCGAGGAGCGAGATCACGAGAGTGCATGCAATCAGCAAGTAGCCGACTAAGTTAATCTTCCCGAGATCAAATCCTGAGCATCGCTGGCACGAGCAAGCTAGCCACCACCGGCAGGTAATTAAAAACAGTAATTAAACATGTCGAGGGCTGTATCAATAAGCAAGCAATGGGCGATGCACTGATGCACACATGCCAGCCAGCCGGGCGTCAGAATGATAGAACTCCATACCAGCTGCAGGGTTGGCATTTCCTGAGAGTTGGAGTAATTAGCAGGAATCATCAGCAAGAAGGCGGGCATATAGTACTGAGATAATGTGGTGTCGGGTGTCTTTATGCTCCATCTCGAGGGCGCCTTGCGAGACACACATGCTTGTTGTTATTAACCATATATCAACACAAGTGAAATGGGGCCAATGACACATAGAAGAATGTATTGAGCTGACCGTAGCCACCACACACCGGTTATTACTAGGCTTAGTTAGCAAGCGAGTGACGTATGCCAGTGCAAACACAAAAGAAAAACACGCTGGTGTTTATTTGCTACGGTGAGAAACGAAACATATGCACACTATCTCGACGGCGCCTTGCGAGACACACATTCTTGTTGTTATTAACCATATATCAAGTTTTTTCTTAGCCAAAAAGTATTTACTATCAATTTGTACGGTTTATTGGCCCTGCACACGGCACGTGGCACTTACTTGATTCATGGGGCACGCTTAGATTGTCATCTGAATCATTGTTAATTATACAAGACAAAGATCGAGTGAACAATTAAATAGCAAGGATACCAGTTTTTATTTGCATCTTACGATGAACCGATTTGAAGAGGAGGTCTGGTGGTTTTTTCTTGCATTTGATAAACCATGAATTGCGCATGTAACATGTATGCTTCCATTTCGGACTCGGCGGCAGCCTCTGGCGGGAAATAAGGCATGGAAAAAGATGTGCGGAGAAGGCTAACGGGCTCGCCGGTGGTGGTGTGGCAGTTTCAAGTTAGAAATGCATATGTGGGTCTAGAATGGCCTAGCTAGGTGCGCGGCGGTAGCCGAAAGAGAAGAAGCTCGAACGCCGATGTTGGGTCTTCTATATGTTGTTGATAATGTGGCCAAATGACGGTCAACACATCGAATTTATGTTTCATATGAGTCTCCTCTTCATTATTGAAGACGTGACAGAAGAAGAAATGGGTCAAAGGAGGTGTTAATAAGGTGAAAATTAGGCGGCAATTTGCTCTAACGACGCACAGGGCTTGTGCCCAATTTATTTGCAATCGTTAGCGGCACAACCACTATTTTTTTTAAAGGTGGCGGACATCAGATATTAAGTTGGATATTGGCCAGACCTGATTTCCCCATAAAAAAAGAGTTGAACCCAATTGCAAAGGAAGAACTCAAGGGCACACTACAAATCTACATCATCGTTTATATTCATCTTAAGGGTGAATGAGAAATGCTCACCCAACGACCATATGAGTTTTGCAAAAGACAACACAAGTGAAATGGGGCCAATGACACATAGAAGAATGTATTGAGCTGACCGTAGCCATCACATACTGGTTATTACTAGGCTTAGTTAGCAAGTGAGTGATGTATGCCAGTGCAAACACAAAAGAAAAAGACACTGGTGTTTATTTGCTACGGTGAGAAACGAGAAACACTACCACATAGAATAGCAGTACAAATACGATAACATATGCACACTGTTTAGATGAAGAATTCACAAATGGAACTTGTGAAACGAACTTCATGAAATTTTCAGAAAGATATACATATGAAACACAGTGGATCTTTGTCGATATCTTATTGAGATGACCATATATGAAAACACCAAAGTGCTACACACTCGGTGATGTGTTTATTTTAGTCCATGAGCTAGTTCTCACATTAGCTCATGCACTCTGAAGATGACTCTTCTTCGCCCTTAGGAAAACTAAGACTGAATTTAGGAGCGAATACTCCCAGCTCTTCTTCCCTGCTAAATTTGAGGCTTCGAGCTTCTGTCCTAGAGATGCCGTATGCATTGGCGATGACATCAACGGGCAAAGCGCTGAGGATTGAGTTCTTTCCTGCGATGTGACTAACCATGGAGTCTGCGTTAGTCTTGAATTCAACATACTTGCTTCCATCACGTTGTGCCTTCTTTAGAACGACATAGTTCTGTGGTATGATTAATAGTTGCCCCGGGCTAAGAAGGCCATTGAACACATTTCGACCATGGTCATTAACAACCTGAACCCAAATATGTCCTTGGATCATGTACATCACGCTATGCGCATTAATGTTCCATAATGGTGAAATAATGGCATTCTGCGATCACAAATTATGTAAGGTATAATGTTAGAATTGCATTGTGAAGCTTAGAATATAAAAGAGTATGAAAAAACACAATATCATAAATACCTGGTAGAGATGCACTCTTGTAGCACTCATTTGCACGATGTTAAGGATGGGGAGTGTTTGGCTGTTGAGACGTGTTATCGTACCGGCACGCGGGTTGTATATGTCAGCACGACTTGGATCTTCAATGTTCACACTTAGCTTATGATCACAAAAGTTCTCCTCCAAACCATTCCAACCACCATAAGTTGATTGTGAGGCATGAGATTGCCCTGCATGAGGTTGACATCCTGGATATGGCCCTGCCTGAGATTGTTCTTCTTGAGATTGCCCTCCTAGCCCTTCTTCCGGTTGGTCTCCCTGAGAGTGCTTTGCCTGAGACTGCCCCGTTTGGGGTTGCTCTCCCTGAGTGTGCTTTGCCTGGGACTGTCCCGTTTGAGGTTGCTCTCCCTGAGAGTGCTTTGCCTGCGATTGTCCCGTTTGAGGTTGCTCTCCCTCAGAGTGCTTTGCCTCCGACTGTCCCATTTGAGGTTGCTCTCCCTCAGAGTGCTTTGCCTCCGGCTGTCCCATTTGAGGTTGCTCTTCTTGAGGATGTTTTGCCTGAGATTGCCCTTCCTCATATTGAGTGTGTGGGTAGGATTCTTGCTCTCGCTGTTGTGTAAAAATAGGCTTCAGAAATTTAAGGGTATGATTCACACGAATTATGTCACCTATTTCATCATTTTGACTTTGAAGCCTTTGCGCTATTTTTCCACTTATACCCAATGACTCACCAAGCAACCGAACATCAAAACCACTGAATATGTTTTGACTAGAGTAAAGTTGCGAACTCCTATAGTTGCCGGCCAACAAAAATTCCTACAAGTTTGATCAAGAAGAGAAATTAAACAACATGTCACTTTGTAAACTACATTAAATACGATAGGTTAGTTGAATAGACTTATTGACTCCATAGATTTGTCGTAAACATCATTTGTTACCTTATGCCTAGGTTCAAGTTGATTAGCATTGTTGTTCACGTCAAAAACATAGATAGCCACAATTGGCGCATCACCGTCATTGTAGAACCAATGTGTAATGCTTGCCGGTAGTGCAATGACATCTCCTTGTCTGAAACGGTGAACTTTTTGGTGCTCATCTTTGAACTTTTGGCTTTGGCTTTGACCATGTACGGATTGCGCTTGCCCATATTTTTGAAACTGTTTTTGGAATGTCTCTGGGCATCCAGGAAAAGACAATCCGGCAAAACCACTTCCTGGGTGACAACATATGTGCATGTTAGTATTAGAAACTTACTAATATAATACTAAAAATGGTAACCTTTATCTCAAGAAACTATTAGCAATATGAAATGGAACTACAATAATTGAATTGCTACACAAACCTTGGATGATGTAGACTAATCCATGAGTGTTGTGGTATCGCGGTAACAAATAACCACGAGGTTCGATTACACGGCGGATGACAGATACACCAATACAACGAAATTGCTCATTTTGCTCATCAAAATACTCGGTAAGGCCTGCATGTGACCTCACTTGACGAAGCGGTGTAGTTGCTTGTAGCCTATTGAATGTACACTCTCTGAAACCCCCTTGACGAGAGCTTTGCCATGGGTTAAAGCTCATGCCAAATGGTTGTGCCATGGAGCCATGGCACAAGAGAAAAATGCAGAAGTAAAAAGAGAGCGACATGAAACTAGTGGCTGCCATAATTGTTTGAAGAAGAGAGAGAAGTTTGGTTGATGCCAGCATTGTGAGATGTGTTTGGTTCTTATAGCCAACAAAAGCAACCTAGAGCTTATGCAGAGACACGATTTGTTAGGATACATGTGTGCATGCATATGATATGTTTGATCTAACTGGAAAGTTGAGTGGCTATAACCAACTCTCACAAGTTAAGAGTTATACATGACTGCAATCAAACATATGAAATGCTTGTGTTGTCTTTAACAATCATCTTTGTCTTTATTTCTAGAAAGGTTTTCCTACACAGTTGGTTAAGTGTTTCTTTTGCACGTAAACTTACAAACTTCTCAAACAAATCTGTACCAACTTCTGTGTAGTGCTCGCTTTTTTTGGTTGTTTGTTTACTGCACCACTAACTGAAAACATCACTTTAGTTGCTGCATAAGAACATATTTGGATACTTTCACACGCGTGATGATGAGATTTGGCTTCATAAAGTAGGGTATATCGGATGACACACATCCACGTAGGCACACACTTAATACATATCAGGATAAGAAAAAAGAAGTTTGCTACGATCATGCATTATCCATCTAGATACGAGGAGTGTAGATATAATAGTTAATTATAAGGACAAGAAAAGGCACTTGTTGGAGCAAACAAAGGATGCCTTTTCTTTGAGGAAATAGCATAACTGTTTTGTTCCCATCTCACAGAGAAGAGGCATCATCTCCGCGCACATGAGGTCATAGTGGTAGGGGCCTCCTAGTCGGTGCCTTAAGCGCTAGTTAGGAGAAACGGCGCCTACACGCCCGCCTTATGGGCCGGCCCAAATACATAGCGACCAGGTCGCTTGTTCCAGGAACCGTTCCAGGTGCGCTCACTCAGGGTTGACCGGTCGACGGCTGACCAATTGACCGGTCAACCATTTACTTTGGGGTAAAAAACTTAATTTTTTTAAAAAAATCATGAATTCAAAATGTTCACGGATTTGAAAAAATTTAATCAATTTTGAAAAGTTCATAATTTTTTTAAAAAGCTTATCAATCTTGGAAATAAGTTCACGAAATTTAAAAAATTATGGATTTTGAAAAAAAAAGTTCACAAAATTGGATAAAAGTTCATAGATTTTTACAAAAAATTCAAAAAATTGAAAAAAGTTCACGAATTTGAAAAAATATTCATGGATTTTGGCAAAAGCTTCATCATTTTGACCAAAAAGTTCATCGATTTTGAAAAATATTCATGAATTTTAAAAAAGGTTCACGCATTTAAGAAAAAAAAGAAAAAGGAAAAAAGAACAAGTAAAAAAAGGAACGAGGAAAAAAAGAAAAAGGAAAACCGACTAAGAACCGATCGAGAACTGACCAACTAACCGGGAAAACCCGGCTGAGGAAGCTTGTGGAAGCTTCCCAAAACCGAGGCCTTCCATGAATTTGGGAATGAATAAATGTGAATTATCTAGGCACAAGTATTGCGATGTCCTACTGGTTAGGTTACTTCTCTCTGAGCGTATACGTCGCTAGTTTGAACCCGTTGCACGAACCTTTTTTGGCTTTCTAAATAGAAAAAAAGGGTAAAGGATCGGCCCGGCTCGGTTGGAGGGGTGTGGGCTGGTTGGCAAGAACGCCTTTAACTGCGCCAAATAGGGTTGTATTGGTGATAGGCCCACTCCTAATTATCCTATGGGCTTTTGACCCAGCATTGCTACACTGATGGATTGGCCCTATAAAAGGCGTTTTAGTTCCCGGAAGCATTTGGTCCCTGATGAACGGTACCGTAAAAAAGTGGTAAAATGTTTTAAAAATTCTGATTTTTTATGGATATTCGTGTTAATGTCGCAAGCATGCTTGACAATTTTCATGCGAAACGGAGCTGTAGTGTTTTGTCAGTGAGATAAATAAATTTGAGGTGACAATTTGAGCTAACATTTGGTGTTCAATTTTTTTATAGGCCAAAATGTTTAACCTTTATGTCTAAAACTTTGCAGGTAGCATTTGGAGGACTATAAATACATAAAAAAATGTTGGATTATTTTTGACATTTCAATAATTATTTCCTACATGGGCATGAGTATATATACCGATTGGCTGGCTTGAAAATTAAACCCGAGACGAAAAGACCATGACGGTGATGTACGACTATACCTGGGCATGGGCAGCCCGGCCCGGACGGCCCGACCCGACCCGGACCAAAAATCCTGGGGGTAGAAGGCGTTTTTATTAACTCTTGTGGTTTCCTCGGCCTAAGTAGGCAAAAGGCGGAGGAACCACTCCACTAGCCCCAAATGATAATGCGGGCCTGATCATCCCATCGGGCCGGGCTCGGGCCTGAAAAATTAGCCCGACAGGCAAACCGGGCCGGGCTTGGGTTTGCAAAAAATTATTTTTTAGCCATAGTCGGGCCAGACCGACCGGGCTTTGTCGGGCTTTTTCAGGCACGAGCCCAACTTACTAGGCCCGATGATCGGGCCGAGCCGAGATCGACCCTGGGTTTTCACCACCGGGATTTTTTCAACCCGACCCGGCCCGACATATGCCCAGGTCCATGTAGGACCCTTTTTTGTGTAAAAGGCTGAAACTCCTTTGACACTTTGTTCGCAAAGGCTATATCTCGCGTACCTCGCTCAACGCGGTTACAACTTTCGTCTCGCTGAAGTGTTTTCCCTTACCTGTATCTACATGGTTGGCCCCTTTTCATCAGCTTTTTTTGGGTTCCCTGCATTTTTAGTTGGTTTCGTTCGCTCGATTGAGGTGACTTTCCTTTGTTAGGGTTTTCCTATTTCTTTTGACAAACTTAACAGGCGAATCACATAATTTTAACGATAGAGGCGAAGGGCTCGTCACAACCCGATCAAAATCGCACGATTGATGTTGGTTTGTTTGAGCGCACCTTTAATTCGAGAGAAAAAAAAGGGGAGCCAGTGAAGGTTGGTTTAGGTGTATTTCCTTTGTTAGGGTTTTCCTATTTCTTTTGACAAATTAACTGGTTAATCACAGATTTTTAACGATAGAGACGAACGGCTCGTCACGACCCGATCAAAATCGCACGGTTGATGTTGCTTCATTTGAGCACATCTTTAATTCGAGAGAAAAAAATAAGGGGAGCCAGTGAGGGTCAAACCCACAACCTGAATCTCAGCGCATAAGACACTCCACTAACTGGGCTAGCTATTTGTTATGCATAATACTAGACAATGCCAGCGCGCGTTGCTGCGCCCGTCTATTTGTGCGATATTTTAGTAGGCGTTGGTATGAATATACGTGGACATATTGGTTAGTAATTTATTATTATAATTTCATATCGAGACTTAATTTTTAGTCACGGATTTTTTAGGTAATTTTTATTGTACATCTATGCATGAGATGACCGGAGGAGCAAAGAAGCCAAAGATATTGGTCTATTAGTTTGATGTTGGGCTGGACTTTTTTTAATTAGTGTGGAAGTATTGTCATGGACCGGGCCTTTTGTCACGCTGTTTTAATGTTTTATCTGTAAGTATGTTCTTGGATTGGGCCTTGGGTCACGCTATTTTAATGTTTAATATTGAATAGTCATGTAATAAATGGTAATGTTTTCCATTTTGTTTCTGGAGGGTTAAGTTAAGTATGTTACAACTTTGGTTTGTATAAATAAGATCGGGTATGCTGATCTGTTAGCATTTCATCTCATGTTGGTGTACTTGGCGTGTTGTCTTTGTTTATATAAAGTTACCTTCAATGGCAGAAGTGGGAAGAGGTAATTTTTAGATAATTTTAAGCCACGAGACGGGCATGGTCTATTCGTGATAATTTCTTGTTCACAATATAAGCATGCTTGTTGGTGCTTACTTCCAAGTTAAATAAGGCACTGTAAAAACGTACAAGTAGCTGACAAACCAAAAATAATATCGGATCAAAACCATCGATATGGATAACTCATTATGAACAATTCAATTTAAAAAGGCGTGTCTTGCTAAACAGGTAAGAAAACACAAATTTCATATTGCTTAATCCTGATGCGCAATATTACGTTGTTAGGGTAGAAAACTATCATGTTACAGCGGTGTGAGCTATCATGTTACATCGGTGCGAGCTCCAGAAAAGAAGGAACAATGAAGATCTCCACAAACTTGACATCTCAACACTTGAAAGGAAAAGAAGACACACAATACAGTGTCACAAAACCAAGGTAAGTCGGTTTCTGTATAGAAAAAAGAAATAAAAACTAAATAATATATTTTTTGAATACATCTTACCATGATCTTAGTGAGGAACACCAGTTTGATACAGCAGCTACTTACAAACAGAGGACGACTCATCCTCTAACTTTATAGTGGACGAACTAATTGATAGTTGATAGTACTATCAGCAACAGAGACATCTCCTGAAGATCCCGTGTTGCCATCTTTAAGATTGTCGTCCCTATATTGTCCATATTCTATATATATAGCTCCAGCATCTAATCATGTAAATTAAAACTGATTATTTTTACACACAAATGAGGACAACTCGTTTTGTCTCATACAACAGATTAAACCAAGTTATAACTGAATTTGTAATCATGAAAAACACGAAGAATTTGGGGAAAGAGTGTCAACTTGACATGAACATGGAGTTGAATTAGATGCCTGATGCAACAGAACAAGCTAACAAATGGCTTTGAAAACCAATCTGTAGTATTGACCTTGCATGATACGTAGTTTGGTTTGGATATAATAAAGCAAAAATACATACATGTACATGATAGAGCCGTTGTTCTCCTCGGCCTCCTGATTACTAATCCTCACACATCTAGGGTATGATATGGATGACGCAGGACCGAAGCTTGGAGGTTGTCTTGGACAACAGCGTGCCTGAGACACTGGTTGAATCGACCTGCAGCCGAGAAGCTGACGAGTTGCGCTGAGCGTCGCTCGAGGTCAAGGTCGTGCAAGGTCGTTGTTCCTCAAGGATGAGATTGCGTGATAAGGGCAATAGATTGCAACTGGCTAGCCTCCACTTTTTCTACATTTCTGAAATCCGATCCTCTGTCCTCATCCTCTCATCTCCTCTTCCACCAACATGGACACCAGATTGAGTAAGTGAATCAATAAAAAATATTTGATACGCGGAAGGGGAAGAGACATGTACGTACCTGTAGAGGATGGACCTTAAAATTCTGGTGAGATTTTGCGCCTTGATCAAAGGGACATGCATGACCAGAGGAAGTGGCCTCCAATGCTGTCATCGCCTTCCTACGATCCGGGCTATCTAAATAACCTACTACATAGGACAGGAACAATATGCGGTACTTTTGATTCAAACTATTATAGAGAGTGAAATCACATCATACAAATAAAAGGTATGTATAGAATGCAAAGATCAGGAGATGGGGCATAATTAAAGGAGGCATAAGAGGAAACCGAAACTGACCTGTCCATTAGCCATTGGATCAGCTAGAGAACCAAACATACCAACCGGTAAGCAGCTACGATTCCTACTTGGAGAGAAGCTGGAATTAGACAGAGAACATATTAGTATAGACAGACAACATATCAGTATATGCAAACAATAATTCAGAATTGGAACCAACGCATCACCTTGGAACCAAACAGAGGTGGAACCTAAGCGTCAACCATTGCTTTTGTACTGGGGAGTGGTTTGCGAAAATGAGCAGACTGGGAAAGGAGCAGCGGAAGATTGGGATTTTATAGGCTCGCGTGAACATACTGAGACACGATTAACCCCTCAATTAATCCATTGGGGAGACACGATTACCCTCTCAATTACTCAATTGGAATGAATATGAATAGGCGATGAAACTGACCTGCCCGGAGCATCGATTGGCATTAATGGATGATTAACCTCTCAATCAATCATCGTTCGGGATCGAACTTCATGGCTGTTGGCCGCCACACTCCATCCGGCTGCGCCGCTCGCGTCCGTGCCCCCAGGCTGTCGCGCTGGTGGACCGAACGGACCCCATCCGGCTGTGCCGCTCGCGTCCGTGCCCCAGGCTGCCGCGCCGGTCGACCGAATGTAACCCATCCTGGCGCACCGCTCGTCCAAACCCAGCGGCGACGGAATCGGAACAGAGGAAGGAGCAGGGTCGCGACCTGTAGGTTTTATTGAGACAATCGCGATCCGTAGGTTGTACGCTTTTACGTTTTACAGGCCCAATATGCCAGTAGGCCCAAATAAACCTCAGACGCCCAAAAAAACCGCTGGAGCAGCGGCCCGATAAGGTAGCCCAAGCTGACGCGCGCTGGAGCAACGGCCCAAAAAGGTAGCCCAGCCTGACGCATGATTTAGTGTGTATAGTAGATTGAGATGGGATTTTCTCAAAAAAAAAGTAGATTGAGGTGGGATTAGGAGCAAATCCAACGGCTAAAAAAGGCTAAAACTTTCAATCCAACGGATAGAAATGCTGATGGCCTGAGAGGGCTGGAAAGGTGCTCAGTTATAATATATTTAAATATGTTAGCTAGCTTTTCTTTTACTTGTTACGAGGGAGGCAGGATTTGCTTCCGCTTTTTTTGATCTCGTCGTCAATACTCAATGCAAGAATCATTGCTGCTTGTGATTTATTTTGACTATTTTTTTTGAAACGCGGTCTCTTAGGGTCCGATTTCTTAAAAAGGTAGAATAGAGTTGCCTGGTTAATTAACAGAAACCTAGGCGAAAACCATTACAACACGCCCACAAGAAAGGGCATCCGGTCGACTTGACATCAACAAGACCACACACACCGCCGAGAAGTGGACACCGTCGAGGTTGCCTGCCATGTCATCGTCCTCACATCTCCCCGAGTAGGCGACTCCGACTTCGCCGCTAACGACCCATCAAGACCCCTTCGAACGAACGGCACCTGAGAACCTTGCCGGCCAGAGCCAAACAATCGACCGCAGACGACGAGGACCGACAGCTCTGATTTTGTTGATGCGCGACGCAGGAGAAAGTTGCAAGCCTCGCACTGACCTAGTCCAGTGCAACCTCCGGAGAGCACCGTCTGCTGAAACCACCTCATGGAGTCATCGTTGCTGTGGGGCCCTGCCGCGCATAGCTCCGACTTCTTTGTCACTGTGAAAAAACAACATAGGCGCATCCATTGACGAACCGGACCATCGATATCAGAAGGACAAGCCACGACCCAGCTCTGCACGTCACCGTCGTCGTTGCTGCACGAGTCGCAATGCCAACCACTCACATCACCAGTTGGGCACCTTCCAATCGCGATGTCGTGCACGTTCAGCCCAATGGAAGCACGAAGAGGGATCACCAGTCTTCAAAGCAACGCCCCAAAGGAGGAAACATCGTAGGGATGACGTCGTTGCCCGACCCCGCTAGGTCTAGGCTTTCGCCCGAAGAACTCGATCCGAAAGTAGATGATGCACATGAACACAACGGCGCCTCCAAGAAGGATCGTGGCGCCAACGGGCACCGCCACCGCCGGGCGGCAAGCACCGGCAAGGCTTTCGCCTGTAGCAGCGTAGATCATCACCTCCAGGCAGCCGTCCAAGGCCGATAGCACCTCCGCTGACCTGCACACACTTGACGCAGCGGTTGCGCCACCACCATGTAGGACCATCTCGTCCCTCGAAGCCTGCGAGAATTAGCAGATCTGGCACCCACCTCGCGCTGCACCACCACGCCGCCACAGACCCTCCTTGCAATACCGAAACCGGGGGGAGGGCGGCCACACCATCGCGAAACCTGTCGGGGCGCGCTACCGAGCCAAAAACTGGCATGAAGACTGCAACCCTAGCCGAACTGATGAGCCACCACTAGTAGAGAAATGGCTAGCCACAACTCTTGTTGGTGGCGCACCGTTTTCAGCCGACGCCGGCACTACATTTTTCAAATATCACTGGCGTCGGCCATTTTGGTACAACATAACTAGTTACTTAGTGCTGGCGCTGGAAGTACGGGGAACGCCACTTGTATGTGGCCTCCAAGGTTGTGTACATGCGTAACTCACTGTTGGCGTACCAGGTTGTTACTACGCCGACAGTATTTCCTATATCTATGGCGTTGCTTTCGTCCGAACGCCAGTAGTTTATTTTGTGGGCCCATTTTTTTAGGTCAACATTGGGACCCACTTAACACCGGCGTAGCATACGATGGCACGCCAGGAATATACATGTTAGTGCTGGCGAACTGTTGTCTTGAAACGCCAGTAATAAAGTCGCAGCACTACTACCACGTGATAACCCTTGTGTGTATACACTAGATTCCCCTTCTTCTTCCTCTTGCTCTTCCTCTTCCTCCTCTCTCTTCCCTCCTCATCTTGAGAAACTCAATTATTTTATCATGATTCTTAATTAGGTAGTTAGATCTAGTTAGGTGATGCGTTAGTTACGTTTGATAGCCTCCTCCACACACCCACTCTCTAAGCTAGCTATATCTAGGTCTCTCCTCCACCCACTTGCATTAAATTTTCCTTCACCCTCCATTAATGGCGCCCTCCAACCTACGTACGGTCGACCGGCTTCTCGCGGGATCGATCGAGGACTAGCTCGACTCGTGTCTCTTCTGCTTGAGGTAATTAACACAAAATACTTTCTCGTCATTTAATTATGCATGTTACGTACGTGTGTGATTGCTATATGGCGAAATGTGCATGGATGGCAAATTTGTAGAGAGAGTTGCCAATGTTTTGGCGAAACGTTGATTCATTTCGGTTTCGTCAAATTTCTGGTACTCAATATGTACCATCTTTAGCAAAGGTCATGCCGAAATTTTGTATGCCCTCGCTCGTTGTTAATATATATGTAATTCTTTTTGTATTTCCCTTTACAGGCTACTTTGATCTATCGAAAGATTCAATATGGATCGAAGTGTGAAGGCCATTCTCAATTCGTGGTGACGAATATGATACAAAAGTGTGAAACGCAGGTATTATGTCCATGTAAGGCCTGTAAAAATGGAATTTTCCGTAACCCGTTCGATGGTAGCGTCCTCGCGCACTTGCTTCATCATGGTTTCGTTGAAGGTTATACACGATGGACAAAGCATGGTGATGAGAATGATGATGTACGTGACGGCGACGACGGAGTGGCAGATATGGAAGCGGAGAACCCTTTCGATGATGAATTAGCAGGGCCGCCAGAAGGAGGAAACAATAATGAACATGCGCCTGGAGGAGGAAATGATGAAACGCCACCCGAACATGAAGAGGACCATGTCAACCAGGATATGTCGTTGGCTGAAATGCTACAGGATCCCCATGTTAAAGAACTGCTTCAGAAGAAGACGACAAATGAGAGAGCTGCTATTAAGGAGGCTCTCAAGTTGGCGCAATTGGAGTTAGACGCGAATTCTCCACTGTATGAAGGTTACGATCCTGAGCATACCCGGTTGCACATCACGCTCAAACTTCTAGACACAAAGGCGAGATTCAAGAGCATAGACGCAAGTCTGGACGCTACATTGAAATATTTACATACAGTTTTGCCCAAGGGAAATTTGTTGCCTAAGAGTGTTGATGAGGCAAAAAAGATCGTGTGCCCTCTTGATTTGCCGCATGTAAGATATCATGTATGCATAAATGATTGCATCTTATATCGTAACGAGAATGAGCACAAAACAGAGTGTCCAACTTGCAAGGAACCCCGATACAAGCCTGGAAAGAAGGATCCTCGAAAGGTTGTATGGTACCTTCCAATGATTCCACGCCTTCAATGTTATTTCGCTGACGCGAAGGAAGCAAAGAACATGACTTGGCACAAGACCAAGAAATCCAGAAATGATGGCATTCTGAGACATATTGCAGATGGTTGTCAGTGGAAAGCACTCGACTGCATTGAACCAGATTTCACAGCAGAGCCAAGAGACCCCAGGTTGGATGTCAGTAGCGATGGACTAAATCCATTTGGCAAGCAGAGTAGCACACATAGTAGATGGCACGTGTTTGTTTGGATGTACAACCTCCTACCTTGGCTCTGCATGAAACAAAAGAACATACACATGGTAATGCTCATTTAAGGACCGCTCCAACCAGACAACGATATCAACACATATCTTGAGCTATTGAAGGAGGAGTTAGACATATTATGGAAGGATGAAGGGGTCAAAACATGCGACGCCAGCACTGGAAACTATTTTCCAATGAGAACAGCATTGCTCACAACTGTTCATGACTATCTAGGTTACGGATATATTTCCGGACAAGCGTTTCATGGACATTGCGGATGTGTTAAATGTATGGATGACACATCTTTTCTCCAGCTGTCCAAAAAGGGCAGTTGCAAAACAGTGTTCATGGGCCATCGAAGGTGGCTTGACAAAGATGATGAGTCGAGAAGTCGTGGCGACCTGTTCGACAACACGGATGAGGCCCAAGGGCCACCACGTAAGAGGAGTGGAGAAGAAATCCGTGAGATGTTAAAGAATTGGACAAATTGTTCGAAGCCAGGAAAGAAGAAAAAGAAGGCTGAGAAAATGCTGCTAAAAGTATGGAAAAGAAAGTCTGTTTTTTGGGGCTTGAAGTATTGGAAACTACTCAGTTCGCTGCATTCTCTTGATATGATGCATATCACAAAAAATAACTATAAGAGTTTGCTTGGCACACTGTTTGACATACCAGAAAAAAGTAAAGACGGTACGAGGGCAAGACAAGACTTGAAAGATATAGCTATTAGGGAAGAGATCCAACCTGCATCCCTTAAAAGAACCAAAGAGACGGCCAAGGGCAAAAACATCGTCATAGCCGACGAGACAACGAAGGGCAAAACCGTGACAAAAAACAAAGAAGATTATTGCCCTCCAGCTTGCTTCACGCTCAACGAGGATGAGCTTCATCAACTTTTCAATTGCCTTGACGACATCAAAGTTCCTTCTGGTTACTCTGGGCTCATACGCAGATATCTTGACATAAAAAAGCAAAGGTTTAGCAACATGAAGTCCCATGATTGTCATGTGATGATGACACAATTACTTCCGGTAGCCCTCAGAGGGATAATGGATGATCACGTTTGCAACACACTTCTTGACTTCTGCAACATTTTCGACGTTCTCTCTCGAAAGTCGATCGGCGTGCGACATCTCACTCGACTACAAGAGGAGATCATCACAATTCTATGTGAGCTTGAGATATATTTCCCCTCGTCATTCTTTGATGTGATGGTTCATCTCCTAGGTCATGTTGTTTCTGAGGTTAAAGACCTTGGACCGACCTTCTTGCATACCATTTTCCCATTCGAAAGGATGAACGGAACTGTGAAGGGTTACGTTCGTAACAGGGCCCGTCCGGATGGAAGCATCGTCCAGGCCTATCTGACCGAACAGTGCATATCATTCTGCAATAATTATATAGATGATGATCAATCTCTTGGTTTGCCCACGAGGAAGCACGCTGACAGGCTAGATGGAGTAGGTCACTCACAGTTGAAGCGTGATTTAAATGTGGATATACAGAACCGCCGAGACAACTTCGACAGAGTGCACACAGTGGTGTTACAACAAGCAGATATAATCACTCCTTGGCAGCAGACTCACAAGGACACCTTAAAGAGAGAGCATGCAATGGCAGGGAGGCAGAGGACCGAAGCCAGGATCATTAGAGAGCACAACTCCAAACTTGCAGCCTGGCTAAAAGAGCGAATTCGGGAGAAACCACTACCAACGGGTATTGCCAATGCAAATCTCATCTATGCATTAGCATTAGGCCCCGCACGCACCGTCGCCACCTACCAATCATATGATATCAATGGATACACATTCTATACCGACGCAAAAGACAAAAACTCTAATTACCAGAACTCAGGCGTAACGATAATTGCCTCCACCGAGAATGAAACTAACAGATACTACGAAAGGATCGAAGAGATATGGGAACTTGAGTATGCCAAAGATCACACGGTGCCACTATTCTGGGTCAGATGGGCGAAGAATGTCGAGAAGGAAGAACGTGGTGTCGTTACCATTGTGACACCCTTGATTAAGTGCGACAGTAATCCTTGTAATCAAGCAACACATGAGGATTAAGCTAATCCATTTTGCTAATCCAAGTATGATCACTGTTGGAATCAAACCCTAATTGAAATTCCTTTGGAATTCCAATTCGTTTGAAAAGTGGATTTAAAAGTTTTGCAAACCAGGAATTAAAAATCATGCATGTGTTGCAAATATTCCCCAAGCTATTATAAAATTGTAGACAACATTTTGCAAAGTGTTTTGGTGCCTCATAAATAAATAAAACAGAGGCCTATCAATTAATTAAATGCCCTTTTGTTTTTGGCAGATTTCAAATAAATTCAAAAAGTCCTCAAACTTTTTGTGGCACTACCAATTATTGCATTACAATTATTGGGCTAAGTCACATATTTCAAAAATGTATTTTTGTTATTAAAACAAATAAAAACCATATTAAAAAATAAAAAGAAAAGCAAACAGAAAATAAATAAAAACAAAAGGGCTAAGTGCCCTCGGCACTTAGGCCTACCGGCCCAAGTGCCAGCCCAGCCCACCTAGCCCCCCCATCATCTTCCTCCTATTCAACACGGGAGACGTGGGGGAGCCGATGCTCGCCAGCAGCCGAAGCCGTCGAGCTGGCGGCCATCCAGCGGCTCCTCGCGGTCCTTAAGCCCCCCTCCGCACCCCGGCGTCGAACCCGAACCCTAGCTCGCCCCCACTTCCTCCCTCTCGTGCCGCCTGCCTCTCCTCGCGCACACTCCCGCGCCACCGCCGCCATGGCCAACGCATAGCCGCGGCCACCATCCTCCCCGCACCGCACCGACGCGCCCAATCACTCCGTCGCCATTATCTCCATCTCCCTCGACCATGCACGTGAGCCGTGAGCCTCTACACCGCCGTTCCGGGTCGTCTTAAACCTCGGAGCCCGCCGCCGTTTGTCTTCGATTCCGGCGCCGTCAAGCCCTCCCCGAGCCCACTAAGCACCCCTGCAGGACCGCTGTGAGCTCCTGCCCCTTCCCCTCCCTGTCTCACGCTCGATTTCGTCTCCTAGGCCTTGATTCATCGCACGGCCGAACTCACCGCCACGGGAGCTCGTTGCCGGCCACCTCCCAGTGACCTTTTGGTCAGGCGCCTGGGCCCATACGCTTCGCACGCACGCGTACAGTACTCCTGCACGCTCCAAATGGCCACCCACGTGCTGTTGCTTCTTTTTCACCGTCGCTCGAGAGCTTGCGCCGACATGGCTCGTCGCCGACGCCCCTACCAACCCCCACTGGCGCTGCTGACGGCGTAGTTCAACGCGCGCCATCGCCAGCGTCCGTAGATGGTCGCGGCGCTCGGAATGGTGGCCGGAGCTCCATTTCCGACCCCTACCGGCGGTTCGGGAGCTCGCCGGAGCATCGCCAGCGCAACTCCAGTCGCCGGAGCCGACGTGGCCGGCTGGGGCCACCCACCAGTGACCCTGCCTGTGGCCCCGACCCCCCCAGTTGACCAGTTGACCTGGTCAACCGGCTGACTGGGCTGCCCCAGTCACTGCCAGGTGGGGCCCCTCCCCTTGGGCCCTTGACATGTGGTCCCAGTTTAATCAGTGTTAACTAAAAACTGTTAGTTTAAATTTGATAATTAATTTAACCTAAATAGTCACTTAGAGGTGGGACCCACCCCTCTAATGAATCTATTTTAGTTTAATTTAAAACTCTGTTAGCCCACTATCTATGACAGGTGGGGCCCAGCTGTTAGGTTTAACCTGAGGCAGCTGTCATAGTTGAATTTTTGAAGATGTCATAGTTGAATTTTTGAATTAAATTAAATCTGTTTAATTCCGGAATATTAATAAAACTTTGAAAATTAATATAAAATAATCTATAACTCAGATGAAAATAATTTATATATGAAAGTTACTCAAAAAAATCCCACGAATCCGAATACGTTGTCTGTTCATCTGTCACATGCCATTAGCATGATGAACATGGAACTTTTCCATCCGTTTCATTTGTTCAGTAATAGCCCGAGACCCGGGAAATATCGTCAGGTATTCTCCCGCTTCGTCTGTGACGTGTAGTACTGCGTTAGCTCATGCCTAGCACTGCATATTGCCATGTCATGCATTGTGATGCATCTGTCTGCTTTATATTTATTGTTTCTCCCCCCTCTTCTTACCGGTAGACACCGAGTCTCACGCTGCTGCCTGGTACAACTACGCCACTGACGATCAGCCTTTTGTAGCAGAGCAGCAAGGCAAGCAAACCCTCCCCCCCCCTTGAGCATTCTGATATCGCCCATTCTTTCTCTCTCATGCTTGCATTAGATTTTGCTACTGTTGTAGTTAGTTTCTATTCTAATGCATAGCCTGCTTTTGATAAACTGCTAATGTACCTACTACTTCATTAAACTGCTTAGCATAGGTTGATAGTGATCCCCTGTGACCCCTTAGTCCTAGTTGCCCCGCTTTAAATTTGCAGTTACTCAATCTTCGTGATCGATGTGCAGAGACCAATACATCACCGCACACCCCCTTAGTTATACGACTCTACATGTCTACTATCGAGTACCGAGGGTGACACCTCGTGAAGTACTCATGATGCTAACTCTGTAGCGTATCTAGTCGGTCGTGGTTACTGAGGGTGATTCCTCCTTCACCGCTTTCGATAACGATTCTGTCATGCAACCCCTCAAGTGTAGGACCACCGAGGGTGATTCCTCTAAGTCCACCTTGACGATTACATCGAGCGGGAACCATTGAGGGTGATTCCTCAGGTCCAAACTTGATGTTTTATACACACAATTACTCTGACTTGGTAAAGAAAGATGTTGGTGATGGGTCGGCCCTAAAGGGTACCCACGGTTTGATAACGACGAGGTGTGGCCAGGCAGGTGAGGCCCTTGCCACAAGACCCCGAGACGGTGCGACGGGACCGCACATCATGGGTTGCGCTCGTCACCGCATTAATAAAATGCTAATGGGTTGGGTATTTGATCTGAGTTGGTCGATTGACCTTTTCGCACTAACCTTCACATGGGAGAAGTTATGGGTACTCGGCGTCGTTGTATCAGCCTGACGTGGCTTGGACTGCGTCGGTATTTCCCCAAAGAGGAAGGGATGATTCAACATAGCGACGGTAAGTATTTCCCTCAGTTATGAAACCAAGGTTATCGAACCAGTAGGAGGATCACCACCACCCAATAAGCAGCACCTACACACAAACAACAAATACTTGCAACCCGACGCGAAAGAGAGGTTGTCAATCTCTCTACGGTGATAAGATAGATTAGGTAGTGATAGATAGGAGAGATAGATCTCTCAAGAACACAAATAAAAGGAGCAAATATGCAGCAATATATTTTTTGGTTTTTTTGGTTTTGTAGATCTGAAAACATAGAGTGCAAAAACGTAGATCGGAAAGCAATATGATAGAAAAGTAGACCCGGGGGCCGTAGGGTTCACTAGTGGCTTCTCTCATGAGTATAGCGCACGGTGGGTGAACAAATTACTATTGGGCAATTGATAGAAAATCGAATAGTCATGACGATATCCAAGGCGATGATCATTATATAGGCATCACGTCCAAGATAGATAGACTGACTCCTGCCTGTATCTACCTCTATTACTCCACACATCGACCACTATCCAACATGCATGTAGTGTATTAAGTTCATGGAAAAACGGAGTAATGCAATAAGAACGATGACATGATGTAGACAAGATCTATTCATGTAGGAATAGACCCCATCTTGTTATCCTTAATAGCAACGATACATGCGTGTCTTGCTGCCCCTTCTGTCACTGGGAAAGAACACTGCAAGATCGAACCCATCACAAAGCACCTCTTCCCATGGCAAGAAAAATCGATCTAGTTGGCCTAACTAAACCAAAGATTCGAAGAAGAGATACGAGGCTATAAGTAATCATGCATATAAGAGATCAAAGAAGACTCAAATAATATTCATGGAGAAATTGATCATGAACTAAAAATTCATCGGATCCCAACAAACACACCGCAAAAGTTTACATCAAATAGATCTCCAAGAGACCATTGTATTGAGAATCATAAGAGAGAGAGAAGAAGCCATCTAGCTACTGCCTACGGACCCGTAGGTCTATGGTGGACTACTCACGCATCATCGGAGAGGCACCTATGAGGAAGATGAACCCCTCCGTGATGGTGTTTAGATTGGATCTCGCGGTTCTGGAAGTTGCGGCGGCTGGAATTGTGTTTCGTCGACTCCCTTAGGGTTTTTCGAATATTTGAGAATTTATAGGCATCAGAAGCGGTGTGGAAGGGGGCCGAGGAGGGCACAACCCATCAGGGCGTGCCGGGGTCCCCCTGGCGCGCCCTGGTGGGTTGTTCTCTCCACAGCCCACCTCTCCGGCAGTTGTTTGGCCCACTGGGTGTCTTCTGGTCCAGAAAAAATCTACAAAAAGTTTCGTCGCGATTGGACTCCGTTTGGTATTGATTTTCTGCGAAGTAAAAAACAAGCAAAAACAGCAACTGACACTTTGGCACTATGTCAATAGGTTAGTCCCAAAAAATGATATAAAGTTGTTATAAAATGATTGTAAAACATCCAAGAATGATAATATAACAGCATGGAACAAGCAAAAATTATAGATACGTTGGAGACGTATCATAGCCGAAGCTCTTCGGACGTCAGCAATGGAGCGGTGCGCGCCCGAGTGGTCCACGACGGCATTGATCTTGTATTAGAGGTGCTAGGACTAACCTCGGCCGCCCACGCATCATGCAGGAGTGCAAAGGGTGAGTGGACCCATGACCCCTGCGCGCTTAGGATTTAGACCGGCGGGCTGGCCTCTCTTTTGAGCCTAGGTAGGGTGACGACGTGTTGATTTCCCGAGGCCGGGCATGACCCAGGAAAGTATGTCCGGCCAAAGGTTATCAAGCGTGTTGGAAAATGTCATGCACCCGTGCAGGGATGAATTCAACTATTCGAATAGCCGTGTCCACGGTAACAGGATGACTTGGTGTTGTATCTCGATCTACTACAACTATAATTGTGACTTTAAGTTGAAATGATTGTGGCTCCGAGATTGCTTTCTCGCAGGGAGTCGAGGAAGAGTCTCTGGGCGTGGTTACTTAATAAAATTGCTACAATAATATTGTTCCATATGAGTTACCAATCTACACTCTTCTAATGCTGCAAGATGTTGAAGATGCTAGTCTTCGATAGGACTAGGCCTTGCAATCGTGGTTCCGACCATGATTGCAATCGTGATATTTGATCTGGTAGCTGTGATCTTGTCCTTTGCAATCGTGGTTCCGACCATGTTGTTCTACTTTGATTTCATTCTCAGACAAATTAAAGTGCTTGTCTTCCACAGATCAATACACTAGTCTAACCTCTATTCTGACCTACCCTCGAGTATTACCCCTAGTATCTCGAGAATGTCACGGAGCTATATAACTTCTTATGAGCTCCTCATCAACTATGACATTTCTCTGATTCCAGTTTCCTCGTGTCCTGAGTTGTTGGAAACTCAAGGACACTAGTAACTGAATCGAGTACGCTTTGCGATTCAACAACTCTCAGTAATCTTCTTGCTTATGAGTTTGTACTTGATCATGTCTTTCCAAGCTGTTAGGCTACATCATCCTCGTCATGCTAGAGCTTGACCATGATGTCTGTGTCCTTCATCCCTGGAAAACAATTCCAACAACGCATTAAGCTTACATCGATTTTCAATGTCATGTTGGTTGTCTTGAAGGGCAATTTCGATTCTGAGCTAGCACTCCTATCTGTGGTTCCGACAACTTGTCGCTTCACCATTTCTTTGCTTGATGTTGTCGCTGATCGATTACATCTTCAAGAGACTTCTCGACAATTGTGTCATGATCATCATCAACATTTTGAGCTCTTCCAGGGTATCAATTAAATTCATGATGAGAAGTGGCATCCTTGCCCTTGCTAATTGGTATTGTCATTGACGACATCCTTGCCTTCCTTCCAAACGCAGACTGGGTCTTGTTTTGGTCGAACCCTAAGTTCCTTGTTAGCCATCTTGTGTTATGTTCTATCTTGCAGTATTACCATCTTTTGTCGAGAATGTCGTGTGAATTGCACATGTCTTAAGAATTCTTGATATAGTGATACTTCTTGCCATCACCTTTCATTTCTTAGTTCCTGTGATGTTTCTAACCGGAATACCGACAAATGGACTGTGATGTGTAAATTCAACACTTATGGCATAGCAACTCTATTACCTTGGAGTTAATGAACAATAAGCCCATTCTTCGTGTGTTGCTGTTGAATCAACATTCTAACATTGGTCGTGCTACTTTGTCCGAATTTTGGACGCACCTTTCGATTAATGTTTCATTGTGGATGTTCCCTCGGGCATACCTCATTATATCAACTGGTTTGACCAATGCTATCACCTTGTTCACACAATCGTGGAAATCCATCTTTGTGGAAATCTCGACAAATTGTTGCTGAGCCCATCAGCCACATCCTCATCTTCTTCGTGGTTCATGATGAACATTTAAGCTAGTTTTAGAAACCTTGAAAGCATTATCTTTGTGCCTAGCTCATGAAGAATATGTTTGATAAAAGAAGTGTTTTTCTATAAGTTCACGTGCATTTTTGCCGCCGTTCTTATGGGAAAATTTTGTCTCGCTTCCTCTGGAATCGTTCCAATTCATTCATGCATGTGCGAAGTATTCTATGGTTCGATAGATTTGCTACCTTCACTCCATATGTATTTCCTAGCACGCCAAGCCACTGATTGATTTGATCTGGGAGAAGAAGTTCTACGTAAGATCTAGTCCAGACTTACAAATGGAACTTTGATATCCTCTATGATGGTTCCCAACCAGAGCTTGATCGCATTCCATTCTAAAAACGTCCATGTGGGCACGAATGTCTTGACATTGTGTTCATATGTCTTGCAATCCGACTCATGATTCAAGGCTTGCTTCCATCGTTCATTCCGAGATTCTTGCAACATCATCTCGTAGATCTTTGTTGCATCCTTTTCTCCTCAGGCCTACTATGTCTGAAGTATCCTGACACCAACCAGATCTGAATCTCAATCAGATATGATGGTTGGAACTTTTTCAAAAGGTATAACATTGGTCTCTACGTGACTCGGCTAAGTGATGTTATGGCTACCACACTTGGCCGAAGGGCCTATTGTTATATTATCTTCCTTAGTAAGGTTAGCCATTCTTCCATGAGGGAATTGTATGACTTATTCTATAAGTTGTTCCTGATGGATCCTTTGTGTACCCAAAGCCCGACCTTTACTTGATAACGATGTCGATGCTACCCCGAAGCACGAATGTGGTACTTCAAATGTCAAGAGGAACATTGGAAGCGCAATGCTAAAATGTTCTTGATCAATTATCCAAAAATATTTTATGGGTAAATATCATGATTTCCTTGTCTTTTATCTAAATGGTTATGCACTTGATGACCTATCACATATACCATGGTATGTTCTCCTTGGGAAAAGTATACTCTAATATTGTGTATAAACACTTTTTACTTTCCATTGGTCTGTTTAATGTGATAATCACATTTTCCTTTCCATTGGTCTGTTTAACCTTTCTTGTAATCTAACTTATCTGAGTAGTGGTAATTCCCTGCTTAGGTAAACACCACGGTGTACAACTCTGTCAGTAACACCCTGTTACTATTGTTGTTAACATTCCGGTAACCGTCAATGGACGAGAACTTTGCCTATTGGTCCGCCTCGTTTCAACGAGTAGGAAAATGGTTCTATTCGTCCCCCGCCCTTGGTACCAACGTTGTTGCCAACTTAACTGACAAGCTATCCTCTGACAGGTCTTGCTACCATGACTGTGCAAGATGTCACCACTCTTTCTACTCTTAACCACATGGTGGGCCCATAACCTATAGTTCCACAGGATCAAAACCTGACTCTCCTGTACATCTTTAAATCCAAAGTTTTTGGTGCACTTGGCTTCGTATGTAATTCCCGAGCCACTGTCCAAGGAATGATGCTATTGTTGTCGTCATTGACCGACTGTCCAAAGTTGCACATTTTCTGACCGTCAAGGAAACCATCACTGCTAGTCAGCTAGCAAATCTATATATGTCCAGAGTTGTCTCACTCCACGGTATCCATTGGTGATTAGCTCAGACTGTGGCAGCTTATTCACTTCAAGATTCTGGGCAAGTTTCCAGGAGGCTATGGGAACTCATCTGTCCTTTAGCACCGCTTTTCATCCTCAATCCCAGGGACAAGTTGAACGAGTCAACCAGATTCTCGAAGACATGCTTCGAGCTTGTGTCATTTCTTTCAGCAAGAAATGGGAAGAATCTCTCCAGTATGCCAAAATTCTCCTTCAAAAATAGCTATCAAGCTAGTGTGAAGATGGCCCCTTTGAAGTGTTGTATGGACGAAAGTGTCAGACTCCTCTAAATTGGTCAGAAAGTGGGGAACGTTCACTTTTCGGTCCAGATATTATCCAACATGCCAAAGATCAAGTCCGCGTTATTCGTGAGAATCTGAAGGCTGCTCAGTCTCATCAGAAGAGTCAGTATGACCGTCATCACAAAGATATGGTCTATCAACCTGGCGAAAAGGCTTATCTTCGAGTCACACCAATGAGAGATGCACACCGCTTTGGGATCAAGGGCAAGCTAGCTCCTCGCTATATTGGTCCATTCACTATTCTCGAAAGGCGTGGAAAAGTGGCATATCAATTGGAACTGCCGTCAAACCTTTCTCAGGTTCACGATGTTTTCCATGTGTCATAGCTCCGCCGCTGCTTCAAGGATGCTATCCGAGCAGTGGATCATGATATGCTTGAGCTGCAACAAGACCTTTCGTATAAAGAGCACCCGTTCCGCATTCTCGACCAAACTGAACGTCGGACTTGTCAAAAGGTCATCAAGTTCTTCAAAGTGCAGTGGTCAAATCATTCTAAAGATGAAGCCAATTGGGAACGCGAAGATCATCTTCGTGAAGAATACCCCGAGCTCTTTCTTTCTACTTCTTAATTCTCAGGACGAGAATTTCTTTTAGTAGGGGAGAGTTGTGACACCCTGGATTAAGTGCTTCAGTAATCCTTGTAATCAAGCTACAGTAACATGAGGATTAAGCTAATCCATTTTGCTAATCCAAGTATGACCACTGTTGGAATCAAACCCTAATTCAAATTCCTTTGCAATTCCAATTCATTTGAAAAGTGGATTTAAAAGTTTTGCAAACCAGGAATTAAAAATCATGCATGTGTTGCAAATATTCCCCAAGCTATTATAAAATTGTTGCCAACATTTTGCAAAGTGTTTTGGTGCCTCATAAATAAATAAAACTGAGGCCTATCAATTAATTAAATGCCCTTTTGTTTTTGGCAGATTTCAAATAAATTGAAAAGGTCCTCAAACTTTTTGTGGCACTACCAATTATTGCATTACAGTTATTGGGCTAATTCACATATTTCAAAAATGTATTTTTCTTATTAAAACAAATAAAAACCTGAATCAAAAATAAGAAGAAAAGCAAACAGAAAATAAATAAAAACAGAAGGGCTAAGTGCCCTGGGCACTTAGGCCTGCCGGCCCAAGTGCCAGCCCAGCCCACCTAGCCCCCCCATCGTCTTCCTCCTGTTCAACAGGGGAGACGTGGGGGAGCCGATGCTCGCCAGCGGCCGAAGCCGTCGACCTGGCGGCCATCCAGTGGCTCCCCGCCATCCTTAAGCCCCCCTCCGCACCCCGACGTCGACCCCGAACCCTAGCTCGCCCCACTTCCTCCCTCTCGCGCCGCCTGCCTCTCCTCGTGCACACGCCCGCGCCGCCGCCGCCATGGCCGACGCGTAGCCGCGGCCACCACCCTCCCCTCCCCGCACCGACGCGCCCAATCGCTCTGTCGCCGTCGTCTCCATCTCCCTCGACCACGCAAGCGAGCCGGGAGCCTCTACACCGCCGTTCCGCGTCGTCTTTAACCTCGGAGCCCGCCGCCGTTCGTCTTCGATTTTGGTGTCGTCAAGCCCTCCCCGAGCCCACTAAGCACCCCTACAAGACCGCTGTGAGCTCCTGCCCCTTCCCCTCCCTCTCTCGTGCTCGGTTTCGTCTCCTAGGCCTTGATTCATTGCACGGCCGAACCCACCGCTGCGGGAGCTCATCGCCGGCAACCTCCAAGTGACCTTTTGGTCAGGCGCCTGGGCCCGTTCGCTTCGCACGCACGCGTAGAGTACTCCTGCACGCTCCAAATGGTCGCCCGCGTGCTTTTGCTGCTTTTTCACCGTCGCGCGAGAGCTTGCGCCACCACGGCTCGTCGCCGACGCCCCTACCAACCCCCACTGGCGCTGCTGACGGCGTAGTTCGACGCGCGCCAGCGTCCCGTAGATGGTCGCGGCGCTCGAAATGGTGGCCGGAGCTCCATTTCCGACCCCTACCTGCGGTTCGGGAGCTCGCCGGAGCGTCACCGGCGCAACTCCCGTTGCCGGAGCCGACGTGGCCGGCTGGGGCCACCCACCAGTGACCCTGCCTGTGGCCCCGGCCCCCCCAGTTGACCAGTTGACCTGGTCAACTGGCTGACTGGGCTGCCCCAGTCACTGCCAGGTGGGGCCCCTCCCCGTGGGCCCATGACATGTGGTCCCTGTTTAATTAGTGTTAACTAAAAAATGTTAGTTTAAATTTGATAATTAATTTAACCTAAATAGTCACTTAGAGGTGGGACCCACCCCTCTAATGAATCTATTTTAGTTTAATTTAAAACTCTGTTAGCCCACTATCTATGACAGGTGGGGCCCAGCTGTCAGGTTTAACCTGAGGCAGCTGTCATAGTTGAATTTTTGAAGATGTCATAGTTGAATTTTTGAATTAAATTAAATCTGTTTAATTCCAGAATATTAATAAAACTTTGAAAATTAATATAAAATAATCTATAACTCAGATGAAAATAATTTATATATGAAAGTTACTCAGAAAAATCCCACGAATCTGAATACGTTGTCTGTTCATCTGTCACATGCCCCTAGCATGATGAACATGGAACTTTTCCATCCGTTTCATTTGTCCGGTAATAGCCTTAGACCTGGGAAATATCGTCAGGTATTCTCCCGCTTCGGCTGTGACGTGTAGTACTGCGTTAGCTCATGCCTAGCACTGCATATTGCCATGTCATGCATTGTGATGCATCTGTCTGCTTTATATTTATTGTTTCTCCCCCCTCTTCTTACCGGTAGACACCGAGACTGACGCTGCTGCCGGGTATGACTACGCCACTGACGATCAGCCTTTTGCAACAGAGCAGCAAGGCAAGCAAACCCCCCTTGAGCATTCCGATATCGCCCATTCTTTCTCTCTCATGCTTGCATTAGATTTTGCTACTGTTGTAGTTTGTTCCTATTCTGATGCATAGCCTGCTTTTGATAAACTGCTAATGTACCTACTGCTTCATTAAACTGCTTAGCATAGGTTGATAGTGATCCCCTATGACCCCTTAGTCCTAGTTGCCCCGCTTTAAATTTTCAGTTACTCGATCTTCGTGATCGATGTGCAGAGACCAACACATCACCGCACACCCCCTTTGTTGTACGACTCTGCAGGTCTACTATCGAGTACCGAGGGTTACACCTCGTGAAGTACTCATGATGCTAACTCTGTACCGTATCTAGTCAGTCATGGTTATTGAGGGTGATTCCTCCTTCACCGCTTCCGATAATGATTCTGTACGTGCAACCCCTCAAGTGTGGGACCACCGAGGGTGATTCCTCTAAGTCCACCTTGACGATTACATCGAGCGGGAACCATTGAGGGTGATTCCTCAGGTCCCACCTTGATGTTTTATACAGAGAGTTACTATGACTTGGTTACAGAAAGATGTTGGTGATGGGTCGGCCCTGAAGGGTACCCACGGTTTGATAATGACGAGGCGTGGCCGGGCAGGTGAGGCCCTTGCCACAAGACCTCGAGACGGGGCGGCGGGACCGCACATCATGGGTTGCGCTCGTCAGCGCATTAATAAAATGATAATGGGTTGGGTATTTGATCTGTGTTGATCGATTGACCTTTTCGCACTAACCTTCACGTGGGAGAAGTTATGGGTACTCGGCGTCGTTGTATCACCCGAAGCTCTTCAGAGGTCAGCAATGGAGCGGCACGCGCCCGAGTGGTCCGCGACGGCATTGATCTTGTATTAGAGGTGCTAGGATTGAGCTCGGACGCCCACGCATCATGCAGGAGTGCAAAGGGTGAGTGGGCCCATGACCCCTACGCGCTTAGGATTTAGACCGGCGGGCTGGCCTCTCTGTTGAGCCTAGGTAGGGCGACAACGTGTTGATTTCCTGAGGCCGGGTGTCGATGTCAAATCTGACATATCTCGTAGTAGGGGGTCCTAAGCTAGGCGTCTTGGAGCGATGGTAACATGGACACAGGATTTTACCCAGGTTCGGGCTCTCTCAAGGAGATAATACCCTACGTCCTTCTTTTGATTGTATTGATATGGGGATAGTACATAGTACAGATATTTACCACGAGATTGTTGTAATGAATCTGAGATTATCTATTGACTAGCCTGGCCTCGATTTATATAATACCAGAGGCCTAGGGTTTAGAGGAGTCCTTGTCTTGTGCGCCAAGTCTTGTGGAATCTCCCTTGTATGCATCATGGGCTGCCCGAAGTGGCCCATTAGTGAATCATCATGGGGGTCCTCGGCCCGACCCACTGGTCGGGAGACGACGTGGTGTGTACCCCCTAGTCCAGGACACCGTCAGTAGCCCCCTGAACCGGTCTTCAAGTTGAGGATGCTCCTCGGTTCTTCCGAACAGTTCTTTGTCTTCGGTCGTCGGTCTTGAAAACTGGTTCACCAAATCTTCCCATCTTCGATCTTGAGGATCACTGAGTTAAATCCGAAGAGTCCACACGTCGGGCATCCGAGGAGCCCTTCAAGTTTTTGGCTTTTATCGATGCCTTGTTTTTTACGCCACACCTCGGGTTTGAAGTGTTTCCCGTGCGGCGGTGTCCTCTTGCATCCAAGCTCCAACGTCGAACTGCATCCGAGGTTTATTTTTGTAGCCGAGCTCCAACGCAGGTCGGCATCCAAGGTGTCTCTTTGCAGCCGAGCTCCAACGCTAGTCGGCATCCGAGGTGTCATAGATTACCTTGGTCTCTGAAAATTTGAAGGAGTCCATCCGAGCTTAAATGCCGGAATAGTCTTTTATGGATCCAGCCATTCGCATCCGAGCTTTATGCCGGACTGCTTCTGTCGTGGATTTGTCACGGCAGATGTCCTAGTGTGAGGACTTAGTCGTGAGGCCAACGCATCTAACTGGTAGCTTGAGAGGGGTTGAGCGGGACGAGAGACGCGGAGTTTTTACCCAGGTTCGGCCCCTCCGATGGAGGTAAAAGCCTACATCCTGCTTTGTGTCTATATTGATGACGATGACGATCTCGGTTACAAGGGTGCGGAGTCGCTACCTCTAGTCTCGAGAACCTCTAATCTGACTATCTCTGGTGACCTGTCTGTCTAAGACCTGTCTATGGAGACGTCTAAAACTTAACCCTCTCGGGGTGACCCGCCCCTCCTTATAAAGGCTGAAGGGGCGGTTTACATGTAGAGTCTAAGTCGGATTGAGACTTAACTTACTATGACTTCCCATCGTGGGCTTCTCTTCATGGGCTTCTGAGTCCCGGGCTTCTTAACTCTCCCGGGCAGCTTACACCGGGCGGCTTATAACCGGGCTTATCTTCGAGACTCGTCTTCGGGGACTCATCTCCGGGACTTAACTATGTGCTAGGAAACACTGTTCACCGGGTTAACACTGTTCTTCGGGTTAACACTGTTTGCCGGGTCAACATCCTGGCACTGTAGCAGCCGGGTTACATCCTGGCACTGTAGCAGCCGGGTTAACATCATGGCACTGTAGCAGCCGGGTTAACATCCTGGTACTGTAGCATGCCGGGTTACATTTGTCTGCCGGGTTAGCTATCTGCCGGGTTACAATTGTTTGCCGGGTTAGAACTGTAAACGGGTCATAATCATTCCGGGTCATACCGCGGGGTATATCCCCGACATTAGCCCCCAGGTTAGCTTGAATTTATTCATGGTAACCTCCTGAAATAAGAATATGTAAAGGGACCAGTTCACTCAAATATACCAGTTGATCAGCTCCTGAAAATTCTGAAACTCTGTCATATCAATATACTGACGCTGGCTCCTTGAAGAAAAAATAACCCTTATTATCAACTGCCTTGGCTTGATAAATTTGCTTGGTTCCTCACAATTGAGAATTTGAAGACATATCTTCCTCATATCCATATTATCTGTAGCCCCCATGTCTTAAGAAGGGAAACATAGTGATAGCCTTAAGACTTGCTTCATATTACCTGGACTGCTCATCTGAGTCACCAGTCATAAATTGAATGTTCCACATATGTAGCCCCCAAGTACCGGGTTGTCTTGCCTGCAGCAACCTGGGACTTGTAACTGTCTTATACCTTATAAAGCTTCAGCTGGTGTAGCCCCCAAGTGCCGGGTCAGTAAGAAGTACTGGGCTGGGACTTAGAAAAATATTTGAAAGGCCGGCTCATCTCCTTGAGATACCAGGGTCTTGTTGACAATGTAACGATTTGAAAACCAGCTTGCATTAGCCCCCAAGTGCCGTGGTGCATGCTTGCAGCGACATGGGACTTGCATACTTCGTATGGACTTGAATAATGTAGCCCCCAAGTGCCGGGTCGTCAGCCTGCGGCGACTCGGGACTGTGTGAGAATAATATGACTCATCATAATTTGTTGAATCAATCCTTGACTGTGGTTGTAATATAACCCGGAATGAATATCCTGAAATAATTCCTGTCTTTGACATGAAATCCCTGCCCGTAGTTGCGGTGCAACCCGGCAAATATTTTAAGAAAACCATGAGTGCTGTAGTACACTACAGAGCACTGGTTAAAGAAATCCAATAGCCGGTCAATTAAATGACACGTCATTATATCTGATAGGGCGGCTCATCTTAAGAGACAAGACCTGCAAAAACAAGACAGAATATTCTGCATTGTTGTAAGGGCGGCTTGAAAAAGCACAACCCGGAGATGTTAAAATCTGTTATAGCCTTGCTTCTTCTTTCATAATCTTGCTCTGACCCAGTTTGGTAAACTGGCATGATATGTATGTATGATGTAATGCATGATGTAATGTATGATGCAATGCATGATGTTCTTGCTTTTCTGTTCGAAAACTCACAAGCCGGTTCTTCTGGGCGGACTCGCTACTTGAACTCTAACAGTACAGGGTCTCTAGCGAGAGTGACCGTCAATTCTTTGACCGGCTCAGGGTCTCTAGACGAGATTAACTGATAAGAGCGTAGCGAACCAGAAAGAGACGCAGCAGGGGGTGAATACCCTTATAGCCCATAAGCTACTTCTCACGTGACGTAAATCCATCGTTTGAACCTCCAGGGTACGACGGGCCACTTTGGCGGAGAGTACGCAGCAGATGGGAGAGTTTGCCTCGCCGCTGTAAGAGGCCCTTGCAGGGGGTAAGTTTTAGAACTCGCTGCACCCCTGGCAAAACGGCAGCAACTTACAGGCAGGTATAATCCGGCCTTGCAGATGAGAGAGTTTGCCTCGCCGCTGTAAGAGGCCCTTGCAGGGGGTAAGTTTTAGAACTTGCTGCACCCCTGGCAAAGCGGCAGCTACTTACAGGCAGGTATAACCCGGCCTTGCAGATCGGAAAGGGGGTAAGTTCACAACTCGCTGCACCCCTAGTGATCTTTGTTGACGGAGTCAACGTTTGGGTCCACGACCCGCCTTGCAGTGGCTGAAGAGCCTGATCGAGAGGGTTTGAAGCTTAACCCAGTGGGTTGAAAGCCCCCAAACGACCTTGTCGATGATATCAACTTGTGCACCGTCTTATAAGCCAGCTTCATGTGGACAGCTTAACTTGTAAGCCGCCGTATTGTTTACTATTGTGGCTGAAGAGCCGATCAAGAGGGTGAGCGAGCTAAACCCGGCGGGTTGGAAGCCCCCAAATGACCTTGTCGATGATATCAACTTATGCACCATCTTGTAAGTCGCCATCTTGTAAGTCGCCATCTTGTATGAAGAAACGGCAGAAGCCTCCAAGCGACTTTATGATGATCCAAAAAATCCGGGCACCCATGTTTGAACGGTGCATCACGGCGCTTCGTCCTCTTAGGCAACTTTTAATCTTTCGCCAATAATATAGTAGCCCCCAGGATTGGGTTAACTTCCTTGCAATGACCCGGGGTTCTTGTTGAAAACGACGAAATGTGTCGAGCCATGTCTGTAGCCCCCGAGTCTTAAGTCGACTCGAAGAGGCGGCTTCAGAGTCTCCACTGAAGGTTGAGGTTGACCATGGCGGGTTATAGATGATCCCGTATGAACTGTTTCAATAATCCGGTCGATGGTTCGTCCCGGCTGTTTGTTGAAGTTAACCAAACTGCAGTGGGGGCGACTTGTGCGCCTGTCCATTTGGGCGGTTCGTATAGACGAACACTGCACCGATATGCTGATGTAGTTCTTACTGTGGGCGGTGTCTTGCGCTCGTCCGTTGGGCGGCTCGTACAGGCGGGCACTGCACCGATATGCTGATGTAGATTGGACCGCAGGGTGGCATCTCATGAGCGTCCATTGGGCGGCTTGAACAGGCAAACACAGCACCAATATGTTGATGTAGATGTACGAGGCAGCCGCGCGTTTGAAGACGGCGCGGTTGCGAGAGACGGCCGCGGCGTTGCAAGCCGGTACGGTCAGGAGAGTCGGCCGCGGGCGTTGTAAGCCGGCGCGGACGGGAGAGTCGGGCGCGGGCGTTGTAAGCCTGCGCGGACGGGAGAGTCGGCCGCGGCGAGTTGATGTAGACTGAACCTCGGGGGCGGCGACTTGCGCACGTCAACTGAACAACGAGCAAGCCCGATCCCGGCAAGTTTGATGTAGACCGGGCTGCAAGGACAGCGGCTTGCACGCGTCCAGTCACCGGGTACTGTGGCACGGTCGAACGCCGGGCGGAATATTGCCAGCGCATGCTCCGTACCCGTGGTATAAGCCACGTTTGTAGTTAATAATTGTCCTGCATATAAAAATATACAGACCAAAGTAACTGTTCTTTGATGAAAACAGTATATCATAATAAGATAAAATTAAAATGTATATCACCTGGTTCGTTTCAGACGGCAGATGACCGGTATGTAACAACCGTGAATATTCAGTACTGTTGCTAAATTCGCCTTGATCCTTATATGCATTGATCCCCTCGAGGACCCTGCCAGATCCTTGTATGCATCCTGGCATTTGTTTTAAACCGGACGGACAACCAGCTCCTTTCTTCTTTTTTTTAGCTAACCCTTTTATTTCTTATCCTTTCCTCTCTTTGACCACCAAACGCAGGGGAGAGAGAAGCAACCGACGCGGGGCCATCCTGAGAGCTCCCGACTGGAGGCCGGCCGCTCATGGCGACAAGAGGGCAGAGCGAGGCCTGCGGCGGCGGGGCCAGCGCAAGTCGGTTTAAAGCGGCGGCAACTCACGGCATGGCGAGCAAGGCGAGGCAAGGCCATGGTGAAGAGGAAACTGCGATGCCGTGTTGCGGCAGCAGCGGGCAGTCCGGCGAGTGTGGCGAACCGGTGGCGACAGAGGCGAGGATGTAGCTGGTGGTGGCGGCTGGCGCGGACGGGGCGGAGCAGAGCCAGCCAGAGGGGGGGGGGCGTCGCGGCGGAGGCCAGGCGGAACCGGCCGGGGCGGATGTCACGGCGGCCGTTAAGCCGGGGCAGCTCGGCGGCGCCAGCCCGTGGCAGAGGCGGGGAAGCGACCCGGCGGCTCAGGTGGACACGGCAGAAGCGTGGAAACAACCCGGCGGCTCAGGAGCCTGGCCGGAAGCCGCGGCGTTGGCTCGATCACGGCGGAGGCGGGGCATGGCGCGGGCGCGTGAGGTGATGGCGGAGCCAGCTGTGGCCAGGTGGAGTTGGGGCGAGGTGGGTTGGAGCAGAGCGGCGGCTCGGCGAGGTGAGACCGCGGCGACGGGGCCAGCGCAGCAAGGCGGTAGCAGGGGCGAGGTTGCGGCGCCGGCGGCTCGCGAGCAAGTGAGGCGAGGCGGAAGCAGAGGTCACCAGGCCGGCACGGAACGGCGCGGACGGTACGGAACGGCGCGGGCGTAGAGCAAAGGGGTGGCTCAAGGCAGAGCCTGCCGGTTCCCAAGCGGCGGCTCGGCGAGGTGGTGAAGCCGGCGGTGGCGCACGCGCGTACGAGGTCGAAGCAGAGCCGCTGCGGGTCGGCTCGGCAAGTAGGCAAGGTGCGGCAGCGGCATCGAGTCGAGGCCGCGGCGGTTGTGGCGTGTGAGCGAAGCGGCGGTTGCAGAGGCTGGCCACAGCGGCTCAACCCGGGGCGGCTCGGAAACGACGGCCACAGCAACAGCCGACTTGGCGAGCGGGTGAGGTGGATCCAGCCATGGCGTAGCTGGTGAGGAGAGGCGGCGGAGGCAGGCGACGGTGGAGGCCGGCGTCTCTGCGGCTCTAGGTGCGACGATGGATCCAGGCGAGGCGAGGTGGAGCCATGTTGGAGGTGGAGGTCGCGGCGAGCGGAGTTGCGTGGGGTGGAGGCGCATAGGGAAGAGGCGGACAGCGGCGGCTCAATCATGGCGGAGGCGGAGCTCAACCGCGGGCTTTTCCTCGACGGTGGCTCAAAGGCCGTGGATATCCCAGGGTGAGTCAAGGCCAAATGCGGGGCCGGCGAAGCCGGCCGGCGGCTTGAAAAACCAGTCACTAAACGGGGGCCGCCCGAGGAGGCCCGGGGGCGGCTTCGGCCACAGAACGGGGGCTGGCCGAGCGGTGGTGGCTCGGCAAGAGGGCAGACGGCGGCTCAGATGTGCGGCTGCCAAGGCAAAGACCGTGGCGAGTCAAAGAGGTGGTGCGCGCGAGGGCGGAACAGCGTGCGGGAGCCAGCCTAGGCGAGTAGAGGCCGGGCACGGAGAGCCGGAGGCATGCCGGTGAGATTGAGGCAGAGCTCGAGTAACGATGGCGTGAAACCGGCCACGGCAAAGGCGGTTTAGGCAGAGGGGCACCGACAACCCGGAGTGGCCACGGCGGCTTGACGTGGTGGCCCAAAAGAGGCGAAATTGCAGGGTAGCTCCAGACGCGCTCGCGAGGTGCAGCCATGGCTGAGGTGGCAGCGACTTGACGCCGCGCCGAGGTGGCGCATCGGAGCAAGGACGCGCAGGGGCGATGCCGGCGAAGGAATTTCGCAGTGGCGGCTTGGAGAGGTGTGGTCGAGGCGGATATTACGGCTCGGAGCGGCGGCTCTCCCGCTGAAGCTGAGACGGACTGCGACTCGCCCTGTTGCGGTTGAAGCACGGGGTGCGGCTCCTTGGACGGGGTAGTGGTGATGGCGATTTTGAAACAAGGCCAGGTGCGGCTCGTCGTTGACTCGCCGTAAAAGAGGCGGCTGGACGGCGTCCTGCGTACTGTGGCAACTCGGCAATGAAGCAGAGTCCAGGTCGTGGTTTGATTAGGAAGCGAATCCGAAAGCTTTTGGGTCCACAAAAAATTGCCTTTGTCAGTTTGACCATAGCCAGCAGAAACGGTTTGTGAAGATAAAAGGCTGCTTGAGGTCACATCGGCAGTCAGGCGATGAATTTGCACCGGGACAATTCAGAGCAGAGGCGGCTTGATGAAAAAATTCAGAGGAGCCGATCCGGGTCATGACAGCGGCTCGACTTGCAGCCTGCAGGGTAACCTTAATTTGTCTCAACCTTTAAATCCCACAGATGGCAAATCTGGCCTGATGAATTTGAAGCTGACGTAGATTCTTTCAACTAGTCTCCATCCGGAAAATTATAAACTTCTCGATCCCTGAGAGAGATCCCTCCAAGAACTCAACACCACCGTGCGCCACCCCACGGTGGGCGCCAACTGTCAAGGATTTGTCACGGCATATGTCCTAGTGTGAGGACTTAGTCGTGAGGCCAACGCATCTAACTGGTAGCTTGAGAGGGGTTGAGCGGGACGAGAGACGCGGAGTTTTTACCCAGGTTCGGCCCCTCCGATGGAGGTAAAAGCCTACATCCTGCTTTGTGTCTATATTGATGACGATGACGATCTCGGTTACAAGGGTGCGGAGTCACTACCTCTAGTCTTGAGAACCTCTAATCGGACTAGCTCTGGTGACCTGTCTGTCTAAGACCTGTCTATGGAGACGTCTAAAACTTAACCCTCTCGGGGTGACTCGCCCCTCCTTATAAAGGCTGAAGGGGCGGTTTACATGTAGAGTCTAAGTCGGATTGAGACTTAACTTACTATGACTTCCCATCGTGGGCTTCTCTTCATGGGCTTCTGAGTCCCGGGCTTCTTAACTCTCCCGGGCGGCTTACACCGGGCGGCTTATAACTGGGCTTATCTTCGAGACTCGTCTTCGGGGACTCGTCTCCGGGACTTAACTGTGTGCCAGGAAACACTGTTCACCGGGTAAACGCTGTTTGCCGGGTTAACATCCTGGCACTGTAGCAGCCGGGTTACATCCTGGCACTGTAGCAGCCGGGTTAACATCCTGGCACTGTAGCAGCCGGGTTAACATCCTGGTACTGTAGCATGCCGGGTTACATTTGTCTGCCGGGTTAGCTGTCTGCCGGGTTACAATTGTTTGCCGGGTTAGAACTGTAAACGGGTCATAATCATTCCGGGTCATACCGCGGGGTATATCCCCGACAGCTTCCGAGGTGGTGCACCACCTCGGTCTCGGGTTGTTTTTTGCGGAATTAATTTATGATCACTGCAATTTATTTACTACTGAGATTTATAGCCAGTAGCCCTCAAGGTGTGTGTCGGTCTATAACCCGAGATACACCTGAAGGAAAATAATAATCAAAATTAAACCACTGATCCCAGTAGCCCCTGAGACTTAGGTCGATTTGCAAAATCAGCATGAGGATCAAGTTCCTGTTCGGCGGCATACGTTAGGGATGGAAACACGGTACGTGGTAGTTTCCGAGACTCGGGTTGGGTGCGGCCGACCAACCCGAGGATCGAATCTCCTCGGAAACCGTATTGTACTTTGAATTTGCTGCATTGAATAGGCAATGCAGTAGCCCCCGAGCCTTAATTTGGGCACGGGTAGTCGAATTAAGGATCGATATTTGTTTGACACAAGCTTTGTTAAGTTTGACACAATTTATGTGTAATGATTCTATGTATCCAAGTACTTTACATCATTAATGCTGGGATACACATTGTACAAGACTTTGTTGACCGACCATCGGCTTCAACCTCCTTGGCCAGTAGCTGAGGAGTGTTTGTCCTACTTTATAATGCCTTTATAAGGGCAAATATTTACGACAAACAAGGCAATCCGGCCATACGGTTTTATAAACAAAGGTATGCAGAGAGATATGTTATATTACTTATTTAACGTAAGAAACATCCTTTGGGAAAAATAGTTCATTTATAAGTTCCTTTTCCCAGGATATCATGTTGACCATGATCGTGAAACCTCAACTCCGATCAATGTGGGAGGAAAATATTGAGGATTTAGTTTGGGGAGTGTCCCCGAACTATGTGGTCTTTAGTGAACCAAAATTTTCACTTCCGTCGTTGTCGACCAATTATATTCTTAAGATGGCTAGCTTTCGGCTTCACCCAGTCTGAGGTACTAACCCGGATGACCCGGAAGTAACAATCGCAGAGGTGCTCCCTTTACCCCCTAGCCGAACAATCGGGAACGTAGGGGGTAAGCATAGGTGCCAGGCAACCCAGCTTGGCCAAAATCTTAAGTCAAATTGATGCATATTTATGGCATTATAATGATGATTACAGAAGGCAGCACCCGCATATTGAATACAAATGCTTTTATGCTATATGTTGTTTTGATTCCTGTGCGACCATTTATCATTTGAGAGTGGCCCATCATCGGCTTCTATCCCTTTGTAGATTCTACCAGGGTGTTTCCGCAGTAACAAGACAACCCTTAGCCGGCGTCTCGGTGCCTGGAGGCGGTTGTGTTAGCGGAAACGAGGCAATCCGATATCTAGGCTTTATAACTTTCACTTAGTCATAGGAGCTTAAAGTTTGGGAGGCCAGTTACTAGCCCCCGGTTAGTGTTCGGCGTCAGCCGAGGTCAAGCCATTAACACTCCGGCCAAATTTATGAAAAGCCCACGGGGTAACCTCTATCGGTCTATAGTTTGACAGAGTCCTCGGATCACTGACCAGTTTGCGCTCATTGTGACAGTCAGTTTTCGGCTTTCTCCACTGAGGTACTTGACCAGTTAAATCGGAAGTACAGTCGCATTGGTTCTCCCTTTGCACACCTAGCCGAACAAAGCGGAATGTAGGAGGCAATCACGGGAGCAGGGCAACCCAACTATTGACCGAAGACACAATTCGAAACTGATGCATATAAAGCAACATCCGAGAACGTTTTGCCGAGGACTGCTCGGAGTACCTTAGCTTTTGGTGGGTTCGGCTCTAGTCAGAGTCTCCCGTTGATATTGCCGATACTTTAAAGGCATCCGATGTTGTACGACGAGAGCTATGCTGGAGACACACAGTATCCCCCGAGACTCAGGTTGGGTGCGGCCGACCAACCCGAGGATCGAATCTTCTCGGGAACTAGTCCAGATGTCATGTGCGTTTTGCCAACGCCGAGGTGTAAGTCGGCAGGAAAGACACCGAGCTGTGGGTCGGAAAAGATATCCCAAGCTGGATTATAACGTAGGGCACCTCGGTCATGAGGATGTCCCACCTCCCGAAATTGGTCTTAAAATTAATATGTGCTTCGGTCGTGCTTTAACATGATACATCCGATCTCCGGATTTCAAGCGGGTCAGCCTTTGGCTTCAACCTCCATATCCCGAAGGTGGAGTGTTTCTCTGAGGCCTGTTTAGCGAACTAAACTCGAGCGGCTTTAGAAAGAAACCAGGCTATCCGGCTATTGACCACACACTAGTGTCGGAAAAAGGAGTAGTAGAAAAAGATGTTACACCGACCAAGAAGAAAACACATTTATTATAAAAAGGCTCATACAAATTTAAGAGCCCCCGGTTAAATCGGGTAAAGAATTTTTAACAAACAAAGTTTTTAACAAACGTTTTTTTTGTTTAACAAAAAATATAATGTTTGGCTGACCCGAACAAAAAGTAAATTTTCAAAGAGAGCTGAGCACGAAAACGACTTAGCTGCTTAATGTGCTCGGTGTGGTCCGAGGTTGTGGCGGGACGTAGACGTAGTCCTCGGCCTAGCCCCCAAGCCCGAGGTAATCGAGCGGAGAGCTCGGGTCGAGAAGTGGCAACGCAACACGGCTGCTGCGGCGAGGCGGAGCCCCCGGTCCAGCCGAGGAGACAAAGTAGTTCGGCAGCATGACGGCGAAGCCCCCAGTTACCATGGAAAAATGAAGTGTTTTTATGAAACAAACTTTTTTATTTAACACAAATATAATGCTTGGTCAAACCGAACAAAAATTAAAATTGAAAAAAGTTGAGCATGAAAGCGACTTAGCTGGTTAATATGCTCAGTGTTGATGACGTGGCCAAAGCTTGTAGCGGGTCGAGGTCCCAGCCCCCGAGCCGGTCCCGAGGTGCCCGAGCAAAGATCTCGGCTTGATGAAGTGGCGACGCAGCACGGCCGATGAGGCGAGGCAAAGCCCTCGGTCCAGCCGAGGTTATGAAGCTGGTCGGCTGATGACGCCGAAGTCCCAGAAGTAGGTTGATGAAAAGATGGCGAAGCCCCCGGTCTAGCTGAGGTGCCGGAGGAGGTCGGTAAGGTGACACTAGATCTCCCATGCCAGCCGACGTGTCGAAGTAGGTCGACGTGGTGGGAAGAAGTGACGGTGCGGCAATGCCGATGCAGGTCAGAACTTGTGACGCGTTCAATACCGGCTTGAGAAGTGACCGTGCAACGATGCTGGCACGCCCGACCCGTGCAATCCGTGGCGCGATGATCTTGTCTTGATGATTATTTGTCCTTCACGATGCCGAACTCGTGTTCGGCTCGCCGAGGTTATGATCCGAGGTGGTTGTCGTCGGCTCGATGGAGCGACGGCGCAGTCGATGTTGACGTAGGTCGGTAGCCATGGATAAACGTGGTCGGGCCAGTTTTACATCGGCGTGACGGTCAAGATCGCCTTGGAAAAGATTCAAAATTTGTGGGCACATGTTCGAAAACAACACACAATACCCTAGAAAAAAAAATCCTCAAAAAGGATGTCCAATATCCCATTCATGAAGAAAGATGAATTCGGGTCGGATTTGTTTTCGCGCAGAAAACAAATCCGAAAATTGATGTTCTCATTGGACGTTTCCCAGAGTTTGGACGGTAGGATCGAGCTGAAATTTTGAGGGGTGATCGGTATGAACATTCCACAGCCGATGAACGGTGGGATCTTGAAAACGATCTCCGACCTAGCGGCTGGAATCCTCGCCCTAAACTCATCCAGATTCTCGTCCAGATTCGACAGGGCTCCGGTAGATCGGAGTTTCCCGGAGATTCCTCCATCGGAACATGATGAAATTTTACAGGGTTATTCTAGACCCAATTCCGCACAATTCCACAGAAGCAATCGTCAAAGCGATGCTCGAGGAAGCAGGGACGACGAAAACGAGTCGCTGTCCAGAAAAATTGCACGGTTGCTCGAGGACGATGTTAACATCGAGCCCCCGAGCTCCATGGATGATTCCCCATGATCTTGATAGAGATCGGAGATGATGACGATGAAAGTATCCGTTCGATCTTGAGGATCCGACGCGGAGCGCAATGCTCGGTCCAGCCAAGGTGATCAGTCGAGCCGACGACGAAGATGACGACGTCGACAACAAAGCTCGGTTCCGACGCGTAGATCGCGCCGAAGACGATCCGAATTCCCATCGCACCACGGTGACTGCCAGCAGGCTCTCAATGAAAGCACCAATGTCGATGTCAAATCTGACATATCTCGTAGTAGGGGTCCTAAGCTAGGCGTCTTGGAGCGATGGTAACATGGACACAGGATTTTACCCAGGTTCGGGCTCTGTCAAGGAGATAATACCCTACGTCCTGCTTTTGATTGTATTGATATGGGGATAGTACATAGTACAGATATCTACCACGAGATTGTTGTAATGAATCTGAGATTATCTATTGACTAGCCTGGCCTCGGTTTATATAATACCAGAGGCCTAGGGTTTAGAGGAGTCCTTGTCTTGTGCGCCAAGTCTTGTGGAATCTCCCTTGTATGCATCATGGGCTGCCTGAAGTGGCCCATTAGTGAATCATCATGGGGGTCCTCGGCCCGACCCACTGGTCGGGAGACGACGTGGTGAGTACCCCCTAGTCCAGGACACCGTCACCGGGCATGACCCAGGAAAGTATGTCCGGCTAAAGGTTATCAAGCGTGTTGGAAAATGTGGTGCACCCCTGCAGGGATGAATTCAACTATTCGAATAGCCGTGTCCACGGTAACAGGACGACTTGGAGTTGTACCTCGATCTACTACAACTATAATTGTGACTTTAAGTTGAAATGATTGTTGGCTCCGAGATTGCTTTCTCGCACGGAGTCGAGGAAGAATCTCTGGGCGTGGTTACTTAATAAAATTGCTACAATAATATTGTTACATATGAGTTACCAATCTACACTCTTCTAATGCTGCAAGATGTTGAAGATGCTAGTCTTCGATAGGACTAGGCCTTCCCCCTATTCTTGCTTTTCTGCAGTCAGTCCAAAGATATAACCCCATTCCTTTGATACTAATGCATATTTTAGTATAGTTCTGATGTAAGACTTGCGAGTACTTTGGATGAGTACTCACCGCTGCTTTACCTCCTCTTTCCCCCTCGATACGATTACTGCGTTCAGATGACGGAGCCCAGGAGATGGACTACACCGCAGATGACTACTACACCACCGCTGGAGCGTACTACTATGTGGAGAGTGTCGACGCTCAAGAATAGTTAGGTTGGCTCCCAGGCAGGAGGCCTTGCCTCTTCCGATCCGTTGCTATGTTTGTGCTAGCCTTCTTAAGGCAAAACTTGTTTAACTTATGTCTGTACTCAGATATTATTTGCTTTCGCTGACTCGTCTTTATGGAGAGCTTATGTATTCGAGCCCTCGAGGCCCCTGGCTTGTAATATGAAGCTTGTATGGTTTTAATTTGTGTCTAGAATTGTGTTGTGATATCTTCCAATGTGTCCCTAATCTTGGTCATACTTATTTGCGTGTATGATCAGCATACGGTCAAAATGGGGGCGTCACAACCATGTCCCTGCCCGAAGCACAAGCTGCTGGTGCAAAGGGTGTCAAAGGAATTATCGCCAGATATGAGCCTTGGGTATTCGCTAAGGACGTGTCACAATGCTTCTACATAACTAACCCGACAAAGCCAAGTCATGTTGTCGTCAGGAGATCTAAGAGATCCATCATCAGGATGGACGGAGTGGCCAACGAGGATGACTATGATCAGTTTGGCATCGACCCAAAAGAAGAGGAGAACTATGATGACAATGAAAATTACACCACAAGAAGGAGCAGACCTACCTTGCCTAAGACAGGACGTCCCTTCTTACGAAAGAGTCATAACGCGGGACGGAAGTATTCAAGCAAGATTAAAAAAACCAAACCGTCGTTGAGAGGATTGTCAAACGACGTCGTACTACTTGATTAATTTGTGGGCCTCATTCTTCGTGTACTACACTTTTGTGTACTTTTCATTGCGTAATACTTCGCATGATATTGTGTACTTCATTTGTGTGTACCTCCTAATTTGCATTATTATATACTTTCATCCACATTCATGTATGCATTTTCACACGCCATTTGTCAAGTATTTTAACAGCCCTAGCTAACACAACACCAATTACTGCTGGCGTTGGCCATGTCATTGGCGCCAGCACTAATGACTAACCGGCACTTTTAGCTACACTACTGTTGTGAGAACAACTCAGATTCTTCCATCTTCTCCCTGCCGCCGGACACTGTTCTCCGCTGTTCCCCCACCCTGCGCCAGACGTGCTGCCGCGCTGCCCAACCCTTCCCCTGACCCACCCGCTTATCAAAGAGCCTCTTCCTCCGTCGTCCTGCCTGGACACTCTCTCCCTCCGTGGTTGTCCTGTCCGGCCACTCTCTCCCTCGGCGGTCATCCTGTCTGGCTACTCTCTCCCTTCGCGGTCGTACTGTCCGGCCACTCTCTCCCTCTGTCGTCCTGTTCGGCCACTCTCTCCCTCCGTCGTCCTATCCGGCCACTCTCTTCCTCCGTCGTCCTGTCCGGCCGCCCCGTCCGCCACGCACCACCACCCCATCGTGCAGTCTTCACGGGCGCCCCCACCGCGCCCTCCTAACAGCCGACCCACTCGATCCGGACGGTAAAAAACTATCTGTAACCATTTGATAAAATGCGAATTGATGAAATATGTTATATGTTGCATCATCGTGTGTTCTTGCGAATTGTCTCGTGCTATGTTTCTTTTTGCAGGGAAATGTCGAGAGAGTGGCCAATGTTTTGGCGAAACGTGGATTAATTTGTGTTTCATCAAAAAAATTGGCACTAAATATGTCCATTTTTACCTACGTTCTTGTCCATTTCTTTCATTAATTTTTATTTTATGAATGCAACACTAAATGGAAGAATGTCCGTACTGTTCCGACAAAGAGGCATGTGCGACGATCCTCACCTTGACAACAATAAATGCTTCTCCATCACGCTACAATGCCTCAAGAGGAAAGATGGTTTCAATTCCAAATGTACAATCTATATATAATGAGTTAGATCACACAAATTTTGTTGCTAACAGTGTGGTTTATATGACAATTATATGCCTCAAGACGAAAGATGATTACTACATTGCTTACTATGTTACTATTTTGTTCAAGGACAGAAGCTCCCAAGATGTGTTGTGCCTCCGGTGATGGATGACCACCAGATGGACAACTCGAAATAAAAGAATGGAGGCAATGCCGAGTGATCGCAACTTGAAGATTGGAGATCGGTGGATCTCTATGCGGCACCATGGAGACGCAGGGGGTTTCCCTCTTCTTCAAGATTGATCCTAAAGGAGAGGAGTACCTAGTAGTTACGACGATGGTTAATGTATGCATATATATAAATGATGTGTATCATAATATAAATTATGTTGTACGTGTTTTCATTTCTTATCGGAATCAATGTGGGACGTAAACGTCATTATGTATATACTGATACAAAATTGCGCTGCCGCGGCAGCGTTTTTTGCTGCGGTGGCAACGTTTTTTTTGTTGCGTTTGGTCATTTAGTACTGGCGTGGGAAACAGTCGATACGCCCGTAATGATTTCTCCACTGTCTGGCGTTGGGAAAGTTAGCACGCCGTAGATATGTACGATAGTCATGGAGATAAACCCAACGCCATAGGTATATGAAATACTGTTGTCGTACGCTCCAACGCCACCACTATTTTTTAGTCGTGGCGCCATATTGGCGGCGGCGGGTGTCTACGCCAGCAAGGCCATTATCGCCACGCCATAGCTAGGCTTTTTTGCACTAGTGCACGCCCAGCCACCAGCCCACGCACCAAGCTGGCACGGCCTCCCTCTACCGTGGAAGAGCCGGATTTGGACGCGGCAGCCCAAATCTGATGAACTGCTGCCGCCGGACCGCCGTGAGAGCCACAAAAGCCAGCCCGATGTCGAACGCAAGGAGGACGCCCAGATCCGTCGGAGAAGAAGGGGGGCTCCACCCTCACCCGACTCGTCGGAGAGAAGCGTCGACGGAAGCCCACCGAGTCCACGCTACGATGCAAAGCAGCCAAGGGACTCGAGCCTCCCCCACCGAGAGTCGTCATATCCAGGCGAGGAGTGCCTCCGCCGTCCGCCACACGGGCTTAGCCCTGCGGCATCCTCCGGCGACGACGATGGGATGGGAGTGGACAAGGAAGGGGACTGGCGGCTCGGTTGTTGGCTTCCGCCCGTGTCGCCAGAGAGGCGACGCGGGGAACGGGTGAAATTACTCATGTTGACTATTTTAATTTCTTCCTTTTTCAATATTTTTTGTTTTCACAAGTTTTCTTTTCTTTTTTTGTAAGAAGGTTTCTTACCGTGACACAAGAAATTGTTAAAAGGTGATGTGGTAACTTATGTATGGATATCATGGTAATTTGTGCATCGTAGACCTAATGAGTTACGTACCACCACCTGATAACTTTGACTTTAGGGGAAAAGACGCTGAAACATGCCCCAGTTTATTTTATTTGAATAGCATGGTAACTTACGCATCTCACCGGTCACAACTTACGTGCAAACATCATGGTAATTTTCACCAAAACACTTGCTTCAGTTTGTTGGCTCCATGCTTCAGTTTGTTGACCGAAACACTTGCGACAGAAAAATAAATTTCATGATGTGGGATTCGATGCGTGGGTGTTGGCTGGCTAGAGATACAAAATTAATAGCCAACTCATCCTTTGCTTGGTTCTTGATCTGTTATAAAGAAACACACATATTTTCACCGTTGAACTTTGATACTGCCCAATAATTACATATAGCTCACTTTCTGTTTTCATGGTTTTTAACGACGACTTTTATGACAACCACCAATGCACGCTAATAGCAACTCCATGGGCATGCATTGGTTGGGCCTTTTAACATCACAACTCTTTCTCTCCGGCGGTGAGATTTAAATTCCTACATACAACATCTCATATTTCAATAACTGATATGCAATCATTGCCCTCTGGTCGAATATACCTGGACAGAGGGAGTAGTTTTTATCCATGTACTGTTGTAACTTTGATCGGGGGATATTTTTTGAAAACATACCCCAATAATTTCTTTGTAAATAACTTGATAATTTACACACTGCGGACCTAATAATACACGTACAACACCGTGCTAATTTTGACCCAGGCTTGAAACATACTCCGATAACTTTGTGAATACCATGACAATTTATGTGCTGCAGTCCTGATAAGTTCTGTGCAATACTGTGGTAACTTTGCCCCGGGAGTGCGTTTATAAATTGGCCCATGTCCACCTCTTGCCTCAACCTCATCCAGTCGGTCTGGAGTACGTGGCACAATCCGCTTTTCCATGAGATTTTCCCGACCGCTGCCTGGAGTCTTTGGAAGGAAAGGAATAACAACCATTTTAGAGGGGTGACCCCCAGCTTTGACTCCTGGCTTCAAAGATTCAAGGAGGATTTTGGACACCTGCAGCATAGAGTTAAGGAGGCTCGTAGGGCCACTCTCATCTTCTTTTGTGCCACCCTTAGTTGAACAAAAACACCCCTCCTTTTTGTGTGACTTATAGAGGTGTGAGACCTCCCCACCCATGTATACCACGGAGTGGGGAATTGTACAAAAAGATATGTCTATGTACCCCCTCCCCCATTTATATAGATATATGAAAATATAGTAGGAGTTCTCTCTTATTGTCAATTGATCAAAAAAAACTTTTGACCCGAGAGAAAAAGTTGAAGAATCATAACTCAGTAACTTCTGTGTGACTAACATGGTAATTTACGCACAGCGGGCCTGATAAATTACGTAGAATACTGCAGTAACATTGACCCCGGGCAAAATTCATTGAAACACCCACCAATAACTTGTGTAAAAAGCATGGTAACTTGCGTATCGCGGTATGATAACTTACACACCCGAGGCCTGATAACTGTAGACTAAAAAATAAAATTCATGAAAATATACCAACGTGGAATCTAGTTTCAAAAGAATCGTCGTGACGGCTTTAATGGTGACAATAGATTTCCTACGAACCACAACGACCCGCAAGACCAATGTTGAACATCGACGACCGCCGTCCCCATTGAAACTCAAAGATGACCAAGACAAATTATATGTGAAGCGCTACTTCCACCGCCAAGTTGAAGTACACCGTTGACCCCGAATGAAGAATGACCCCCGTGGATGAATGAATGTGTTGCGCAAACACCGCAACAACATTTGACCCTGAGGGAGAAATGTTTGTGAGAACTGTACCCTCGGTAACTTATTTGTAAAATATCGTAATATACACATCACATATCTAATAATCTATGTACATACACCGCGGTAACTTTTTGACTTCAGGAGGAAAAATTGTTGGAAAATATCTCCGGTAACTTATGTGTAAATAGCATGGTAATATACACATCGTATACATGATAATCTATATAGAAACACCGCGGTAACTTTTTGACCTGGAGGAACAGTAAGTAAAAAATATAGCTCCAACAACTTATGTGTAAATATCATGTTAATATATGCACCCTATACCTGATAACTACGTATAAACATCGTGATGACTTTTGACCGGAGAATAAAGTTGATGAAAAATGTACCTGCTGGTAATTCATGTGTAAATAGTTTGATAATATATGCACCGTACGCATAACCTATGTACAAACATCACGATAACTTTTGACAGAAATCAAAAAAATTGTTGAAAAATATACCCCCGATAACTTTTGAATAAATAACATGGTAATATACGCACATTAGAGTTGATAACTCCCGTACAAATAGTGAGATAATTTTTTTGACCCTGGAATTAAAGTTATGTGTAAATAATATGATAATATATGCACGTGAGAGCTGATAACTTATGTACAAGCATCACGCTAACTTTTGACCCCAGGGGAAAAGAAGTTATTGAAAAACAGACCCCACTAATTTATGTGTAAATAGCAGGATAGTATACGCACCACATAATTAATAAGTTAGGCTACGTCTGGTAACTTTTTGTAAAAAAAAAGTCGTCGAAACATGTCAACATGGATCGAGTTTCGAAAGTCTTGTCGCGATGTTTTTTTATGTAAAAATGATTTTTCGATTGAACCGACGGTTTGAGCTACAAGACATTTTGAAGTTCGGAATAGAAGAATATAGAATGACATCAGATATTTTTTGTCCTCTAGTGCATTATAGTTTACGTAGCACATGTGTGGTAAGTTTTTACCTGAGAAAAAAAAATTAAAACATATGAACATGGGTCCATTTTCGAATTTCTCATCTATACCTATTTTTTATGTGAAACCTGTTATTAGATATGACCAACTGTAACGCCCAAGATGCGATCCTATCCTTATTTTGACTCGAGGGCCTCGACAGGGATAGAAGCGCATCTCGTCGTTTCGTAAGAATGGATATCATTACAAGTACATGTAAAGAAGAGATGAGTATATCGAATTGGCTTACACTCGCCACAAGCTAAATCAAGATCACCTCAATACAACATCATATATAATCATCATACAGAAGAGCAGGGTCCGACTACGGACGAAATCAAACGATAAAATGACATCCATCCTTGCTATCCCAGGCTGCTGCTTGGAACCCATCCTAGATCGATGAAGAAGAAGAAGAAGAACTCCAAATCAAAACAAGCATCGCGCTCACGTCAAACCATCGCATTACTTGTACCTGCATCTGTTGTTGTAGTAATATGTGAGCCACGGGGACTCAGCAATCTCATTTCCAAGGGTATCAAGACTATTAAAGCTTAATGGGTGAGTTATGGTTAAGTGGTGAGGCTGCAGCAAGCACTAAGCATTATTTAAGTAGCTAACTTACGAGTACAATAATAAGGGGGGGATGATTGTCGAATAACGGACGTGAACTAGTAATGATCACTAAATGATCCTGAACACCTACTTACGGTAAAACATAACCCCACCTTGTTCTCTTTCGGATCAGAAATTCACGAGAAGAGACAATCACGGTTACGCACACGGTTGGTGTATTTTATTTGAGTTTACTTTAAGTTTGCTATGACCGGGTGTTAAACAAAGTTTCCAAGTTGCCACGTAACCGCGGGCACGATTTTCCGAAAGATTTAACCCTGCAGGGGTGCTCCAACTCATCCATCACAAACTAAGCACACGCCGCGGGAATAACCTCGACAACGAATCCCGTGATCTCCTAGGAAATTCCGTAGGAAAACCGCAACCTCGAGATAGCCCAAAGTATTCTCGGAATTCCGCGCACAAGACGTTCGAGAAAGGTAAAACAAATCTGGCAAGGCCGCCCGACGTGTCGACGAACCCGATAGGAGCCGCGTATCTCATTCTCAGGACACGACGGATGAGCTATGGTTACCACACCAATCACCGAGTTGCCCCGGGTAGCATTAATAAGCTGCTCTGGGTTGGACCAACACTCATGAGGAGCACTGGCCCGGGTTGTTGATTAAAGATCCGCGGGTGCCGGCGGGTCCCTATGCAATTTTAGTTGTTATTAGGCAAATGTAGTACCAATGTTGGGCCTTGCCAGACGAGTTTTATCCTAAAACGAAAATCAAGGGGGTCCCCATAACAACCTCGAGCATGTTAGGAGCGCAAAATATGGAACATAACACCGGTACACAAGTAACTAGGGCGGCAAAAGTGGAACAAAACACCGAGCATAAGGCCAAGCCTTCCACCTTTTACCAAGTATATATGTGCATTAAATTAAATAGCAATAATATTGTGATATATCAAAATTATCCATGTTGCACATGGAAGAACTTGCACCTGCAACTAGCAACGCTATAAGAAGGGCTGAGCAAGCGGTAACATAGCCAAACAATGGTTTGCTGGGATGTGGAGGGGTTAGAGGCTTTTCATGGCATTTTGGGAGGCTTGACATACAAGTGGTAGGTAGCGAGACAAGCGATAGAAATGAGACATCTAGCATGGCAATGATAGTAATGGTATCCAGGGAAATGATCATCTTGCCTGAGACCCCGCTTGGAAGAAGAACGAATCCATGAAGAAGACGAGCCAACGTAGTCGAACGAATCCTCACACTCCGAACGCTTTCGGAACTCTATCGAGAAGAAGCAATCTGGAACAACAATCAACACATGATAAACACCACAACATATGCATGACATGATGCACAATCAAATGTGATGCATGTTATGCATGACATGGCAAAGCGCAACAATCAACTTCTACACATTAAGTGAAGCTCCACATTTGAATTACTTAGTTCTCTCCCGTTTAGGTACACAACAATATTAAATGTTGTTAAACATGGCAAGAGGTGAAGCATAAATAAACTATGTATTTAAGCATCTTAAATGAGGTCGGAAACAACATATAGTATTTCCGAAACGACCTCATATGCATGTTATGGTTTTGGTCCAGATATGTCCTAAACACATTTTATAGTTGTTAAACAGCAATATAAAGTATACCTTCTAATTCTACACATCATTCTAGTCGATTTACATATATGGAACATCTCAAACGGAGCTACGGTCTAAAAGTTATGACACACACAAGATGAACACGACATGAATGCAAAATGCATGAAGATGATAACCACAAGCACTTCAAAACATGGATGCAACATGATAATATGATACTACATGAAATTCAAAGCAATTTTCATATATGGCATGTCCAAAACGGAGCTACGGTTCAACCACAACAACCAACACAAGTTTTAGTGCAAATCTGTCCAAAACAGCAACATGGCATTTTTCAACCCACAAATCGACAAGCTACAGCCACCTAAAATACACAACAAGGACATGGTGATGTAGCCTACATGATGCTCAACAATTCATCTATTAACAGCAAGTTGACTAGAAGCATGGATCAATAGGAAATGAGCTCACAAGAAGACATATTGAACTAAGCAGTTTTCAGACCTAGTGAAAAACCTAGTTTTTATAACAGAGCAGTTTTTATCACGAAGGCATATTGGCAGCAGTAAATTTATATGCTACAGGCCATATATTGACATGAAACTTAACAGCATGCTAGAGGGCATTATGAACTACAAATAACTCCATTGCACCCACCCCAAAGGGGCTGTAGATCACTAGCAAAACACATGGCAAGACAGCAATAAAATGTTGCAGATTCCATACTTAGAAATATTTCAGCATCTCAAATCAGCAACATTGGTTAAGCATGTACTCATGATGAAATCTACAGCTAAACACAAGATTCATGGCATCGCAAACCTATCAACAACAAGTAGACATGGCATTCTACAACACACTCCAAAGACACAACTAAAAGGAGGCATGGGTTGCTTAATACGAGCACCGCAAAATGGAACTTAACGTTAACAGATTTCAGTCTTAACGCGGTAGCAACTTTAGAGCAAGATATGCACATGATACTGAACTTCTACCTAGCAACCAGAGGCATGGCATCAAAGTAGACATCACATATGACAATTCTCATGAATACACCACATGCAAAAGGCCTACCGATGAGATGCAATCATCCACGCAAGTTTGAATAAAATAACAGATTCAGATTACGATGATAGGCACTTTTGCAACACCGATTACATCAAGCAAATGCATCCTAATGCTCATGCAAATGCATCCATTATGTAGAGCATGTTGAGTTGATAAATTTACATATTAAAATCATTGCAATCCGACGCACGGTTCAACGGCTACGAGCACCACAAAATGCAATGATGCTGAAAAACGGCCACATTTCAGGGACTTAGCAAAATCTTAACCTCGGGGCAATTGGACGAAGCGGACCCGGGATGAGGCAGGACGGGGCCATCCCGATCTGGGGACGACCACGGCGGTGGTTGTCGGATTCGGGGGCGTGGCCGACGGCGAGGCCGGAGGCCGGCAGGGTCGAGGCGGCCGGATCTGGGCGCGGCTCGCAGGCATCTGGCCGGGAGGGAAGTAGACGACGCGGCCAGGGGATCGAGCTCGCCGGCTCTGGAGGCGGCGGCGGAAGGGGAGAGGCGCCGGGCCAAGGGCGGCGACAAGCTCTGGCGAAGCGGCGGCACTCGGGGGCGAGCTGCGGGGCGCCAGCGGCTGGCGAAGCAGGGCGGCGGCGAGCTCGCCGGCGGGCAGCGCAAGGCCCGCGAACGTGGGGGGTCGCCGGCGGGGCGCAGATGGCGGCGGGGCACGGCGCTGTGGCGGCAGGGTTAAGGTTCCGGCGAGTCTCCTGGGCGACGCTGGCCGCGGGGCTCGCGGGGCGATGGGGCGAGGCGCTCGGCCCGGTCTGGCCCGAGGGCGGGCCGAGCCTGGGCCTAGCGAGCCACGGCGGCGGTGGGAGCTGGCGGGTGAGGTGGCGGCCTGCTATTGGTCGCGAGGGCGGCTGGCGGCGCTGGGAGGTTAGGTTAGGCTAGGTTGGCCATTTTTGGCAGGAGAGGGGAGTTTAAATAGGCAGGGGGGTCTAGGGTTAGGTTTAGGGGTTTTTCGGAGCCCTCCGATCGCGATCCGATGGTTCCGATCGGAGGGATTAGGCTAGGTGGCCTAGTGGGCTATGGAGAGGGGTTGTGCCTGAGGAGAGAGGGAGGTTTGCGGCCCGTGACACGAGGTTTTAAAGCACGAAAACGCTCGCGATATAAACCGATAACGGTGCCGCTACGGTCGACCGTTCGGGTATCAAACGACCTCTGATTGCGACGAAATTTGGTAGGCGGTCTACCTACGATATAATAAGACCGCATGCGAACTTTCGACCCAATCCGAGAATATTTTTCGCACGCTTTTAAAAACTTTTTTTAACGATGCCGCGGGCACGTGTGTGTGGTTGGTAAAAACGGTCAACGACAAGAACAGAGAGAACCGGTGACTACGAACGGATGCGGTTTGAAAAATGATGGCAACGGAGTTGCCGATGCTATGCAGATGATGCGAATGATGCGATGATGAATGTGACAAGAAACTAATCACACGACGAGAACGGAATAAAAGGGAATCTTCCGGAGCGTCGGTCTCGGGCTGTTACAACTCTCCTCCACGTACAAGAGATCTCGCCCCGAGATCTTAGAACGAGAAGGGGAAGAGAAAGAGAAGAGGTAAAACTTAGTTGCTTCTTTGACAAATGAGTGAGACCAATGAAACATGAAGGTTGGAAAGAGATGAAGAATGGCATGAGAAGCAAGCAAGAATTCGAAAGAAATTTCGGCAGCACTTCGGTAGGATAGGGAGGCGAAAGTTGATAAGATGGAAAGAACTTGACAAAAGGGCACAATACTCCGGTTAAATGGATAAGCAAGAAGGAATCTGATCTTATCAAAACAAGATGATAGATTGAAGAGAGCAACATCACAACGCCTACGGATCAAAAGAATAGGAACTAGATCTTGAAGAGAAAAGAACGGAGAAGAAATGACAACTTCTACGATAATTGAATTTGAAAGCATCCTTACAAAGAAGAGATTGAACGGAGTTGTTGGAACACCAACAACGGAAAGATTTAGCTTGTTGTGGTCTTATGGAAAACATCCCAAAATTATGAGGTGACAACCGGCCACTAAACCAAACAATTGATTTGATTAGGACCAACCAAGAGATGAATACTTCTTTCACCAAGAGGATACATTGAGAACTTGGATCAACAATAATCACCATAACAACAACAATCCTTAGGAAAAGCTTTTGGTGAAATCCAATCCAAGAAAGCTCCAATGAAGAAGATGATGGTTTTAATTATCTCATTCTTGATAAATTATCTTCTAAACTCCTCATGAATCAAGAATGCTATAACACCATCTCAAAGATACAGAAGAATGAATTGCACTTTGAAATGGAAGACAAAGAATACTTGAGGTCCTCCAACAAAATCTTGAAGATCACTTTGAGAATGAACAAAATCCTTGACGAACCACCATGAAGAACCTGTTGGAGAACTCCGGAATGAAAGGATGATAGAAAATAATTGAAGGTTGCAAAATGAACAAGATTGAGGCCTTGCAAATATTTAGATGAAGCTTCACAATGAGATACTTAAGAAAACTTGGAACTCCGGAAACAAGGATGAACAACTTAGAATTGAGAATTTGGTATGATGAACAACTCTGGAAGAACGATTGAAATCATCTTGATGAAACAAGAATAAGTATTATGTGATGCTTATCCTTCATCAAGTTAAATTGATGACAAGCAACGGATTTGGCATACGACTTATTCTTCTTGCAAAGATTGAGGATAGATAAGAGCACAAACTTGAGGAAGTCTTGAGTGAGAACACCGGTGAGAATTTGGAACAATGAGGATATTTGAATGAATTGGGAAACATGAGGACAAGGAGATTATGTTGCGACTAGCAGAACTAGAATGAGCCACCGGAATAATTGAGATACGAACGAAGGGACATCAATTGAAAAGAATTTGAGCACGACAGCTGAAAGCTGAGAATGAAGAAATCTTCTGAAATGATGGCCTTCGGAGGATCGAGAATGAAAACAACTCTGAAATGCTGCGGATAGATATGGAAGAATTACTCATGATCGAAAACAATTAGATAGGATAGCAACAAGCTTAATCCATGAATCTTCAAGAGAATGGACAAGATTTAAAAGAAACCCTCCTTCGGTCTTCAAGGATGAGAATGATGACAGGAAAGAACATCATGCATTACTAAGATCTCCGGAACAATGAATAAAGAAAGGTTGAGCCAACGATGGAAATTACTTCGAAGCGATCTTCGAGAGGGAATATGACTAATGAAATTCATTCTTACGTCATATTGAAAATAATTTCAGGACATCTCCGAAAAGATTAGAAAAGCCAGGTAAGATCCTGGAAAAAAAACTGTGGGTTATGGGCCCACTCAAAAGAAACCACCGTTGAAACAATTGGAAAGAGATGGCACCGGTACAAAATTGAAAACTTGATGAGGTGAGAACCTTGAAATAATTTGAAAGGATTTGAACAGAAACATGAAACTTCAGAGATATCTTCAGCACTCCGGATAAAATACAGAGATGAATAAATAAGAGAGGGTTGGAGAAAAAACTTCCAACATGGGAGAGTATTTAGAGAATGAAAATGGATACGATGAGCACCGAAAGCTTGAATTGAATCCACCGGAAAAGAAAACAAAGATGAAGACTAAGAAATGATGAACTTGAGCACTTGGGATCTCCACAACAAATCACCGGATACAATACGGAAGAAAATATAGCGGAAGCATGACATGAAAATAAATGCACTTGGATGACAAATTACTCTTTGGAAGAAAAGGGCGGGAGGGTGGGAAAAAAATGAAAACTTGGGACGGATGAAACAAACTCCGGAAATAAATATGAGGATTGATCTTGCAAAGATTGACGAGTATTGAATATTTTGAAGATAAGCACGCCGGTTGAAAATAATTTCATGACAACACCGGTCGATCAAAAGGGTTAGCATTCCCATAACACATGAGAACACCGCTTAGGAGAGATATGAAATCACCACTTGACATCGAAGCTACTCGAATTACCATAATCCAACAAAACAAAGGATGGGGCTTGAGAATTAAGCCGGAAACAAATTCATGACAGAGATTTCGTCCGAAATTTTCATGGTAAGGCTCACACGGGCTCGATCTTACAGTAGCCATCATGTACAAGGCAGTGCACACGACATACGAAGAGTCCCCGAGTCGTAGCAAGCTACAAGGACTCTTTAAGACCCAACGAGAACCACTGTAAGAAAGATCGTGAACAAACGAAACACTAGATGTCGAACCCCAACCTCACATCATGATCTGTTGGAAGATAGCCTTGGTAACTACTTGAATTCCCACCTAAGAACTTCCGAAATCTTTGGTTATGCAATCGGGTACACGGATACACGGAGTTTTTATCCATCACTCAACTCCTAGCAGTAATACTACTCTCCAGTGTATCACATCCCTCAACACACAGCCAGAGGTCTCGAAAACTCATCTACATCAGACCCTCGTAATCACAACGATACTAAAGATGGCAGTACATGTGATCCCGCTCCCCAGTACTGGGTGCCGCCACACTCTTCGCACCACGAATAGTATTGAAGCAATTTCGAACATCCGCGTTCTGAGGTACTAAGGAAACTGAACGATAGCGATGTGCCAAGAATCCCCTGGAGCTCAACTCCCCGGGTCCAATCCATACGTACGGGAGGCACCAAGAACAGAATTCCGGTGACATCGACATCATAGAGCTTCCAAAATACCCGCATGATCCTAAATAAATTTGAGCGAGAAGAGGGTAGAATTCAAATTCCTATGTCGTGATTCCTCACCAGAGCATAGAAGAGGAGTAAAAAGAATTCTACTCTCCGATATAACTAGACTCAAAATAGTTTTTTACTAGACTCGACTCGGCCAAAGTTCGATCAATCAAGGGGGCTCCTAGGTCGGCACAGGCTCTGATACCAACTTGTAACACCCAAGAAGCGATCCTATCCTTATTTTGGCACGAGGGCCTCGACAGGGATAGAAGCGCATCTCGTCGTTTCGCAAGAATGGATATCATTACAAGTACATGTAAAGAAGAGATGAGTATATCGAATTGGCTTACACTCGCCACAAGCTAAATCAAGATCACCTCAATACAACATCATATACAATCATCATACAGAAGAGCAGGGTCCGACTACGGACGAAATCAAATGATAAAATGACATCCATCCTTGCTATCTCAGGCTGCCGCCTGGAACCCATCCTAGATCGATGAAGAAGAAGAAGAAGAAGAAGAAGAACTCCAAATCAAAACAAGCATCGCGCTCACGTCAAACCATAGCATTACCTATACCTGCAACTATTGTTGTAGTAATATGTGAGCCACGGGGAATCAGCAATCTCATTTCCAAGGGTATCAAGACTATTAAAGCTTAATGGGTGAGGTATGATTAAGTGGTGAGGCTGCAGCAAGCACTAAGCTTTATTTGAGTGGCTAACTTACGAGTATAAGAATAAGGGGGGGATGATTGTCGAATAACGGACGTGAACTAGTAATGATCACTAAGTGATCCTGAACACCTACTTACGGTCATACATAACCCCATCGTGTTCTCTCTCGGATCAGAAATTCACGAGAAGAGGCAGTCACTGTTACGCACACGGTTGGTGTATTTTATTTGAGTTTACTTTAAGTTTGCTATGACCGGATGTTAAACAAAGTTTCCAAGTTGCCACGTAACCGCGGGCACGGCTTTCCGAAAGATTTAACCCTGCAGGGGTGCTCCAACTCATCCATCACAAACTAACCACACGCCGCGGGAATAACCTCGACCACGAATCTCGTGATCTCCTAGGAAATTCCGTAGGAAAACCGTAACCTCGAGATAGCCCGAAGTATTCTCGGAATTCCGCGCACAAGACGTTCGAGAAAGGTAAAACAAATCCAGCAAGGCCGCCCGACGTGTCAACGAACCCGATAGGAGCCGCGTATCTTGTTCTCAGGACACGACGGATGAGCTATGGTTACCACGCCGATCACCGAGTTGCCCCGGGTAGCGTTAATAAGCTGCTCTGGGTTGGACCAACACTCATGAGGAGCACTGGCCCGGGTTGTTGATTAAAGATCCGCGGGTGCCGGCGGGTCCCTATGCAATTTTAGTTGTTATTAGGCAAATGTAGTACCAATGTTGGGCCTTGCCAGACGAGTTTTATCCTAAAACGAAAATCAAGGGGGTCCCCATAACAACCTCGAGCATGTTAGGAGCGCAAAATATGGAACATAACACCGGTACACAAGTAACTAGGGCGGCAAAAGTGGAACAAAACACCGAGCATAAGGCCAAGCCTTCCACCTTTTACCAAGTATATATGTCCATTAAATTAAATAGCAATAATATTGTGATATATCAAAATTATCCATGTTGCACATGGAAGAACTTGCACCTGCAACTAGCAACGCTATAAGAAGGGCTGAGCAAGCGGTAACATAGCCAAACAATGGTTTGCTGGGATGTGGAGGGGTTAGAGGCTTTTCATGGCATTTTGGGAGGCTTGACATACAAGTGGTAGGTAGCGAGACAAGCGATAGAAACGATACATCTAGCATGGCAATGATAGTAATGGTATCCAGGGAAATGATCATCTTGCCTGAGATCCCGCTTGGAAGAAGAACGAATCCATGAAGAAGACGAGCCAACGTAGTCGAACGAATCCTCACACTCCGAACGCTTTCGGAACTCTATCGAGAAGAAGCAATCTGGAGCAACAATCAACACATGATAAACACCACAACATATGCATGACATGATGCACAATCAAATGTGACGCATGTTATGCATGACGTGGCAAAGCGCAACAATCAACTTCTACACATTAAGTGAAGCTCCACATTTGAATTACTTAGTTCTCTCCCGTTTAGGTACACAACAATATTAAATGTTGTTAAACATGGCAAGAGGTGAAGCATAAATAAACTATGTATTTAGGCATCTTAAATGAGGTCGGAAACAACATATAGTATTTCCGAAACGACCTCATATGCATGTTATGGTTTTGGTCCAGATATGTCATAAACACATTTTATAGTTGTTAAACAGCAATATAAAGTATACCTTGCAATTCTATACGTCATTCTAGTCGATTTACATATATGGAACATCTCAAACGGAGCTACGGTCTAAAAGTTATGACACACACAAGATGAACACGACATGAATGCAAAATGCATGAAGATGATAACCACAAGCACTTCAAAACATGGATGCAACATGATAATATGATACTACATGAAATTCTAAGCAAGTTTCATATATGGCATGTCCAAAACGGAGCTACGGTTCAACCACAACAACCAACACAAGTTTTAGTGCAAATCTGTCCAAAACAGCAACATGGCATTTTTCAACCCACAAATCGACAAGCTACAGCCACCTAAAATACACAACAAGGACATGGTGATGTAGCCTACATGATGCTCAACAATTCATCTATTAACATCAAGTTGACTAGAAGCATGGATCAATAGGAAATGAGCTCACAAGAAGACATATTAAACTAAGCAGTTTTCAGACTTAGTGAAAAACCTAGTTTTTATAACAGAGCAGTTTTTATCACGAAGGCATATTGGCAGCAGTAAATTTATATGCTACAGGCCATATATTGACATGAAACTTAACAGCATGCTAGAGGGCATTATGAACTACAAATAACTCCATTGCACCCACCCCAAAGGGGCTGTAGATCACTACCAAAGGACATGGCAAGACAGCAATAAAATGTTGCAGATTCCAGACTTAGAAATATTTCATCTCAAATCAGCAACATTGGTTAAGCATCTACTCATGATGAAATCTACAGCTAAACACAAGATTCATGGCATGGAAAACCTATCAACAACAAGTAGACATGGCATACTACAACACACTCCAAAGACACAACTAAAAGGAGGCATGGGTTGCTTAATACGAGCACCGCAAAATGGAACTTAACGTTAACAGATTTCAGTTTTAACACGGTAGCAGCTTGAGAGCAAGATATGCACATGATAATGAACTTCTACCTAGCAACCAGCGGCATGGCATCAAAGTAGACATCACATATGGCAATTCTCATGAAGACACCATATGCAAAAGTCCTACCGATGAGATGCAATCATCGACGCAAGTTTGAATAAAATAACAGATTCAGATTACGACGATATGCACTTTTGCAACACCGATTACATCAAGCAAATGCATCCTAATGCTCATGCAAATGCATCCATTATGTAGAGCATGTTGAATAGATAAATTTACATAATAAAATCATTGCAATCCGACGCACGGTTTAACGGCTACGAGCACCACAAAATGCAATGATGCTGAAAAACAGCCACATTTCAGGGACTTAGCAAAATCTTCACCTCGGGGCAATTGGACGAAGCGGACCAGGGACGAGGCGGGACGGGGCCATCCCGATCTGGGGATGACCACGGCGGTGGTTGTCGGAGTCGGGGGCGTGGCCGACGGCGAGGCCGGAGGCCGGCAGGGTCGAGGCGGTGCCGGAGGCGGCCGGATTCGGGCGCGGCTCGCCGGATCTGGCCGGGAGGACAGCAGACTACGCGGCCAGGGGCTTGAGCTCGCCGGCTCTGGAGGCGGCGACGGAAGGGGCGAGGCGCAGGGCCAACGGCGGCGACAAGCTCCGGCGAGGCGGCGACACTCGGGGGCGAGCTGCGGGGCGCTAGCGGCCGGCGAAGCAGGGCGGCGGCGAGCTCGCCGGCGGGCAGCGCAAGGCGCGCAGACGCGGGGGGTCACCGGCGGGGCGCAGATGGCGGCGGGGCGCGGTGCTGCGGCGGCGGGGCTAAGGTTCCGGCGAGTCTCCCGGGCGGCGCTGGCCGCGGGGCTCGCGGGGCGCTGGGGGGAGGCGCTCGGCCCGGTCGGTCCCGGGGGCGGGTCGCGCCTGGGCCTAGCGGGCCACGGCGGCGGTGGGAGTTGGTGGGTGAGGTGGCGGCCTGCTATTGGTCGCGAGGGCGGCTGGCGGCGCTGGGAGGTTAGGGTAGGCTAGGTTGGCCATTTTTGGCAGGGGAGGGGAGTTTAAATACGCAGGGGGGTCTAGGGTTAGGTTTAGGGGGTTTTCGGAGCCCTCCGATCGCGATCCGATGGTTCCGATCGGAGGGGTTAGGCTAGGTGGGCTGTGGAGAGGGGTTGTGGCTGAGGAGGGAGGGAGGTTTGCGGCCCGAGACACGAGGTTTTAAAACACGAAAACGCTCGCGATATAAACCGATAACGGTGCCGCTACGGTCGACCGTTCGGGTATCAAACGACCTCTGATTGCTATGAAATTTGGCAGGCGGTCTACCTACGATATAACAAGACCGCATGCGAACTTTCGACCCAATCCGAGAATATTTTTCGCGCGCTTTTAAAAACTTTTTTTAACGATGCCGCAGGCACGTGTGTGTGGTTGGTAAAAACGGTCAACGATAAGAACGGAGAGAACCGGCGACTACGAACGGATGCGGTTTGAAAAATGATGGCAACGGGGTTGCCGATGCTATGCAGATGATGCGAATGATGCGATGATGAATGCGACAACAAACGAATCACACGACGAGAACGGAATAAAAGGAAATCTTCTGGAGCGTCGGTCTCGGGCTGTTACACCAACGGTTTGAGATATAAAATATTTTGAATTTTAAATTTCATTGAAATTTTTAATGTCATCAATATTTTCATCTTTATGTGCATTTGCAAACTTATGATCAATTGAGGGCAATTAGTAAATGCACTTGCAGAAACCGGCTGAGTGAATCGCTTGGCTGCACAAAAGAAATTTAATCATTCAGTAAAGCACCCAGTCAACACATTTGTGCCACCAAGAGGAGTGAAACGAATGTGCTCTCTATGCATAGAAGAAGCGTTCGGTAATATCATTTATAAAAATAACATTCGGTAGTTATGTCGTTTTTTCTTTTATTTATCCATCGGGTTTCTTCAGTTTCTTCGTTTCTTTCCTGATTTTCTCTAATTGTCTTTCTTTGTTTCTTTATTAGTTTCAATGTTTTTTTGTCTATTTCAAGGTTTTTATCAAGGTTTTTTTGTTTTCCCTTTCGATTCTTTGCTTTCACTGGGTTCATTCTTTTGTATTGGTTTTCTTTGTTTTTTCATTTTTGATTGGATTTTTCGTCTATCTTTGTTTTTTTGTTAACTTTCATCGGTTTCTTTTTTGTTTAACACATGTCAACTTTTAAAAATGCACATTCAACATTTTTCTTATACATTAGGAACAACTTTTATATACACATTTATTATTTTTAAATGATTAATATTTTGAAACTAATATTTTTATGTCTACATTTTCCCATACACATTGTACATTTTTGGTTTATATCTAATACATTTTAATGAACGTTTAACATCTTTTAAATACAAGATTAATATTTTTTGAATAAATGTTCAATACTTTTAAATACACGGTGATTATTTTTGATGGTAATAAACATTTTTTCACACACAATGTACATCATTTATATACATCAGGAACATTTTTATATACATGTTTAACATATAATTAACCTTTAATCATATGTTTTTTATGTCTAGTTTTGTTAATTTGTGTTGTAAAATTTTCATATACGTCAGGAATATTTTTCATACATGTTTAATTTTTTAAATATATGTTCAACATCATTTTCACACAAACATTTTTTGTTTTGTATACAATGTTCATATACACGATAATTTTTTTTCTATAAACATTTATCATTTTTCAAATGCTTGATTAATATTTTTAAATACTTTGGTTAACATTTTTAAATGCTTGATTAACATTTTTTGAAATACATGGTCTACTTTTTTTATAACACATTGTATATTGTTTGTATATATTTTCCGTATACATGAGAAACATTTTCTCTATGCATATGTAATATTTTTAAATGCTTGGTTAACATTGTTTCAAATGTTTTATGTAAAGTGATTATTAAAATATATATTTAGAATATTTGGAAGAAACAAAAATAAAAAAGTAAAAGGCAGAAATGAAAAACGTGAAAAACCGAAAAAACGAGGCAGTGGCATGTGGCCTCCCGCGACCTGGGCCGAACCATTTAGGGAGACACCTTCATCTAAAGATTTTTTAGGGAGGCACCTGATGCAAGCGGTCTCGCTACATAGATAGTGCTGCCCTATTTTGTTACCCTAAATTAGTGTAGTCAATAAAGAGCTTCCAGCTCAGCTTTTGAAGTGATCCGGTCACTTGTAACAGAGAAACTCTCGTTCGGTAAAACTACCATGTAGAGAGATTATGCCCAGAACTAATTTGCTGGGGGCATCATGAATATCCATGGCAATTGGTAAGATGCAAGAGTTGAAAGAAAACTTAGCGCAGGTGATGGTAGCTAAGCTAGCCGCTAGCATGCAGTTGGCATAATCTTTTCTTTATCTAATAAAGGTAGTTTTGTTACGGGGTTGATTTAGATTAATACAACCATACAAGAGCTCAAAGCTCGAACCTTTGTAAGACAAGCATTCTAGATTGGTTGTCGTTTTTTGTACGAAACATCAGTGGAGCTACCAGATAACGATTCAATTATAGAAAGCATTCACCAGGTTAAGATCTAGATGTCAGGTTTCATTTGTACACACTAGCAACTTAACATTATAACATTATACATGTGACCATCTGTAACTTAATACAATATTATTTTTCATAAATAACCCTAGTCATAGAAATTGTATTTGCACTATAGGATTGTAAACTAACCAAACGATTATACTGCAATTTTAGTAGTCATGTAAAGAATGAACTATCTAAAAGTTGAACGGAATTGCTTCGTGTCACGTGTTTTCTTTCTACTCCAGCATCTTAAACCGAATTATTATGTTTCCTCGTCTATAACTTAAACTGAATTGTTTTCCCAAATGATAAGTTCCACACGTGTGGCACGAAGTAACAATGTCCTGACGTTTTTACAACTAAAATTGCCATTCAAAAAGAAAAAAAGAAAATAAAACTGAAACCAGACAGAAAGTTGCCATGCTTCAACACTAAATTTGCCATCAAAAAACGCCAGGACGGAATTGCTTCGTGCCACACATATGGCACTTATCAGGGTCCATTGTTTTTACATACATATCAACACACGTAACTCTATTATTCCCCTTGTAAGATTTAAGAACAAAATATTTTGTAGCACACCCAGATAATGTATCCAACTGATAGTGGCTTCAAACGAAATAGCTGATTTGAATCCTCCTTACGCAAAAGAAAAATATCAATGACTAGATACGAGAAGAATTCTTAAGTTCACACTGTTTGTGCAAGAACAGACAGATATAAACAAGAAATATGCATGTACACCATACCTTTTTAAGGAATCTCCCAATAGAAAGGACTTTTGTTGTTGATACCCTTGTGATGTACTTAAGTAGATACAACAAATAAAAAATCTTGCTCAGGATTCTATTTCTTGTAAGATGAGACCAAAGTAGAAGGACAGAGAGAAAGCAAGAACAAGACCAACCCTATCTATGCTGCGAATGGATCATTTTCCTTGCGGCTTGCTTATACTTGTCTACATAGATTCACTTATCATATACTATTAACCTACCTGACACGAACAGTTATGCGACCCCACATAAAAATATATACGGCTTTGATATACATTGCATTATAAACAAATACGAATTATTATACAAGATAAAAACATTATATACTCAAACATATATCCGAATCTTGACACAAATCGGTGGCCCACAACCTGCGTGCCCCCGCATCTTCATGTCACAAATCGTCTCCCTCCTCTTACCTCCTCTTTTAACATGGAAGGCGAGAAGGTAATGTTCTCATCACTTACTTTTTCATGATTTTCTAGCAAAATGTAAAAAGATCTACATGATGCACGCAAACACAATTATGTTTTCTTGAGATCCCAAAAACGATACATCAATTTGTAAACGACTGAGAAATAAAGGTAGCAATATCACGAGTCAGCTCGAGATGAATAGGGGTTCGACGATTAGGTGTCTCGCTTGAAGACGTGTGCGTTTGAATGCTCCTTGACCCACAAAGATGCATGTGGTGAGTCGGTGCAGGTAGTTTATCCCCTTCGATTGTCCTAAGGATGAGCCTGTGATTATCGTCTTCCTCCCATTGTCTAATTCTTCGTCCACCATTTCGGTGGGTTGCAAGCTTGGACAATATATCTTTCAAAAGACCAGGGTTGCTTTTAAACAGATGACCGAAGCCGTCGGTTGCCATGACTGCATTTAGTGTGGCCGAGGGCGTGAGGATAAACTCGAAGCATGCCTCCCTAAGGCGATGACAGCGATGCTGCTGAGCCAGCAACAACGTGGTTGCCACGGTCCTCGCATCGATGTGACACCACAGTCTGTCCTCGCAAACCAGCTTGAGCGTCTCCATGCCATACATGTCAGCAACCTTCAAGAGATCCTGAGCCATCGCAGCACTATCCTCTATTGTTTCCGGAGGAAGATCGTCGGGGTATGCAAAGTTCAGCAGATTCCTGAACACCTTAGCTCTCATGTCGTCGCCGATTCGTATGTTTTTTTTTTTTTTTGGAAAAGGAGGTTAAACCCCGGGCCTCTGCATCAATCGATGCATGCAGCCATCTTTATTAATTATTCCACAAAGGTCTGACAAGAACATACATCAATCCATCCGAAGCCACCACTCACACCTACAAACTCGATAATGTGGAGTGCTCTCACTCCCCATATTTAAAACCGGTGTCGTCGCCAATCCATCCACATAACATATCGGGACCAACAGCCGGTGCAGCAGACCTAAAGCGCACACCACATGCACACGTTTTAGAAGCCGCCATCATCATCGGACCACTGACCCATATTCAGGAGAGAGATCCGCATCATCCTTGTCAGTTTGAACATCCGTCGACGCCACCACGGCGCCCAACGGCGCCACCGCCCTGCGCTCATCCGTCCAGACGCGAAGACTCTGGAAAAACTGTCGTGCGTAGCACCTGCCAACCAGGCATGACTCTGCGTAGCACCTGTCGGCCAGGCATGACTTGACAGCTCCACCAAAGCTCCGTGCAAGACGAAGCCGCTCCACCTCCTGCCTCTGTTATCCAGCGCTGCTCCACAAACGATGCTCCCAAGAGAGAAACGACACCGCAATGCCGCCATCGTCCGATTTGGAAGACCAGATCCTAGGGTTTCCCCCGAAGCAGTGCCCACCACCAGCAACCGTCAAGGACCCACACAGTGCCCACCACCACCCAACCCTCAAGGTGACGCCTTCAGGAAGGTCACGACGTCAAGGACGCCGCCGCCGCCCACCGGAGGTAGGGTTTTCACCCGAAAGGCAGGTAGGGGGGAAGTGGAGGAGCAGCCGTAGATCGATGTCTCCAAGAAGAAAAGCGGCGCCCTTGAGCGTCGTCCTCGGTGCGGCCGGCCGGGGCCGATCAAGGGGTTTCCCCCAATCTGGATCTCCTCCACCAGCTTCACCCGCGGCCACCGGCCAAGGTCCCGGCAAGCCATGCCGGCACCGCCAGGAAGCCGCAGGAGAGAAGCACACCGATCAGGGTCGAAGGACAGCGGCCAGATCAGGCGCCGCCGGCCGCCATAGCAGCCACGCCAGGCCCTGGTCCATCGAAGATCCGTCGGCCGTCCGACCAGACCACCGGCACCACGCCAGCCCCGCCGATCGCCGCAGCACGGAGGGGCCTCGCCGAAAGGGCCGCCACCCCAGATCCAATCGCTCTCCAGCACGCAAGGCGGAGCAGCAAGGGCCCCGCCGCTGCAGTCCCCGGCTGCACCACGGGCTTGCCCGGCGCCAGCCTCCTACGGCGGCGAGGGAGGGAGGAAGAGGAGGTGGCTACGCCGGCGGCGGAAGGAGGGTCGCCTCCGAGTCGCCTGAGAACGCTGGACTCCAGGATGGATGGGGAGAGGGTGAGGAGAGGGTTTCAGATCTAATCTCTGTTGTGTAGGAGGTGGCCGGAGGCGGGAGATCAGCAGGCGGCGGCGGCGGAGCTCTCTCCCGCTGCGGTCGAGGGAGCCGCCCGAGGCGGAGCGGTAGGATGGCTTTCCGTCGATTCGTATGTATGCGTTGCTTCCTTCAATCATGCCATAAAGCTCCGCCTTGAATACTGGCAACCGTGCCGCGAGCATGCACTAGTGCACCACAAAAGTCTCCTCACCGACATCGAGCATCACGACTGCGCCCTGCTTGCTCCGCAATAGGTCACCAAAGTGTTGGGGCCAATCGAGTGGCGGTATGGCCATGACGGGCCGCGAAGGCGGTGCAGTGTCTCTAAGGAACTCGACCACCGTGATGTTGCACCTAACCCAGAAACAGTCGTCCTTGATGAGAAATTCTTCGATCTCTTGACGCCGGATGAATCTTTCATAGCCGCTGAAAGCACCAACGCATGCAGACCGGCGTATGACCCCGCCGACAGGTCTCCGATAACGCGACATCGGCTCCCCGGTGGTTGGGTCGAGGACGTTGAACCCGACCTCGGCCTCGACAGCACGGTCGGCAACGACATTGTCAAGAATCGCGAAGACGGAGATGGAGTCGTCGGTCTACACGCGATTGCCGTTGGGGTAGAAGGCGACGTGCCAACCGATTGTGCCTCCTACATAGAAGAATTTGGACCGGAGCCCCTCACTACCGAAATAACTGCTTATGCCGACGACTTTTTGTCGGGAAGCCGTCGGCATAGATACGTCGTCGTCTTACCTCCAGCTATGCCGACGGCAGCCGTAGGCATAGAAAACCGTCGGCTAACCTCTAGCTATGCCGACGGCAGCCGTAGGCATCGGTTCGCCGTCGTCACAGATGCGGCTGTGGCGACCCGAGGGTCGATGATGGGTTGACACCGTCAGAACTATGCAGACGGCCTTGGTGGCGGTCGTCGGCATATATTATACCTCTATTTTAAACTGACACATGTCCAATCTACGCTGACGGCCAGGCCATCGGCATAGATTTCTATCTTAGCCGATGGCTCAACCGTCGGCTTTATTTTTAACACTTTAAATTGTTTTTAGGTAAAATTTGATTAATCTAAATCTAATTGATGTAAACTTAAACATACACAAATTATATATCGATTTGGGGTATAATGTTCCATAGATTATGAATATCCAGTTTGTTTCTGCTTTTGAGTATATTAGAAATAAGCTCATGTAGTTTTGCATATAGGTCCTTGTACTTTGTTGAAAAGTAGTTGATACTTGCATAGATTTTGACAACTTTTAAATGGTTTTTCATCAGAATCTTGAAAGGATTCTATTGCTATACTGTGTTTTCAAATTTGAACAAACTAAAATCATGTTTATTTCAGATTTACAAAAAACACACTTGAAGGGGGGGGGGGGGGGGGGGGGGACGTGCGCGTGGGTTCGACGGGGGGGGGGGGTGTCTATTGGTGGGTTGTGCCTGAACCATGTTCGGGGATGTTCCTATGGGCTGACTTTTCACAACCAGGTGTAAGAGTCCATGGTCAAAGCCTGTCCGACGAAAGTCAAAGGCCTAGATCGTCGGATCAATGTGGTTAGGGTTAGTCTGGTCGAGGGCGCTTCTAGGTGTAGCAATGCCACCAGAACATCACACCGGGTCCTCATGCATGTCTTAAGGAGTGGAGGTTGGTTCAAACACCCGGCTCCGCGGTGCGACCCTCCTACACGGACGACGATACCACTGAGGTAACGTTCGTCGGTTTTGCTGTCGCGTGAATTGTTGTGAAGAGTGGGAGCATGATAATATCATAATTTTTTTACACAGTGTAGAGACATGTAGTCGACATAGATAGATGTCTATGCCTATGGCCATGCAGTCGGCATAGATGAGACACATGGCCGCTGCTCATTGGATGAACCACGACGACAGAGCCGTTAGTTATCGTCTTGCCGTTTTTTTGCCGATGGTGAATCTATGCCGACGGTCGTACGAAAACCGTCGGCATAGCTCTCTATGTCGACGACATTTATATGCCGACGGTCTGACAAGACTAGCCTGTCGTGATCGACGCCGCCGGTCCTATGCTCACGATTGCCGTCGGTATAGGCCTATACCGACGGTTTTCGGCCTATGCCGACGGGTTTATTCCGGTAGTGCCTTGCCGGTGTCGAAACTCTTGCTCATCCATGAATATCCTTGGATCTTGAGCACGTGATGCACGGTCTTCCTGCTAGCGCCTAGCACGACGGGTGGTGTTTGGGATGGACTGGTGAACACCGATGGGGTGCTGATGTGACAACGCTGCTTGTCCGGCGGTCATCGCAGACTCTGGATATGCAACAGCCGAGGATTGGTGGAATACGGCCGGCCTACGTATATCAAATGGATAACCCTAATATACTATAACACTGATCTTCCTATAATTGGAGAGCCCACATTCAATTGAGGTCTCCAATTGACATTGTGACACCCGATTTTTGTTACAGTATATGTGGATTGCACTAGCCCTTTCCATCAGTTCGGACTTTTGGTTGCGTTGGCTAGTGCATGAAGCTTAACATGGTATTAGAGCATAGGTATTTTTTTCCGCACGCGCAACTCGTGCTCCTCCCGATCCAATTTCTCGCACAGCCGTCGCCGGCGCTGTCTCCTCATTCCCCCGCCGACGGCTGTTCCTGCTGAAGGCTTCCCGTCGCTGCAGTTTCCTCCTGGGTCGCTACAACCGCTCGATCGAAGCCGCTGGCCCGCCGGGTCTTTGGATCGAAGCCGCTCTCCCGCCGAGTCTCCAGATCGAAGCCCCTGGATCGAAGCTGCTCGCCCGCCGGGTCTTCTCTGCCACTTCCGATCGGATCAGATCGCCCCGCCCCACAGTCTTCCGCTCGCTAGATCGCCCCGCCCTGCAGTCCTCTCCTCGCCCGCATCGCACCACCCCACAGTCTTCCGCTCGCCAGATCGCCCCGCCCCGCAGTCCTCCATGTTAAGTTTCATGCACTAGCCAACGCAACCAAAAGTCCGAACTGATGGAAAGAGCTAGTGCAATCCACATATACTGTAACACCCCCTCTCACGTGTGACGGGGAAGAGAAGTCAACACGTGCAACCGGAAGATAGCGACGGCGCGCGAAACTCACGTATGACTCAAGAGGCCTATACGTGGACGCAAAGGGGGGCTACCAGCAATTTTTTGATAAATTGCGAAAGCCAGGACTTGAACTCAAGACCTTAGCTCTAATACCATGTTAAGCTTCATGCACTAACCAACACAACCAAAAGTCCGAAATGATGAAAAGGCTAGTGCAATCTACATATACTGTAACAATTTTGACCTTGTCAACAGTTTGTCAAAGCTCTCTCATTTAATTATTTTATTTATACCTCTATAACACTATACTCCTTAGTTTTAAAGAGTTCACATTTAATTGAGGTCTCCAAGACTCCAATTAAAATTGGGTCACCCGATTTTGACCGGGTCAACAATTTCTCAAAACTCACTCGTTTCAATTCTTTAGACAAATACACTATGCTTCCTAATGGGTTTGGTTTACGATTTTGACCGAACCAACAGTTTTTAAAATCAACAGCAACCAGCCTATAAAAAGATATCAATCACGTCCATGCAGCCGTCGACATAGAAATTTTTCCACATATATAAGGTTGATTAGCATATAATATAGAATCACACCACGAAAAACCCATCAAATTACCGAATTATAAATAAAAATAAAACACACTATGTCATCTCCGTCACACATCAAACGACATATTCCATTAGTTTCAAAATATAAGAGGTATTAGTTTTTTGGAAAGTCAAATTCTTCAATTTTGACTAAGTTGACAGCAAAAATATCGACATCCACAATATTAAATAAAAAATATGAAAATTCATTTAACGATGAATCTACAAAAAATTGATATTATGAATTTTTGATATATTTATGTATAAATTTAATCAAATTTAGAAGGTTTGACATTTTTAAAAAGTAATACACACTGTATTTTGAAACGGAGTGATTAGTTTTTTTAATCTAACAGCGCAGCAAAGCGCGCCCAGTCCTTCTAGTGTGGTTTATTGTTGGAGACGTTTTGGAGATGGCAGGACCATATTGAAAACCCTAATGTCTACGTACCTGATTCATATTCGCACGTGTAATTGCAGCACGAGACATACAAATTCACTCCTAGGTGATTGCCCGTACGTCTCATGGATGCATACTTCTTTTTTTGCAAAACTGTCGCAACAAGGATACATATGTACATCTGCGTGTGGCTCGTCATATCCACAAGATTTGCGGACCCAACACGAGTCGATCGATCGAGAGTTTGATAAGAGCCGATCAAAAGCATTGACACTTTTTTTTTGGAAAAGCAAGTACACTTACGTACGGAAAACCTAAGGTCGATCACCGGCCCACCTGCCCGCATCTTTTTGCCGCTGCCGGCAATGACCATCGTACTCGACGTTAGAGCGCCCACCAGCGTCGTGGTCTCAGACTCCACCCTCTGTGCCAGCGTTACGAGCATGCACCACGTGCTCAAGATCCAAAGATACTCATCGATGACGAAGAGCTTCCCGATCGGCAAAGCCCTCCGATCGGAATCCTTCCGCGGTGGAGGCCGCACTAGCTAGCACATCGACTTCAACCCTAACGGAGAAAGTCGTGAGAGCGACGGGTTCGTGTCCATCCATGCCGTTCTTGATGCTGCCTACCTCGCCGTGAAGGCGGACATCGGGTTCGACATGCTCGACTCCACGGGGAAGCTGGTGCCGCACTATGCTAGAGCTAGCAGCGACGTATGCAATTTTCGTCTCGTTGGCGCTTATTGGGAAGTAAAATGCACTGATGGTCATTGAACTTATCATATAAGTTCACTTTGGTCATTGTATTTAAGAATATGGTCAACGTAGTCACTATATACGTAATGAGGTGATTATATGGTCACTGCGAGATCGTATAACTCTGTATCCATCCATTTTGACCGGTCAAACAATCCACTTGGCGTGCAGGTCCTACCTGTCATTAGATGGAAAAAAGAACTTGAACGAAAAAGTTCACTTTGGTCACTGTATTTAGAGTACGGTCAATATAGTCACTATATACGTGCACAAGTATTTAGAATACGGTCAATATGGTCACTGTATTTAATACGGTCAATATAGTCACTTTGGTCCTACCTGTCATTGGGTGGAAAAAAGAAGAACCATAGGTCACTACGAGATCGTATAGCTCCGCATCCATCTATTTTGACCGGTCAAACAATCCACTTAGCGTGCGGGTCCTACCTGTCATTGGGTGGAAAAAAGAAGTCGAACGAAAATAAAATGCACAAGCACGGGATCGAATCATAAACCTCGCGCTTTATTGATGAGCAGGCTAACCACCTAAACCAGCCTCAAGTTGTGATTAATAAGTGGCAAATATAATTTTATACCTTTAGCAGAGGCACACGCATGAACCTGAATGTTGTATGCAAAGTAGCGGCAACACGCACGCAGGACGAAGCGCACACGCGCTAGGACACACTCAAGTCGCACGCTCGCCGGGGTGAAAAAATAGGAAAACGTTTCTAATCATCCGGCTGATTTCAGCCCAGGCGTAAGCCGCCTCCCCCAGCCGCCACGTGTCTGTGGCTGATTTCATGACGTTACTTCCGTGACAAACAGCGTTCACCTTGCGCTGTTGCCGTTGTTGTTCTCGCGCACACGCATGGCCTATGTAGCTAGCTCGGGCCGAAATCACTATTATGACCTTTTCAGCAATCTTTGTCATAAATTAAACTCGACATGAAAGTTTTTCACGATCTGACCTTTTTAGCAACGTCACAGCCCGTGACGTTTCCGCCCAATTTAAAAACGCCGACCTATCTTGCGTTGCTGCTCCACATGAAAACGCTGACCTATCTCGCGTTGCTGCTCCATATAAAAACGCCAAGGCCTCTGACGTTTCTTCCCTATATGAAAACGCCATCGACGTTGGCGTTTCTATATGGAGCACCGCTAGACTGGAGCTGCTCGGCGGCCCTCTGCCAAAGCTAAAGAAAGAAGTTTTGTAGCTAGCCATCAAGCACACCGCAGTGCTGCACCGAGCAGCTCCAGGCTAGCGGAGTTTGAGTATCACTGTATCAGACAGACACACCACCTTTCAGCCATGGCCACGGCGTGGGCGGCGCCGATAGTGCCGGCACTGCTTGCTCTCGCCGCCCTTTCCGCGGCGGCGGAGGCGGAGGCGGAGGCGGCAGCGAAGGTGCCGGCGATGTACGTGTTCGGGGACTCCACGGCCGACGTCGGCAGCAACAACTACCTGCCGGGCGTCGCGGTGCCGCGGGCCAACTTCCCGCACAACGGCGTCGACTTCCCCACCTCGCGCCCCACCGGCCGCTTCAGCAACGGCTACAACGGCATCGACTTCTTAGGTACGTCTGTGCATCAGTGCATGTGTGCTGAATAATGTGCTCCGGCCTTCTCTGCATGCCTCGCATCGCAACCAGCTTAGCTAGCTGCAGCTTACACCGGCTTGGAGTAGCTTGCGGTGGCGGCGCCATGTCTGCACTGCATATATAGCTGCCCAACCGGTGAACTGCCAAGCGTTCGAGCTTCTCTTCTGCATCTCACCATCAACATCGGCTCTGAAATTGGTGTGCGCTAGTATTTTGGCGGACGAGAGCTTGGATCGGCCGTACAAGTAGAAAAAGGTTATATGTTTAGAAAAAGGTTTCTTCCCGCGCAAAATAAAGAGTAGAAAAATATTGAAAAACAAAGGCTGGAGAAAACTGGCCTGCACGTAATCATTGTGGCCGCGTCTCGCTTCCCGACGCGAGGAAGAGCTCGCAGTGGCAGCGCTCCGCAGCGCAGTGAAGGGACCGGTCCTTCTTTTCGAGAGTGGACGGATCGTTTGGCGCTATCACTGACCAGTTTGCTCACGGCGCATAAATGAAACGCCAACGTCAATGGCGTTTACATATAAGGCAGAAACGTCAAAGCCCTTAGCGTTTCTATATGGAGCAGCAACGCGAGATAGGTCGGCGTTTCCATGAAGCAGCAACGCGAGATAATTCGGCGTTTCTAAGTTTGGCAGAAACGCCACGGGCTGTGGCGTTGCTAAAAGGGTCAGATCGTGAAATACTTTCATGTCGAGTTCATTTTGTGACAAAGTTTCCTGATAAGGTCAAAACAGTGATTTCGGCCGCTAGCTCGCGCTTACACCGCTACTCGCGCTACTCACTCTCTCTCATCTGCCTTTTACGTCTGCTGCATGCATCAACCATTTTGAGCAAGCTAGCTCTAGTACGTACACGGATTGGCACTGATCATTTCTTTTGCCTAGCGGCACTTGGGTGTGGCCGCTGCATGCAAAACACTCTTGCTAGTGTCCTTAACATAATCATTGCCGCCGCGACCGTCTAAGCATGCCATTGCAACATCATCGAAGCAGCCAAAACGTTGTTGTAGCGTCGTCGAAGTAGTCGTGCCATCATCGCAGCACTGCCATGGCCGGGAAGCACGCCTCTGCAGCATTGTCGAAGTAGCTGGGCCTCCATGGCAGCATCGCCGCGGTCGTCAAAGCACATCGTCACAACATCGCCATGATCGTTCGAAGTATGCTGCCACGACCGTCTATGCACGCCATTGCAACATCATGGGAGCAGCCAGACCGTTGTTGTAACATCGTTGAAGCAGTCGTGCCATCATCGCAGCACTACCATAGCCGGTAAGCACACCTTTGCAGCATCGTTAAAGTAGTCGGGCCTCCGTCGCAACATCGTCGCGGCCGTCGAAGCACGTCGTCACAAATATCGTCGTGATCATTCGAAGCATGATGCCATGGCCGTCTAAGCATACCATTGCATCATCATGGGACCAGTAAGACAGTTGTTGTACCATCATCAAAGCAAACCTGCCATCATCGCAACACTGCCATGGACGGGAAGCACATCTTCGGAGCATCGCCGAAGTAGTCAGGCCTCCATCGCAACATCGTCGTGGTCGTCGAAGCACGTTGACACAACATCACCATGATCATTCGAAGCATGCAACCGCGACCGTCTAAGCACCCGATGCCGTCGTCGAAGCACGCCATCGCAACATCATAGTAGCAGTCAAGCTGCCATTGTAGCATCGCCGCGGCTGTTGACGCATGTCATCAAAGCACATCGTGGTCGTTTAAAGAACACCATCGTGACATCGTTGCGCCCGTTGAAGCATGGCATCATCGAAGCAACCAAGCTACCATGGCAGCATTGCCGCGGACATTTGAAGAACACCGTCATGACATCGTCGCGCCCGTTGAAGCATGTCGTTGTTGCATCATCGAAGCAGCCAAGCTGCCATCACAACATTGTCGCAGCCATCAAAGCACGTTGTCGCAACATTACCGAAGCAGTCGTGCCGCAACCGCAGCATCACCATGGCCATCAGCGCACGCCGTCACAGCATCGCAGCGGCCGTCGAAGCACACAATGGTCGTTCAGAGCACGTTGTCACGCCATCACCATGCCCGTTGAAGCATGCCATCCTAGCACGCCTCGTAGCATCACCGTGGTTGTCGACAGAGTCGGGTCACCATCGTAGCATCCGCCATCCTCACACTAGCGCCCGCAGTAGCATTGTCGTCTCGGCTTGTAGCGTGTCAGCCCTCGTTCATATCCAGTGGCGGAGACGGCCCAGCAAGGCCCTGCCCCCTCCCCCCCCCCCCCCCCCCCCCCCCAACATCAGGGATTTAGAGCATGTTTGCTAATGAAAAGTGACAAATAGTGATTATTTGCAACTAAAAATCAGTTTTTAATGGTTTGACCCTCCCTGATCAGTTCTAAAAGAACTTGGCCCCGGTGATACATTTTTTCTGGCTACGGCACTGTTCATAGCGCCACGCCGGGGCTTGTCTTTGCAGGAGCTCCTATCGCTGCAGTGGAGAATGTGATTTGGCTTCCATTGTTGCACGGTGCTACCATGCAGTAGCTAGAATACTCACTTTTTGATGTCATGCCACCAAAAGCGGTAGACGTGCATGGCTGAAAGTCTTCACGCCACAATGCAAAGGCAGACGCGCTGCGACGTCGTAGTCAAACGCCATGTATGCGTGCATGTGTGTGAACGCGGGTTTGTGTGGTCAAACATCCTAGGTGATTCGACTGGCTTCAGGCACCCACGTGACGCGAAAATCGGACGGCTGGCTGGGTCCAATCGCACGGCTCGCAAGGCGGTTTAAAAAGCATGATTATCATCCGGCTGACGGGTAGTGCTGGCCAAAAAATATCGCCCCCCCCCCCCCCCCCTCCTCCCCACCCCCAAAAAAAAAAGTCGCACGCTCGCCTCTATTGCCGCCAAGTTCGTGCAGTACCTGCGGCCTAAACTTCGTCGCCGGTCGCCGGTGTGTGCGTGCTGTGTGCTAAGAGCATCTACATCGGGACCGAACAAATCGGGTTTCTTAAAAGTTCACGGACGCGTCTGGGTGCATCCGCGGACACTGATCGGTCACGCCTTAAATAATGCATTCTATAACCGGATATCTCAAATCTTATATTTCAAATCCATACAAATCATGCAACTACTACGTCGATGCATTACACACATCGTCCGACTACTCCATCGCTATTAGCATGTCATTGGACTACCAAAATTTGACATGTTTGGCTATGGTGGAGATCATCCACGACTGCACTTGCCCTTTCCGGAGCCTTGCCGTCCTTCTCGCCGAAGTACCGGTCGAAGACGCAGTACAGACCGAGCCGGATCTACTCGTCGTCGGAGCTGTCCTCGCCGTCGTTCACCTACTTGTCCTCCTTCGGTGGCAGTCCGGCCATTTCACGGACCGCCCGATTCTGCTCTTGGGCGTGGGCGCGCGTGTTCCTCCGTTGCCGTTTCTTCAAAATGTGGACGCGGATAGCTTCCTCCTCTGCGGCCTCCCGCGTCACCGTATCAGCCGCCTCCGCCGTCGTCATTTCCTTCCCGACACGGGCCTCAGCGGCCCTTATCCTCTCATTCCTGATGGGGATGTGTGCCTAGGGTAGGGTCATAGGCCTGACCTACCTGCCCTTCCTAAGGACACTGCCCCAGAAAGCTTAAGGGCTACAAGGAGATCTCCGACTGAAATCACCAAGGCATACAAGTCACTCGACAATATCCACTCGGAGATTACCTTTCACTCGACAGTTACCTTTCTCTCGGAAAACAATCAATCACTCGGTCGTATGGCTCACTCGGATATGCGAAGACCGACAGTCGACAAGGCAGTCGAAGCATCATCTGGCGTTATGGCATCAATGCTCCACTTTGTAACGTAGGAGGTGAAGGGGTGGCGCACTCTATATAAGCCACCCCCCACCACTAGACTAAGGGGGGTTTTTCTTCTCTCTCTCTCTCATTGTAATCTCCGGATACATACTCAGATAAAAACAAAGCCTCTCCGGAGCACGAGACGTAGGGCTGTTATCTCCACCGCGAGAGGCCCGAACTCGCTAAAACACCGTGTCACCCATATGCATCTCGATAGATCATGCTCCTTTACCCTACCCCCTTCGTACTGTCGGAGTCGTTCCCACGACAGTTGGCGCCCACCGTGGGGCATGGCGTCTATCGAGCCATGATGCATATGGTTTTTTCTTCAATCGCCGGCAACGGACTAATTTCTGCAGGCAACCCAAACTTTCTTGGGATGATCTCCCGAGATCAAACAATCACCGCTACCAATTTTGACTATTGGAGTCCCGGCCATCACACAAAATACTCCTCATCATACAAAAGGATCAGGGAGTTGCTCATCTCAACTTATCCTCTTTACAATCAAACATTGCAATGATCTAACTATGTTTTGTTCTTTTTCTGTATGCACACGAGCTCATACAAAAGGACGTTTCCCTTTGTTCCGATCGGTGGCTCGGCTCCTGGACGACGAAGCGTTGTCGCCCGCCCGTCATCATCTCGCGTACTCATCGGCGATGCCGTCGCCGAGCGCACACAGCGTCTACCGGTGATCCGGTCGACCCGGCTCCTCAGGCGACAAGGCCCGGCCGGCTGACGGCACTCGACCCAGCTCCGCACGCGTCGAAGCACGATTCTGACCTGTGCACAGCTCCGGCTCCCCGAGCAGTGAAACGCGACCAGGAGCGCTCGTGTCGGCCTCGCCCTTGGCTGCGCCGACCCGTGTCTCCGGCGTCTGGGCTGCGGAGCTGCTAGTCCTTCCCATCGGCACCTCTGGGCTGCCGACCGATTCCGGCCAGACCGGCAGTTTCCGCCGCGACGGAGCTCTCCTCTGGACTGCCTCTACAGCTCTCCTTTTAATTTGATTCTCTCCCGTATTAAAACGAAACTGCATGTGGTGGGAGAAACAATCCGTGATAAAAGGAAATTCCCATTGCATGCAGAATCATCTTTACTTCTTTCTTAATTAACACTAACACGTCTTGCATGCAGATGCTGGAAGTGGGAAACTCATTCAATGCGTTGGTTAGCCAACAATCATGCCTAATTATTAGGGATTTGTTGCTCCATAACCGCCCAGCTCCATGGCCGTCTCGCACGGCTGCGTCGTCGTCGTCTCCGACCTCGTCCGCAACGCCGTGGTCGATCTCCACGCACGGCCGCCGGCGCCGTCCGTCCCGTCATCATCTCCAACCTCGGTACAGCCGAGTGCGCACGCACGGCCGCCGGCGACGTCCGCCCCGCCGTCGTCTCCAACCTGGGCACAACCGATTGCACCTCGTCTGCGACGTCGTCGTTAAGCCTCCACGCGTGGCCGCCGGCGCCGTCCGCCTCGTCGTCGTCACGCATGGCCGCCGGCGTCGTCCGCTTCATCGTCGTCTTCAACCTTGTCGTTGAGCCTCCACGCGTGGCCGCCAGCGCAGGCGCGCATCGCTCGTTCCTCCGACGTCAGTCGCCAGCAACGGTCTCCGCGGTGGAGGCGCGCTGCGACGGCGACCTACAAAACAGCCACGGCCCGCAACCTACAACCGATGGCCGTTTGGGATCGGAAGAGTCAATGCCTCGTAAACTCCCTGGTAAGTGCATGCATAACGTGGCCACTTCCATGATCAACTGACTGCATGCAGAGAAAAAAAAAGGAAACGAAGGACGACTCCCATCAATAGGCAACCCCGTTGGCTCCGCTTTGTTAAGGTATAATCGCCTCATTAAGCGGCCAAATTGTTGAGGATTTACAACGTCAGTTACCTAATTATTGCAGCCGTGAGTGCGTTGCTTCAGCACTAGTTAATTAGTGCATGCATGCATGCCGTTAACTCCGTGGCTATGCTAGCTATACTTGCTAACTTGCAGGGAAGTGCTGGCACGGCGAAAAATATTCCTAGCTATGCTTGCTACTAACTTGCAGGGTCACCCGTATAAAGTTTGTGTTCAGACGATCAACATGCAGATCACTCGACAGCTCCGCGCATCGTCATTCAGTCTGACGCTCCATCGCCACTCGGCGAGACACGTCTTCGACACTCGACAGCTCCGCGCCTCGTCATTCAGTCGGACGCTCCATCGCCACTCGGCGAGACACGTCTTCGACACTCGACAGCTCCGCGCCTCGTCATTCAGTCGGACGCTCCATCGCCACTCGGCTCCACACGCCTTCGTCACTCGACTGGACGCTCCTTCGTCATTCGGTCGCTCCGCGCACCGTCACTCGACTGGACGCTCCTTCATCACTCGGCCGCTCCGCGCGCCGTCACTCGACTGGACGCTTCTTCGACACTCGACAGCTCCGCGCCTCGTCATTCAGTCGGACGCTCCATCGCCACTCGGCGAGACACGTCTTCGACACTCGACAGCTCCGCGCCTCGTCATTCAGTCGGACGCTCCATCGCCACTCGGCTCCACACGCCTTCGTCACTCGACTGGACGCTCCTTCGTCATTCGGTCGCTCCGCGCACCGTCACTCGACTGGACGCTCCTTCATCACTCGGCCGCTCCGCGCGCCGTCACTCGACTGGACGCTCCTTCGTCACTCGGCCGCTCCGCGCGCCGTCACTCAACTAGACGCTCCTTCGTCACTCGATTGGACGCTCCTTCGTCATTCGGTCGCTCCGCGCGCCGTCACTCGACTGGACGCTCCTTCGTCACTTGGTCGCTCCGCGCACCGTCCCTCAGCTAGACGCTCCTTCGTCACTCAACTAGACGCTCCTTCGTCACTCGATTGGACGCTCCTTCGACATTCGGTCGCTCCGCGCGCCGTCACTCGACTGGACGCTCCTTCGTCACTTGGTCGCTCCGCGCACCGTCCCTCAGCTAGACGCTCCTTCGTCACTCGGCCGCTCCTGCGCCGTCAGACAGCTAAGTCATTCTTCATACGCTGCATTCAATTAAATATTTATTTTCGCATTACCGAGTATCGAGGGAGTCGTACATGACGTTCACTCGGAAGCCTCGCCACCGAGTGTACCTCTGCGCTCGGTTGTTTATTTTTATGTCGGAACACTTCACTTCCGCTTCATTTGGGTCCAAACGAGTACAGTCGGATCCTTCACTTTTTTAGACTCTTGCTGGCTCCGGAATAGCAAGAACCTGGCACACCCAGTGGGTGTCTAGGAGTGTAATTTACACAAATCATTTCAGTAAACATCAATTTACTTCGAGAATTTTTTATGTTAGCTTGTCCTATTTTTCATACACAGGTTACCCGATCACTGGACGCCTCTGGGCGCCATTCTCGACGACATACAAAACTCGGCAGCTCCACGCATCGCCATTCAGTCGGACGCTCCATCGACACTCTGCAGCTCCGCACGACTTCACTCTACGGGACGCGTCGCCTTCACTCGGCAGCTCCGCGCATCGCCATTCAGTCGGACGCTTCATCGTCACTCGGCAGGTCCGCGCGCCTTCACTCTACGGGACGCGTCGCCTTCACTCGGCAGCTCCACGCATCGCCATTCAGTCGGACGCTCCATCGACACTCTGCAGCTCCGCACGACTTCACTCTACGGCACGCGTCGCCTTCACTCGGCAGCTCCACGCATCGCCATTCAGTCGGACGCTCCATCGACACTCTGCAGCTCCGCACGACTTCACTCTACGAGACGCGTCGCCTTCACTCGGCAGCTCCACGCATCGCCATTCAGTCGGACGCTCCATCGACACTCTGCAGCTCCGCACGACTTCACTCTACGGGACGCGTCGCCTTCACTCGGCAGCTCCACGCATCGCCATTCAGTCGGACGCTCCATCGACACTCTGCAGCTCCGCACGACTTCACTCTACGGGACGCGTCGCCTTCACTCGGCAGCTCCGCGCATCGCCATTCAGTCGGACGCTTCATCGTCACTCGGCAGGTCCGCGCGCCTTCACTCTACGGGACGCGCCGCCTTCACTCGGCAGCTCCGCGCATCGCCATTCAGTCGGACGCTTCATCGTCACTCGGCAGGTCCGCGCGCCTTCACTCTACGGGACGCGTCACCTTCACTCGGCAGCTCCGCGCATCGCCATTCAGTCGGACGCTTCATCGTCACTCGGCAGCTCCGCGCGCCATCACTCTACTGGACTCATCACTCGGTCGCCCCGCGCGTCGCCACTCCGACGGATGCGTCTACAGCACTTGGTCGCCCCGCGCGTCGCCACTCCGACGGATGCGTCTACAGCACTTGGTCGCCCCGCGCGTCGCCACTCCGACGGATGCGTCTACAGCACTTGGCCGCCCCGTGCGTCGCCACTCCGCTGGATGCGTCTCCGACACTTGGATGCCCCGCGTATCGCCACTACGTGCCGCCCATCTTCATCACCCGGCCGCTCTGCGCGCCATCGCTCAGCTGGACACATATACAACATAACCCTCAGTGGGTGAACGACTTAGCTGCGATTCCGTATCGCCTAAGTTAAAAACCACTCGGGGGCTTAGCTGCGATTCCGTATCGCCTAAGTTAAAAACCACTCGGGGGCTTAGCTGCGATTCCGTATCGCCTAAGTTAAAAACCACTCGGGGGCTTAGCTGCGATTCCGTATCGCCTAAGTTAAAAACCACTCGGGGGCTTAGCTGCGATTCCGTATCGCCTAAGTTAAAAACCACTCGGGGGCTTAGCTGCGATTCCGTATCGCCTAAGTTAAAAACCACTCGGGGGCTTAGCTGCGATTCCGTATCGCCTAAGTTAAAAACCACTCGGGGGCTTAGCTGCGATTCCGTATCGCCTAAGTTAAAAACCACTCGGGGGCTTAGCTGCGATTCCGTATCGCCTAAGTTAAAAACCACTCGGGGGCTTAGCTGCGATTCCGTATCGCCTAAGTTAAAAACCACTCGGGGGCTTAGCTGCGATTCCGTATCGCCTAAGTTAAAAACCACTCGGGGGCTTAGCTGCGATTCCGTATCGCCTAAGTTAAAAACCACTCGGGGGCTTAGCTGCGATTCCGTATCGCCTAAGTTAAAAACCACTCGGGGGCTTAGCTGCGATTCCGTATCGCCTAAGTTAAAAACCACTCGGGGGCTTAGCTGCGATTCCGTATCGCCTAAGTTAAAAACCACTCGGGGGCTTAGCTGCGATTCCGTATCGCCTAAGTTAAAAACCACTCGGGGGCTTAGCTGCGATTCCGTATCGCCTAAGTTAAAAACCACTCGGGGGCTTAGCTGCGATTCCGTATCGCCTAAGTTAAAAACCACTCGGGGGCTTAGCTGCGATTCCGTATCGCCTAAGTTAAAAACCACTCGGGGGCTTAGCTGCGATTCCGTATCGCCTAAGTTAAAAACCACTCGGGGGCTTAGCTGCGATTCCGTATCGCCTAAGTTAAAAACCACTCGGGGGCTTAGCTGCGATTCCGTATCGCCTAAGTTAAAAACCACTCGGGGCTTAGCTGCGATTCCGTATCGCCTAAGTTAAAAACCACTCGGGGGCTTAGCTGCGATTCCGTATCGCCTAAGTTAAAAACCACTCGGGGGCTTAGCTGCGATTCCGTATCGCCTAAGTTAAAAACCACTCGGGGGCTTAGCAGCGATTCCGTATCGCCTAAGTTAAAAACCACTCCGAGTGAGGACATCATCCTCACTCGGGGGCTTAGCTGCGATTCCGTATCGCCTAAGTTAAAAACCACTCGGGGGCTTAGCTGCGATTCCGTATCGCCTAAGTTAAAAACCACTCGGGGGCTTAGCAGCGATTCCGTATCGCCTAAGTTAAAAACCACTCCGAGTGAGGACATCATCCTCACTCGGGGGCTTAGCTGTGATTCCGTATCACCTAAGTTAAAAACCACTCCGAGTGAGGACATCATCCTCACTCGGGGGCTTAGCTGTGATTCCGTATCACCTAAGTTAAAAACCATTCCGAGTGAGGACATCATCCACACTCGAGGGCTTTGCTGCGATTCCGTATCGCCTAAGTTGAAAACTCTTCCGAGTGACGAGCGCTTCTCTCACTCGGGGACTTAGCCGCGAACAAGTTTTCGCCTAAGTTAAAAACTCTGTCGAGTGAATAGCATCTCATTCACTCGGAAACTTAGCTACGAACCAGTCTTCGTCTAAGTTAAAAACAAACAAGCAAAGATTGACTCTATCAGACCCCTGCCGATGCAAGCACTCGACAGCGGTCTCGGGGACTACACCCAGTGGGTGCACTTAGCGTGCCCCCACTGGACATATTATCACTCGACCAGGTCCGTCCTGTCGAGTGGCAAGCAACTTTCGAAACGAACTCAAGACCCCCGCCGATGCAAGCACTCGACGGCGGTCTCGGGGACTACACCCAGTGGGTGCACTCAGCGTGCCCCCACTGGACCTACTATTACTCGACAAGGTCTGTCCTGTCGACTGGAAAACAACTTTCCGGACCCCGTAAAAAACGGACCTGATTTCGAGCTCAGTTTCACTCGGACTCGAGCTCAGTTTCACTCGGACCTGATTTCGAGCTCAGTTTCACTCGGACCTGATTTCGAGCTCAGTTTCACTCGGACACATTTCAAGACAGAATCGATCAGGGTGAACAACAAAAGTTTCAATCGACGCAGATTTCTAAGAAGCCTCAAAATGCACTCGGAATTTTTGTGTCTTGTCAGAACCTGCATTGACTCCTTTTCCACTCAAACCCCGATCCATTCGGGGGCTAATGATGGGGATGTGTGCCTAGGGTAGGGTCATAGGCCTGACCTACCTGCCCTTCCTAAGGACACTGCCCCAGAAAGCTTAAGGGCTACAAGGAGATCTCCGACTGAAATCACCAAGGCATACAAGTCACTCGACAATATCCACTCGGAGATTACCTTTCACTCGACAGTTACCTTTCTCTCGGAAAACAATCAATCACTCGGTCGTATGGCTCACTCGGATATGCGAAGACCGACAGTCGACAAGGCAGTCGAAGCATCATCTGGCGTTATGGCATCAATGCTCCACTTTGTAACGTAGGAGGTGAAGGGGTGGCGCACTCTATATAAGCCACCCCCCACCACTAGACTAAGGGGGGTTTTTCTTCTCTCTCTCTCTCATTGTAATCTCCGGATACATACTCAGATAAAAACAAAGCCTCTCCGGAGCACGAGACGTAGGGCTGTTATCTCCACCGCGAGAGGCCCGAACTCGCTAAAACACCGTGTCACCCATATGCATCTCGATAGATCATGCTCCTTTACCCTACCCCCTTCGTACTGTCGGAGTCGTTCCCACGACAATTCCCACGACGGACAACCCGTTCACGGAGAGACTCACAGTTTGTCGGACCGGTGATGGGGAAGGAGAGATTTCCCGGTGCGTGCTAGTGTGGGAGTGCATGCATGTGTATTGGATGCACTGAGCGCATGTTATATTAAGAATTCACTCTAAATAGTACCTGAGCGAATAGAGGGATCAATTGGACAGTGTTTTTTTTCGAGAGTACGTCTAGACGTATCATATTTTTATAGAAGGCATAAATCAATTATAAGAGACTACGACTTGTTGCGAACAACAAGTGTAGGAACTCACACTCCACCACGACAACTACAAACACAAGGGAAAAGGGCATGCCCAAAGCCAATCATCTAGCCGCGTCACAACAGAAGCCGGTCGCCTCGAAGAGCAACAACTCCAACCGGAGTTCCCTTGCCAACGCACTACCCACCCTTGAATGCCTAAAAGGAGACAGCAAGTGGATAGCGGGACTCGATCAGCCCCGAGAAAGCCATCGTCTTGGAATCACCGGCAACTGCATACATAGCGCCCACGAAGATCAACTAGGGCAACGGCAAGCACCAGAAAACTGTCGACACAAACTCAGGCCATGTCTCCACCTACGATGCTCTCAACAGAGTAACGATGCTCTCCATTGGACAGTGTTCACAAGCAGTAGCGAGAGTTGTAAGGTTGAGACACTGCTGGCGATTTTATTTTTTCTTATTAATTTATTTGTTTCACCCTCTGACAGGCGGGACCCAACATACCACGTGGAGAGAGGTAAGGTGACTAAGGCTGCATTATTTCTGTACTGCTAACACTGCTTTAAATCCCAAAAGATCCTACCACCAAAGCCACATCACACGATTATGATCTAAATCCCAATGGCTCCCACGCCAAAAAAAAAAAAAAAACACTAAATGGTTGTCGCACGAATGCGGTGAAGGTATAAAAAAGATTTTCCTGTGTGGCTGGTTAGCCAGCTAGTCCATAAAGCGTGAGATCTGGTGTTCGAATCCTGCACTCGTGCAAAATTTTATTTTTGTTCGATTTCTTTCTTCCACCCAATGACAGGTTGGACCCGCATGACAGAGAGACAAAGTGATCTGACAAGGAGCCCAGTGGATTGTTTGACCGGTCAAAACAGATGGATACGGAGCTATACGATCTGGCAATGACCGTATAATCACCTCGTCACATATATAATGACCATATTGATCGTATTCTTGAGTACAGTGATCAAAATAAACGTACAATAAGTTCAATGCATGACTAACAGTGCATTTTACTGGGCTACGACAAGTTCATTCCGAAGGAGGAGCTGAAACTCCTCGACTGTTTCTCGGTCAGGTGCAACATCACAGTCATGGAGCTTATTGCGGGCGGCGCCTCTTGCCCTTGTCGACCTCTACGCTCCGTCGTGCCACCGCCTGATTGGCGGCGTGAGCTTTTGCAGAGCGAGCACGGCGCAGACGTGAGGTTCCTAGTCGGCGGGGAGACTTTCGCCGCGCACCGTTGCGTGCTTGCGGCGCGGTCGCTGGTGTTCAAAGCGGAGCTCTTTGGCGTGATGAAAGAGAGCAGGGCCACTGGCATACATATCGATGCGATGAGGCCCGAGGTATTCAGGAATCTGCTGCAGTTCGTGTACACCGAGGAACTGCCACCCGTGACAACAGAAGAAGAGGAGAATGCGGCTGCTTTGGCCCAGCACCTCCTGGAAGCTGCCGACAGGTATGGCATGGAGAGGCTCAAGCTGCTCTGTGAGGACAAGTTGTGCGAGCACATCAATGTGAGTACGGTGGTGACCACGCCGGTGCTACCTGAGCAACATGGCTGCCCCGGGCTCAGGGAGGCATGCTTCGAGTTCCTCCTCGACTCCTCTTCAACCATATTGGATATAGTCATGGCAACTCTTTTTTTTTTGAAAAGGAGGAATGCCCCCGGCATCTGCATAAAAATGATGCATGCAGCCATTTTATTAAATAAGGTATGGTAACAAAGTCTTAGATCCAAACGAGCTCACAAACTGAGCGCAAATAGAAATGTATAAAAAAGATGCCACATCGGCGATTAAAAGCAGGCTACGATGACTATACACCTAGCCTATTATTAGCTCGACATCCAAATCGACTAAAGATAGCCCGTGCTACCGTTTCCTAACGGTTGCACCCAATAATCAAAAGCTCCCTGAAGTCCGCATGAGTGAGTAACGATCACGTACGGATCCAAGCAGTCGCTCTATAGATAACCTGCAAAAAATTGGTAAAGTTTTTGCCATTAAATATCAAATCATTTCTAGTGTTCCATATAGTCCAAAATAGTGCACATATCCTTATCCGAATATGTTTCGCTATATTTGCATCCACTCCATTGAGCCACGTCCCAAATAACGTGTTAATGCTCGTTGGGGGATTAACGTGAAAGGCTATATGTATTGAGCGCCATAATAATTTTGCTAGTGGGCAATCGAGAAACAGGTGTCTTATCGTTTCATCCTGATCACAATAACAACATCTGAAACTGTCAACCCATATTCTCTTTACCAAATTATCTTTGATCAGTATGACTCCCTTGTATATAGGCCATATGTAAATTTTAATTCTAAGTGGAACTTTAATTTTCCATATATGTAATGTGTCGAGAGTGGCCCAGAATCAATTAAGTCCAAATACATAGATTTCACCGAAAAGGTACCATTCGTAGACAATTTCTAGTGAATTGTATCAGTCGAAAAGTTGAACATCCATCAACTTACGGACCAAGTGCAACCAGGAGTTCCAGCGTTCTCTCACTAGGGACCTCCTGAATTGGATATTAAGAGGTACCAAATGTAATACGATAGCGACATAATCTTCCTTACATTGTACAATATTATATAGAGAGGGATATTGCAAAGCCAAGGGCGTCTCCCCTAGCCATGTATCCTCCCAGAATCTAATGGTGGTACCATTACCAACTATGAACTTCACCCTCTCGAAAAAGGTTACCTTCATCCTCATTAACCCCTTTCAAAAAGGTGAGTCCATAGGCTTAGCGGTAACCTGGGCTAATTTCTTAGAATGTAAGTACTTATTCCACAAGATCTGTACCCACATATCCTCGGTCTCAACAGATAACCTGTATAGCCATTTGCTAAGCAAGCATCTATTCTTAACTTCTAAATTCTCGATCCCTAACCCACCTTGGTCCTTGGGTCTGCAAATAATATCCCATCTGGCCAATATGTACTTCTTCTTAGCCTCATCACATTGCCAAAAGAAGCGGGATGGGTAGAAGTTTAGTCTTTTCCGTACCTCTACCGGCAGTCCAAAGAAAGATAAAAGAAACATCGGTAGACTCGTCAAAACGGAGTTAATCAAAACTAGCTGACCTCCATAAGACATGAGCTTGCCCTTCCAGCAGCTTAGTCTTTCTTCAAATCTATCTTCAATACATTTTCATTCCTTATTCGTCAATCGCCTATGGTGAATTGGAATCCCTAGGTAGCTGAACGGTAAGGATCCCATTTCACATCCGAACAGTTGTCTGTAAGCATCTTGTTCCTCTTTCGCTCTCCCAAAGCAGAACAATTCACTTTTGTTAAAGTTGATTTTTAGTCCAGACAATTGCTCAAATAAACAAAGCACGAGCTTCATATTCCTAGCTTTTGCGAGATCATGTTCCATGAAAATAATTGTGTCATCAGCGGATTGTAGTTTGGACACTCCCCGCTCGACAAGGTGCGGGACAAGTCCTCCTACTTAGCCAATCTCTTTAGCCCGACCAATAAAGACTGCCAACATATCCACTACTATGTTGAACAACACATGAGACATGGAATCCTCCTGTCGTAACCCCTTATGCATCCGGAAATAATGACCTGTGTAATCATTAACTTTTATCCCAACACTATCTTTATGAATGAAGGAGTCCATCTGTGTCCTCCAGGATTCGTTGAACCCTTCATACGTAAGGCTTGTTGGAGGAAGGGCCATTTGACCTTATCATACGCTTTCTCGAAATCCACTTTGAAGATAACCCCATCTAGTTTCTTCGTATGGATTTCGTGAAGAGTTTCATGTAGGAGAACAACCCCCTCTAGGATATGTCGCCGTGGCATGAAAGTTGTCTGGGTTGGTTGAACTACCGAATGGGCTATCCGCATCAACCTATTCGTACCAACCTTGGTGAAAATTTTAAAGCTGACATTGAGAAGACATATCGGCCTGAACTGCTCAATGCGTACATCCTCCACCTTCTTTGGCAACAACGTTATTGTTCCAAAGTTTAGGTGAAACAGTTGTAAGTGTCTGTTAAACAAATCATGGAACATAGGCATAAGATCTCCCTTTATAATTTGCCAACATTTCTTGTAGAATTCTGTCGGGAACCCATCCGGTCTTGGAGCCTTATTCTGTTTCATTTGCGCTATTGCGTCAAACACCTCTTTCTCAGTAAAAGGGGCAGACAACACCTCATTCTCGTATGAGTTGAGCTGAGGTATGTCCCCGATTGCGCTCTCATCTAATGACACAAAATTTTCTTCGGGTGCTCCAAAAAACTTCTTATAATAATGGGAGAAATACAATTTTAGGTTCTCATGCCCTATAATTGTACCCTCATCATGTTCAAGTCATGACAACTGCTGTCTTCGAAAATATTCTTAGTAAGAGTTGTCCTAATCTATTGAAAGAGTTGATGTTGAGGCTTGCTTCCTCTGCCTCTCTCCATGGTTGGCAAATAATTGATCGATTGGAGGAGGAAGAAGACCTTTACCCTCAGCACAACCGAAGGGGATGAGCTCCCTGAATCAACTCACGGAGTCTTGCCATTGGGACATGGAGCACCAAAACTCATACGTCTTTAAGCGTACAACTCCTACTTAACATCATCAAGCTGAGTTCGGAGGTTAGACTACCCATAGTGGGGAGTAACATAGACTAGTAACATGCATATGTTACCGGTCTAAGTTACTACCTCCATAGTGGGGAATAACTATTTGTGGTGTCATGCAACACTTCATTTATTATATTGTAGACTCGTCTTGTCTTGGTTTGTGTGATGTTACTCATAGAATGAGTAATTAGGTGTGTTACTCAATTCATCTCTCTCCTCATTAAATCATTGCCACATAAGCAAATTTTCTAAGTTGGATTCTATGTTACTAGTGAACTTACTCCCATTGTGGCCGTCGCCTCCTCGCGTTCTCGACAGTCGCCTCACCCAAATCTTATCCTTCACCTCATACCTCATGTCCCCTGTTCCTCTCGCAGCTACTAGAGACTAGTGCCCAACGTCGGAGTAGCTAGCTTGCCCTCTATCACTAGTAAGGTTGTTTGTCAATCTCACCAACGTCGGAGGAACTTTGTTTGGGAATGGGTGGTATCGTGAATGTGTGCAACAGAATTTGTTTCCATAGGTTTCTACGGCATTGACATGTCAACCCTAGATCCCATATGGCCATACAGTTCTGGAGCTTTTTAAGGTACATAATGAGCATATACAGTCTCCAAATACGGGTTGGCTGCAATTTAATTTTTCAGCGAATTTGGCAGGTTCCCCTCTACACCACTCACTTGATCTCTTCCGCTAGAATCTGTCGGTGTGTTGATCCCTGGATGGCCCAATGAGACTAGAAAGGTTGAAGGATGATCTAACCTGGTAATTGTACCTGCAAGCCTGAAAGCAGGGGGAAAAGGCAATCTAGAAATTCTTTGTACAATATAATTGGAGCTTACCAATTTTATTTGCTGCTCGAGACGGGAAAGAATGTGTTATATTTTTTCCTATGGAGTACCATAACATAGTAGTGCATTCAAAATCAAGGTACACAATTTCAAATTGAATTGCTAAATTAGAGAGTACATATTTATCTAAAACACCATCCTTTGTGTCTGAATCACAAATGAGCCTATAAATCATATCCCTAGTTGTTGGGGAACGTTGCATGGGAAACAAAAGAAATTCCTACGCACACGCAAGATCTATCCATGGAGATGTATAGCTACGAGAGGGGGAGTGATACGTCTCCAACGTATCTATAATTTATGAAGTATTCATGCCATGTTTGCAATAATTTTATATGATTTTGGTATGATTTGATTAGAACTAACCCGGACTGACGCTGTTTTCAGCAGAGCTACCGTGATGTTGTTTTTTGTGCAGAAATAAAAGTTCACGGAATGGGATGAAAATTTACGGAGAATATTTTTGGAAAATATAAAAAATACTGGAGCAAAAAGTTGGGCCAGGAAGTGACCGAGGAAGCCACAAGCCTGGGGGCGCCCCCCCAGGGCGCGCCCCCCTGGCTTGTGGGTACCTCGAGCACTCCCCTGACGTGATTCCAACACGAAGTCCTCCTATAAATCGAGAAACCTCCAGAAATAAACCTAGATCGGAAGTTCCGCCGCCGCAAGTCTCCAGAGCCACGAAAGATCAATCTTGGCCCTCTCCGGCACCCTGCCGGAGGGGGTCACCTTCACCGGAGACCATGGAGGAGGAAGACGGAGGGGCCATCATCGCCATGGAGGGCAAGGACCAGAGGGAGAATCTTCCCCCAACCAGGGGGGAGGCCATGGAGGAGGAAGCACAAGGGGGAGACCCTCTCCCTCTCTCTCTCGGTGGCGTCGGAGTGCCATCGGGGGAACCATCGCCGCGGTGATCGTCTTCATCAACATCACCTTGTTCATCACCATCCTCATCTCCTTTCAGCGGTCCACTCTCCCGCACCCCGCTGTAATCCCCTACTTGAACATGGTGCTTTATGCCACATATTATGATCCAATGATGTGTTGCCATCCTATGATGTTTTGAGTAGATTACTTTTGTCCTTTGGGTTGATTGATGATCTAGATTGGTTTGAGTTGTATGTTTTACTTTGGTGCTGTCCTATGGTGCCTTCCGTGCCGCGCACACGTGAAGGATTCCCGCTGTAGGGTGTTGCAATACGTTCATGATTCGCTTATAGTGGGTTGCTTGAGTGACAGATGCATAAACCCGAGTAAGGGGGTTGTTGCGTATGGGATAAAGGGGACTTGATGCTTTAATGCTATGGTTGGGTTTTACCTTAATGATCTTTAGTAGTTGCGGATGCTTGCTAGAGTTCCAATCATAAGTGCATATGATCCAAGTAGAGAAAGTATGTTAGCTTATGCCTCTCCCTCATATAAAATTGCAATAATGATTACCGATCTTGTTAACAATTGCCTAGGACAATTCCGCACACCGACTCATCATTATTCCACCCTTGCTGTTTGTAATACATTGTAATATATTCTAACTTTATGATAACAACACCTATTTTTATATTTTAGCTCTCCGATATCAAGCAAAGCTATCATCTTCATACCCACAACGTAGTTTTATTTCTCGTTTCTAGTTGGAAGCAAACGTTCGGCGTACGTAGAGTCGTATCAGTGGCAGATAGGACTTGAAAGAATATTGATCTTACCTTTAGCTCCTTGTGGGTTCGACACTCCATACTTATCACTTCCACCTTTGGAAACTGCTACGATGATTCCTTGCACTTGGGGATTATCAAGCTCTTTTCTGGCGCCTTTGCCGGGGAGCAATAGCGTGGGGTTGATATTCTCGTGTGTGCTTGTTTGCTTTCTTCACTAAGTAGATTTTGTTTTCCCTTTTTGCTTTCTTTAGTTGTGGGTGAAACCAACAAAAAAATTAAATAATTAAAAATACAAAAAGAATTACTTGTCTCTTGCCTAAGAAGTTTTTCAAAAGAGAAGTGATTGGAAAGTTGTGCATTGGAGAAGTGAGGGTCGACCTTGAACACTTGTGTTCATGCTCATGGAAACAATGTAGAATTTTTCATGGAAGTTTCTCAAAAATAATTATCCCCTTATATATATATCCATTTTATTATAAAAATAATGTGCCAATATTTGGTTTTAGGTTGATTAGATTGCTTGTTTGCTTTGTGCGGTGCAAAAACAGAAACTTTGACTGTAGTGCATGAATTTACATTTCTTACTGGAACGTCAAAAATTTCTGAAATTTTTACACAGTACTGCTATACAAATTGTTTAATTTTTCCTAAATTTTCAGAAATGTTTGAGTTACATAAGTATACGAAGTTTCCAGATTTCTACATACTGTCCTGTTTTTGACAGATTCTGTTTTCTATGCATTGTGCTCTTATTTTGATGGATCTATGAGTAGTACCGGGGGGTATGAACCATGGTGAAGTTGGACTACAGTAGATATAATGCTAATATGAATTTGGAATGAGTTCACAACAGTACTTAAAGTAGTATTTTGCTTTATTATACTAACGGATCTCACGAGGGTTTTGTTAAGTTTTGTGTGAATGAAGTGTTCGAAGATCGAGGAGGTATTGATATAAGAAGAATACGGACAGACAAGAGTTCAAGCTTGGGGATGCCCAAGGCACCCCAAGTAAATATTTCTAGGAGACTCAAGCATCTAAGCTTGGGGATGCCCCGGAAGGCATCCCATCTTTATTCTTCAACAATTATCGGTATACCTCGGTTTTTGTTTTGTTCACATGATGTGCGTCTTTAGTGTTTTTCTTTTCCTTTTATGCACCCTTCTAGTATGAGTTAGTCCTTCATTGATTTATAGAATGCTTCATGCGCTTCACTTAAATCTTTTGAGTATGGCTTTGTAGAATGCTCTTTGCGCTTCACTTAAATCTTTTGAGTATGGCTTTGTAGAATGCTCTTTGTGCTTCACTTAAATCTTTTGAGTATGGCTTTATAGAATGCTTCGTGTGCTTCACTTATATATTTTTTACACATGATTTATATAGAAATTTCCTAAGTTGTCCTAAGTTTTCAGAATTTTTCGAGACAGTGAAGTATGGTTACACTACAGATCTTCACAAGCTGTTCTGTTTTTGACAGATTCTGTTTTGCATGCATAGTTTGCTTGTTTTAGTGTTTCCATAGCTTATATTTAGCGGTATAAACTATGGTAATGATAGAATACAGTAGGTATCATGTGGGAACAATTATAAATCTTGTCTTGACAGTACCTAAGTGAATTATTTATCTTTATTACACTAACCCTTCTCACGAAGGTCCGTTAAGTTTTGTGTGATTGAAGTTTTCAAGTTTTGGGTGAGACACCGATATGAGGAGAATAAGGAGTGACAAGAACCTAAGCTTGGGGATGCCCAAGGCACCCCAAGGTAATATCCATGGAAGACTCAAGCGCCTAAGCTTGGGGATGCCCCGGAAGCATCCCCTCTTTCGTCTTCAACATTATCGGTAACCTCACTCGGAGCTATATTTTTATTCGTCACACAATATGTGCTTTGCTTGGATCGTCATTATATTTTGTTTTTCCCTGTTAGGTGTTATTTATATTCTTGTTTTTCAATAAAAAGTTCCAATAATTGCTTTAGGATGCTTGCATTGCATGTTTGATGTGTGCTGTTTAAAAAACAGAAACTTTTGCTGTAGTGTTTGAATTTTCATATTTTACCGGAACGTGGAAAGTTTCTGAAATTTTTACACAGTATTGTATTATAAATTCCTTAGCATGTCCTAAATTTCATAATTTTTTGAGTTATGAAAGTACACTGTTTTCATAAATTGCTACAGACTGTTCTGTTTGGACAGATTGTTGTCATAGTCTCGTTATCTACTTATCCCATAGTTTCCATAGCCTATATTGGTAGATATAAATTGTGGATATGATAGTATACAGCACCTAATGTTTGAAAATTATTATGCAACTTGTCTTGGCAGTACATAAAGAGTTAATTTATTAATATGTGTACTAACCTATCTCACGAGTCCTTTTCAAGTTTTGTGTGGAAGATGTTTTTGAGAATAGGTGAAACCATGATGTGAGAGGATTGAACGAGATACAAAAGCTCAAGCTTGGGGATGCCCAAGGCACCCCAAGTAAATATTTCAAGAAGTCTCAAGCATTTAAGCTTGGGGATGCTACGCATCCCACCTCTCTTCATCAACAATTATCGGTTAGCCTATGTTGAGCCTAAACTTTTATTCGTTCACATGATGAGTGCTATTCTTGGAGTGCTATTTTTCTTTTGCTTGCTATTTGAATAAAATCATTGGATCTGAAATTTTGAATAAGAGAGAGAGTCCTCACATGGCTACTTAACTAATTGACTACTCATTGATCTTCACTTATATCTTTTTGGAGTAGTTTGTCATTCACTCTCGTGCTTCACTTATATCCTATGAGTAAATGGTTGAATGAATTGAATATCATAAATCTGAAATTAAATATGCTTCATATACTTATCCCATGGGGAGTAATGACTTCACACATAATAAGTATAGGTGGTAAAATTTATTGAAAGTTAGCAAACACCGCGTTGGTCACTTGAACAATTCATGAAAGAATATTGAAGGAAGAGAGATTCCACATATAAATATACTATCTTGGACATCTTTTATGATTGTGAGCTCATTAATTATTTTCAAACTTGAGCAAATTAGTTAAAATTGGACAAGGAAGACAACTTAATGAGTTATGTTTGGGTATATTTGTATAGAAGTTATATCGTTATGGATCCTCCAACATGTGGTGCTTGCTTCCATCTCACACTAGCCAAAACTTCCGCACCAAGTAGAAATACTACTTGTGCATCCAAACACCCTTAAACCAGTTTTGCCATGAGAGTCCACTATACCTACCTATGGATTGGGTAAGATCCTTCAAGTAAGTTGTCATCGGTGCAAAAAGCAATAAAAATTGCTCCTAAATATGTATGATCTTTTATTGTAAGGGAAAATAAACGTTGTACGAACTTGTGATGGTAAAGAAATAAAAGCGACGGACTGCATAATAAAGGTTGCTATCACAAAGGGCAATACAACGTGACGTTTCTTTGCATTAAGGGTTGCACATCCAAAAAGAAAAAGCGCATGACAACCTCTGCTTCCCTCTGCGAAGGGCCTATCTTTTACTTTCTAGTACTTACCTTTATGCAAGAGTCATGGTGATCTTCACCACTTCCTATATTTCGTCTTTTTCGCTTGGCAAGCGCCATGTGTTGGGGGATGATCTAGACATATATATATCCACACAAATATATTTGATCATGAATTATTATTGTTGACAATTATCTATATGATAAATAATTTGGGAGGCGAAACATTAAGCCCCTATCTTTCTCTATGTTCGATGGATGCTATTTGTTCTAAAAATATGCTTTGAGTGTCAATAATCATGGAAGACTATATGATAGTTGAGTATGTGGAATTTGCTAAATCAAAGCTCTTACATAGACCCTTCCTGAAAATAAGATGAATTGCAATTGTTCGATGACTAGGAATATGGTTTGTTAGTTTTCAAGAAACTTTTTGGTCTATACTTTAACATGTGAATAGCTTGTTACTTGATCATGAGAAGTTTTATGAGATGAGCTACTGTTTATGGTTTATATTGATGCCAGAAAAAGTGATTGGAATTATCATTGATCAAACTTGTGCACTTGCTAGCACTCACACTTCATAAATTATTTCTTTTATCATTTACCTACTCGAGGACGAGCAGGAATTCAGCTTGGGGATGCTGATACGTCTCCAACGTATCTATAATTTATGAAGTATTGATGCCATGTTTGCAATAATTTTATATGATTTTGGTATGATTTGATTAGAACTAACCCGGACTGACGTTGTTTTCAGCAGAGCTACCGTGGTGTTGTTTTTTGTGCAGAAATAAAAGTTCTCGGAATGGGATGAAAATTTACGGAGAATATTTTTGGAAAATATAAAAAATACTGGAGCAAAAAGCTGGGCCAAGAGGTGACCGAGGAGGCCACAAGCCTGGGGGCGCCCCCCCCCCCCTAGGGCGCGCCCCCCTGGCTTGTGGGCCCCTCGAGCACTCCCCTGGCGTGATTCCAACGCCAAGTCCTCCTATAAATTGAGAAACCTCCAGAAATAAACCGCCGCAAGTCTCCAGAGCCACGAAAGATCAATCTTGGCCTTCTCCGGCACCCTACCGGAGGGGGTCACCTTCACCGGAGACCATGGAGGAGGAAGACGGAGGGGCCATCATCGCCATGGAGGCCAAGGACCAGAGGGAGAATCTTCCCCCAACCAAGGGGGAGGCCATGGAGGAGGAAGCACAAGGGGGAGATCCTCTCCCTCTCTCTCTCGGTGGCGCCGGAGTGCCATCGGGGGAACCATCGCCGCGGTGATCGTCTTCATCAACATCACCTTCTTCATCACCATCCTCATCTCCTTTCAGCGGTCCACTCTCCCGCACCCCACTGTAATCCCCTACTTGAACATGGTGCTTTATGCCACATATTATGATCCAATGATGTGTTGCCATCCTATGATGTTTTGAGTAGATTACTTTTGTCCTTTGGGTTGATTGATGATCTAGATTGGTTTGAGTTGTATGTTTTACTTTGGTGCTGTCCTATGGTGCCTTCCGTGCCGCGCACACGTGAAGGATTCCCGCTGTAGGGTGTTGCAATACGTTCATGATTCGCTTATAGTGGGTTGCTTGAGTGACAGAAGCATAAACCCGAGTAAGGGGGTTGTTCGTATGGGATAAAGGGGACTTGATGCTTTAATTCTATGGTTGGGTTTTACCTTAATGATCTTTAGTAGTTGCGGATGCTTGCTAGAGTTCCAATCATAAGTGCATATGATCCAAGTAGAGAAAGTATGTTAGCTTATGCCTCTCCCTCATATAAAATTGCAATAATGATTACCGATCTTGTTAACAATTGCCTAGGACAATTCCGCACACCGACTCATCATTATTCCACCCTCGCTGTTTGTAATACATTGCAATATATTCTAACTTTATGATAATAGCACCTATTTTTATATTTTAGCTCTCCGATATCATGCAAAGCTATCATCTTCATACCCACAACGTAGTTTTATTTCTCGTTTCTAGTTGGAAGCAAACGTTCGGCGTACGTAGAGTCGTATCAGTGCCAGATAGGACTTGAGAGAATATTGATCTTACCTTTAGCTCCTTGTGGGTTCGACACTCCATACTTATCACTTCCACCTTTGGAAACTGCTACGATGATTCCTTGCACCTGGGGATTATCAGGGAGTGCATCTACACATCTTTGTAGATCGCTAAGCGGAAGTGTTAAGAAACGAGGTTGATGTAGTCTTACGTCTTCGCGATCCAATCACGATCCGTCCCGATCTAGCGCCGAACGGACGACACCTCCGCGTTCAGCACACGTACATCTCGATGACGTATCCGCCTCCTCGATCCAGGGAGCGAGGGCGGGGAAGTAGATGAGTTCTCCAGCAGCACGACGACGTGGTGACGGTGGTGGTGGAGCAATCTCAGCAGGGCTTCACCAAGCGCTGCCGTAGATGCGGTCGGAGGAGAAAACGATCTAGGGAGAGAGGGAGGGCTGCACGTATGGCTTGGGGTCTGGCTACCCCCCTTGTCGGTGTCAAAACCGGCGGATCTCGGGTAGGGGGTCCCGAACTGTGGGTCTTGGATCGATGGGTAACAGGAGACAAGGGAGACGATGTTTACCTAGGTTCGGGCCCTCTCTATGGAGGTAAAACCCTACGTCCTGCTTTGCTTGTATTGATGATGGTGTATCGAGTACAGAGTTGATCTACCTCGAGATCGTATGTAGTGGTCTAAACCCTAAGAGCTATGCTCGTATGATGATATGATCTATGATGATCTGATTGTCTAATGACTAGCCTGGCCTCGGCTTATATAACACACCAGAGGCCTAGGATAACAAGAGTCCTAGTCGGCTACGTCGGTGGAGAGGAGTCCTTGTCTTGATCACCAAGTCTTGTGGAATCTTCCTCGTATGCATCATGGGCTGTCCGAATTGGTCCATTAATGAACCACCCTGGGGGTCCTCGGCCCGACCCACTGGTCGGGAGACGACGTGGTGAGTACCCCCTAGTCCAGGACACCGTCAGTAGCCCCCTGAACCGGTCTTCAAGTTGGGGACGCTCCTCGGTTCTTCCGAATTGTTCTTCATCTTCGGTCGTCGGTCTTGAAAACTGGTTCAACAAATCTTCCCATCTCCGATCTTGAGGATCGCCGAGGTATATCCGAAGAGTTCATATGTCGAGTATCCGAGGAGTCTTTCAAGTTCTTGGCCTTTATCAATGCCTTGTTATTTTTAACGCCACACATCGGGTTCCAAGTGTTTCCCGTGCGGTGGTATCCTCTTGCATCCGAGCTCCAACGCCGGACTGCATCCGAGGTATCTTTTGTAGCCGAGCTCCAACGCCGGTCTATGTCCGAGCTCCAACGCCGGTCTATATCCGAGCTCCAGCGCTGGACTGCATCTGAGGAGGCATAGAGTACCTCGGTCTTGAAAAGGTTTGAAGGAGGTTATCCAAGCTTAATGCCGAAAAAAGTTCTCTATGGAGCCAGCCACTCGCAGCCGAGCTTTATGCCTGACTGCTTCCGAGGTGGCCTCTCACAGCCGAGCACCAACGCCGGACTGCATCCGAGGTGTCATCTCACAGCCGAGCACCAACGCCGGACTGCATCCGAGATGTCATAGATTACCTCGGTCTTTGAAAAAGTTGAAGGGGTTCAACCGAGCTTAATGCCGGAAATGTCCTCTATGGAGGCAGCAACTTGCATCCGAGCTTTATGCCGGACTGCTTCCGAGGTGGTGCACCATCTCGGCCATGGGCTGATTTTTGTGAATTTAATTCCGATTTGTGCAATGTATTCTCTGCCGAGATATATAGCCAGTAGCCCTCAAGGTGTGTGTCCGTTGAATGTCCGGCATGCACCCGAAGGAAAGCATAAAACCGCTGATCCCAGTAGCCCCTGAGACTCAGGTCGATTCACAAAATCGGCCTGAGGATCAACTCCTAGCTCTGCAGCATACTTAGGAATAGAAACGCGGTGTAATATATTAGAGGAAATAGTGATCGGCAGGCGGGCCCTTGAGAGAGGGTCTTGAGAAGTTGCCGTAATATATTAGCTTGATGCCGGATAGATCAATATGGTACCTATTGTTGTCCGAAGACGCGTCTGCCCATAGCTCGGTCAAGCCGAACACTGAGTATTTTGAATTTTCTGCATTGAATAGGCAACGCAGTAGCCCCCGGGTGGCAAGACCAGATCAGGGGATCGATGTGCCCCTTTAATATTTGTAAATGATAAGCGCGAAGCCCAGTAGCCCCCGAGCCTTAATGTGGGCATGGGTGGCCGAATTAAGGATCGATATCCGTTTGACAGAAAATTTCGTTGTGTTTAACACAAACTTCTCGGAAAGAGAATAAAGATCTCTTAAAGGAGCTAACTAAAGCTGAGCTCGCCAAGGTCGGCCTCAAGAGGCTTAATAGATAGGAAATCAATGCCAATAGGGAATTATGATAGCGTTATGTCAGCTGCTCGGTTATCTCAACAAGATTGTGCCCTTGACGCTTTAAAAGATGGGCTGCAGTAAATTGACCTGTACTCGCAATTTATGTGTAATGATTCTATGTATCCAAGTACTTTACATCATTAATGCTCGGATCCGCATTGTACAAGACTTTGTTGACCGACCATCGGCTTCAATCTCCTTGGCTAGTAGCCGAGGAGTGTTTGCCCTACTTTATAAAGCCTTTATAAGGGCAAAGATTTACGGCAAACAAGGCAATCCGGCCATATGGTTTTATAAACAAAGGTACGCGGAGAGATATGTTATATTACTTTTTAACGTAAGAAACATCTTCTGGGAAAAATAGTTCCTTTATAAGTTCCTTTTCCCAGGCTATCATGTTGACCATGATCGTGAAACCTCAACTCCGATCAATGTGGGAGGAAAATATTGAGGATTTAGTTCGGGGAAAGTTTTCGAACTCTGTGGTCCTTAGTGAACCTAAATTTCCACTTCCGTCATTGCCGACCAATTATTTTCTTAAGATGGCTAGCTTTCGTCTTCACCCAGTCTGAGGTACTAACACGGATGACCCGGAAGTAACAATCACAGAGGTGCTCCCTTTATCCCCTAGCCGAACTATCGGGAACGTAGGGGATAAGCACAGAAGCCAGGCAACCCAGCTTGGCCAAAATCTTAAGTCAAATTGATGCATAGTTATGGTTTTATAACGAATGCGTTTATGCTATATGCTATTTTGACTCCTTTGTGACCGTTTATCATTTGAGAGTGGCCTATCGTCGGCTTCTACCCCTTTGCAGATGCTACGCAGGGTGTTTCCGCAGTAACAAGACAACCCTTAGCCGACGTCTCGGTGCCCGGAGGCGGTTGTGTTAGCGGAAATGAGGCAATCAGATATCTAGGCTTTATAACTTTCACTTGGTCATGGGAGCTTAAAGTTTGGGAGGCCAGTTACTAGCCCCCAGTTAGTGTTCGGCGTCAGCCGAGGTCAAGCCGTGAACACTCCGGCCAATTTTATGAAAGGGCCGTTGTTTAATACGGTCATCGGATCGCCGACTAATTTACGCTCATTGTGACAGTCAGTTTTCGGCTTTCTCCACTGAGGTACTTGACCAGTTAAACCGGAAGTACAATCGCAGTGGTTCTCCCTTTGTACTCCTAGCCGAAAAATCGGAACGTAGGAGGCAAGCACAGGAGCCGAGCAACCCAACTATTGACCGAAGACACAATTCGAAACTGGTGCATATAAAGCAATATCCGAGAACATTTTGCCGAGGACTCCTCAGAGTGCCTTGGCTTTTGGTGGGTTCGGCTCTAGTCGCAGCCCCCCGTTGATATTGTCGATGCTTTAAAAGTGTGCTGCGAGAGTCATGCTCGGAAAAAACAAAAATTTATGCAAAAAACTTTATGTTTAGATAAAAGAAAATTGTGCCAATCCGAAATTGGTTTAAAATTAAATTTGTGCTTCGGTCGTGCTTTAACATGATACATCCGATCTCCGGACTCCAAACGGGTCAGCCTTTGGCATCAACCTCCATATCCCGAAAAAGACTTTGCAACGACCAAGAAGAAGACTTTGCAACGACCAAGAAGAAAACACATTTATTATAAAATGGCTCATATAAATTTAAGAGCCCCCAAGTGACTTGGGTAAAAGAATTTTATGTATAATGATTGTATGTACCGAAGTACTTATATCATATATGTGTTCGCCCGAACTTTAAACGCGTCTTAACCGACCGTCGGCTTCTCCCTCTTTGGCCAAGGGCCGAAAAGTTTTATCTACTACGCCATCCGAGGATATCGGAGGTGTTTCGAATAACCAGGCAATCATGCCATTAGGCTATAACAGACAAAGCGCGCCCAGGGAACTTATGATATATTACTATTTAACGTAAGAAGCATCTTCAAAGAAAATAGTTCCGCCAACGGTTCCTTTCTTTGGGTTCTCATGATTACCATGAGGGGTGTGCAATAGATTTATGTATGCTTGTCTTCCGTCGTGGCCGACCATAGTTGAAAACAGTAAGAGCGCTAGCTTTCGGCTTCACCCGTCTGAGGTACGAGTTCGGATGACCCGATCGTAACAATTGCAGAGGTGCTCCCTTTACTCCCTAGCCGAACAATCGGGAACGTAGGGGTAAGCACAGGAGCAAGGCAACCCAGCTTTGCGGAACACTTAAGTCAACATGATGCATATATTGGCGTAAACACGAACAAGGAAGGGTGCGATACATTAATAATCATATGCAAGAGGAATGGCTTCATGAAGGAAGCCCCCAACTAAACGGGGTATTTGAATTTGTTTGTAACAAACAAAGTTTTGACAAAGAAAGTTTTTCGCAAACAACTTTTTGTCAAAAAAGTATAATGCTTGGTCGAACCGAACAAAATTTAAAACTGGAAGTTTTTGAGCATGAAAGCGACTTAGCTGGTTAATGTGCTCGGTGTCGATGACACGATCCGGGCTTGTGGCGGGACGAGGACGCCCATCGAACTTTGACAGATCCGGTGTGTAGTCTTCGGCATGACCGAGGTCCCAGCCCCCAAGCCCGTCCCGAGGTGACCGAACGAGGAGTTCGGCACTCCGAAGTAGTGTCACGGCTCGGCCGATGTGGCGAGGCGAAGCCCCTGGTCCAGCCGAGATGGTGGAGTAGGTCGGCAAGGTGACGCCGGGGTGACCGCGTGACGACAGTCGAAGTCGATTTCCTGCACTCATAAAATAGTGCAAGCCAAAAGTAATAACAAATAAAGGTAATAATATATTTAAAAAAAATCTTCTACTTAGTTAATTTAAGTGAAACAAATAAGTAAAGGAAATATGGCCTGGGCGCCGAGGTGCCTGAACGAAGAGTTCGGCTTGACGAAGTGGCGACGCTGCACGGTCGATGTGGCGAGATGAAGTCCTCGGTCCAGTTAACATGGCGAAGCTATGATCGGCGGACGCCGAAGTCTCATGCAGGTCGGCTGGTGACGCCGAAGTCTCATGCTAGCCGAGGTGTTGAAGCAGGTCGGCTAGTGACGCCGAAGTCTCCGGAGCGGTTTGATGACGAAGCCCTCAGTCTAGCCGAGGTGACGGAGCAGATCGGTAAGGTGACGCTAGAGTCCCATGCCAGCCGACATGTCAAAGCAGGTCGGCGTGGTGGACGTCAGCTTGAAAAAGTAACGGCGCGGCGATGCCGACACAGGTCGGAATTTGTGACGAGGTCAATGCTGGCTTGATGAAGCAACGGAGCGCCCGACCCGTACAACCCGCGGATGACGAGGTTTGCTTGATGATTATTCGGCCGTCGTGATGCCGAACTCTTGGTCGGATGACCGAGAGGATGAGAAAATTTCCTTCAAAAAGGACGTCCGACAACCCGTTCATGAAAAAGATGAACTCGGGTCGGATTCGTTTTCGCGCAGAAGATAGATCCAAAATTCATTGTACTAATCGGATGTTTCCCGGAGTTTGGACGGTCGGATCGAGCTGAAATTTTGAGGGGTGATCGGTATAGGAATTCCACAGCAGATGAACGGTGGGATTTTCCAACGGACGTCCGAGCTAGACGCTGGACTCCTCGCCCTAAACTCGTCCAGATTCTCGTCCAGATTCGACACGGATTCGGTAGATCGGAGATTGCCGGAGATTCCTCCATCGGAACGCGACGAAATTTTGCAGGATTGTTGTAGATACAATTCCGCACAATTCCACCGAAGCAATAGTCAAAGAGACGCTCGAGGAAACGGGGACGACGAACACAAATTCGCTGTCCAGAAAAACTGCAATCTGCAGATGAGCCATCGATCCTTCTAGCGATCCCACAACGGAACTCTCAATGAAAGCACCAATGTCGGTGTCAAAACCGGCGGATCTCGGGTAGGGGGTCCCGAACTGTGGGTCTTGGATCGATGGGTAACAGGAGACAAGGGAGACGATGTTTACCCAGGTTCGGGCCCTCTCTATGGAGGTAAAACCCTGCGTCCTGCTTTGCTTGTATTGATGATGGTGTATCGAGTACAGAGTTGATCTACCTCGAGATCGTATGTAGTGATCTAAACCCTAAGAGCTATGCTCGTATGATGATATGATCTATGATGATCTAATTGTCTAATGACTAGCCTGGCCTCGGCTTATATAACACACCAGAGGCCTAGGATAACAAGAGTCCTGGTCGGCTACGTCGGTGGAGAGGAGTCCTTGTCTTGATCACCAAGTCTTGTGGAATCTTCCTCGTATGCATCATGGGCTGTCCGAACTGGCCCATTAATGAACCACCCTGGGGGTCCTCGGCCCGACCCACTGGTCGGGAGACGACATGGTGAGTACCCCCTAGTCCAGGACGCCGTCACCCCTCTCCCTCTCTATTTATAGAAGGAAGGGGTAGGTAGGGCGCAGCCCTAGCCCCTCCACCAAGGAAGGGGAGTCCATCTCCCATAATGGAGATGGGCGCCCTAGGGGAGGAGTCCCTCCTCCCCAAGGCACCTCCCCTACCTACCACCAGAAGCATGGGCCTTTAGTGGTAGGGCGCCCAGTCCACCAGGGACTGGTGCGCCTCCCTCTACAGCCCATGTGCCCCCCGGGGTGGGTGGACCCCCGGAACCCTTTCGGCACTCCCGGTACAATACCGGAAAAACCCGAAACTTTTCCGGAACCTGAATACCACTTTCCTATATATAAATCTTTACCTCCAGACCATTCCGGAAGTCCTCGTGAAGTCCGGGATCTCATCCGAGACTCCGAACAACATTCGGTCACCAACATATATAACTCAACAATACTATACCATCACCGAACGTTAAGCATGCGGACCCTACGGGTTCAAGAATCATGTAGACATGACCGAGACACCTCTCTGGTCAATAACCAATAGCGGGACCTGGATGCCCATATTGGCTCCTATATATTCCATGAAGATCATTATTGGTCGAACCACGATGTCAAGGATTCAATCAATCCCTTATGCAGTTCCCTTTGTCCCTCGGTATGTTACTTGCCCGAGATTCGATCGTCGGTATCTCCATACCTAGTTCAATCTTGTTACCGGAAAGTCCCATTACTCGTTCCATAATACAAGATCCCGTGACTAACTCCTTAGTCACATTGCTTGCAAGCTTCTTGTGATGTTGTATTACCGAGAGGGCCCAGAGCTACCTCTCCGTCATACGGAGTGACAAATCCCAGTCTGGATCCATGCCAACCCGACAGTCACCCTTGGAGATATCTGTAGAGTACCTTTATGATCACCCAATTACAAAGTGACGTTTGATACACACAAGGCATTCCTCCGGTGTCAGGGAGTTGCATGATCTCATGGTCTTAGCAACAGATACTTGACATGAAGAAAGCAGTAGCAATAAACTAATACGATCAAATGCTATGCTTACGGTTGGGTCTTATCCATCACATCATTCTCCTAACGATGTGACCCCGTTATCAAATGACAACTCATGTCTATGGTTAGGAAACCTTAACCATCTTTGATCAACGAGATAGTCTAGTAGAGGCTCACTAGGCACACGGTGTTGTCTAAGTATCCACACATGTATCTGAGTTTCCGATCAATACAATTCTAGCATGGATAATAGATGTTTATCATGAACAGGGAAATATGATAATAACCAATTTATTATTGCCTCTAGGGCATATTTCCAACAGCCTCCCACTTGCACTAGAGTCAGTAATCTAGTTCACATCGCCATGTGATTCACACCCAATGAGTTCTGGGGTTTGATCATGTTTTGCTTGTGAGAGAGGTTTTACTCAACGGGTCTGCAACATTTAGATCCGTGTGTAATTTGCAAATCTATATGTCATACTATAGATGCTACTACCGCGCTCCACTTGGAGCTATTCCAAATGACCGCTCCACTATACGTATCCGGTTTACGACTCACGGTCATCCGGATCGGTTTCAAAGCTTGCATCGACGTAACCCTTTATGACGAACTCTTTATCACCTCCATAACCGAGAAAATATTTCCTTAGTACTCTTTAGGTACCTAAGGATAATTTTCACCGTTGTCCAATGATACACTCCTGGATCACTCTTGTACCCCCTTACCAGACTTATGGCAAGGCACACATCACATGAGGTACACATCATGGAATACAGTATAGAGCCAATGGCTGAGGCATAGGGGACGACCTTCGTCCTTTCTCTTTCTTCTGCCGTGGTCGAGCTTTGAGTCTTACTCAACTTCACACCTTACAATACATGCAAGAACTTTGAATGATCCATTTTGAACTCCTTCAAAATCTTGTCAAGGTGTGTGCTCTGTGAAAGTCTTATCAAGCGTCTTGATCTATCTCTATAGATTTTGATGCTCAATATGTAAGCAGCTTTACCCAGATATTCCTTTGAAAAACTCCTTTCAAACAACCCTTTATGCTTTCTAGAAATTCTACATCATTTCCGATCAACAATAGGTCATCCACATATACTTATCAAAAATGCTATAGTGCTCCCACTCACTTCCTTGTAAATACAAGTTTCATCATAAACTTGTATAAACCCAAAAGATTTGATCACCTCATCAAAGCATATATTCCAACTCCGAGATGCTTGCACCAGTCCATAGAAGGATCGGAGCTTGCATGCCTTTTAGCATCCTTAGGATCGACAAAACCTTCCAGTTGTATAACATACAACCTTTCATCACGGAAACCTTTAAGGAAACTCTGTTTTTACATCCATATGTTAGATTTCGTAATAAAAAATGCAGCAACTGCTAACATAATCCCAACAGACTTTAGCATCGCTACAGGTGAGAAAATCACATTGTAGTCAACTCCTTGAACTTGTCAGAAACCTCTTTGCGACAAATTGACGTGGCTTGAGACTGCGTCGGTATTTCCCCAAAGAGGAAGGGATGATGCAGCACAGCGACGGTAAGTATTTCCCTCAGTTATGAAACCAAGGTTATCGAACCAGTAGGAGGATCACCACCACCCAATAAGCAGCACCTGCACACAAACAACAAATACTTGCAACCCGACGCGAAAGAGAGGTTGTCAATCTCTCTACGGTAATAAGATAGATTAGGTAGTGATAGATAGGAGAGATAGATCTCTCAAGAACACAAATAAAAAGAGTAAATATGCAGCAATATGTTTTTGGGTTTTTGGTTTTGTAGATCTGAAAACAAAGATTGCAAAAAAGTAGATCGAAAAGCAATATGTTGGAAAAATAGACCCGGGGGGCGTAGGGTTCACTAGTGGCTTCTCTCATGAGTATAGCGCACGGTGGGTGAACAAATTATTGTTGGACAATTGATAGAAAATTGAATAGTCATGACGATATCCAAGGCGATGATCATTATATAGGCATCACGTCCAAGATAGATAGACCGACTCCTGCCTGCATCTACCTCTATTACTCCACACATCGACCACTATCCAACATGCATCTATTGTATTAAGTTCATGGAAAAATGGAGTAATGCAATAAGAACGATAACATGATGTAGACAAGATCTATTCATGTAGGAATAGACCCCATCTTGTTATCCTTAATAGCAACGATACATGTGTGTCTTGCTGCCCCTTCTATCACTAGGAAAGAACACCGCAAGATCGAACCCATCACAAAGCACCTCTTCCCATGGCAAGAAAAATTGATCTAGTCGGCCTAACTAAACCAAAGATTCGGAGAAGAAATACGAGGCTATAAGTAATCATGCATATAAGAGATCAAAGAAGACTCAAATAATATTCATGGATAGAAACTGATCATGAACTCAAAATTCATCGGATCCCAACAAACACACCGCAAAAGTTTACATCAAATAGATCTCCAAGAGACCATTGTATTGAGAATCATAAGAGAGAGAGAGAGGAAGCCATCTAGCTACTGCCTACGGACACGTAGGTCTATGGTGGACTACTCACGCATCATCGGAGAGGCACCTATGAGGAAGATGAACCCCTCCGTGATGATGTTTAGATTGGATCTCGAGGTTCTAGAACTTGCGGTGGCTGGAATTGAGTTTCGTCGAGTCCCCTAGGGTTTTTGGAATATTTGGGAATTTATAGGCATCAGTGGCGGTGGGGAGGGGCCCCGAGGAGGGCACAACCCATCAGGGCGCGCCGAGGCCCCTCTAGCATGCCCTGGTGGGTTGTGGTCTCCTCGGCTAACTCCCCCGACACTTCTTTGGCCCACTGGGTGTCTTTTGGTCCAGAAAAATTCTCCAAAAGGTTTCGTCGCGATTGGACTCCGTTTGGTATTGATTTTCTGCGAAGTAAAAAACAAGCAAAAACAAAAACTGCACTTTGGCACTATGTCAATAGGTTAGTCCCAAAAATGATATAAAGTTGTTATAAAATGATTTGAAAACATCCAAGAATGATAATATAACAGCATGGAACAAGCAAAAATTATAGATACGTTGGAGACGTATCAGCATCCCCAAGCTTAATTCCTACTCGTCCTCGAGTAGGTAAATGATAAAAACAAAATTTTTGATGTGGAATGCTGCCTAACATGTTCATCATATTCTTTTCTTTTGTATAGCATGGACATTTGGACTTGTAAATGATTCAAAGCAATAGTCTAGTTTTAACATAATGACTTCAATACTCAAGCATGTCAATAAGAAACCATGTCTTTCAAAATATCAACACTAAAGAAAGTTATCCCTAGCCCATCATGCTCAATCATTGATCCATTCATGAAACACACTCAAATATTAGCTATGCCCAATCCTCAAGTACGATCATAGTGCCCCCTAGTTGGTGCTTATAAGAGAAGATGGAGACTCAAAGCAAAAATAAAAATTGCATAAAGTAAATAGATAGGCCCTTCGTACAGGGAAGTAGGGATTTGTAGAGGTGCCAGAGCTCAAGGTTTAAATTGAGAGAGAGAAAATATTTTGGGTGGCATGCTTTTCCTGTCAACGAAAACGACAAAGTAGCTCACAATACTTTCCATGCTAGATATATCATAGGCGGTTCCCAAACAGAAAATAAAGTTTATTCCTTTTTCCACCAAACTTTCACTTTCCATGGCGGGCCGTATCCACGGTTGCCTTCCATACCAACACTTTCCAAGGAATTTATTATTTGACAACATAAAGTAAATATTTTTTCTTTTTCATTTCGGGAATGGGCATCCCTATTACCGCCACACTCTCGTGCAATGAAAAGTGAATAAACACTCATCTTGAGAATAACACATCTAGCATGGAAAAATATTGGACACTCCCCACCGTTTCATGAGCGGTACGGGCACAGAAAAGAGAAAAATTATCTTGAAAATTTAGAGTTGGCACATACAAATTTGCTTGGAATGGCATGGAAATACCGCATATCGGTAGGTATGGTGGACTCATAAGGCAAAACTTGGTTACGGATTTTGGATGCACAAGTAGTATTTCTACTTAGTACAAATGGAGGCTAGCAAATAGATTGAGAAGCAACCAAACCAAGAAACGAAAAGTCACATAAGTGAGCATTGAACATAACTAACACCAAATAATGCACCACAAGTAGGATGTAACTTCATTGCATAACTATTGACTTTCATGCATGCATAGGGCATCACAAACCTTAACACCAGTATTCCTACTAAGCATAATTACTCACTAACATGACTCACATATTACTATCATCATGTTTCAAAACTATTACAAAGAATCAAGTTTAATTTGTCCAATGATCTTCATGAAAGTTTTTATTATATCCTCCTTGGATATCTATCACTTTGGGACTAGTTTCATATATTGCCATTGCTTTTTGGCAAGCTCAAACAAATTTAAGTGAAGCACATGAGCATAAAAAATTCATCTCTCAAAAAGGTATAAGTGAAGCACGAGAGGATTTCTTCAAAATTTGCCTACTCTAAAATTAATCTAAGTGAAACATGAGAGTATTTCTACAAAAATTTCCAAGCACACCGTGCTCAAAAAGATATAAGTGAAGCACTAGAGCAATTCTATAGCTCAAAAAGTTTATGTGAAGCACATAGAGCAATTCTAACAAATAATAGCATGATTTTGGCTTTCTCAAATAGGTGTGTCCAGCAAGGGTACAAAGGAAAAACTAACAAACAAAGCAAGCAAAGATACAAGACGCTCCAAGCAAAACTCATGATATGTGACGAATAAAAATATAGCTCCAAGTAAAATACCGATGGTCGTTAGAAGAAAGAGGGGATGCCACTCGGGGGCATCCCCAAGCTTAGTTGCTTGTTTCTCTTTGGATATATCTTGGGGGGTGCGGTAGCATCCCCAAGCTTAGGCTTTTATCACTCCTTATTCCGTCATCCATCGTGATCTCACCCAAAACTTAAAAACTTCAATCACACAAAACTCAACAAAATCTTCATGAGATCCGTTAGTATAATAAAGCAAATCACTACTTTAGGTGCTGTTGCAAACCTATTGATATTTTATTATTGCATTATACCTACTGTATTTTAACTTTACCATGGCTCATACCCTTCAATATAACCCATAGATTCATCAAAACAAGCACACAATGCAACGAAAACAGAATCTGTCTTAAACAGAACAGTCTGTAGTAATATGTACTATACCCATACTTATGTAACTCTAAAAATTCTGAAAAATTAGGAAAACGTATGGAATTTGTATAGCAACACTGTGCTAAAATTTTAGCTCAATATCACGTTCCAGAAAAAAATGAAAATTCATATACTGGACGCAAAGTTTCCGTTTCAGATTCAGCATCGCTTCTACTCATCCTATGAATCATCCTAAAGGCTTTACTTGGCACAAACACTAAATAAACCATAAAAACACAATAATAACATAGGCATAATTGTGTCAACACTCAAAAATAGAAATTAAAAAGCAAAAATTTATTTATTCATTGGGTTGCCTCCCAACAAGCGCTATCGTTTTACGCCCCTAGCTAGGCATAATGGATAGATTCAAGTATTGTCATCTTTGGTTTTGGATCCATAGGATGCCCTCATGATTGATTCATATGGTGGCTTAATTCTTGTTCTAGGTAAGTGTTCCATACCCTTTCTCAAGGGAAATTGAAAACGAATATTGCCTTCTTTCATATCAATCACGACACCTATAGTGCGTAAAAACGGTCTACCAAGTATAATGGGACAAGATGGATTGCAATCAATATCAAGCACAATAAAATCAATAGGCACATAGCTCCTATTTGCAAGAATAAGAACATCATTAATTCTTCCCAAAGGATTTTTAATAGTAGAATCCGCCAAGTGCAAATTAAGACAACATTCTTCAATATTGGTGAGACCAAGCACATCACATAGAGACTTCGGAATCGTGGAAACACTAGCACCCAAATCACACAAAGCAAAGCATTCATAATTTTTAATCTTGAGCTTAATGGTAGGTTCCCACTCATCATGTAATTTTCTAGGAATAGAAATCTCCAACTCCAACTTTTCTTCAAAAGATTTCATCATGGCATCAACGATATGTTTAGTAAAAGCTTTATTTTGCTCATAAGCATGGGGTGAATTCAACATGGATTGCAGCAAAGAAATACATTCAATCAAAGAACAACTATCATAATTAAAGTCTTTGCAATCCAAGTAGTGGTCACATCACTAGTTAAAGTTTTGACCTCTTCAAACCCACTTTTATCAAAATTTTCATCAAGATTTTCACCCTCCAAATTATTGGGACGCCTTCTAGCTAAAGTTGAATCTACTTCAGTCCCTTCATTATCAATTTTAACACTACTAAACAAGGAGTCAATAGAAGAAACACCAATCACTTTAAGATCTTCATCTTTCTTATGAAGGCAATCACTAGAAAACGATTTTTCTAAGATTTCTCTTTTAGCTCTAAGCATAGCGGTTCTTTTCTTTCTTTCATCCATAGAGACATATAAAGCTTTAATAGATTCATCAATCTTAGGCACAAAAGCTTTCAACTTGAGATTCTCAACATCATGAGAAATTCTATCAATGCTTCTAGACATATCATCAATCTTATTCAACTTTTCTTCTATCGTAGTATTGAAAGCCTTTTGTGCATTGATAAATTCTTTAACATTACTCTCAAGATCAGAGGTGTTCCTATTATTATTGTAAGAAGAATTACCATAGGAATTACCATAATTATTAGAGGAATTTCCAGGAAAAGGCCTAGGATTAAAATTACCTCTATAAGCATTGTTAATGAAATTGTTTCGCGAGACAAAATTCACATCTACGGAATCACTATTTTTCTCAATCAAGGTAGACAAAGTCACATCATTAAGATCAATAGGAGCATTTTTACTAGCAACCAATTTCATCAAAGCATCAACTTTATCACTCAAAGTACTAATTTCCTCTACGGAATTAAGTTTTTTACTAGTAGGTGCTCTTTAGGTATGCCATTCAGAATAGTTAGCCATGATATTATCTAGCAATTTAGTAGCTTAACCCAAAGTAATCTCCATAAAAGTACCACCCGCGACGGAATCTAAAAGATTTCTAGAGACAAAATTCAATCCCGCATAAAAAAAATTATGATCATCCAAAGATTTAAACCATGAGTAGGACAATTTCTTAGCATCAACTTCATTCTTTCCCAAGATTGTGCAACATGTTCATGCTCAAGTTGCTAAAAATTCATGATTTGCGTCCTAAGGGAAATAATTTTCGCGGGCGGAAAATACTTAGTGATAAAAGCATCCTTGCACTTATTCCAAGAATCGATACTATTGCGAGGCAAAGAGGAAAACCAAATTTTTGCACGATCCCGCAAGGAAAAAGGAAATAGTTTCAACTTCACAATATCATTGTCTACATCTTTTTTCTTTTGCATATCACACAATTCTACGAACATGTTTAGATGGGACGGGGCATCCTCATTAGGATTACCGGCAAATTGATCTTTCATGACAAGATTCAACAAAGCGGCATTAATATCACAAGACTCCGCACTAGTGGCGGGAGGAGCAATAGGCATACTAATAAAATCATTGTTATTAGTATTGGAAAAATCACACAACTTGGTGTTCTCTTGAGTCATCGTGACTACGGAAACAAGATTGCAAGCAAGGAAGAGATCCAGCAAGAAAAAGGCAAACGAAGAAGAGGGCGAATAAAACGGCAAATTGGTGAAGTGGGGGAGAGGAAAACGAGAGGCAAATGGCAAATAATGTAATTGCAAGGAGATGAGATTTGTGATTAGGAACCTGGTAGATGATGGTGGAGTCCCCTCGGCACCTACGATAGGCACCTAGAAGAGACCGCTTCCTCCCCGGCAATGGCGCCAGAAATTCCTTTGACGTGGCTTGAGACTGCGTTGTTATTTCCCCAAAGAGGAAGGGATGATGCAGCACAGCGATGGTAAGTATTTCCCTCAGTTATGAAACCAAGGTTACCGAACCAGTAGGAGGATCACCACCACCCAATAAGCAGCACCTGCAAACAAACAACAAATACTTGCAACCTGACGTGAAAGAGAGGTTGTCAATCTCTCTACGGTAATAAGATAGATTAGGTAGTGATAGATAGGAGAGATAGATCTCTCAAGAACACAAATAAAAAGAGTAAATATGCAGCAATATGTTTTTGGGTTTTTGGTTTTGTAGATCTGAAAACAAAGAATGCAAAAAAGTTGATCGGAAAGCAATATGTTGGAAAAGTAGACCCGGGGGCCGTAGGGTTCACTAGTGGCTTCTCTCATGAGTATAGCGCACGGTGGGTGAACAAATTACTGGTGGGCAATTGATAGAAAATCGAATAGTCATGACGATATCCAAGGCGATGATCATTATATAGGCATCACGTCCAAGATAGATAGACCAACTCCTGCCTGCATCTACCTCTATTACTCCACACATCGACCGCTATCCAGCATGCATCTAGTATATTAAGTTCATGGAAAAATGGAGTAATGCAATAAGAACGATAACATGATGTAGACAAGATCTATTCATGTAGGAATAGACCCCATCTTGTTATCCTTAATAGCAACGATACATGTGTGTCTTGCTACCCCTTCTGTCACTGGGAAAGAACACCGCAAGATCGAACCCATCACAAAGGACCTCTTCCCATGGAAAGAAAAATCGATCTAGTCGGCCTAACTAAACCAAAGATTCGGAGAAGAAATACGAGGCTATAAGTAATCATGCATATAAGAGATCAAAGAAGACTCAAATAATATTCATGGATAGAAACTGATCATGAACTCAAAATTCATCGGATCCCAACAAACACACTGCAAAAGTTTACATCAAATAGATCTCCAAGAGACCATTGTATTGAGAATCATAAGAGAGAGAGAGGAAGCCATCTAGCTACTGCCTACGGACCCGTAGGTCTATGGTGGACTACTCACGCATCATCGAAGAGGCACCTATGAGGAAGATGAACCCCTCTGTGATGGTGTTTAGATTGGATCTCGAGGTTTTGGAACTTGCGGCGGCTGGAATTGTGTTTCGTCAACTCCCCTAGGGTTTTTGGAATATTTGGGAATTTATAGGCATCAGAGGCAGTGGAGAGGGGCCCCGAGGAGGTCACAACCCATCAGGGCGCGCCGGGCCCCCCCTGGCGCGCCCTGGTGGGTTGTGGTCTCCTCGGCTCACTCCCTCGGCACTTCTTTGGCCAACTGGGTGTCTTCTGGTCCAGAAAAAATCTCCAAAAAGTTTCGTCGCGATTGGACTCCGTTTGGTATTGATTTTCTGTGAAGTAAAAAACAAGCAAAAACAGCAACTGGCACTTTGGCACTATGTCAATAGGTTAGTCCCAAAAAATGATATAAAGTTGTTATAAAATGATTGTAAAACATCCAAGAACAATAATATAACAGCATGGAACAAGCAAAAATTATAGATACGTTGGAGACGTATCACAAATCGAGCTTTATAAATGGTGACATTACCATCAGCGTCTGTCTTCTTCTTAAAGATCCATTTGTACTTAATGGCCTGCCGGTGATCGGGCAAGTCTACCAAAGTCCATACTTTGTTTTCATACATGGATCCTGTCTCGGATTTCATGGCTCCTAGCCATTTGTTGGAATCCGGGCCCACCATCGCTTCTTCATAGCTCGTAGGTTCACTGTTGTCTAACAACATGACCTCCAAGACAGGATTGCCGTACCACTCAGGGGCGGTAGGAGTCCTTGTCGACCTACGAGGCTCGGTAGTAACTTGATCCGAAGTTTCATGATCATCATCATTAGCTTCCTCTTCAATTAGTGTACGCATCACACGAACACTTTTCTACGTTGCGCTACTTTCCAATTCAAGTGAAGGTTCGATAACCTTATCTAGTTCTACCTTCCTCTCACTCACTTCTTTCAAGAGAACCTCCTTCTCCAGAAAGGATCCATTCTTGGCAACAAAGACCTTGCCTTCGGATCTGAGAAAGAAGGTGTACCCAATTGTTTCCTTAGGGTATCCTATGAAGATGCACTTTTCCGCTTTGGGTTCGAGCTTATCAGGTTGAAGCCTTTTCACATAAGCGTCGCAACCCCAAACCTTAAGAAACGACACCTTAGGTTTCTTGCCAAACCATAATCCATACGGTGTCGTCTCAACCGATTTAGATGGTGCGCTATTTAAAGTGAATGTACTTGTCTCTAATGCATAACCCCAAAACGATAGTGGCAAAACGATAAGAGACATCATAGAACACACCATATCCAATAGAGTACGGTTACGATGTTCGGACACACCATTACACTGTGGTGTTCTAGGTGGCGTGAGCTGTGAAACAATTCCACACTGTCTTAAATGCATACCAAACTCGTAACTCGAATATTCATCTCCACGATCACATCACAGACATTTAATCTTCTTGTCATGATGATCTTCAACTTCACTCTGAAATTTTCTTTGAACTATTCAAAAGTTTCAGACTTGTATTTCATTAAGTAAATATCCCAATACCTACTCAACTCATCTGTGAAGGTAAGAAAATAAGAATATCCACCGCGCGCTTCAACACTCATCGGACCGCACACATCAGTATGTATGATTTCCAACAAGTCACTTGCCCGCTCCATTGTTCCAGAAAACGGGGTCTTAGTCATCTTGCCCATGAGGCATGGTCCGCATGTCTCAAGCGATTCAAAATCGAGTGAGCCAAAGATCCATCAGCATGGAGTTTCTTCATGCGCTCTACACCAATATGACCTTAGCGGCAGTGCCACAAGAAAGTGGTACTATCATTATTAACTTTGCATATTTTTGACATCAATGATATGAACATGTGTATCACTACGATCGAGATTCAATAAACCATTCACATTGGATGCATGACCATATAAGGTATTATTCATGTAAACAGAACAACCATTATTTTCCGACTTAAATGAATAATCGTATTGCAATAAACACAATCTAATCATGTTCATGCTCAACGCAAACACCAAATAACATTTATTTAGGTTCAACACTAATCCCGAAGGTAGAGGGAGCGTGTGATGGTGATCACATCAACCTTGGAGACACTTCCAACATACATCGTGACCTCGCCCTTAGCTAGTCTCCGTTTATTCCGTAGCTTTTGTTTCGAGTTACTAATATTACCAACTGAACCGGTATCTAATACCCAGGTGCTACTAGGAGTACTAGTAAGGTACACATCAATAATACGTATATCAAATATACTTTTGTTGACGTTGTCAGCCTTCTTATCTACCAAGTATTTGGGCTAGTTCCGCTACCAGTGATTGTTCCCCTTACAATAGAAGCACTTAGTCTTGGGTTTGGGTTCAACCTTGGGTTTCATCACTGGAGCGACAACTGGCTTGCCATTCTTGAAGTTTCCCTTCTTCCCTTGCCCTTCTTGAAACTAGTGGTCTTATTAACCATCAACACTTGATGCTCCTTCTTGATTTCTACCTCTGTGGCCTTAAGCATCGCAAATAGCTCAGGGATCATCATCTCCATCCCTTGCATGTTATAGTTCATCACAAAGCTCTAGTAGCTTGGTGATAGTGACTGGAGAACTCTATCAATCACTATCTTATCTGGAAGATTAACTCCCACTTGATTCAAGCGACTGTAGCACCCAGACATTCTGAGTACATGCTTACTGACTGAGCTGTTCTCCTCCATCTTGTCGGCAAAGATCTTGTTATAGGTCTCATACCTCTCAACACGGGCAGGAGCCTAAAATACCAATTTCAGCTCTTGGAACATCTCATATGCTCCATGGCGTTCAAAACGTCTTTGGAGCCCTGATTCTAAGCCGTAAAGCATGGCGCACTAAACTATCAAGTAGTCATCAGAACGTGTCTGCCAGACGTTCACAACATCCACAGACGACGCTTGAGGGGGTGGCGCACCGAGTGGTGCATCAAGGACATAATCCTTCTGTGCAACAATGAGGACAATCCTCAGATCACGGACCTAGTCCGCATAATTGCTACCAACATCTTTCAACTTAGTTTTCTCTAGGAACGTATCAAAATACAGGGGAGCTACAGCGCGAGCTACAACATAATTTTGCAAAGACAACTTTTAGACTATGTTCATGATAATGAGTTCAATTAATCATATTCTAAAGAACTCCCACTCAAATCAACATCCCTCAGGTTGTCTAAGTGTGACATGATCCAAATCCACCAACCCAAGTCCGATCATCACGTGAGATGAGGTGGTTTCAATGGTGAACATCTCCATGTTGATCATATCTACTATATGACTCATGTTTGACCTTTCGGTCTCCTGTGTTCCGAGGCCATGTATGTACATGCTAGGCTTGTCAAGTTTAACCCAAGTATTCTGCATGTGTAAATCTGGCTTACACCCATTGTATGTGAACGTAGAGTCTATCACACCCGATCATCACGAGGTGCTTCGAAACGACGATCCTTCGCAACGGCGCATACTCAGGGGGAACACAATTTTATCTTGAAATTTTAGTGAGGGATCATCTTCTAATGCTACCGTCGTCCTAAGCAAAATAAGATGCATAAAAGGATAAACATCACATGCAAATCATATAAGTGACATGATATGGCCATCATCATCTTGTGCTTTTGATCTCCATCTCCAAAGCACCGGCCTGATCTCCATCGTCACCGGCATGACACGATGATCTCCATCATCGTGTCGTCATGTGGTTGTCGCGCCAACTATTTCTTCTACAACTATTGCTAACGCATTGCGATAAAGTAAAGCAATTACATGGCGTTTAAATATTGACACGTAGGTCATTAATTAAATTAAAGACAACCCTATGGCTCCTGCCGGTTGCCGTACTCATCGACATGCAAGTTGTAACAACTATACAAAACATGATCATCTCAAACATCACATATATCAAATCATGTTTTGGCCATATCACATCACAACATGCCATGCAAAACCAAGTTAGACATCCTCTACTTTGTTGTTGCAAGTTTTGCGTGGCTGCAATGGACAACTAGCAAGAACTGTTCTTACCTACGCAAAGCCACAATGGTGATATTCCAGTTGCCTTTTAACCTTCTACAAGGACCGCCTTTGTTGAATCCGATTTAACTAAAGTGGCAGAGACAAACACACAGCAGCCACCTTTATGCAAACGAGTTGCATGTCGGTCGGTGGAACCGGTCTCTTGTGCGAGGACAAGTAAGGTTGGTCCAGGCCGCTTCATCCCACAATACCGCCGAATCAAAATAAGAATAAAGAGGTAAGCAATCTGAACATCAACGCCCACAAACACTTTGTGTTCTACTCGTGCATATCATCTACGCATAGACCTAGCTCATGATGCCACTGTTGGGGAACATTGCATGGGAAACAAAAAAAATTCCTACGCACACGCAAGATCTATCCATGGAGATGTATAGCTACGAGAGGGGGAGTTCATCAACATACCCTTGTAGATCGCTAAGTAGAAGTGTTAAGAAACAAGGTTGATGTAGTCGTACGTCTTCGTGATCCAATCATGATCTATCCCGATTTAGCACCGAACGGACGGCACCTCCGCGTTCAGCACACATACAGCTCGATGACGTCTCCGCCTCCTCAATCCAGGGAGCGAGGGCGGAGAAGTAGATGAGTTCTCCGGCAGCATGACGACGTGGTGGCAGTGGTGGTGGAGCAATCTCAGCAGGGCTTCGCCCAGCGCTGCCGCAGATGCGGTCGGAGGAGAAAACAATCTAGGAAGAGAGGGAGGGCTGCACCTATGGCTTGGGGTCCAGCTGCCCTCCCTCTCCCTCTCTGTTTATAGGAGGATGGGGTAGGTAGGGCACAGCCCTAGCCCCTCCTCCAAGGGAGGGCTGGTCATCCAAGTGGGGAGGAATCCACCTCCCACAAGGGAGGTGGGCGCCCTAGGGGAGGAGTCCCTCCTCCCCAAGGCACCTCCCCTACCTACCACCAGGCGCATGGGCCTTTAGGGGTGGGGCACCCAGACCACCAGAGGCTGGTGCGCCTCCCTCTATAGCCCATGTGCCCCCCCGGGGTGGGTGGACCCCTCCCCCCGGTGGACCCCCGGAACCCTTTTGGCACTCCCGGTACAATACCGAAAAAGCACGAAACTTTTCCGGAACCTGAATACCACTTTCCTATATATAAATCTTTACCTCCGGACTATTTCAGAACTCCTCATGACATCCGAGATCTCATTCAGTATTCCAAACAACATTCGGTCACCAACATATATAATTCAACAATACTATACCATCACCGAACGTTCAGCGTGCAGACCCTACGAGTTTGAGAATCATGTAGACATGACCGAGACACCTATCTGGTCAATAACCAATAGAGGGACCTGGATGCCCATATTGGCTCCTACATATTCCACGAATATCTTTATCGGTCGAACCACGATGTCAAGGATTAAATCAATCCCGTATGCAGTTCCCTTTGTCCATCGGTATGTTACTTGCCCGAGATTCGATCATCGGTATCTCCATACCTAGTTCAATCTCGTTACCGGCAAGTCTCTTTACTCGTTCCGTAATACAAGTACCCATGACTAACTCCTTAGTCACATTGCTTGCAAGCTTCTTGTGATGTTGTATTACCGAGAGGGCCCAGAGATACCTCTCCGTCATACGGAGTGACAAATCCCAGTCTCGATCCATGCCAACCCAACATTCATCCTTGGAGATACCTATAGAGTACCTTTATGATCACCCAATTACAAAGTGATGTTTGATACACACAAGGCATTCCTCCGGTCTCAGGGGGTTGCATGATCTCATGGTCTTAGAAACAGATACTTGACAAGTTGATATGAAGAAAGCAATAGCAATAAACTAATACGACCAAATGCTATGCTTACGGTTGGGTCTTATCCATCACATCATTCTCCTAACAATGTGACCCCGTTATCAAATGACAACTCATGTCTATGGTTAGGAAACCTTAACCATCTTTGATCAATGAGCTAGTCTAGTAGAGGCTCACTAGGGACACGGTGTTGTCTATGTATCCACACATGTATCTGAGTTTCCGATCAATACAACTCTAGCATGGATAATAGAAGTTTATCATGAACAGGGTGTTGGGGAACACGACAGAAAACAAAAAAAATCGGTACTGCGAGCACGCCCAGGATCACTATGGAGATGCTTACAAGGTTTGATCTGATCCGTACCGACTCGTAGCGTAGCGGAAGTAGAGTCGATGACGATCGGTGGTGCAGATCCCCGCAACTAGGATTTACAACCTCCCAACCGCGAGGATGTTCTCCCTCGTCGGACAGCCCTTAGGGAGGCGGTCGGACAGTCCCTCGGACGATGTCACGGACAGCCCTTCGGGAAGACCCTCGATGCTTGAACAGAAACTCGGACAGCCCTTCGGGAGGACCCTCAAACAACCCCTCGGGCAAAAGATCGAAACTACGACCTCTCTACAGGGTTGCACACATACGGTGTCAGCTATCCGGCAGGGCTTCGACGTCCAGAACTAGTTCCTGCCGGAACCCAGACAGCCTTTCGGCTCTACGAAACTATTTCGCGGGGAGGGAGGGAGAAGGCCAGATCATGCATGGAATTTGTATGTTGAGAAAGAGTAAGTGTGGAGAGTGCATCTCCACCTCTATTTATAGGAAAACTCAAGGGGTAGGGTGGCACTTGAAAAACCCAAAAACCCCATGAAAGGTGTCCTTCACAAGGGCATAAAGGGAAAGCAAGTGGGGGCAAGTGAGGCTCCAAGGTGGAGCCCACCTTGGCCGGCCACCCCTCCTAGGGCACCCCAAATGGTTGTCCTTATCGTTCCATGTCATCCCCTCAAGATATTTTCACCATCCAACCATAACCATAAATGCATTTTCACTATTCACGAAACCAATTTTTCGTGACCGATAAATCCGAAAATATTTCTATGGGTCCTAGAATAATTCCAGTACCCACTAAAACAATTCTAGACACGTTCCGAAACATTTTCAGATCAGTGAATTTCATCTGTGAAAAGCAACCAAAGCGGTTCCGGCAGTCCGGAACATTTCCGGTTTTTGTCTCTGAAAAATCTCAGAAGTTACCAGAACAATTCTAGTACCCTCCAATAATTTCCAGGCATGTGCCACAACCAATTTGACTTAATGGTATACTCCGAAACAACTTTTCGGTTTTACCGAAACTCTTCCGGTGTTCTCTCTCCGGAACTCTTCCGTTGTCCCCGAAACTTTTCCGGTGATTTTCTCTCAGACTCCCTGTCTAGTATTCAACAGATAGATGACCTTTAAGTGTGTGACCCTATAGGTTCGGTGAAGTATAGACATGAGGGGAACACTTTCCGATCAATGATCAACATCGGAGCCGTGGACACCCATATTGACCCCTATACCCACACGAATAAATATTCGAGTGAACCATTAGTTTGCCGTGTGCTATTCCTGTTGCTTCGCGATATGATACAAACACCCGAGGTGAGACTTGTCGGCATTACCATGGATTAACAACTTGTCCACTATGCCAGTTACCTCGTTACTGGTTTTGTTCTCCTTACTCATTTTCGTGTTTCGGCATCCCTGTGATCAAATCACATTGTGTCTGGCCAGACGATGATGGATACCGTAACACCGAGAGGGCCCAAGAATATCTCTCCATCGCCGGAGGAGCAAATCCCAATCTTGAGCTACCAAGTCACTTGTCATACTTTTCCGTGAACCCGTAAGCCGCCGTAATGGCCACCCTTGTACATGTGACGTTTAACAAACCCCAAAGTTCACGAAGCAAGTACGAAGGAACTCGATACTCTCATGGTCTAAGGAATTATGCAAACATTAACTATCTCTGTGTTATTAACCATTAACTTGTGACGAATGTATCTCATAGCATAACATCAAATCGGGTCGATTCAACACAAGTGTTCTACCAACAATGTGCCCTCAAAATTGCTGGCATAGACATGTCCATGATCAGGAAAACAGGATCATCATGCAATACTTGAGCTAGTCTTAGAGGCATGACTAGGAATACTTTTTACCGTTTATTGTACCACACGTGCACATGAGTTTCCCTCCGAGCCTCGTGGATATTGTAGACTCGAGAATCATTGCAGTTACAGCATGGATCATAAATATTTATTACAAACCAGGAGATACAAGTAACTGTTATTACTGCCTCTAGGGCATATCTCCTACAGACTCCCACTTGCACTAGAGTCATAATCCAGTTACATGGCTTCCCTAACACCAATGGCTATCCGGTGTTGTTCATGCTTTGCTCGTGGTAGAGGCTTTGTCATCGGGTCTGACGCGTTCAGATCCGTGTGAACTTTGCGTACTTTCACTAAACCCTCTTCGACATGATGTCGAATGAGTTTATATTTGCGTTGAATATGCCTTGTCTTATGGTGAGAACTTGGCTCCCTTGCCTGAGCCACGGCGCCACTATTATCACAATAGATCTCCACCGGGTCCAGCGCACTTGGAACCACACCAAGGTCTTCAAGAAATTGCTTGATCCCGACAGCCTGCTTGGAGGCTTCTGAAGCAGCAACATATTCCGCCTCCGTCGTAGAATCCTCCACAGTCTTTTGTTTGGAACTTTTCCAATCAACTGCGCCACCGTTCAATATGAAAACATAGCCTGATTGAGATTTGAAGTCATCTGGATCAGTCATGAAGCCTGCATCAGTGTAACCACTTACAATGAGCTCTTCATCACCTCCGTACACAAGGAGTAAATCCTTGGTCCTTCTATGGTACTTAAGAATACCCTTGACTGCTGCTCAGTGTTCCAATCCTGGATCACTTTGGTACCGGCTGCTAACACTTAGCACATAGGAAACATCCGGTCTTGTACATAGCATGGCATACATAATAGAACCAACTGCCGAGGCATATGGAATATCATTCATCTGTACTCGCTCATCGAGAGTCCGAGGACACTGATTCTTGGAAAGCACTGTGCCAGGTGACATGGGGAGTAGGCCTTTCTTGGAGTACTCCATGTTGAACCTTTTCAACACCTTGTCAATGTACGTGCTTTGGCTAAGCGCTATCAGGCGTTTTGATCTATCCTTGTAGATCCTGATGCCCAATACGTATGCCGCTTCACCTAAGTCCTTCATTGAAAAACTCTTCTTCAATGAGTCTTTTATTTCGCTAAGAAAATTCACGTCATTTCCAATCAACAATATGTCATCCACATACAAGATTAGAAATGCTTTTGCGCTCCCACTAAACTTCTTGTAAACACAAGATTCTTTGTCATTCCTGATGAAGCCCAACTGTTTGATCACTTCATCAAAACGAATGTTCCAGCTCCTTGCCGCTTGCTTCAGACCATAAATGGCCTTTTGAAGTTTGCATACCTTTCCAGCATCCTTATGAACGACAAAACCTTCAGGCTGTATCATGTATACATCTTCTTTGAGATTTCCATTTAGGAAAGCCGTTTTGACATCCATCTGCCATATTTCATAATCAAAATAAGCAGCAATTGCTAGTAATATCCGAACAGACCTAAGCATAGCTACGGGCGAGAAAGTCTCGTCGTAGTCCTCTCCTGGAACTTGCGTGAACCCTTTCGCGACAAGTCTAGCTTTGTGGATTGTAATGTTACCATCCGCGTCTGTCTTTCTTTTGAAAATCCATTTCCAACCAATGGGCTTAACGCCTTCTAGAAGTTCTTCCAAGTTCCAAACTTGGTTTTCGTACATGGATTCCATTTCGGATTTCATGGCTTTGTGCCATTCCCTTAAGCTGGGCCCCGCCATTGCTTCCTTGTAGTTCGTAGGTTCATCGTCTTTAAGAATGAAGTTTCGTTATGAAACCACTCAGGTGGTTGGATAGCCCTACCTGATCTGCGCGGTTCAGTTACAACCTTGTCTCAAGTTACCGCATCATATGCGACGACTTCCGGTTCGGTTGTATCGATAATTTGCGGAATTTCTTCTGGTTCCTTAGCCATATCAACGGTCGCCGAAGATTCACTAATCTCATTAAGTTGTACTGTCCTCCCACTTAATTCTTTAGCGAGAAAATCTTTCTCGAGACAGTGTCCAACTCTTGAGACAAACACTTTGCCCTCGGACTGGTTGTAGAAGGAATACCCAATGGTGTATTTGGGATAACCTACAAAGTAACATTTGTCTGATCTGGGATCGAGTTTGCTTGGTTGTAAACGTTTTACATAAGCTTCACAACCCCAAACCTTGAGATGCGACACATTGGGTTTCTTCCCATACCATAATTTAAATGGCGTTGTCTCAACAGACTTAGACGGTGCTCTGTTTAATGTATAAGCGACAGTAAGTAGTGCGTGACCCCAAAAAGATATTGGAGGATCTGTAAGAGACATCATCGACCTTACCATGTCTAACAGGGTTTGGTTACGTCGTTCCGACACTCCGTTTCGCTGTGGAGTTCCGGGAGGCGTAAGCTGTGAAACGATTCCACGGTCACTCAGATGTTGGATAAACTCATGACTAAGATATACGCCCCCACGATCTGATCGCAGAAATTTAATCCTTTTGTTACGATGATTTTCTACCTCATTCTGAAATTCTTTGAACTTTTCAAAGGTTTCCGACTTATGCTTCATCAAGTAGATGTAGCCATACCGACTTAAATCATCAGTAAAAGCCACGAAGTAAAAATACCCACCCCGTGCGGCCGTGTTCATTGGACCACATACATCACTATTTATTATTTCCAATAATTCACCCGCCCGTTCAGGATGACCCGTGAGCGGCGTCTTGGTCATTTTTCCCATCAAGCAAGCCTCACATGTGTCAAATGATTCAAAATCAAAAGACAGTAAAACTCCATCTTTATGGAGTCTTTGCATGCATTTCTTTCCGATGTGGCCAAGACGACAATGCCACAAGTAAGTGGTGGTGGTATCAGTCTTCTTAAGACGTTTAGCATTCACGTTAAAGACATTATTTTCCCATTCAAGATTTAGTATGAAAAGGCCCCCAACAATGGGTGCAAATCCATAAAACATATCCTTACAATAAAGTGAACAACCATTGTTCTCAGACTTGTAGGAGTACCCATCGTGCACTAAACATGATCTAGAGATAATGTTTCTACACAATGTCGGAACAAAATAACAGTTACTTAGTTCTAAGGTAAATCCTGAAGGGAGACGTAGAGGCATAATGCCGACGGCTTGAGCGGTGATCCCAGCACCGCTCCCGACGCGCATCACGACTTCATTCTTTGCCAGCTTGCGCACCTCCTGAAGCCCCTGTATCGAGTTGCAAATGTGAGCAGCTGATCCGGTATCAAATACCCAAGACTTAGAATTTTCGCTAGCAAGCAAAACGTCCATGACATTAACTTGTATAACAGTTATACCTTTCTTCTTATCAGCCAGGTACTTCTTGCAGTTTCTCTTCTAGTGTCCTGCACCTTTGCAGTAGAAGCACTCAGTTTCAGCCTTGGCTCTGCCCTTAGAGCTGCTTTGGGAGCCGGTCTTACCGGCGCCCTTGCCCTTCTTGGACTTGCCTTTCTTTTTGAAACTGGCGGTTTTATTCACAAACAACACTTGCTTGCGATTTTTCCGCAGTCCTCCTTCAGCAGTTTTTAGCATGGGAAGCACCTCATTAGGTGTTTTGTCCATCCCATTCATGTTGTAATTCATGATAAAACCGTCGTAAGACGGGGGGAGTGAACCGAGCAACATGTCCATAACATACTCTGGCGGAAGTGGAAATTCCAGGGTTTTAAGCTTCTCAGCGTAGCCAATCATATTGACTACGTGCTCGCCAACTGAACTGCCCTCAGCCATCTTGGTCTCCGTCATCATTTTCATGATATCAAAACGTTCAGACCGTGCATTAAATTTGTACAGAGCATCCAGTTCCTTGATCATATCAAAGGAGTTATGGAATTCAAAACGTTTTTGAAGCTCTAAACTCATGCAAGACAGCATGAGGCACTGCACTAAGTTGAAATCATCATCCTTAGTGGCCCAGACATTTTGTTCATCTGCTGGGGCAGTTGCCGCCGGCTTAGGTGGAAGAGGTCCGTCAAGCACGTACACTTTCTTAGCACTCCTGAGGACAATCCTTAGGGTACGGACCCAGTCCGCATAGTTGTTTCCATTTGCAGCTAACTTCTCTTTCTCTAACATCGGGCCTAAGTTGAACGGTGCGTTGCGAGCCATTTGATCTACAAAGGCAAACACAAAATCACTTTTTAGACATTGTTCATAATTAATTTGTGCACTAGTGAAGTCTATTCTAAGGTGCACTCCCACTCAAATCAATATCTCTCATAATTGATTGTGAGTGATTCGAGACCCATATTTCAATTCAACGTCACGGTTCGAGATGAACTCAAATGGCGTGAACTTCAATCGGTAGGCAAACTTGCCGATCACATCTCTATGTGATTCTTGTTCATCTTTCGATGCGTGTGTTCCGAGCTCAGGACTGTCCAGCCTGAACGTCAAGTCAACCAAGTGATCTCGCTGCGAGGTCTCAACTCACCCGCCTCACACTTCTCTAATCGTTCGCACCCATCACTACAAGAAAACAGACTTTAAGTAACACAATCATGTAATAGATTGAAAAATGTGTTACAAGGGAAATTACTGTAACACATCATTTTGTGTCCAACGGCATGCGGTAACACAGACTATATAAGACATCCAAATGCGTTACATGAATAATGTAATAGTAACATATAAATATGTGTTGGTCGAATGTGTTACATAGATTTTGATATGGTAACATACAAAATGTGTGTTACTGTAATGTGTTACGTATTAGTAACACATAATCATGGTTGATACATAGTGTTACGAGCTCTATTATAGGGTGAGCAGGAAAAAACTAAAATCAACGGCATTCATAGATCAGAAATACCTTGACACATAGGGCCCATGTGTCAACATGATTTTTTATAAATATGTTCTTGTTTTCGTAAATAGTGTTTTCATTCTTTGGTAATATGGTATGAAATAACAAAACAGTTTAATTGGTAAATACCGAACTATTTTTGGTTATGGTTGAAGTGAATATCATATTAACCATATTTTTAAGCGAATTTTAGGATGCTTTGGTGACCATAAATGCGAAATGCACACTTTGAAATGATCATATGAAATTAATTATTTGACATCAATACTCACAAACGAGTGGAAGACCAACAACAAACGAGAGCTTAAATTTTGTTTTAAGAATTGGACCGACGGTCTGACCGGAAAAAAGGGAACCAAGGCCTCGTCCGTAGTTAAGAGTTTCGTACGTATATATTCAACTAGTATTTCTAGCAAAACAGTCCATTTTACTATTTTTGTAAACATTTTTACTGTTGACCATTTTAAATTATCGAGGCGTTATTCTTATGCAAACCATGCACTACATGCATGATTTTAAATCGCCATGATCGCACGCCGCTATTTTTGTTGGAGAGCCTCGGCGCTATGATAGGGTAAACGTTGCAAAATCCTCAAATTCAGCATAAAGTCCAAATATCAGCTGGAAAATAACTATGTATAGCTACTGAGAGAGGCCGCTCAATGGTTTCTCCCCGAATAAAAAATTTGACTACATGTAGACACCTGAACATTTTAGTCCTAAAGCCGCCCCTGGCCACCGCATGGCCATGGGCCCAATACCAACTGGGATTGACATTTGTGTGATCCGAAGAGGTCCAACAAGAAAGAGTCATAGGATTTTTCAAAAGAAAAAATAGTCACGCGACCCACCAGACACCTCGGCGAAGACGTCTGGCAGCCTGCGTGGCCTCGCTCTCCTTGTCATGGCGTCAGGCGGGATCGAACGGGAGATCGTGAGATCGAGAGAAGGTTGTCTCAAAAAAAAGTTTGAGAGAAGGGATCGATGGAAGAGGAGAGCATCAGATTGATGGGATTTCCTAAAAAAATCAGATCGATGGGAGTGTGTTCAGAGAGAGATAGAGATCAAGGGGAAGAGAGCCGCGCCTCACCAGGCAGGGAGCCGCGGTGTCTGGTTCTCCCCGTGAGCCTCCTTCATGTGGCTCCCTCCACCAGACAAGGCAGCCATGTTGTCGCGTGGACGACACCAGGACGAGAGCACGCGCCGCTGTTGCCTCGCTCCGTTGGCTCCGCTCCCTCTAGGTCCTCATCCCCATCGGCCATCGTTCAGCTTCTGCTCGACCGCTCGCCATCGATCCCCTTCAGGAGCCAACGAACCAAAGCGACGACCATGGCAGTGGCAGGGCGAGGCGTTGTCGCCGGCAACCATAACCACCAGGCGAGGCAAAGCATTGTGCAGACGACCGGACCGCGACCACGACGGGGCGTATCGACGGTGGGGGCTGCAGGGGCGATGCGCTGTCGCCGGCAACTACCATACGGCGAAGCGAGGCGATGCACTGATGACCGTGGCTGCGACCAGGACAGAGGCATGGCGCTGGCAACCTTCAATTAAGCAGCTTCCTCACGTCGAGCATCCTCGTCTAGAGGCTCGCTTGCATGGGCAGCATCCTGTTTGGTGTTGCGTGTGAAAACTGACTAGATTAGAATGCTATCCAAACAACAGTTTCGGTTGTATTTTCTTTACACTGGCATATATCTCCCGTGCACAAAAAAATACCCTTGTAAAGAATCACAGGCGGAAAATGGATCCGATATCCCAAGCAGGGCCTAAAGATCACAAGATCAGAAGCGAACAAGATATCACGCTTGGCCATCAGAAACAAGATCACAAGAGAACATGATATCTGGCTTGGCCATCAGAAACAAGATCACAAGAGAACATGCAACAAAATATCATCAATCAAGAGACTAAATGCAATGATCAAAGAATCACTTGAGTGGCTGGCCTGGCCATCTGACTTGGATCTTGTTAACTCATTCATCGATATTATAAATATATATCGAGAAAAACCATGGTCGTTTGTACGAAACTGTTTGTATGTACAGAGTAACAGAATCTCAAATACGATGAGGACCCGCTATGAACCTACTACGAATATGTATGCACATTTTTTGTTGTCTGCTGCTGCTGTCGTCGCCACCACGGCGGCTTATTGTCCGAGTCTAGCACTCGTGTAAAAAATAACTTCACGCACGCACGCTGGATGATGATGATGATCTGCTGCTGTTGGTAAATCCTGGGGATCATCAATATTAGATGGGTCAGAAGAAACTGAAAAGCAATAAAAAAACAAAAGTTGGGTTTATATGTTGAGCGGAAGACCTCATTCTTTCGAATTTTTGAAGGGTGTAAGCTCAGCCAACGATCTGCAAGAACATACAATGGTTCTTAGTGTCTTTCAAACTCAGATTCGACTTCAGATAAAACTACAGTGTATATGTAATCATGAAAATGCTGCTCGAACAGAGAAATACCTTTATATAATTTCCCTCCACTATTCTTCATCGATAAAAGCATTATCAGTAGCATCCACAATTGTTCCCTCAATATCGGATCTTACCCAATGTTGATCTTTCCTTTTCTTTTTAAACATATTCGTGAGGTGAGAAACATGGAATGGCTCAGCGTCTACGTCTCGTGTGCATTCATCATTTCCAGTGTCACATCTATCTCTAGGTAGTTTATTCTGCATCACCACTGACCAACCTGGGTTCAGTTCGTCTTCTAGGTAAAAGACTTGATCGTCTTGGTTAGGCAAAATAAAAGGCTCATGTTCAATCTTGTCTCCTTTGTGCATCAAATGTGAGAAGTTAACAAGTGTGTAGCCATACTTGTCCTTTTTAATTCCTTTTTCAGAAACATCAACCCATTCACACTTTAATAAATCCACCGAAAATTGTCCAGAGCAGTTCAACTTAATAATATCAATTATCCTGCCATAGTAAGTCACATCACCTAAAACAGGGGTCGCATCACCTGGTGCAGCATATGTAGATGTTTTGGCACGTACCATCACCTGGTGCAGCTAAGTGACAAGGCACAAAACTAACATGTCTTCCTATAATCCCTTAAACACTGGTAATACTTGCATACTCGCATGCTATTCTAGATTCTGCACACTTTACCTCGAAACAGGCTTTCGCCCCGCTTTATATCACTATTAGAAAATAGGCCATTCGTTTGTGCCGCTGAGTCCCGGTTTGGCTTTGAACCGGTACTAATGTTGCCATTAGTCCCGGTTCCAACGGCTAGTAGCGGTCAGGCCATTAGTCCCGGTTCATCTGGGACCTATAGTCCCGGTTTGTATCACAAACCGGGACTAAAGGGGTGGTGGCAGGCTGGTGTCAGCCTGGGGCCCCCACGAGCCCTTTTAGTCCCGGTTTGTGATACAAACCGGGACTATAGATTGACCTATAGTCCCGGTTTGTTTAACCAACCGGAACTAAAGGTTTCCCTATATAAACCCTCCGTCCAGCCCGACTCCATTTCTCTGTTTTCTCCATTCGAACTCCCCTCTCTGTTTCTTCCCCTAGCTCGAGCTCATCCCTCCATTTTTGCCAAGATTTGTCAAGATTTGAGGCACCCCAATCCATCCAAGTGTTCACAAAGGTTAGCAACTTTGTCCTTTCATCTCTTATTTCTAGATCAGCTCGTGCAATGCTTTATAAGTATAGTGATTTGTGGGTTTTAGTTTGGATGTAATTATGTGATAGCTTTTTTGATTTATATGCAATTTGAGCTCAAATTAACTCCTTAGTTTGCATATGTGTAGGTGTGGTTTACTTAGTGTGCCTTCCCGTCCCCGTCCTAACCACCGTCGATCGACCGCACCGTCCCGTCACCGGCACCACCTTGGTGAGCCTCTTCTTGTGTTCTTATCATTTTTATAAATAAAATCGTATTTGTATGATTTAGATAGTTACTTGCATAGTTTTCTTACTTGTATGATTGTTGTTATATATAGTGCCATGGTTATGATATCCGTGCCCATCGGCCCTCGTCCAGTTTACGATTCAGATGTGGTATATTCTCTTTTATAACTATTTGTTGCATTTCGTGTTAATGAAAATTATGCCCATCAAGTTGACATAGATAATTTTATCTAGGAGGTAGTTGAACCGGAAATGCCAACCGACCCTATTGTCGAGAAGTTAAATTTAGTTGAAAAAGAAAACGAGGATTTGAAAGAAAAATTGAAAAGAGTTGAAGAAGAGCAGATGAAATTGGAGTTGTACGTTGCCGATGTCGTCGATGATCACAAGATTAAGATGGATGCAATGCGCTTGAAGATTAGAAATATTAGAAAATATGCCATTAATAAAGAGGCTTGGTATCATTATGCTGTTGGATCAATTTTTACCTTAGTTGCGATTTTGATCGCATTTGTTGTTGCATTTAAAATGTTTTAGCTAGATACTTTTATGTTGTTTTATGAGAATAAGTGTGTATGAACTTTATGTATGAACTTGTATTAATTTGGTCTTCTCGGTGTTGTGTAATGAAGATGAACCGGCAATGGATGTACGTTGACCGACGCTCTCCCCAGTTCATTAATGGCGTGCAGAGTTTTTTGCGTGCGGCTGAGGCAAACAAGCGGGATGGTTTTATGTGTTGTCCATGTGGTGTGTGTAAGAATGATAAGACTTACTCTAGCTCAAAACAGATTCACGTCCACCTGTTTACGTCCGGTTTCATGTCCGGCTATAATTGTTGGACCAAGCACGGAGAAAGAGGGGTTCTAATGGAAGAGAATGAAGAAGAAGAGGATGACGACAACTATCCTGGGTGTCCTGAATATGATGGTACTACAATGGGGGAAGAGAATGAAGAAGAAGAAGCTGAGGCATCAGATGAGCCCGCTGATGATCTTGGTCGGGCCATTGCTGATGCAAAGAGAAACTGCAAAAATGAAAAGGAGAAGTTAAAGTTGCAGCGCATGTTAGAGGATCACAAAAAAGGGTTGTACCCAAATTGCGAAGATGACAACACAAAGCTCGGTACCACACTCGAATTGCTGCAATGGAAGGCAGAGAATGGTGTAGCTGACAAGGCATTTGAAAAGTTGCTGAAAATAATGAAGAATAAGCTTCCAAAGGACAATGAATTGCCCGACAGTACATACGAAGCAAAGAAGGTTGTCTGCCCTCTAGGATTGGAGGTGCAGAAGATACATGCATGCCCTAATGACTGCATCCTCTACCGCGGTGAGTACGAGAATTTGAATGCATGCCCGGTATGCAATGCATTGCGATATAAGATCGGTCGCGATGACCCTGTTGATGATGTTCAGGGCGAGCACCCCGGGAAGAGGATTCCTGCCAAGGTGATGTGGTATGCTCCTATAATACCACGGTTGAAACGTTTGTTCCAAAACAAAGAGCATGTCAAGTCGTTGCGATGGCACAAAGAAGACCGTAAGAAAGACGGGAAGTTGAGAGTACCTGCTGATGGGTCGCAGTGGAGAAATATCGAGAGAGAGTGGCCGGACTTTGCTAATGACCCAAGGAACTTATGGTTTGGTTTAAGTGCAGATGGCATTAATCCATTCGGGGAGCAGAGCAGCAAGCATAGCACATGGCCTGTGACTCTATGTATCTATAACCTTCCTCCTTGGTTGTGCATGAAGCGGAAGTTCATTATGATGTCAGTGCTCATCCAAGGCCCTAAGCAACCCGGCAACGACATTGATGTGTATCTAAGGCCATTAGTTGATGAACTTTTACAGCTGTGGAATAAAAAAGGTGTACGTGTGTGGGATGAGCACAAACAGCAGGAATTTGACCTGCGAGCGTTGCTCTTTGTAACCATCAATGATTGGCCTGCTCTTAGTAACCTTTCAGGACAGACAAACAAGGGATACCATGCATGCACGCACTGTTTAGATGATACCCAAAGTATATATTTGGACAAATGCAAGAAGAATGTGTACCTGGGACATCGTCGATTTCTTCCGGCCAAGCATGCCTTAAGAAAGAAAGGCAAGCATTTCAAAGGTGAGGCAGATCACCTGAAGAAGCCCGTCCTCCGTACTGGTGATGACATACTTGATATGGTCAAGGATTTACAAGTAATATTTGGAAAGGGTCCTGGCGGACAATCTGTTCCGACTGACGCTGAGGGACGCGCACCCATGTGGAAGAAGAAATCTATATTTTGGGAGCTAGAATATTGGAAAGTCCTAGAGGTCCGCTCTGCAATCGACGTGATGCACGTGACGAAGAATCTTTGCGTAAACCTGCTAGGATTCCTGGGCGTGTATGGGAAGACAAAAGATACACCGGAGGCACGGGAGGACCAGCAACGTGTGCACGAAAACGACGGCATGCATGCAAAGCAGTATGAAGGTCCTGCCAGCTATGCTCTTACCAAAGCAGAGAAGGAAATCTTCTTTGAATGCCTGCTCGGTATGAAGGTCCCATCTGGCTTCTCATCGAATATAAAGGGAATAATAAATATGGCAGAGAAAAAATTCCAGAACCTAAAGTCTCATGACTGCCACGTGATCATGACGCAATTGCTTCCGGTTGCGTTGAGGGGGCTTCTACTAGAAAATGTTCGATTAGCCATTGTGATGCTATGTTCATTCCTCAATGCAATTTATCAGAAGGTAATCGATCCGGAAATCCTACCAAGCTTACAGAATGATTTGGTCCAATGTCTTGTCAGTTTTGAGCTTGTGTTCCCACCATCCTTCTTTAATATTATGACACACGTCCTAGTTCACCTAGTCGAAGAGATTGCCATTCTGGGTCCTGTATTTCTACACAATATGTTCCCCTTTGAGAGGTTCATGGGAGTCTTAAAGAAATATGTTCGTAACCATGCTAGGCCAGAAGGAAGCATCTCCAAGGGCCATGAAACAGAGGAGGTTATTGAGTTTTGTGTTGACTTTATTCTTGACATTAAGCCGATTGGTGTTCCTCAATCGCGGCATGAGGGGAGACTGCGTGGAAAAGGCATGCTTGGACCAAAATCAATAATATGTACGGACGGGCATTCTTGGGCGCAAGCACACTACATAGTTCTACAGAATTCTACCTTGGTCACCCCACATATCGAGGAACACATGGATATTATACGCTCGAAGAACCCAGAGAAGTCTGACCCCTGGATTCAACGTACACACATTGAGGCTTTCGGCGGTTGGTTGCGAACACATCTCATGAATGACGACAATGTTGAAGATGACTTGTACTTGTTGGCCAAGAGACCATCTTCGACTATATTGACTTTCCAAGGGTACGAGATAAATGGGAATACATTTTACACGATCGCCCAAGATAAAAAGAGCACCAACCAAAACAGTGGTGTTCGCTTTGACGATGCGGCAAACACCAAGGAAAAGGACACATATTATGGTTACATAGAGGAGATATGGGAACTTGACTATGGAGGTGATTTGAAGGTCCCTTTGTTCCGGTGCAAATGGGCCAATCTGACTGGAGGAGGGGTAATGGTAGACCCGCTGTACGGAATGACAACAGTGGATCTCAACAATCTTGGGCACACAGACGAACCATTCGTTCTAGCCAATGATGTGGCGCAAGTTTTCTATGTGAAGGACATGTCTACCAAACCGAGAAAAAGGAAAGATAAGAAAGTGGATACATCATACGATGAGCCAAAGCGCCACATAGTTCTTTCTGGGAAAAGAAACATCGTGGGAGTGGAGGACAAGACAGACATGTCAAAAGATTATGAAAAGTTTGATGAAATTCCTCCCTTCGCAGTGATGACTGACCCAAGCATCATGTTAAATGATGAAGATTGTCCATGGTTACGGCGCAATAATCAAGGGACACACGCGAAGAAAAAATTTTATACCCCAAGATCCCACTCTGGGATGTGATTGGCTGCACCGTCATCACTTTTCTTCTGTAGTGATAGTAGCCGAGATGGTTCAGTTTGTACACGAAGTGCATCCAGTTTTTGTTGTAACCCTCTCAACTTTTTAGCACATGCTATGTGGGTGAAATGATGATACCATGCCAAGTTTCAACCTTTTTAGAGTTCATTTGTGGTGCTTTTTCATTTCAGGGTCATTTAGCTCAAAACAATTCATTAAATGGATGAAAAATAGAAAATTAAGTTAGAAAGGGTTGAAATTTGGGGATGTGACTTCCAATGGTTCATATTGAATGCACAAAAAGTCTGGAGTTGAAATAAGTTAAAAAAATGAAATGCCTTTGTAACATATTAGTTTTCGTCCGAAACCCTCATACTTCGAAGGAGATGGTTCAGTTTGTACATGAAGTGCATCCAGTTTTTTCTGTACCCTCTCAACTTTTTAGCACATGCTATGTGGGTGAAATGATGATACCATGCCAAGTTTCAACCTTTTCAGAGTTCATTTGTGGTGCTTTTTCATTTCAGGGTCATTTAGCTCAAGACAATTCATTAAATGGATGAAAAATAGCAAATGAAGTTAGAAAGGGTTGAAATTTGAGGATGTGGCTTCCAATGGTTCATATTGAATGCACAAAAAGTCTGGAGTTGAAATAAGTTAAAAAAATGAAATCCCTTTGTAACATATGAGTTTTCGTCCGAAACCCTCATACTTCGAAGGAGATGGTTCAGTTTGTACACGAAGTGCATCCAGTTTTTGCCGTAACCCTCTCAACTTTTTAGCACATGCTATGTGGGTGAAATGATGATACCATGCCAAGTTTCAACCTTTTCAGAGTTCATTTGTGGTGCAGTTTCATTTCAGGGTCATTTAACTCAAAACAATTCATTAAATGCATGAAAAATAGCAAACGAAGTTAGAAAGGGTTGAAATTTGAGGATGTGGCTTCCAATGGTTCATATTGAATGCACAAAAAGTCTGGAGTTGAAATAAGTTAAAAAAATGAAATGCCTTTGTAACATATGAGTTTTCGTCCGTAACCCTCATACTTCGAAGGAGATGGTCCAGTTTGTACACGAAGTGCATCCAGTTCTTGCCGTAACCCTCTCATCTTTTTACCACATGCTATGTGGGTGAAATGATGATACCATGCCAAGTTTCAACCTTTTCAAATTTCATTAATAGTGATTTTGATTAAAACAAATGAAGGTATAAAACTAAAAAGAGTTAAATAGAATTTGGTTTTGATTAAAACACCTATTTAAAATATCCTAAAAATTCCAAAATTTAACATAATGATAAAACATACTAATATTAAACAATAGCAAAAACAATCACTCAAAAATCTTTTTTTAAACTAAAGTTATTCACAAACTAGTGATTCACAAAAATTCCAAAAGAATTTAAATTTAAACTATTTAAATTTGAAAACTACTGGCACTAACAGAAAGTTTGTAATTGTTTTGACCTAAAGCAAAAAAGATTCATTAAAAAACTATAAATATTCTAACAATTATTGCAAATATAAAAATAGTTATTCCAAATATAAAAACAGAAAAACAAAAAAAGAGAAATAGACCTTTAGTCCCGGTTGGATCCACCAACCGGGAGTAAAGGTCCCTTCCCGCGCGAATTTGGGCCGCCGAAAAGGCCTCTTTAGGCCCTGTTGGTATAACAAACCGGGACTAAAGGTTCTTTAGTCCCGGTTGGTATAACCAACCGGGACTAAAGGTCCTCCCTATATAGCGGCGCCTCCTTCCTCCCCCAAATTCACTCCGTCTTCACTCGACGACGCCGCCAGGCTGCCCCGCCCGCGCCCTCGATCGACGGCGCCGTCCGTCCACGCGCCGCCGCCGCTCTCTTCCTCCACGCCGTCGCCCTCAGCTCCGCCGGCGCCGCTCCTCCCAACCGTCGGCCGTCGCCCTCAGCTCCGCTGATCCTCCCTCACCTCCGCCGACTCCGCCGCCGTGCGCTCTCCTCCTCCACACCGTCGCCCTCAGCTCCGCCGGCGCCGCTCTCCTCCTCCACGCCGTAAGCCCGATCCATCCTCCGCCCTCCAAATTGATGTGTATGTGTATGTGTATGTGTATGTGTATGTGTATGTGTATGTCTATGTGTATGTTAGATGTATATGTGTATATATGTGTATGTTAGATAAAATCAGGAGTCCTAGGAGTTTATAGTATTTGTATGTTAGATATATTGATGTGTATATGTGTATGTTAGAAAAAATTGATAATACTAGAATAATATGTCACTTTGACGCAATTAAAATAAATGATACATTTTATTAGTTTAAATTTGCCCCTAGGAGTTTATAGCATTGTACGTATGATCATAGGTACTAAAGAATTTACCGATCGTTGGGGGAGTTTATACATTTATTAGTTTAAATGTATGTATGTTTTAAATGTTTAGATGTTGCTGATTTTCTAATTGACATATTGCATATAAAGCATCTTTCCTGACCGTCGAATCGATTGCATAGCGTAGCCGTCGAGTCGACGATGCCCATCCCGCATCCTCGTCGTCGACTTGGCGGCAACCACCTGCTTGAGAGGCGCCATGTCCGGGACTGGGCTCCGCCGGGCTGGCACTGGGAGGTGCTGCCTTCCGGGGCGCGGAGCTTGGTGAGGAATGAGGGTCCCGTCGTCGACCCGGACGTTATTTGGTGGCGGTCGCGTGGACCACTGTTGGTGCAGAGGGAGCCGGCCCCCGCGGAGGTGATACGTCGCCGTGTTAGGGAGGAGGACGAGCACGTCCGACGCTACATGGCTGCGTTGGACGCCAGGTTCTCCAATACCTGGCAGGTTCTTCAGGGATCTCACCCGAGCTATGATCCTGTCATAGTTCCTTCTCTTTAGGTGTCCACCGCCTGCGCCGCGAGACGCCAACTATATCTGTATTAGTGGATACTATTCGATGATGTATTAGCGATATTATTCGATGATGTATTAGTGATACTATTCGATGATGTATTAGTGATACTATTATTCGATGATGTATTAGTGATATTATATGATCATATTGTTGCATTGCCTTGTATTGATTTGCATATCACCGGTTCTGCTTATTGAATGCATTCTAATTGTTTTATATTTGACAGACCGAAAGTAATAATCAATTTTTGAATCATGAACACAGGAAATGTCGTCGTCTGATGACGACGATAGGATCCAAGCGTGTGAATTCTGCGGCGAAGATAAGGGTCTTTGTGACGAGCCTGGGCTGCGAGACGGCAGGTTCTTCACCATGAAGCTTTACGAGGACTTCGATATTTCTATGGTACGCAACGATGACAACTGTTTTTTCGTAATTAAGCATGACTTCTGTTTCTTTCCTTCAACGCGTAATTTCTGTTTTATACAATTCGACTAGTTCATCCCCTGTCATGCAAGACGGTATTTCTTGGAGAGGCTCGGTTTCAAAGAGCACGAGAGTTTCGAGACGAGGACAGCCAGCCTGAGGACTAAACATGGTCACACATTTCTGGTGAAAGTAATGAATGCACTTAATAACATAGAATTAGGGTGCTCAAATTGGGAAGCTCTTTGCAAGGCATATGGATTCTAGGAGGATATGGAAATAACCTTCGATCTTCGTCCTGAAGATCATATTGAAGGTAACATTGACATTTGGGTGGATGTCGATATGCTTCCTGTTTTACCTCCATGTGAGTTTGTCAACCATGCATATTTGTCAAGTAATTTGCATTCTATATTTAAAAATAGTTGGTGTTCATCCATACTAAATTTGTTAATTTATAATTTACAGCTTATTTCGTTTCTTCGAGTGAAACACAGAACATAATTGACACGACACACTACACTTATGGATCACATCTAACTTGGGAGGAGAAGGATGATCTTATCAACTTTGTTATTGGTGTCCTAGTTGGTAGGGAGATCTTCCCGTATAATTTGGGAACTGACCCAAATTATACATTGTATAGGACACTAGTGCATAGGTTGAGGGCGGATGACATTCGCCGAAATATCTTGGTAAGAGTTGCTAATTAAGTACACTACTGCTGCATAAATGGTATTGATTACATTGCTAACTAGGCTACTATTATGTTCTTCAATAGAAACTGCCAAATGAAGTTGTGCCTCCGATGATGCATGGCGAAGGTAATATGACAATTAAAAGCCCCTTCCAGCCCGAGTTCTCTTTTGCATACTCGACTGAGCGCAAACCACCAAGACGGCTCCAAATTGAAGCATGGGGACAAATAAAGAACGATCGCAAGTCACAAGTTGGAGACCGTTGGATCTCTTTGCTTCATCATGGAGACATAGGTGTTATTCTGTTTTATGTCATTTTACCTAGGAGGGAGGAGTAGGTCCTATGAGAGAGAAGTTTTTCTGGTTTATATTAACTTGCATGATCGATTAGGATGATTAGTATTATGATGTTTTTTTGTTTTATGAGATTTTAACTTGGTATGATTAAGATGATGATGAGTTGTTAGATGAGTAAGATGATGATGAGTTGTTAGATGAGTAAGATGATGATGAGTTATATGACATATATTTGATTAAAGTGGATGGATGCAAGTGATCATGTCGAATTAGAGGAAAAATTAAATGGAAAACACAAAATGAAAAGCAAAAATAAACAATGAAGCCTTAACCGCTAAACCTTTAGTCCCGGTTGGTGTTACCAACCGGGACCAAAGGACCCCATGCCCTGGCGCGCGCTGCCGGCCACGTGGCCAGGGTTTAGTCCCGGTTCGTAGCCAACCGGGACTAAAGGCTTGGACCCTTTAGTCTCTATAATTTAGTCCCGGTTGGGGAACCGAGACTAAAGGCCCTTCCCAACCGGGACTAATGGCATGTTTTCTACTAGTGTATATAAAGCCACACCCGAAAAGATAAACGGCCGAACGATACAAGGTGGTGGGTGACCCTCTTACAAAGCCGATCCTAAGATAACCGGCAAAGCCAAAAGAAAATATAGAAAGAGCTGAGCACAACACCATACTACGCCCTACCACACCTAGGCTCCACAACAACGCCCTCAGGAGGGAGAACGGCGCCAAGCGTCGCCGCTACCATGTCCGCAACGAACAGGGTTTTCACCCGGAGCCTTGACACGGAGAGAAGAATCACGACAACGTCTTCCGGAAGATAGCGGCGCCCGCAAGCGTCGCCGTCATCGGCGCCGAGGCGCAGAGCTTTCGCTCTGCTACTCCCATGCCACCACAAGGTGCCCAAGGCTAGCACAGCAAGGTCAGGTCCCCAGATCCGGATCGGAGCGCAATCACTGAGAAGACAAAGAGAACGCTCGAGCCACTCGCCTCACCCGTCCTGTCGCCCACACGACCAAGATAGGGAGTCACCACCGCCACAAGGTTGCCCGCCGGAGAGACAACCATGTGGACCGCCACCCGGGGCCGCCACCCCGGCATCCATGTCCAAGCCATCACCCGCCGCCCGCATCACGAAGTACCCACCACGGTAGGAGGGATAAAAGGGGTCTCCTTTCACCCCTAGCCCGGCATCAGCCACAAAGTCTGGATCAACGCCACCACAATAGGGGCGTCAACACCTATGCCTCTAGCCAGCCCCGGTGGACTGGGGAGGCACAACTCCGTGACTATCGACGGCCGTCGGCGAGCATGGCCACACGATGCCATATCCATGGTCTCCGACCCCGATCTGCCTGACAGACACATGATGACCCGACCACCGCCAACATCCGCCATACCCACAGGAGAAGGACCTCGACTCCCGCGAGCACCAACAAGACCGAGCCCACCATTGTCTACCCGGAGCAGAGCTCCGACCCGTCCTGGGCTCAAAACTGGTCCGCCCGAGCACGAGCTCCCTGTCAAGACCATCATGCCGGCCCGAACCAGGAAGAAGAGAGACGCCACCACCACCCGCACCCCATCGCCGTCCGCTAGCCACCACCGCAAGCTGCAGCGTTTGTCCGCCGACCAGTGCCACCACCCACCCTAACCAGCAGAGAGGGCCCCGGTCAAGGCACCCGCCGTGGTGCCGCAAGGTCAGATCTGGACGAGACCTCCCTCCCCAACCTCACGGGCCCCTGATACGTCTCCAACGTATCTATAATTTATGAAGAATCCATGCCATGTTTACAATAATTCTATATGATTTTGGTATGATTTGATTAGAACTAACCCGGACTGACGCTGTTTTCAGCAGAGCTACTGTGGTGTTGTTTTTGTGCAGAAATAAAAGTTCTCAAAATGGGCTGAAAATTTACGGAGAATATTTTTGGAAAATATAAAAAATACTGGAGCAAAAAGATACCGGAGAGGAGTCCCGAGGAGGCCACAAGCCTAGGGGGCGCCCCCCCCCCCTAGGACGCGCCCCCCTGGCTTGTGGGTCCCTCGAGCACCCCCCTGACGTGATTCCAACGCCAAGTACTCCTATAAATCGAGAAACCTCCAGAAAGAAACCTAGATTGGGAGTTCCGCCGCCGCAAGCCTCTGTAGCCACGAAAAACCAATCGGGAGCCCGTTCCGGCACCCTGCCGGAGGGGGAAACCATCACCGGAGGCCATCTTCATCATCCCGGTGGTCTCCATGATGAGGAGGGAGTAGTTCACCCTCGGGGCTGAGGGTATGTACCAGTAGCTATGTGTTTGATCTCTCTCTCTCGTGTTCTTGAGATGGCACGATCTTGATGTACCGCGAGCTTTATTGATATAGATGAATCATATGGAGTTTTCTCCTCTCTATCTTCTTGTGATGAATTGAGTTTTCCCTTTGAAGTTTTCTTATCGGATTGAGTCTTTAAAGGATTTGGGAACACTTGATGTATGTCTTGCGATGGGATATCCGTGGTGACAATGGGATGTTCTATTGATCCACTTGATGTATGTTTTGGTGATCAACTTGCGGGTTCCGTGACCTTGGGAATCTATGCATAGGGGTTGGCACACGTTTTCGTCTTGACTCTCCGGTAGAAACTTTGGGGCACTCTTTGAAGTTCTTTGTGTTGGATTGAACATGATGAATCTGAAATTGTGTGATGCATATCGTATAATCAAGCCCATGGGTACTCGGGGTGACATTGGAGTATCTAGGTGACATTAGGGTTTTGGTTGATGTGTATCTTAAGGTGTTATTTTAGTACGAACTCTAGGGCTGTTCGTGACACTTATAGGGATAGCTCATAAGATTGATCGGAAAAGATAACTTTGAGGTGGTTTCGTACCCTACAATAATTTCTTCGTTTGTTCTCCGCTATTTGTGACTTTGGAGTGAACTCTTTGTCGCACGTGAGGGATTTACATATGATTCAACTATGTCAGTATTGTTGAGAGAACTTGCACTAGTGAAAGTATGAACCCTAGGCCTTGTTTCTAAGCATTGCAATACCGTTTGTGCTCACTTTTGTTACTTGCTACCTTGCTGTTTTTATATTTTCAGATTACAAAAACCTATATCTACCATCCCTATTGCACTTGTATCACCATCTCTTCGCCGAACTAGTGCACCTATACAATTTGCCATTGTATTGGGTGTGTTGGGGACACAAGATATTTCTTGTATTTGATTGCAGGGTTGTTTGAGAGAGACCATCTTCATCCTACACCTCCCACGGATTGATAAACCTTAGGTCATCCACTTGAGGGAAATTTGCTAATGTCCTACAAAACTCTGCGCTTGGAGGCCCAACACGAGTCTACAAGAAGAAGGTTGCGTAGTAGACATCAAGCTCTTTTCTGGCGCCGTTGCCGGGGAGGTGAGTGCTTGAAGGTATATCTTTAGATCTTGCAATTGAATCTTTTAGTTTCTTGTTTTATCACTAGTTTAGTTTATAAAAGAAAACTACAAAAAAAGTATGAAATTGAGGTTGCCTCATATGCTTCATCTTTTTAATGTCTCTCGTGAAAATGATGGAAAGGAAAATTGTGCTCAAGTGTTAGAAGAAGAAGTTATTAAAATGTTTGGCACTAAATCTTTGAGTGATGAGCATGATTGCAATGTTGTTAGTATGAATTCTTTGAATATCCATAGTACTAATGATGATTGCACTAGTCATGATAAAAAGATTTCTTATAAGCATGTCAATTTTTGTGGAGTGCATAGAGTTTGTGAAGACATGCCTAAAAGGGAAGATAGATTTTGTAAGAGGCATAAGTATTTAGAAACTAAATGGTTGCAAAAGAGGCTATATGTTTGTGCTGAAAGACTTAATATTTCTCGCCGTCCTTGTGAACTTTGCAATGAAAGTGGTCATTTTAATTTCCAATGTGAATTATTTCATGATCGAATTGTGTCCAAAAATTGTGATAACCTCATTACCCCTGAGCATCATAATGAACTTAGTCTATTTTTGGGGTATGAAGAAATGAAACATAAAACTAAGGATGTTCCAGCTTGGGTTCTCATGAAAATGATTGATTTTGATCTAAATGAAATCTATATGTATTGCGTGGTAAATTGCATTGAGAATCCTTATATTTCCAATTACTTAAAGACAAGAAAACAAATAGAAGATGAAGAGAATACTAATGAAGGGGAAGAGGTTTCCCAATATCCTCCTATTTTTTCTTATGATGAATCAGGTAACGAGGAGGAGCTTTTTATTCAACCAACCTCTTCAAAAAGAAGCTTGGAGGAATTAAATAAACCCACACATAATGTGGTGAAGAAGAAGAAAAGAAGGAAAAGTAAAGGTAAAGAGGTATCTCTCCCAAATAATGTTGCTCCCATTATTGATAGGCCTCATGAGAATGAATCAAAAATAGTTGTGGAAGATGATACACTTGAGGATGATTTTGTTATGCCTATTGCTTGTTGTGATAATTATGATTGGGAAGATAATGATACTTCTTATAATCTTGAAAATATTTATGGCACCAACTTGGAAGATGATGATAATAATTGCTATACTATTGGTGCTATTCATACTATTAATGATGAGAGTGATTATGTTTATGATATACAAAGCCACAAGCTTGGGGATGCTATGTTTGATGAAAATGACATGTTTGAGAATTTATTTGCTGCAATTAATGTTTGTCCCAAGCTTGGGGATGCTATGCTTAATGAAGATGATCTTTTTATTCCCCTTACTTTGAATGATCAAATTTGTTATAATGACTGCATGTCTCCTACTTATGATGATTATTGTGATGATACTTATGCGATGAAAAAGAGTGATGATTACTATTATGATACTTGTCATAATTATGAATATCCTTTTACTGAATATTACTCTTTTAATGTGGAACCAATTTGTAGTATTCAATTCTTTTATGATACTCCCACTATTAGTCATGAGAAGAAATTTTCTTGTGTGGAGAGTAGTAAAATTTCTATGCTTGTAGATCATGAAGATAATGCTTTATGTGATAGTTATGTTGTGAAATTCCTTCATGATGCTACTGAAAATTATTATGAGGGAGTAACATATGCTTGTAGGAATTGCAATAATATCAAGTTTCCTCTCTATGTGTTCAAAGTTTTGAAGTTATGCTAGTTTTGCCTTCCTATGCTAGTTGATTCTTGCTCCCATAAATTGTTTGCTCACAAAATCCCTATGCATAGGAAGTGGGTTAGACTTAAATGTGCTTTCCATGAGATTCATGATGCTCTTTTGCATGTTTCAACTACTATTCTTATATGAGCATCATTGAAATCATCATGCCTAGCTAAAAGGCATTAAAGAAAAGCGCTTGTTGGGAGACAACCAAACACTTTTACTTTATGTTTTTGTGTGTTCACATGATTAAGATACTGTAGTAATCATGTTTTGTGTCTTTTATTTCAATAAAATGCCAAGTAAAGCCTTTGGGATGACTCACAAGATGAGTAGAATTGATGCTGAACCAAAACAGAAACTTTTGACTCCAGTACAGGAATATTCATTTTTTACTGGAGCGTGATAATTATCTGAAATTTTTACAAAGTCTTTATATACAAATTGTTCAGGTTGTCCTAATTTTTCAGAATTTTTAGAGACAAGGAAGTATGGTTACACTACAGATCTTTACAGACTGTTCTGTTTTTGACAGATTCTGTTTTGCATGCATAGTTTGCTTGTTTTAGTGTTTCCATAGCTTATATTTAGCGGTATAAATTATGGGAATGATAGAATACAGTAGGTATCATGTGGGAATAATTATGAATCTTGTCTTGACAGTACCTAAGTGAATTATCTTTATTTATTATACTAACCCTTCTCACGAAGTTCCGTTAAGTTTTGTGTGATTGAAGTTTTCAAGTTTTGGGTGAGACACCGATATGAGGAGAATAAGGAGTGACAAGAACCTAAGCTTGGGGATGCCCAAGGCACCCCAAAGGTAATATCCAAGGAAGACTCAAGCGCCTAAGCTTGGGGATGCCCCGGAAGGCATCCCCTCTTTCATCTTCAACACTATCGGTATATCTTACTTGGAGCTATATTTTTATTCGTCACGTAATATGAGTTTTGCTTGGAGCGTCATTTTATTTTCTTGTTTTCTGTTAGGTGTTATTTATAATCTTGTTTTTCAATAAAAATTTCCAAGAATTGCCTTAGGATGTTTGCATTGCATGTTTTGATGAGTGCTGTGTAAAAAACAGAAACTTTGGCTGTAGTGTTTGAATTTTCATATTTTACTGGAACGTGGAAACTTTCTGAAATTTTTACACAGTATTTTCATATAAATTAGTTAGCATGTCCTAAATTTTCATATTTTTTTGATTTACATAAGTACACTGTTTTCCTAAATTTCTACAGACTGTTCTGTTTGGACAGATTGTTGTCATAGTTTTGTTATCTACTTATCCTTTAGTTTCCATAGCCTATATTGGTAGATATAAATTGTGGAGATGATAGTAAAAAGTAGATGATGTTTTAAATTATTGTGCAACTTTTCTTGGCAGTACATAAAGAGTTGATTTACTATTATGTGTACTAACCTATCTCACGAGTTCTTTTCAAGTTTTGTGTGGAAGATGTTTTTGAGAATAGGTGAAACCGGGATATGAGAGGATTGAACGAGATACAAAAGCTCAAGCTTGGGGATGCCCAAGGCATCCCAAGTAAATATTTCAAGAAGTCTCAAGCATCTAAGCTTGGGGATGCTACGCATCCCACCTCTCTTCATCAACAATTATCGGTTAGCCTATGTTGAGACTAAATTTTTATTCGTTCACATGATGCGCGCTATTCTTGGAGTGCTATTTTTATTTTGCTTGCTGTTTAATAAAATACTTAAGATCTGAAATTCTTAGATGAGAGAGTCTTCACATAGTTATTTAATTGTTGACTACGCATTGATCTTCACTTATATCTTTTTGGAGTAGTTTGTCATTCACTCTCGTGCTTCACTTATATCCTATGAGTAAATGGTTGAATGAATTGGATATCATAAATCTGAAATTAAATATGCTTCATATACTTATCCCATGGGGAGTAATGACTTCACACATAATAAGTATCGGTGGTAAATTTATTGAAAGTTAGCAAACACCGCATTGGTCACTTGAACAATTCATGAAAGAATATTGAAGGAAGAGAGATTCCACATATAAATATACTATCTTGGACATCTTCTATGATTGTTTGCTCATTAATTATTTTCAAACTCGAGCAAATTAGTTAAAATTGGACAAGGAAGACAACTTAATGAGTTATGTTTGGGTATATTTGTATAGAAGTTATATTGTTATGGATCCTCCAACGTGTGGTGCTTGCTTCCACCTCATGCTAGCCAAAACTTCCGCACCAAGTAGAAATACTACTTGTGCATCCAAACACCCTTAAACCCAAAGTTGTTCCATATGAGTCCACCACACCTACCTATATGCGGTATTTACCTGCCGTTCCAAGTAAATTTGCATGTGCCAAACTCTAAACCTTCAAATTATATTCTGTTTTGTATGCCCGAATCGCTCATATAGTGACTAGGGGCTGTCAGTATCTTCCATGCTAGGTGGGTTATTCTCACGATATGTGTTGATTCACTATCATTCATGAGAAAGTGGCTCGTATTCGGGATGCCCAGTTCCATGCTCAAAAATCAAATCAAAATATAATGAAACAAAACTCCCCCAAGATTGTTGTTTGTATGGACGGTACCCGTGGATTCGGCTCACCGTGGAGTGCGATTGATTGGTGGAGGGGGAGTAAAAACTTTACCATTCTGTTTGGGAACCGCCTATAATGTATCTAGCATGGAAGATACCAAGATCTCTCGGTTATTATGTTGACAATGAAAGCATACCGCTCAAAATTATTATTCATCTCTGTTTTAAAAGCTCAAGCTCTGGCACCTTTGCAAATCAATGCTTCCCTCTGCGAAGGGCCTATCTTTTACTTTCTAGTACTTACCTTTATGCAAGAGTCATGGTGATCTTCACCACTTCCTATATTTCGCCTTTTTCTCTTGGCAAGCGTCATGTGTTGGGGAATGATCTAAACATATATATCCACACAAATATATTTGATCATGAATTATTATTGTTGACAATTATCTATATGATAAATAAGTTGGGAGGCGAAACATTAAGCCCCTATCTTTCTCTGTGTTCGATGGATGCTATTTGTTCTAAAAATATGCTTTGAGTGTCAATAATCATGGAAGACTATATGATAGTTGAGTATGTGGAATTTGCTAAATCAAAGCTCTTACATAGACCCTTCCTGAAAATAAGATGAATTGCAATTGTTCGATGTCTAGGAATATGGTTTGTAGTTTTCAAGAAACTTTCTGGTCTATACTTTAATATGTGAATAGCTTGTTACTTGATCATGAGAAGTTTTATGAGATGAGCTACTGTTTATGGTTTATATTGATGCTAGAAAAAGTGATTGGAATTATCATTGATCAAACTTGTGCACTTGCTAGCATTCACACTTCATAAATTATTATTTTTATCATTTACCTACTCGAGGATGAGCAGGAATTAAGCTTGGGGATGCTGATACGTCTCCAACGTATCTATAATTTATGAAGTATTCACGCCATGTTTACAATAATTCTATATGATTTTGGTATGATTAGATTAGAACTAACCCGGACTGACGCTGTTTTCAGCAGAGCTACCGTGGTGTTGTTTTGTGCAGAAATAAAAGTTCTCGGAATGGGCTGAAAATTTACGGAGAATATTTTTGGAAAATATAAAAAATACTGGAGCAAAAAGATACCAGAGAGGAGTCCCGAGGAGGCCACAAGCCTAGGGGGCGCCCCCCCCTAGGGCGCGCCCCCTGGCTTGTGGGTCCCTCGAGCACCCCCCTAACATGATTCCAACGCCAAGTACTCCTATAAATCGAGAAACCTCCAGAAAGAAACCTAGATCGGGAGTTCCGCCGCCGCAAGCCTCTGTAGCCACGAAAAACCAGCCCCTGTGGCCAGATCCGGCCGAACCAGATCGACCCGACCCCAAGGGACAGCCACGAGAGCAGCTCACCACCCCAGGCCAGGAGAACGGGAGCAGCACGCCCGCAAGCGAGAGGAACCCGCCCCGACGGCCGCCTCGCACTCCCAGGCGCCTCGCCACATCCACCATGGTCCAGATCCAGAGGACCAACCAGGGCCGGACGCAGACGCCACTGCCCAGCGCCGCCTTGCACAGCCAGTCATGAGGACAGCACGCCGACGTGTACCCACGCCGGAGCGCCGCCGCGCTGCGGCGCCCTGTGCCAGCACCGCATCCCAGAGAAAGCACGCTCTCCCGTGTCGAGGCACTGCACAAGGAGGCAAAGGACACCCCGCCGTCGCCGGCGCTGGCCGGGCTTTGCCCGGTTAGGCCCACTGGCGGCGGCGAGGGACAGGAGGAGCAGGGGGAGACCGGCGGCAAGGGTTGGCGGCACCTCCCGGTCGCCTCGCGGGGGCGACGCGGGAGGGTGGGGATTTTTTTTGTCCCCGGGACCATCAGATAGTCTCGAGTGTAGGGTTTGGCAGTATTCTGCACACTTTACCACCGGACTCCACCTGATGCATGCATGTACCCCCTCTTTCTCTCTACTCTTCAAATTGGACGATACTTCTCGAATTCTCCGATTTACATCTCCCTTGTTTATTCCTTCGCAATTCCACAAACAGAGTCTATTTTGTTAACAACGAATATGCTGTCAACAATTCATGCTCTTTACTGTGAGTCTACCACCTATTCTAGTCATTGTTGTTAGGCGAAAAGATGATTATTTTGGCAACTAAAACATATTATGTTAGGGAGTTGCTTATGAATAACTAATTTAAGGTGACGTACTCCACCTTTTCTCTTCTCTCCATTGTGTCTAGTGTTGTTTGCTGTGTGTGCCGCTACGATTTTGTGCTATTTGCGAAATTGAGAGTTCAGGGATGAGAGAGTATAGGGCTAGGATAGGGATTACTACTAATTATCAACTGCTATTGTTTGATACTATCTAATTTAGTGCAGACAACCAACGACATATTGTGTTCAATTCTTGAGTTCGTATAACTTTGCAAACTGAGACAGTACAGGCGGTAAGCGTGATTATTGAGTTATAAGATTTCCATTCACATATAGTTAACATGTTGCTAAAATCTACCCGCTAGTAATCTCTAGTTCCTTTCTCTAATCTCTCTAATTCTACTAGTTCACAAATTTCACAAGTTGACATATGACATAAAGATGCTTCTATAGAATAGAAGAACTGGTAAACAGAGAGGAGAAGAGAGAGTTCATATTACCAACGTACTCGTCAGGAGCAGAGGGAGGCGACCGTCGGTCGTCCTGTATGGAGTGTGGGGAGGAGGGAAACAACTAGAGGGATGGCTGAAGTAGCTGGATGCTGGAGCCTAGGCGGTGGCGATGGCGTCCCCTGGACAGCTGGGGTGGCTGGTCCAGCACGCATCAGCGGTGGCGCGGTCGTACGGGAAGGCGCCGGCGTGTTCGTCCTGGGCTCCTGGTGGTGCGGAGCGGCGTCGCCGCACCGGGCAAGGGCGGCGGCGAAAGGGGCGGCTGCGCCCGATGTTGGAAGCGGCGGCGGAAGGGGCGGGGTTGCGCCCGATGTTGGAAGCGGCGGCGGAAAGGGGAAAAATCCTATGAGACCAGGTCTCGCAGTCTAACAGATGAGACCCATTCGGATGGACGACACATGGCGTCAACAATCTCAAAGCACATAATCTCACTTTGCCCATCAATTTCCATTCCCGATTGCGATTCCTACAGATAAATAACACAAGTACAAAATTGTCATCGGTCTTCGAGCGCGGCCACGACAACGCCGGTGACGAGGTCTTTCGGCGTGGCCACTCACAAGTCACAACAAGTCGCCACAGAATTGTCTCGCGTGGATGCGGTGACAGATGCTGGACATGGCTATGGACGAGAAGTCATCACTGTGTCGTCCCGAGCGACCGCCGCCGACGAGGTCCTTCAGTGTAGCCGTCATGAACGAGCAACAAACACAAGCAAGCCGGTCATTTTGTACTTGTGTTATGTATATGTAGGAATCGCAATCGGGAATGGAAATTGATGGGCAAAGTGAGATTATGTGCTTTGAGATTGTTGACGCCATGTGTCGTCCATCCGAATGGGTCTCATCTGTTAGCCTGCGAGACCTGGTCTCATAGGATTTTTTTTCCCGGAAAGGGGGTAGTGGATGGATTTCCACCGATTCGGGACAATCCCCTACCTTATTCTGTTATAAAAAAACTACCTTATTCATATGAAAATAATTTTTTTGCAGGCACTGCAAATAAATCTAACAATGTGTTTTTCTGGAAACACCGGTTCAACGTTTTTAATAAGAACAATGGTCATCAATTTTGGTTTTTCCGGGTCCAACTGTCGGTCCGGGTCATTAAAAAAACTACTATTGCAACTTCTAGCATTATCGATCGTAGCTTTCTCCCAAACCAGTCGTAGCGTGTATGGTCAGTCGTGTGGGAATGATATGAAATTGGTTGAGGCGACCGATTAGGATTGATATCGGTCGGTCGAGTTACAATTTTTTTTAACTAACAATCGAGGTCGTGAGTTTCCTTTTTTCTAGTACACCTGCACATACGGTCGGTTTTTTGAACCTTGGGTGTAGCTGGGATATCCTTCCCTTATGCTCTATCACCATGGAGGTGGAACAAAGGAGGCGACTAGATTGATGTGCCAGCCTCTCGGATATGTCGTTACAACACCGTCGACGGCCGGCAACTGACGCATGTGGTCGTCGCCACTTTGCAGCACGACCCCATGCGCTCTCAGCACCGATCAAAAGTCGTCGGCCTCGCTGGTCACAACATGCTCCCAGGCTGGTCGCAGCTTCTAGCATTATCGATCGCAGCTTTCTCCCAAACCAGTAGTAGCGTGCATGGTCAGTCATGTGGGAATGATGTCATCTTGGTTGAGGCGACCGATTAGGGCTGATATCGGTCGGTCGACTTACAATGTTTTCTTTAACTAACAATCGAGGTCGCGAGTTTCCTTTTTTCTGGTATGACTGCACGTACGGTCGATTTTTTGAACCGTTAGTGTAGCTGGGATATTCTTCCCTTATGCTCTGTTGCCATGGAGGTGGAACAAAGGAGGCGACTAGATTGATGTGCCAGCCTCTCGGATATGTCGTTACAACACCGTCGACGGTTGGTCGCAATTGTCGCATGTGGTCATCGCCACTTTGCAGCACCACCCCATGCGCTCTCAGCACCGTCGACAATCGGTCGGTTATAATGTTTTTCTTTAACCAACATTTGAGGTCGCAAGTTTCCTTTTTCTGGTACGACTGCATGTACGGTCGGTTTTTTTGAACCGTGAGTGTAGCTGGGATACCCTCCCCTTATGCTCTGCCGCCATGGAGGTGGAACAAATGAGGAGACTAGATTGATATGCCAGCCTATCAGATATGTCGTTACAACACCGTCGGCGGTCGATCGCAAATGACACATGTCGTTGTCGCCACTTTGTAGCACCACCGCCTGCGCTCTCAGCACTGATCAAAAAGTCGCCGGCCTCGCTGGTCACAACGTGCTCCCGGGCCAGTCGTAACTTTTAGCATTGTGGGTCGCAGCTTGTAGCATTGACGTCAGTCAAAGTTTGGCCCATGTCGGTCGTACTTTCACTAGTAGAAATCAGGGCAACAGTCCCGGTTCCAGAGGGCCTTTAGTCCCGGTTCTACAACCGGGACAACACGATCGGTACTAATGCCGATCACTTTTAGTCCCGGTTGGCTTACGAACCGGGACCAAAGGTGCTCCTCGTGGCCGCACTGCGGCGCCGAGGCAGGAGGACCTTTAGTCCCGGTTCGTAACACGAACCGGGACAATAAGGCGCTGGGTTTTTTTTTTGGAAAGGGTCGTGTTTCATTTTTTGTTTTCATTTTCTTTTATATTTATATTGTATTTTCACGTGGGTTTTCATTTTTGGAAAGGGCCAATCGCAACATCATATTTTCCTCTAATTCAACATGATCACTTGCATCCATCCACCTTAATCAAATATATGTCATATAACTCATCATCATCTTACTCATCTAACAACTCATCATCATCTTAATCATACCAAGTTAAAATCTCATAAAACAGAAAAACATCATAATAGTAATCATCCTAATCGATCATGCAAGTTAAAATAAACTAGAAAAACTTCTCTCTCATAGGACCTAGTCCTCCCTCCTAGGTAAAATGACATAAAACAGAATAACACCTATGTCTCCATGATGAAGCAAAGAGATCCAACGGTCTCCAACTTGTGGCTTGCGATCCTTCTTTATTTGTCCCCATGCTTCAATTTGGAGCCGTCTTGGTGGTTTGCGCTCAGTCGAGTATGCAAAAGAGAACTCGGGCCTCGTAGGGCTTTTAATTGTCATATTACCTTCGGCTTGCATCAACGGAGGCACAACTTCATTTGGCAGTTTCTGTTGAAGAACATAATAGTAGCCTAGTTAGCAATGTAATCAATACCATTTACGCAATACTAGTGTACTTAAGTAGCAACTCTTACCAAGATATTTCGGCGAATGTCATCCGCCCTCAACCTATGCACTAGTGTCCTGTACAATGTATAATTTGGGCCAGTTCCCAAATTATACGGGAAGATCTCCCTACCAACTAGGACACCAATAACAAAGTTGATAAGATCATCCTTCTCCTCCCAAGTTAGATGTGATCCATAAGTGTAGTGTGTCGTGTCAATTATTTTCTGTGTTTCACTCGAAGAAATGAAATAAGCTATAAATTATAAATTAACAAATTTAGTATGGATGAACACCAACTATTTTTAAATATAGAATGCAAATTACTTAACAAATATGCATGGTTGATAAACTCACATGGAGGTAAAACAGGAAGCATATCGACATCCACCCAAATGTCGATGTTACCTTCAATATGATCTCCAGGACGAAGATCGAAGGTTATTTCCATATCCTCCCGAAATCCATATGCCTTGCAAAGAGCTTCCCAATTTGAGCACCCTAATTCTGTGTTATTAACTGCATTCATTACTTTGACCAAAAATGTGTGACCATGTTTAGTCCTCAGGTTAGCTCTCCTCGTCTCCATACTCTCGTGGTCCTCGAAACCGAGCCTCTCCAAGACATACCGTCTTGCATGGCAGGGGATGAACTAGTCGAATTGTATAAAACAGAAATTACACATTGAAGCAAAGAAACAGAAGTCATGCTTAATTACGAAAAAACACTTGTCATCGTTGCGTACCGTAGAAACATCGAAGGTCTCGTCAATCTTGATGGTGAAGAACCTGTCGTCTCGCAGCCCAGGCTGGTCGCAAAGACCCTTATCTTCGCCGCAGAGTTCACACGCTTGGATCCTATCGTCGTCATCAGATGACGACATTTCCTGTGTTCATGATTCAAAAATTACGGCATGACCATTGCTAATGTAAGACATATTGAGCGCCTAAAATTTGCCGGAACGGAAATAAATCAACATTCCGGCAAAACATAGGCACTAGGAGGGGTTCCCTGCAATAACATACACACATGTCCAAATAGACCTAATTCAATATCGGTTGACTTTCGGTCCGTCGAGGCTTTCCTTAAATAACTCTCATATCTTATGGTGTGGTTGTGCGCACTCTCTCACACTGATATGGTGGTGTATATATGTTGGTTGACACTCTCTCACACTAATAGTTCGACCGTCGGTGATGGGCGCACCTCCTCTCCTCTCCTTGCGCATTACACCGAGGTATATATCGCAAGAAGAGAAGAGGAGGAAGCGCCCCCCACGACAACAGTCGGGATTCCTCCATCAAGAACACACATGAAAGTCACACAAGGAGCAACGACAGACCAAAAGTCACACACGCATTATACCAGTATAATATCACTAATACATTTATAATGAACTCGAATATAATATCACTAATACATTTATAATGAACTCGAATATAATATCACTAATACATCATCCCGAATAATCCAGTTAATGCATCATCAAATATTAACTAATACATCTCGAATATTATCATATAAGATCACTAATACAGATTGAATATCCTAGAATACAAAGTGGAGGACGGTGAACTCGGTTCACTAGCGGTCTCTAACCTGCCAGGTATTGGAGAACCTGGCGTCCAACGCCGCCATGTAGCGACGGACATGCTCGTCCTCCTCCCTGACATGGCGACGTACCACCTCCGCGGGGGCCCGCTCCCTCTGCACCGAAAGTGGCCCACGCGACCGCCACCAAAGAAGCTCCAGGTCGACGACGAGACCAGGATTCCTCACCAAGCTCCGAGCCCGGGAAGGTAGCACCTCCCAGTGCCAGCCCGGCGGAGCCCAGTCCCGGACATTGCGCCTCTCAAGCAGGATGTCGCCGCCGACTCAACGACAACGAGGATGCGGGCCAGGCATCATCGACGTCGAGACAAATTCCTATGAGAACATTTTCTTATCGTTTAATCACTAATTTTTTAAACTCATTTTAGACTCATTTTTTACATGACCTTTGCTAGCACTCGATATGCCTACTTTCTAGCACAAGTCATGCCAAAATTTCAACATGACCTTTGCTAAAAAGTGGACATATCGAGCGCCTAAAATTCACCAGAACGGAAATGAATCAACATTCCGGCGAAACATAGGCCACTCGAATCATTTACCCTGCAAACAACAAAAGGCCACTTGGGCACATTCATATATAGGGCACTTGGGCACAATTATCGAACAATTCAAAGTGAAGATGAAGAAAAAATCACTAAACTAACTTTTTGCTCTAAACTAAATTTTTCCACTACAACCATCAAGAAAAAATCACTAATTCAAGCGTGAAGATGAAGAAAACTACATTGGGTCCAAAGCAAGCTTATTTCTATATTGATTTTTTGCTCTAAACTAATTTTTTCCACCACCACGAACTAACTATATTGGGTCCCTAGAGAGATTTTTCCTAATATTACAAAACCTAACCCTAGAATCAACCTAACCCCCCTAACCCAAGAATCAAACTGCTCTGCCTATGAACCTGGACGTCCGGATGCGAGAGGGGGTGAAGGGAGTGAGGGGAGATGACGGTGACCACTGGGGGGGATAGGAGGAGGGGAACGGCGGTGTGGGGCTCGGGGGCTCACCTAGCTAGGAGGAGGGGAGCGGGGCTCGGGACGGTGACGGCGTCGGGGGGCGGCGATGGGGACGGCGACGGGGACGGCGTCGGGGGCGGCGACGGGGACGGCGTCGGGGGCGGCGACGGGGGCGGCGCGACGAGGAGCGGGCTCGGGGAGGCGACGGTGCGGTCTGGCAGCCTGGCGGCGTCGAGGTTTTCTTCGGCGCCGTCGGGGGAGATGGAGATCGAAAACTGATTTTGGTCCACTTATATACCCCAAGCTTTAGTCCCGGTTGGTGGCTCCAACCGGGACTAAAGGTCCCCCTTTAGTCCCGGTTGGAGCCACCAACCGGGACTAAAGGTGAATTTCAGCAGCCCAAAGGGCGGGAAGCCCAGCCGTTTAGTCCCGGTTGGTGGCTCCAACCGGGACTAAAGGGGGGCATTAGTCCCGGTTGGAGCCACCAACCGGGACTAAAGGGTTGGTCCTGGCTGTGGTGGGAGTTTAGTCCCACCTCGCCAAGCGAGAGGCGCTCGCACCGGTTTATAAGCCCGCCCCTCTCTGCCTCGTTAAGTTCCTCTCAAAGCCCAGACAGCTCACCGTCTGACCTCGCCCATCTCTGCCCTGTGGGGCCTAAAGTGAAAATAGATGCGCGCTTATAGAGAAAATTCAACCTAAACACTAACTTTGAATTTAGGTTGAATTTTCTCTATAAGCGCATCTATTTTCACTTTTGCTATTTTTTTATGTTATTTTTTTGCATATTAAAAGTTCTTAACAAAAAATACTTTATGAATATTCTTTTTGCTATTAAAGTTTTTAACAAAAATAACTTTGATAATTTTAGTTGCATAAATTTTATATAATATTAAGTTAAATAACTTTGATCAGACGAAAACACGTCTATTACAAAGGGATTTCAATTTTTTAAACATATTTTAACTCAAGACTTTTTTTTCATTCAATATGCACCATTCAAAGCCACATCATCACTTTTCAACCCTTTTCTGACTTCATTTGCTAGTTTTCATGCATTTCATGATTTATTTTGAGCTAAAATGACCCTGAATTGAAAAGCACTGCAAATGAACTCTGAAATGGTTGAAAGTTGGCATGGTATCATAATTTCACCCACATAGCATGTGCTAAAAAGTTGAGAGGGTTACAGGAAAAACTGGATGCACTTTGTGTACAAACTGGACAATCTCTTTCGAAGTATCAGGGTTTCGGACGAAAACTCGTCTATTACAAAGGGATTTCAATTTTTTAAACATATTTTAACTCAAGATTTTTTCTGCATTCAATATGCATCATTCAAAGCCACATCATCACTTTTCAACCCTTTTCTGACTTCATTTGCTAGTTTTCATGCATTTCATGATTTATTTTGAGCTAAAATGACCCTGAATTGAAAAGCACTACAAATGAACTCTGAAATGGTTGAAAGTTGGCATGGTATCATAATTTCACCCACATAGCATGTGCTAAAAAGTTGAGAGGGTTACAGGAAAAACTGGATGCACTTCGTGTACAAACTGGACAATCTCTTTCGAAGTATCAGGGTTTCGGACGAAAACTCGTCTATTATAAAGGGATTTCAATTTTTTAAACATATTTTAACTCAAGATTTTTTCTGCATTCAATATGCATCATTCAAAGCCACATCATCACTTTTCAACCCTTTTCTGACTTCATTTGCTAGTTTTCATGCATTTCATGATTTATTTTGAGCTAAAATGACCCTGAATTGAAAAGCACTGCAAATGAACTCTGAAATGGTTGAAAGTTGGCATGGTATCATAATTTCACCCACATAGCATGTGCTAAAAAGTTGAGAGGGTTACAGGAAAAACTGGATGCACTTCGTGTACAAACTAGACAATCTCTTTCGAAGTATCAGGGTTTCGGACGAAAACTCGTCTATTACAAAGGGATTTCAATTTTTTAAACATATTTTAACTCAAGATTTTTTCTGCATTCAATATGCACCATTCAAAGCCACATCATCACTTTTCAACCCTTTTCTGACTTCATTTGCTAGTTTTCATGCATTTCATGATTTATTTTGAGCTAAAATGACCCTGAATTGAAAAGCACTGCAAATGAACTCTGAAATGGTTGAAAGTTGGCATGGTATCATAATTTCACCCACATAGCATGTGCTAAAAAGTTGAGAGGGTTACAGGAAAAACTGGATGCACTTCGTGTACAAACTGGACAATCTCTTTCGAAGTATCAGGGTTTCGGACGAAAACTCGTCTATTACAAAGGGATTTCAAATTTTTAAACATATTTTAACTCAAGACTTTTTCTGCATTCAATATGCACCATTCAAAGCCACATCATCACTTTTCAACCCTTTTCTGACTTCATTTGCTAGTTTCATGCATTTCATGATTTATTTTGAGCTAAAATGACCCTGAATTGAATAGCACTGCAAATGAACTCTGAAATGGTTGAAAGTTGGCATGGTATCATAATTTCACCCACATAGCATGTGCTAAAAAGTTGAGAGGGTTACAAGAAAAACTGGATGCATTTCGTGTACAAACTGGACAATCTCTTTCGAAGTATCAGGGTTTCGGACGAAAACTCGTCTATTACAAAGGGATTTCAATTTTTTAAACATATTTTAACTCAAGACTTTTTCTGCATTCAATATGCAGCATTCAAAGCCACATCATCACTTTTCAACCCTTTTCTGACTTCATTTGCTAGTTTTCATGCATTTCATGATTTATTTTGAGCTAAAATGACCCTGAATTGAAAAGCACTGCAAATGAACTCTGAAATGGTTGAAAGTTGGCATGGTATCATAATTTCACCCACATAGCATGTGCTAAAAAGTTGAGAGGGTTACAAGAAAAACTGGATGCACTTCGTGTACAAACTGGACAATCTCTTTCGAAGTATCAGGGTTTCGGACGAAAACTCGTCTATTACAAAGGGATTTCAATTTTTTAAACATATTTTAACTCAAGAATTTTTCTGCATTCAATATGCACTATTCAAAGCCACATCATCACTTTTCAACCCTTTTCTGACTTCATTTGCTAGTTTTCATGCATTTCATGATTTATTTTGAGCTAAAATGACCCTGAATTGAAAAGCACTGCAAATGAACTCTGAAATGGTTGAAAGTTGGCATGGTATCATAATTTCACCCACATAGCATGTGCTAAAAAGTTGAGAGGGTTACAGGAAAAACTGGATGCACTTCGTGTACAAACTGGACAATCTCTTTCGAAGTATCAGGGTTTCGGACGAAAACTCGTCTATTACAAAGGGATTTCAATTCTTCACATGTAACTGCAGTGATATTCTAGATGAAAGGCATCATCAGAATAGTTGTGGAGAGAAAGTCTTCACTTTTTCTTCGCGTGTGTCCCTTGCTTATTGCGCCGTAACCATGGATAATCTTCATCGTTTAACAAAATGCCTGGGTCAGCCTTCACTTTGAAGGGAGGAATTTCATGAAACTTTTCATAATTTTCAGACATGTCTGTCTCGCCCTCCACCCCACGATGTTTCTTTTCCCTGAAAGAACTATGTTTCGCTTTGGCTCATCGTTTGATGTATCCACTTCCTTATCTTTTTTTTCTCGGTTTGGTAGACATGTCCTTCACATAGAAAACCTGCACCACATCATTGGCTAGGACGAATAGTTCCTCTGTGTACCCATGATTGTTGAGATCCACTGTTGTCATTCCGTACTGCGGGTCTAACTGTACGCCGCCTCCTGACAGATTGACCCATTTGCACCGAAACAAAGGGACCTTAAATTCATGTCCATAGTCAAGTTCCCATATCTCCTCTATGTAACCATAATATGTGTCATTTGCCCTATTAGTGATTGCTGCATCAAAGCGGACACCACTGTTTTGGTTGGTGCTCTTTTTATCTTGGGCGATCGTGTAAAATGTATTACCATTTATCTCATACCCTTGGTAAGTCCATACAGTCGAAGATGGTGTCCTGGCCAACAAGTACAAGTCATCTGCAACAGTGTTGTTACGCATGAGATGCATTTGCAACCAACCGCCGAAAGTCCCGATGTGTTCACGTGTAATCCAGTCGTCAGACTGCTCTGGGTGTGTCCAGCGTAGAATATTCTTGTGTTCATTCATATACGGGGCCACCAAGGTAGAATTCTGTAGAACTGTGTAGTGTGCTTGCGCCCAAGAATGCCCGTCCCTACATATTATTGATTTCGCTCCTAGCATGCCTTTTCCACTCAGTCTCCCCTCATACCGCGATTTAGGGACACCAATCGGCTGAAGGCCAGGAAAAAAGTCAACACAAAACCCAATGACCTCCTCTGTTTGATGGCCCGTGGAGATGCTTCCTTCTAGCCTAGCACGATTACGAACATATTTCTTCAAGACTCCCATGAACCTCTCAAAGGGGAACATATTGTGTAGAAATACAGGACCCAGAATGGCAATCTCGTCGACTAGATGAACTAGGATGTGAGTCATGATATTGAAGAAGGATGGTGGGAACACCAACTCGGAGCTGACAAGACATTGCACCAAATCATTCCATAACATTGGCAGGATTTCTGGATCGATTACCTTCTGAGAGATTGCAATGAGGAATGCACATAGCTTCACAATGGCTAATCGAACGTTTTCCGGTAGAAGCCTCCTCAATGCAACCGGAAGCAGTTGCATCATAATCACGTGGCAGTCATGAGACTTTAGGTTCTGGAATTTTTTCTCTGCCATGTTTATTATTCCCTTTATATTCGACGAGAAGCCAGACGGGACCTTCATACTGAGCAGGCATTCAAAGAAGATTTCCTTCTCTGCTTTGGTTAGAGCGTAGCTGGCAGGATCTTGATACTGCTTTGGATGCATGCTGTCTTTTTCGTTCACACGTTGCTGGTCCTCCCGTGCCTCCGGTGTATCTTTTGTCTTCCCATACACGCCCAAGAAGCCTAGCACGTTCACGCAAACATTCTTCGTCACGTGCATCACGTCGATTGCAGAGCGGACCTGTAGGTCTTTCCAATAGGGTAGGTCCCAAAATATAGATTTCTTCTTCAACATGGGTGCGTGTCCCTCAGCGTCATTCGGAACAGATTGTCCGCCGGGACCTTTTCCAAAGATTACTTGTAGATCCTTGACCATATCAAGTATATCATCACCAGTACGGAGGACGGGCTTCTTTCGGTGATCTGCCTCACCTTGGAAATGCTTGCCTTTCTTTCTTAAGGCATGCTTGGTCGGAAGAAATCGACGATGTCATAGGTACACATTCTTCTTGCATTTGTCCAAATATATACTTTGGGTATCATCTAAACAGTGCGTGCATGCGTTGTATCCCTTGTTTGTCTATCCTGAAAGGTTACTAAGAGCAGGCCAATCATTGATGGTTACAAACAGCAACGCTCGTAGGTCAAATTCCTCTTGTTTATGCTCATCCCACACACGTACACCTTTTCCATTCCACAGCTGTAAAAGCTCTTCAACTAATGGCCTTAGGTACACATCAATGTCGTTGCCGGGTTGCTTAGGGCCTTGGATGTGCACTGGCATCATAATGAACTTCCGCTTCATGCACAACCAAGGAGGAAGGTTATAGATACATAGAGTCACGGGCCATGTGCTATGATTGCTGCTCTGCTCCCCAAAAGGATTAATGCCATCTGCACTTAAACCAAACCATATGTTCCTTGCGTCACCTGCAAAGTCCTCCCACTTTCTCTCGATTTTTCTCCACTGCGACCCGTCAGCGGGTGCTCTCAACTTCCTGTCTTTCTTACGGTCTTCTTTGTGCCATCGCAACAACTTGGCATGCTCTTTGTTTCTGAACAGACGTTTCAACCGTGGTATTATAGGAGCATACCACATCACCTTGGCAGGAACCCTCTTCCTAGGGCGCTCGCCCTCAACATCACCAGGGTCATCTCGTCTGATCTTATACCGCAATGCATTGCATACCGGGCATGCGTTCAATTCCTCATACTCACCGCGGTAGAGGACGCAGTCATTAGGGCATGCATGTATCTTATGCACCTCTAATCCTAGAGGGTAGAGAACCTTCTTTGCTCCATACGTAGTGTCAGGCAATTCGTTATCCTTTGGAAGCTTATTCTTTATTATTTTCAGTAACTTTTCAAATCCCTTGTCAGATAAACCATTCTCTGCCTTCCATTGCAGCAATTCCAGTGTGGTACGGAGCTTTGTGTTGCCATCTTCGCACTTTGGATACAACCCTTTTTTGTGATCCTCTAACATGCGATCGAACTTCAACTTATCCCTTTCACTTTCGCATTCTCTCTGTGCATCAACAATGACCCGGAAAAGATCATCATCGGGCACATAGTCTGGTGCCTCTTGATCTTCAGCCTCCCCCGTTGCAGTATCACCGTATTCAGGGTACATAGGACGATAGCTGTCATCATCCTCTTCTTCTTCGTTGTCTTCCATCATAACCCCTCTTTCTCCGTGCTTGGTCCAAACATTATAGTGTGGCATGAAACCCTTCTCAAGAAGGTGGAAGTGAAGGGTTTCAGAGTTGGAGTAATCCTTCGTATTCTCACAGACAGTACATGGACAATACATAAAACCATTCTGCTTGTTTGCCTTAGCCACTTCGAGAAATTTATGTAGGCCCTCAATGTACTCGGAGGTGCGTCGGTCACCGTACATCCATTGCCGGTTCATCTGCGTGCATTATATAATTAAATGTATCAAAAACCATTACAGAACATCATGAATAGAGAAGTGACCAAATTAATACAAGTTCATCATCACATTAAAACCAAAGTATAGCAGTGATCAAATGTTATTACTGAAAAAATAAATACATAAAGTTCATACATAGTTCTCATAGAACAACATACAAGTAAGAAAATTATACAAGTATCTATCTAAATCATACAAGTAAGAATTTTTTCTTTTAAAAAGAAAATAAGAACAAGAGGCTCACCACGGTGGTGCCGGCGACGAGATCGGCACGGACGATCGACGATGGTGAGGACGGGGACGGGGACGGCACCCTAAACATGTGCAGACTCTAAGAAGTTAATTTCAGCTCTAATTGTGCGTCTAAATCAAAAGAACTCCCACAAACACTCCTCCACTAAAACCCACAAACCACACTCTACTTCTAGAGCATTTGAAATGAGCTAAACTAGCAGTGAGAGATAAAACGATGAAGTCGTTAACCTTTTAGAACACTTGTGTAGTTTGTGCACCGCCAAACCTAAACAAATCTTAGGAAAAATGTAGCTTGGAGGTCGAGCTTGGAGAGGAGAAAACTTAAGTGTGGCTCCGGCATTTCATTGAACACCTCATGTGCATAGGAGGTGAGAACAGAGAGCAACACACCTCCCAAATGCCGGCCGGCCAAAAAACAGAGGAGTGAGCGGGCAGGGGCGAGCATTTATATAGGCGTTGTATAAGTCCCGGTTGGTGGCTAGCACCGGGACTAAAGGTGCCTCTTTAGTCCCGGTTCCAGCCACCAACCGGGACTAAAGGGACTGGGCCAGGAGCGAGGCCCTTTAGTCCCGGTTCGTGTCTGGAACCGGGACTAAAGGGGTCAGACGAACCGGGACTGGTTCCTGCCGAGGCCCGGTCGGCGCCCTGGCCTCAGGAACCGGGACTGTTGCACCCAATAGTCCCGGTTCATAACACGACCGGGACTAATGCAATATTCTGGCCCATTTCAAAGCCCTGTTTTCTACTAGTGTTTCAATGGGAAGTGCTACTTCTTGAGCTTGCGTTGGTTTTCCCTTGAAGAGGAAAGGGTGATGCAGCAGAGTAGATAAGTATTTCCCTCAGTTGTTGAGAACCAAGGTATCAATCCAGTAGGAGACACAAGCAAGTCACCAATAGATGCACCTACACAAATAATCAAACACTTGCACCCAACGCTATAAAGGGGTTGTCAATCCCTTCACGGTTACTTGCAAGGATGAGATCCAATAGAGATAGATGGAAAAGAATACTAAAACGAAAAGCAAAGTAAATAGATCTGAAAATATAAGATGGAAAATAGACCCGGGGGCCATAGGTTTCACTAGAGGCTTCTCTCATGAAGGCAAATAATACGGTGGGTGAACAAATTACTGTCGAGCAATTGATAGAAAAGCGCATAGTTATGACGATATCCAAGGCAATGATTATGCATATAGGCATCACGTCCGTGTCAAGTAGACCGAAACGATTCTGCATCTACTACTATTACTCCACACATCGACCGACTCCTGCCTGCATCTAGAGTATTAAGTTCATGAAGAACAGAGTAACGCATTAGGTAAGATGACATGATGTAGAGGGATAAACTCAAGCAATATGATGAAAACCCCATCTTTTTATCCTCGATGGCAACAATACAATACGTGCCTCGCTACCCCTACTATGTCACTGGGTGAGGACACCGCAAGATTGAACCCAAAACTAAGCACTTCTCCCATTGCAAGAATTACCAATCTAGTTGGCCAAACCAAACCAATAACTCGAAGAGACTTGCAAAGATATGAAACCATGCATATAAGAATTCAGAAAAGACTCAAATAATATTCATAGATAATCTGATCATAAACCCACAATTCATCGGATCTCGACAAACACACCGCAAAAGAGTATTACATCGGATAGATCTCCATGAAGATCATGAAGAACATGGTATTGAAGAACAAAGAGAGAGAAGAAGCCATCTAGCTACTAGCTATGGACCCGAAGGTCTGTGGTGGACTACTCACGCATCATCGGAGGGGCAATGGAGTTGATGTAGATGCCCTCCGTGATCGAATCCCCCTCCGGCAGATTACCGGAAAAGGCCCAAGATGGGATCTCACGGGAACAGAGGCTCCTGGCGGCGGAAAAGTATTTTCGTGGCTTGTTCTGGTATTGGGGGAATATTTGGGAATTTATAGGCCGAAGAATAGGGTTGGAAGACCTACCGTGGGCCCACAAGCCAGGGGGGGCGCCCACCCCCCTAGGGCGCGCCCCTGTGGCTTGTGACCACACGGCACGTCCTCTGCCTTCATCTCCAAGTCTGGTACGTTTCGTTTGGTCCAAGAAAAATCACCCCGAAGATTTTATTCCGTTTGGACTTCGTTTAATATTCCTTATCTGCAATACTCAAAAACAAGGAAAAAACAGAAACTGGCACTGGGCACTAGGTTAATAGGTTAGTCCCAAAAATAATATAAAATAGCATATTAATGCATATAAAACATCCAAAACAGATAATATAATAGCATGGAACAATAAAAAATTATAGATACATTGGAGACGTATCAAGCATCCCCAAGCTTAATTCCTGCTCGTCCTCGAGTATGTAAATGATAAAAACAGAATTTTTGATGTGGAATGCTACCTAACATATTTATCCATGTAATATTCTTTATTGTGGCATGAATATTCAGATCCATAAGATTCAAAACATAAGCTTAATCTTGACATAAAAACAATAATACTTAAAGCATACTAACAAGCAATCATATATTTTCAAAATACCATGGCTAAAGAAAGTTATCCCTACAATATCATATAGTCTGGCTATGCTCCATCTTCCCCACACAAAGTATCTAAATCATGCACACCCCCGATGACAAGTCAAGCAATTGTTTCACACTTTTTATGTTCTCAAACCTTTTTAACTCTCACGCAATACATGAGCGTGAGCCATGGATATAGCACTATAGGTGGAATAGAATATGGTGGAGGTGGCAAGGAAAAAGGAGAAGATAGTCTCACATCAACTAGGCGTATCAACGGGCTATGGAGATGCCCATCAATAGATATCAATGTGTGTGAGTAGGGATTGCCATGCAATGGATGCACTAGAGCTATAAGTGTATGAAAGCTCAAAAAGAAACTAAGTGGGTGTGCATCCAACTCGCTTGCTCACGAAGACCTAGGGCACTTTGAGGAAGCCCATCATTGGAATATACAAGCCAAGTTATATAATGAAAAATTCCCACTAGTATATGAAAGTGACAAAATAGGAGACTCTCTATCATGAAGATCATGGTGCTACTTGAAGCACAAGTGTGGAAAAGGATAGTAGCATTCAAGGGCGGAGCCAGGATGAAAAACGAGAGGGGGCAAAGATGTATACGTATTTTTTTTCCAGAAGCATATATCAAACTAATGGCTAAATAATTAAAAGAACAACCACACAAGCATGCATATAGTGCGTAAGGAGCAAAATCACACACTTCCTTATAAATAATGTCATCACACACATAACTAATTAATTATGATAAGTTCATTGTCAAAGCAAAAGTAAACTAACCACTTAAGGCACAATAACTTGAATATGTCGTCCTTTTTGTTGGTATGTCCCTGATTTCTAGCCTTCAAGTTGCAGGAAGAAGAAACATGTTTGAATATAGAGAGCATATAAACATTGACAGATAAACATCTCTCCATTAGCTTTCCTATCAATGCCAAATAGTTAACGCTAAATAAACTGAGACCGTGAAGGCAGAATATTACTATAGATTTTATTTTACTCCCATGTGCTCAAACTTATTCATATGGCATTATTACGGGAACCTAGATTCAATCAACCTAATTACATTATAATATATACACATGGATACTTGATACAATTCACTACCTTTTTGACATGGAAATCAGAATAAAATAATAATGGGGAAATTAGAAAGAAAAAAAGAGAGCTAAACCTAGGGCTTACCTTGATTGAATGATAGATCAGTACGGCTTCTTCCTTGGGGATGGCGGGCCGGCCGGCTGGCGTGCGCAGTGCAGAGGCTGATCGCCAGAGGGGCGAGGTGTATGTGCAGCGTAGAGCCGCAGGCGGCGGCGCGGCGGTTTCGGCTCGTCAAGTCGTCACGCGAGCATAGGCGACGAACACATCTGAAACTCCGAAAGACCTCAGTACGTTTCTAGCGAATCGAGGACCATCGTATGCATGAGGCCAGATCGTATTCTTTCTGGATGGGCTCCTGGGCTAATAACCTATCTAATTTTCATAGACGGGCTTTAAACATAAAGCAGGAAAAAAAAGGAAGTGGGGGCAAATACCTTGGGCTGAGTGGGGGCAGCGCTGTATATTCTGGGCCTGGCACACGTAAGCTGAAAAATCGAGTGGGGGCATTCGCCCCCACAACCTTGTACTTGGATTCGCCCCTGGTAGCATTGTCCCTTCTCTCTTTTCTCTCATTTTTTTTGGTGGGCATCTTTGGCCTCTTTTTTTTATTTGGGCTTCGCTGGCCTCTTTTATTATTTGTAAAGTCTGGAGACTCATCCCATCTATTGAGGGAATCATAGCTTCCATCATCCTTTCCTCACATGGGACAATGCTCTAATAATGAAAATCATCACACTTTTATTTACTTACAACTCGAAACTTAGAACAAAAGATGACTCTATATGAATGCCTCCGGCAGTGTACCAGGATGTGCAATGATCTAGCGTAGCAATGACATCAAAAAACGGACAAGCCATGAAAACATCATGCTAGCTATCTTACGATCATGCAAAGCAATATGACAATGATGGTGCAAGTCATAAAAACGGAACGGTGGAAGTTGCATGGCAATATATCTCGGAATGGCTATGGAAATGCCATAATAGGTAGGTATGGTGGCTGTTTTGAGGAAGGTATATGGTGGCTGTTTTGAGGAAGGTGGGTTTGATGCACCGGCGAAAGTTGCGCGGTACTAGAGAAGCTAGCAAAGGTGGAAGGGTGAGAGTGTGTATAATCCATGGACTCACATTAGTCATAAAGAACTCACATATTTATTGCAAAAGTCTATTAGTCATCGAAGCAAAGCATTAGACGCATGCCCCTAGGGGAGAGGATGGTAGGAGTAAACCATCGCGCGCTCCCGACCCATCACACAAAGGATGACAATCATTAAACAAATCATGCTCCGACTTCGTTACATAACGGTTCACCATACGTGCATGCTACGGGAATCACAAACCTTAACACAAGTATTTCTACCAATCCACAATTACTTACTAGCATAACTCTTAATATCACCATCTCTATATCTCAAAACTATATGCACGAATCGAACTTCTCATAGTATTCAATGCACTTAATATGAAAGTTTTTATTATATCCCTCTTGGATGCCTATTATATTAGGACCAAAATCATAACCTAAGCCAATTACCATGCTGTTTAGAGACTCTCAAAATAATATAAGTTAGGTACGAGAGTTCAATTATTTCTATAAAACATAACACCACCATGCTCTAAAAAGATATAAGTGAAGCACTAGAGCAAAATTGCATAGCTCAAAAGATGTAAGTGAAGCATATAGAGTATTCTAATAAATTCACGATTCAGCGTGTCCTTCTCAAAAGATGTGTGCAGCAAGGATGATTGTGGCAAACTAAAAAGCAAAGACCCAAATCATACAAGACGCTCCAAGCAAAACACATATCATGTGGTGAATAAAAATATAGCCTCAAATAAATTACCGATGGATTGAAGACGAAAGAGGGGATGCCTTCCGGGGAATCCCCAAGCTTAGACTCTTTGGTATCCTTGAATATGGCTTGGGGTGTCTTGGGCATACCCAAGCTTAGGCTCTTGCCACTCTTTATTCCATAGTCCATCAAATCTTTACCCAAAACTTGAAAACTTCACAACACAAAGCTCAACAGAAAACTCGTGAGATCCGTTAGTATAAGAAAAATAAATCACCACTTTATGTACTGTTGTGAACTCATTATTTATTTATATAGGTTTAATATTTACTGTATTCTAACTTCTCCATGGTTCATACCCCCCGATACAACCCATAGATTCATCAAAATAAGCAAACAACACATAGAAAACAGAATCTGTCAAAAACAGAACAGTCTGTAGCAATCTGTAGACTTCGAATACTTATGTAACTCCAAAAATTCTGAAAAATTAGGACAACCAGGAAAATTTGTATATCAATCTTGTGTAAAAATTTCAAACTCATTCGACGCTCTGGTGAATTTATAAAATTCCTGGACTGAGCGCAAAAGTTTCTGTTTTTCAGCAAAATCAAATCAACAAACACCGTAGACCATCCCAAAGGTCTTACTTGGCTCAAACACTAATTAAAACATAAAAACACAATTACTACAGAAGTAATAGTGTGCAAAACACACCAAAACAGAAACAAAAAACAGAAAGCAAAAATAAAATTGGGTTGCCTCCCAACAAGTGCTATTGTTTAACGCCCCTAGCTAGGCATAACGCAATAGATCTAGGTATTGTCATTTTTGGTATGCAATCCATAAGTAGCTCTCATAATAGATTCATAAGGTAATTTAATTTTCTTTCTAGGAAAGTGTTCCATGCCTTTCCTCAACGGAAATTGGAATCTAATATTTCCTTCCTTCATATCAATAATTGCACCAATCGTTCTAAGGAAAGGTCTACCAAGAATAATAGGACATGTAGGATTGCAATCTATATCAAGAACAATGAAATCTACGGGCACATAATTCCTATTTGCAACAATAAGAACATCATTAATCCTTCCCATAGGTTTCTTAATAGTGGAATCCGCTAGATGCAAATTTAAAGAGCAATCATCAAGTTCATGGAAACCTAGCACATCACATAGAGTTTTCGGAATCGTGGAAACGCTAGCACCCAAATCACACAAAGCATGCCACTCATAATCTTTAATTTTAATCTTAATAGTAGGTTCCCACTCATCATAAAGCTTTCTAGGTATAGAAACTTCCAACTCAAGTTTTTCTTCAAAAGATTTCATCATAGCATCAACGATATGCTTAGTAAAAGCTTTATTTTGATCATAAGCATGTGGAGAATTCAACATGGATTGCAACAAGGAAATACAATCAATCAAAGAACAACTATCATAATTAAAGTCCTTGAAATCCAAAAGAGTGGGTTCATTGCTATTTAAAGTTTTGACCTCTTCAGTCCCACTTTTATCAATTTTAGCATTAAGATCTATAAACTCCGAATCATTGGGACGCCTTTTAACTAAAGTTGACTTATCTTCAGTCCCATCTTTATCAAGATTTACATTAGAAAACAAAGATTCAATAGGAGTCACATCAATCACTTTAAGATCTTCATCATTATTTAAAGATTCTGGTTTCGCGCCCATTTTATTGACTAAGGTAGCTTGTTTATCAGAAATTTGGCCTACTAAATTTTCAAGAAGAGCAAATTGAGATTTCAAACCATAAAACTCCTTAGACATATCATCAAGTTCCTTATTCATGTATTCCCACATAGCCTTTTGTTCTCTAAGCTCGTTTCTAAAGAAACTATTGTGGTTAAATTGGAGTGACATGAAACCTTTAACATTATCCTCAATATCTTCCAACTTCCTAAGATAAGGATCAAAGCTTTTGGGTTGAGCCATAAAGATGAGCAAACGATTTAACACGAAAGCAAACGAAAAGACGAACGGAAGAAGGGCGAATAAAAAGGCAAATCTTTCTGAAAATCGTTTTAGAAGTGGGGGAGAGGAAAACGAGAGGCAAATGGCAAATAATGTAAATGCAAGAGTTGAGTTTGTGATGGGTACTTGGTAGGCTTGATGTAGATCTCCCCGGCAACGGCGCCAGAAATTGGCAAGTTGACGGGAAAGTTCTTGTCTTGACTTGCTATGCGATCTCCCCGGCAACGGCGCCAGAAATCCTTCTTGCTACTTCTTGAACTTGCGTTGGTTTTCCCTTGAAGAGGAAAGGGTGATGCAACAGAGTAGATAAGTATTTCCCTCAGTTGTTGAGAACCAAGGTATCAATCCAGTAGGAGACACAAGCAAGTCACCAATAGATGCACCTACACAAATAATCAAACACTTGCACCCAACGCTATAAAGGGGTTGTCAATCCCTTCGCGGTTACTTGCAAGGATGAGATCCAATAGAGATAGATGGAAACGAATACTAAAACGAAAAGCAAAGTAAATAGATCTGAAAATATAAGATGGAAAATAGACCCGGGGGGCATAGGTTTCACTAGAGGCTTCTCTCATGAAGGCAAATAATACGGTGGGTGAACAAATTACTGTCGAGCAATTGATAGAAAAGCGCATAGTTATGACGATATCCAAGGCAATGATTATGCATATAGGCATCACGTCCGTGTCAAGTAGACCAAAACGATTCTGCATCTACTACTATTACTCCACACATCGATCGACTCCTGCCTGCATCTAGAGTATTAAGTTCATGAAGAACAGAGTAACGCATTAGGTAAGATGACATGATGTAGAGGGATAAACTCAAGCAATATGATAAAAACCCCATCTTTTTATCCTCGATGGCAACAATACAATACGTGCCTCGCTACCCCTACTATGTCACTGGGTGAGGACACCGCAAGATTGAACCCAAAACTAAGCACTTCTCCCATTGCAAGAATTACCAATCTAGTTGGCCAAACCAAACCAATAACTCGAAGAGACTTGCAAAGATATGAAACCATGCATATAAGAATTCAGAAAAGACTCAAATAATATTCATAGATAATCTGATCATAAACCCACAATTCATCGGATCTCGACAAACACACCGCAAAAGAGTATTACATCGGATAGATCTCCATGAAGATCATGAAGAACATGGTATTGAAGAACAAAGAGAGAGAAGAAGCCATCTAGCTACTAGCTATGGACCCAAAGGTTTGTGGTGGACTACTCACGCATCATCGGAGGGGAAATGGAGTTGATGTAGATGCCCTCCGTGATCGAATCCCCCTCCGGCAGATTACCGGAAAAGGCCCCAAGATGGGATCTCACGGGAACAGAGGCTCCTGGCAGCGAAAAAGTATTTTCGTGGCTTGTTCTGGTATTGGGGGAATATTTGGGAATTTATAGGCCGAAGAATAGGGTTGGAAGACCTGCCATGGGCCCACAAGCCAGGGGGGCGCGCCCACCCCCCTAGGGCGTGCCCCTGTGGCTTGTGACCACACGGCACGTCCTCTGCCTTCATCTCCAAGTCTGGTACGTTTCGTTTGGTCCAAGAAAAATCATCCCGAAGATTTTATTCCGTTTGGACTCCGTTTAATATTCCTTATCTGCAATACTCAAAAACAAGGAAAAAACAGAAACTGGCACTGGGTACTAGGTTAATAGGTTAGTCCCAAAAATAATATAAAATAGCATATTAATGCATATAAAACATCCAAAACAGATAATATAATAGCATGAAACAATCAAAAATTATAGATACGTTGGAGACGTATCAGGAAGCCATCTGGGATTGACGCGATCTTGGTTGAGATGACCGACCATGAGCAAGATCTGTCAGCCGGTCGTCATTGTTCATGACAACACCATTGCGTTCATCGTCCAAGGTCCGTCGCAACTTCAAGCTCGATGCTTTTTTTATATCAACTAGTTATCCGAGGGAAACCATGTTATAGGTTATTTAGCACATGTTATGTAAATCAATTTTGTAAATTCATTAGTATTTAGATATATCTAATTTCCCTTTCAATCAATAATAAATAAAATAGAAAATATACTTTATTTTTCCATGCCAAAAACACTTTTCGGAAACAATTTCCCTCCAGTTCTCCTTGGATAAAAAAAAGTAGATCCAAATTTTCCTCCAGTTCTCGATGTCCCTTGCGCAAAATCTCTACCTTTCGCGCTTACTTTTCCCTCCAATTAACTAGAAAACGCTAAATAAATTGGGTCTCAAACCCATCCACATCCAGCCCAGCCGCCCACCGTTCGGCGGCTACCTCGCCACACTCCAACGCCCAGCGTGCCGCCCTTTCAGCGCTCAGGGCGGCCGCCACCTGCAACGCCCCTCCCACCCCCACCTCAACCCCCGTATCGATCTGCCGGTTCCTCGACCTGGCTTTCTCGATCTGCCTCGGCGCCGTTTGGATCGTTGCGGCGACGTCTTCGTCGGTCTTCAGCTCCGGCACCTAAATCCTGAAGGAGTGCGATCTCGTGTCTGGTATGGATCTGAACGCCCACCCGTTCCCTGATCTGACTACTACGAATTCTATCAAATGCATGCTAAGTGAAACACCATTGTACCTATGCAGGGGTGGAGACAGGGAGGGGCGTGCAGGGGTCAACCCCTGCCAATCGCCCTCAACGATTCGTAGCACAATGTGTACTGTGGATGCCTAATGGCCGCTACTAATTGCATAATTTGCCCATACGTAGACAAATAATTAAACCATCACTGATGCAGAAAGCCCATAAACCATGTACGGTTGTGTCTTACTATAGATTTCCGATGTGCCAATGCCTAAATGCCTAATCCACCAATCAGGTCGATCCATTGATATATGTGCGTGTTCTACACATCTGCTAGATCTATTCATTGGCTATTGTTTAAATTTGATCAGACTTCTTGAGAAATATGACAGACTTTAAACTGGTTAATTAATGTTTCATATAAAATAGTAAAGTAGTCTAGCAATTATGTGTCTTTTTATATGCAGCAGTCAAAGATGAAACAAAAGACATGAACAACTACTGTCGTAAATTACTTTTCAAACCAATCGCTTCAACTTCAAGCTGCAACATTCTTGTGGAGAATTGTCATTTTTTTCCTGTACCAATTATTTCTCGCTGTACCGATGCACAAATTGAACCATTAGAATCATATGACTGAATTAGGAACAGAGAAAATGCTTAAGACTTGCACCATCACATGATGATCCTATGTACTTTTGTTTTCCCTTCTGTTTAGGGAAGCAATCAACATCATCAGGACCTAGTGCTTAACAGAGCTTAGCTGTCGCTTGAATAATGCCCAGTTTGCATAATCTGTACATTTTTCAACTTAAAACATGTCCTGAATCCATATGTCGACAACGTTATATCTGAGTGTGCGTGTGGCTAGACCCATGGTCTTGTACCTCTTCTCTCTATTTCGAGTTAACATAAGCATATAGTGCATTGAAGTGCTACTGTGTACTTATTTGCCCTCTCCATTCACATGTATGTTTTGGTAGGTTTCATCGGTTCTGGGACACAAATTGTTGAGGGGAGTTCCACAACTTGTATTGCTTGATTTCCCTGTCTGAGACTACAATCTTGTTCTAGGTGGATTCTCCTTTCTCCTTCCCTCATTTATCTATTGTCAATATAAATTGTCCCCGTTGTGTCATTAGTTAATTTGTCTTTACTTGTAATGGCTTAATTGACATTTTTATATATGTAGGATGGCGAAGGACATGTTGACCATATACCTTCACTATGAAGATGCGAATCAGGAAGCCCAAATTTTACAAAGATCCATGATGAGGCGTGATGTCTCGTACTATGACTTAATCTTGATGATCGAGGAAGTTGGCTATCAGGCAATTGACTTTCTGTACTATACGAAAAAAAACTCGTCTAGGCAGCCCCTACTTAGTTCACATTTATGATCAAGGTCTTGTGATGAAAATGTTGTCCGACCCTGAGATTGTGAAAGCTTTCTGTAGTTGCAGCTTTCTGTAGCTTCAACATATGAATATCATTCCATCTAATATTATTGTCTATTGGTAGGTGGGGGAAACGAGGGATCTTACGTGTGGATCCTTTTCAAGACTGAACTAGCAGGGGACTAGAACTGAACAGCCACACCTAGCTCGCGCCAAAAAAAGGCGTACTTCTTCCATCAAGGTAAAGATCAGGCCATGGTATACTGCACCCAAATTCCCAACCCAAACCACATTAACATGCCTCCTTGAAAAATGGATTTTGTTACAAATTTTGCTCAATCTGCTATATGCAAGTAAAGGATAAATTTAACCAAGCATGAGCAAGTGAGGTGACCTTGTGCATTAGACTTCGATGCCGGGTCCAGTTTATTTTCTTTTTTGGGGCACCTATACTGGGCTGACATTAAAAAGACCTCATATTGTTCATGCAAAATATAGTATCGTTATCGTTCAATGCTAATTTTGATCATAATACAGGTTCATTCCAAAGTAGTTTTAAAGACTTCAATATATTCCAACAAGCGGAATGTTGCGTATGGTACTATTCGGAGTACTGATCCAAGAACTAAGGCTGGTGGTATTGAGTTAGGTGCTGAATTTGCCCTTGTGCGCATTGATCAACATGTTCTTGATAGTGAGGAGTTGGTAAGGGAAGTTTCTGATTGCAAGACAATTGGTGAGGCTTTCTCTTCAGGATACTTAATTGCCTGGCCTTTAGCTTTTGTAAGTTAAAATCTTCTTTTCCACATTTGGAATACATATCCGTGTACATTTAGTCACATATATCTAAGGTGCAATTTTCTTTTACAGATTCAAGAGAAGGATAATTGAGTTGCAGCCGAATTCTTGGATCAAGAAGCAATTACAATTTGAAGATTTTAGCTACCAATAGTCATAGTTTTACATTCATAGATTGAAAATGTAATATCATCCACAAGATCTTTTTCTTTCTTCCAATTGATGCAACTGCTATGCGGTAATATTCTCCATAGTTGTGTTTTCTATGCTCAAAATGATATGAATGATATCTTTATTGTAATGCATATGTATCATACACTCTTGTATATTCGTAATAAATACCTTCATATTTTGAATTTATATATGTGTTGTGCTTCAAATTTTATATTATTTTGATGCTGCCAAATAATAATAAAATGATTAACTATTTGTGCAATTACATTTAAATTATTAAATAAAAGCATATTCCATAAATTGGGTATCAAAATTTATGGTTAATAATAGAAAACAAATAAATTAATTATGTTACCATTTTTTTTTCGAAAAACTTCCAATCTATTCATCTTCAATCATGGCAGTACAACGAACACCAGAAATAATAAAAATTACATCCAGATCCGTAGACCACCTAGCGACGACTACAAGCACTGAAGCGAGCCGAAGGCGCGCCGCCATCATCGCCCCTTCACCGCCGGAGTCGGGCACAACTTGTTGTAGTAGACAGTCGGGAAGTCGTCGTGCTAAGGCCCCATAGGACCAGCGCACCAGAACAGCAACCGCCGCCGATGAAGAATAACGTAGATCGAAAGGATCCAACCCGAAAACACACGAACGTAGACGAACAACGACTAGATCCGAGCAAATCCATCAAAGATAAATCCGCCGGAGACACACCTCCACACGCCCACCAACGATGCTAGACGCACCACCGGAACGGAGGCTAGGCGGGGAGACCTTTATTCCATCTTCAGGGAGCCGTCGTCGTCTCACCTTCCTGAGCAGGACACAAACCCTAACAAAACTCAAATGAACGACTAAAAACGGAGCCCTCTCGCCGGCCCTTACCAGGATCCACCACGTCCCCATGGCCCTAGGGCCACCGAAGACGAGGCGGACCGGCGGCGGCGCCGGCGAGAGGCAAAAACCCTAGCTTTTTTTTGAGGAGAGGAGACAATTATGTTACCATTTTGATAAGTAGTGTTACCGATGGTGTGACCATAGTTACAAAATTTGTTACTAGAGTAGTTGATCTATCTATCTACTACCTCTACTATATATATATATATATACTATATATACCCCAATAAAAGGAAGAGAGGGCTAATCCAACTTAAAATCTGGACCATCTAATTGAATAATCAACGGACTAAATACACTGTTAACGAAACCCTCTTCGTTAACGAAACGTTAACCAGCCCGTCGTGCACGTCTTCGCATCGCCAGCCAACCGCTCCCCCCGCACACGCACCACGCCCCACGAGCGCAGCCCCGCCCGCCCCGACGCCGCGGCACAGCCACGCCTCCGCCCCCCGCCGCCACGACCCCCGCCGCCGCAGCCGCCGCCCCGCAGCCGCGCCTCCCCCCCGCAGCCACGACCCCCGCCGCCGCCCCGCCGTCCCGCCGCCCCGCAGCCGCGCCGTCGCCCTGTCGCCTGGCGTGGTTGCACGCGGCCTTCGCCGGAAACGTGGCCTCCGTCGTCCTGTCGTCTGACGCGGACGCACGCGGCCGTGGTCGTCGCCGCCGCTGCCCGATGTGGACGCACGCCGCCATGGCCGTCGCTGCCCTGCCGCCTGACGTGGACGCACACGGCCGTCGCCATCGACGGGGATGTGGCCTCCGTCGCCCTGCCGTCCGACGTGGACGCACGCGGCCATGGCCGTCGCCGCCGCCGGGCGCGTGGCCTCCGCCGCCCTGCCGCCCAACATGAACACACGCAGTCATGCCCGTTGCCGCCGCCGCGGGCGTGGCCTCCGCTGCCCTACGATGACGCACGCGGTCGCGCCCCCCCCCCCCCCCCCCCCCCCCCCCCTCCCGCCGGGACGTGGACGCACGCAGGCGGCGCTGCCGTTAGCAAAAAATTCCACCCCAAGCTTTGTCGTAAGAATAAGATGGTTTCTCCTATCTCTAATCTGCTTGCAGTCTGACATCAATAGCCAATTTGGCCTTTTGGAATTTCGGTGGTACAAGAATTCTAATTCTAATTTGAATATGGAAGCACTGTTTTTTTTCTTGTGATAACAACCAAGCACGAACAGGCAGTGCATGTATATTTCTTTCCGAGTGAAATTTTTATATCATATTCCATTTGGATACTTGTTCATTGGCATAGAGAATATATATGTATGGGTTGGATTGCCAATTGACCTTTTGTTTGAGGATAACAGTCTGTTCTCACATTAGCATACATCTAAACTTCTAGATCAATTTATAGTACATGGTGGTTTGAAGCACCCATCTCTATACTGTTTTTTGTGTGTATGTATGTTTTTTTCTTCTTCTTCTGAAAGAATCATATATGCTTCGAGTTGACTTGTGAGCAATGCTAGAAATCACTTGGAAGTTAGAGGAGGTGTGTTCGTGCAGATTGCTCAAAAGAACTTTCATCTATCACTTATTCTAACTCTGACATTTAGTTTGTGTTCAATTATCTGTAGTACAACCTATCTGTTTGATCTTCGGGATGCTAATATGTGCACACACACAATAAAAACCGGTAGCAATGACAATGTTTCGTCTGAAGATAAATGCCTGCTACATGTGCATTGTTTATGTGATGATCAATTCCTGCTACACCTACAGTAGATCCTGTGATGCATTGCGAGGCCTGGAACGACTTTAATTTTGAATAATATTTTAGTTTCGGAGCTGTTTACTCCAGCAATGAAACGCAGGTCATGACCCAATCTGGCCGAACATCGTTATCCGGCCGTAATCCTGCCGTCATCCTCACATCACCCTGTTGTGCCCCTGGCTGATTGCCTCGATACACCATCCAAGCGCGTATGGCCACAAAAGCGCTTCATCATGGTCAGGCGCAGGTAGACGACGACAAGTTGCAGAACAACGAGCAGCTCACAGAGGAGTACACGCGACACTCGTCATAGGGAATCGGGAAGGTACAGTTTTGGGTACATAATCTTCCTTGGTCGTCACTTTTCTTTCAAATTATGTTGGCCACAGAATGATTCTTGATAGCTCTTCCTCCCATGTATGTTTCCTTTTCAGCATAATCATATCCCAGTGTGTTGTATATTCTTTTCTCCAATGAGGGTCTGCTGCTTGACCAATTGATTTCTCCCTTCTATCTGATTCAGTCTGGTGACGACTTTCCGATAATTTGTATGTCTTTTTGGACTGGTCAATGGTCATTCCTTTCTGAAATTAAGGTATGGTGATTTGGGAGGAATAGATGTGTATGCACTGTTGTTGCATTGCAGTATAGTGAATTGTGATCAGTTTCCAATTGTGTATACTCTGTTCTATGTAATCAAATTTTCCTTTAGCATCTTAAAGATATTTCTCCACTTCATTCTTGTTACTTTATTTGCAGCCTGATTATATGTTGTTTGTGCTCTCCCATTAATGTCTCAGGCCTATTAATCGATATATTAATTGTTCCTAAATTTCTGCAGGCTCCCCTGATCTGGATATTTATTTGGAAGCTACTAGAAAGACAATCTTAGTTTGGGCTATGATGCAGCAATAGGTCTGTGCTTTTTAACCGTGTTTTAGCTGTCCACTTTGAAGTGCACTAAAAATGTCATGTTTCATATTCCTCCAACAGAGTAATAATCTTTTGAGGTTTGGTACTTAACTCTTGCATTTTGGTTACTGTACATGAGTATGTTCATATGCTCAAGGCTGGTATCATCGACCCTGTGAAAGTGATCCAAAGTTCCAAACTGCACTTCAAGGTGCAGCAAGGTACAACTTCAGTTCTCTAACCATGTACTTTATGTATGACCATGACAAAAGTAATCAGTCTTGTTTGAAAATTTCTGTTTCTGTGCAATGTTTTGAAGACAGTGTGGCATGATGTCTGCATTTATAAGAAAATTGCATAGAATAGTAGGCATGCCTCCTGTGACCAGGTCTAAGAAATACAAGCATAGTTCGAAGTAAATTGGTCAGAAAACTAAGATTATCTGTAAATAAGGATAGAGCCATGGATTACATGATTGCTTTTCAAAACACTGAGCACACCGTTTATTCGATATAATCAGGTTCGTGGAAGTCTTGCACTACGTATTCATATTAACCCATGTATTTGTTTACTGACGGTAATTGTTTCATCTGATGGTACTGCTATTGTGTCACACAGAACAAGTACTCTGCTATTGTACCACACAGAACAAGTACACTGATGATGGCAAGAAGCATAATATTGCAAACAGGCATATCAGTAGTGGATACTACAAAGGTGGCATTGGGTTTGCATAGGTGAGGGAGCCTGTTGGAACTTGGTGCACATTTATGTCACTGTTTTCATGATCAGTATATTTCATTAGCAGGTGAGGGAGCCTGCTGAAACTTTTTATTCGTCTTTTTTTAAACTGAAACTGGCAGACAGCTCGCCATTGTGTATGATCAAACCTTGAAGCTGGTTAGGTTTCATATCATAAAAAGAGCAGATGTAGCTGATTCCACACTTATTGAATTATTGTGGATACAAGCATCAACCACTTATTGAATTATCATGGATACAAGCATCAACATACTTGTTAAATTTAATGTTTCGTTTCTCCCCCTTTTTTCTTAACAGTGTTCAATAAACTTGCCCATGTTGTATATAAAATATATAAATTTCCATTAAAGTTGCTTCTATGTTTTTTGTTGTAAAAAAACATCGGCTCATGGTGACTGAATAAAATCATGTTGACAATTGCTTGACAATAACAATGGATTGGCAAGCTTTGGTTTTTATTTCCTACCTAGAAAAAGATACCAACACGAGTGCTCAAGATGATAAATATGTGCACCTACATTTTGAATGCAAGTTACATGGTTCTTTTTTTTAGTTCATTAGTGGACCTCTCGATTGATTTTCTATATTACTAGATAATTTCCCTACTTTGCAACGGGACCATAAATATTTTGTACACACACTAATTTTTTTGTTGATTCTGTTTAAATATATTCTTGCTATTTAGGATTAAAAGGATGACATTTCTTCATAGTAGTTGTCCCCCTACTCCATAGATCTGTGACATCCGACGGATTTGGTTGAAACGATGGCGCCGAAACATAAAGAAGGTTATGGAAAGTAGAACTTGTAAGAAAATAATCATATTACAGAAATGGATAAACGGTGGATGTACATGAGTACTTGAATGTGTTCTTCAAGATTCATAGAATTAAGAAGGCTACTAATTGTTTGAAATAAGAATGCAATAGGTTTTACGTGATAAATGAACCTTATAAACACAACAATTTATTTGAAATATTTCTTTACTACTACCATCAGATTATCTTCTTACATACACAAGTCGATTTTCATATATGGTTGTAATATTAGTTGCGACGTGCGTTGCACGTGCATGCTTACTAGTAACTATAAATTACTGTGTTACGATATTTGGATATTATGTTACTGGTTGTGTTTCGATGCTAAAAAAATGTGTTACAATTTGTGTTACTATAGTTACAAAAACATGTTACCATCAATGTTCTACGTCTATGAAAACATGTTACTATAGTGTTACTATAATTACAAAAATGTGTTACCAGTGTGTTTGGTAACACACAATACACATGTTACTAGAATGTAATTGTAACACCTTTTTTAATATGTGGTAACAATTACTACGTGTGACAGTTGACACCACTTAGTAACATGGTCTAACGGAACACATTCCAAACTGTGTTACTATATGGCCTGGTAACACACTTTTGGGCCTGTAGTAACACAAGACGGTGTTACCAAAGCTCTGTCCTGTTGTAGTGCATGGAGATCATGTGATGTCTCGAAGAGATAGGTGCCGTGACGGTGCTACACTTGGTAGAACACTAACTACTTGATATTTTTGTGAGAGATCACCCTAATAAAAGGCGACTACCGCGCAATCAAAAGGGTGCATCATAAGGGATAAACATCTCAGGCAATTCATAATAGCTTGATATGGTATAGCCCCTTTTGACGGAGAAGTTAAGTATTTCTTCGTCTTCGGCATTCGCGTTGGTGTTCACCTTTGCGAAGATTGCCACCACCTTGTCGATGCATCAGATAATATTGCTATCTCCATAGCAGATAAAATAAATGCATTACTCAAGGTTGACACACAGGTCATTAAAGTGACAATCATACGGCTCCAGCCATCATGTCGAATCATGACACGCAGGTCATGTTAATTTATATTATATAGTCATCTCATACATAATCAAATTGAATATGAGCATTGCTATACCACATCTCATGCACATCCTACAAAACCAAGTTAGACGCCTCTAATCGGTTTATGCAAAATTTTATTTTACGTGGCTTCTAAGGTTTTGACTTAAACCGCAGCTACCAACGTTCATCATCATGTATGATTATTTAAGTTGCTAGATTAACTTTTCAGGGTGCATGAAACACGAGATAATAAAATCTCGAGCCCCATACTAAACTTCGTCATACGCATGACCCCCGTGCAAATCACATCTGCATTGCCCTTTCGTCTGCGAAACATCCATCTTTCTCAACTATGGTGGAACCCAAAGACACTGGAGCACTTCGTTGATCTGTCAATCAGCATACTCAGTAGCAGCAAGAAAGGATCGCGGACTGCCAAAACTTTGTCAGATTCCACCATGTCGTCAAGATCAGGACTAAGCAAATTCACGGGAAGCAACAAGAATATCGGGTAATAGATTTCATCTACTACCCGCACAAATAATTTTCAGCAATAGATCTTATCTACTACAAAATTATACTATGCAATACCCATACATCTCATGTATTCTAGATCGTAACCTGCATCTACGCATAGCCTGGCTCATGATGCCACTCTTGGGGAACGCGACAGAAAACAAAAAATTTCGGTACTGCGAGCACGCCCAGGATCACTATGGAGATGCATACAAGGTTTGATTTGATCTGTACCGACTCGTAGCGCAGCGGAAGTAGAGTCGATGAAGATCGGTGGTGCAGATCCCCGCAGCTAGGATTTACAACCTCCCAACCGCGAGGATGTTCTCCCTCGTCGGACAGCCCTTCGGGAGGCAGTCGGACAGTCCCTCGGTCGATGTCACAGACAGCCCTTCGGGAAGACCCTCGATGCTTGAACGGAAACTCGGACAGCCCTCCGGGAGGACCCTCGAACAGCCCCTCGGGCAAAAGATCGAAACTATGACCTCTCTACAGGGTTGCACACATACGGTGTCAGCTATCCGGCAGGGCTTCGCCGTCCAGAACTAGTTCCTGCCGGAACCCAGACAGCCTTTCGGCTCTACGAAACTATTTCGCGGGGAGGGAGAGAGAAGGCCAGATCATGCATGGCATTTGTATGTTGAGAAAGAGTGAGTGTGGAGAGTGCATCTCCACCTCTATTTATAGGAAAACTCAAGGGGTAGGGTGGCACTTGAAAAACCCAAAAACCCCATGAAAGGTGTCCTTCACAAGGGCATAAAGGGAAAGCAAGTGGGGGCAAGTGAGGCTCCAAGGTGGAGCCCACCTTGGCCGGCCACCCCTCCTAGGGCACCCCAAATGGGTGCCCTTATCCTTCCATGTCATCCCCTCAAGATATTTTCACCATCCAACCATAACCATAAATGCATTTTCACTATTCACGAAACCAATTTTTCGTGACCGATAAATCCGAAAATATTTCTATGGGTCCTAGAATAATTCTAGTACCCACTAAAACAATTCTGGACACGTTCCGAAACATTTTCAGATCAGTGATTTTCATCTGTGAAAAGCAACCAAAGCGGTTCCGGCAGTCCAGAACATTTCCAGTTTTTGTCTCTGAAAAATCTCAGAAGTTACCAGAACAATTCTGGTACCCTCCAATAATTTCCAGGCGTGTGCCACAACCAATTTGACTTAATGGTATACTCCGAAACAACTTTTCGGTTTTACCGAAACTCTTCCAGTGTTCTCTCTCCGGAACTCTTCCGTTGTCCCCGAAACTTTTCCGGTGATTTTCTCTCAGACTCCCTGTCTAGTATTCAACAGATAGATGACCCTTAAGCGTGTGACCCTATAGGTTCGGTGAAGTATAGACATGAGGGGAACACTTTCCGATCAATGATTAACATCGGAGCCGTGGACACCCATATTGACCCCTATACCCACACGAATAAATATTCGAGTGAACCATTAGTTTGCCATGTGCTATTCCTGTTGCTTCGCGATATGATACAAACACCCGAGGTGAGACTTGTCGGCATCCCCATGGATCAACAACTTGTCCACTATGCCAGTTACCTCGTTACCGGTTTTGTTCTCCTTACTCGTTTCCGTGTTTCGGCATCCCTGTGATCAAATCACATTGTGTCTGGCTAGACGATGATGGATACCGTAACACCGAGAGGGCCCAAGAATATCTCTCCATCGTCGGAGGAGCAAATCCCAATCTTGAGCTACCAAGTTACTTGTCATACTTTTCCGTGAACCCGTAAGCCGTCGTAATGGCCACCCTTGTACAAGTGACGTTTAACAAACCCCAAAGTTCACGAAGCAAGTACGAAGGAACTCGATACTCTCATGCTCTAAGGAATTATGCAAACGTTAACTATCTCTGTGTTATTAACCATTAACTTGTGACGAATGTATCTCATAGCATAACATCAAATCGGGTCGATTCAACACAGGTGTTCTACCAACAATGTGCCTTCAAAATTGCTGGCATAGACATGTCCATGTTCAGGAAAACTGGATCATCATGCAATACTTGAGCTAGTCTTAGAGGCATGACTAGGAATACTTTTTACCGTTTATTGTACCACACGTGCACATGAGTTTCCCTCCGAGCCTCGTGGATATTGTAGACTCGAGAATCATTGCAGTTACAACATGGATCATAAACATTTATTACAAACCAGGAGATACAAGTAACTGTTATTACTGCCTCTAGGGCATATCTCCTACACAGGGAAATATGATAATAACCAATTTATTATTGCCTCTAGGGCATATTTCCAACACTAGTCATACGTAACGGTTTTCTTGTAAAAGACCTTGAGTCTATTAAAATTCCTGGCTTTTGTTGACAGAAAACGGAAAAAGAGGGAGGAGGACAGTGCACACAAGACAATACGACAAGTACACATGGAACCATTCATGACTTCTAATGGAACGAAACATTATGATAGGAGGAACACGATTTTGGTGCTTATAAAAAATATTTGAGATTAAAGATACAACATTGAAGAATTCACCGTTTCTTTTGGATGAAACTATTACAGTGTAAAGAACTAAATTAGTGCTCGGTAAACAATCCATGAAAGAACCATGATAATTAGACATGAAGCAATTCACAACTACTTGTGAAACAAGACATAAAAAGAACAAAAAAATAGTATGTATGAAAAATAATACATTGTATACGGGAACGAGGGAGTATGGCTCCCCTTCTTGTTGGGACCAGTTGATTGGATTTCTATAAAAAAATGAAAAGAATAAAAGAAATGAGAGAGGAGCTAGACTCATTAGGATAAAAGCTCGGCAAATGTGAACCTTCATGGAATGTGGTTATTTAATAATTGCATTGCCCAGATGGCCCTTAGAGATATTGCGCAACTTGCTGCAAGGTTTGTCCACGCTGATAACCAGGTGAACCTGATAACAGGGTGTGCGGGATTGGGTCTTAGTGTCCGTCGAGTGGGAGGCCGCCTTTCCACTTTCCGCTCTATGGGCCAAACTTGTTTCGTAAGTTGAATGAAAATCGGGTGACTCCCATGTTTGTACATGTTGTATATGAAAATAATTTAATTCATTTCTAAATGAAGGAACATAGTTATCTTTATGTTTTCCACAATGGGGATTAGTTTACATGTAGCGGAAGACTAGCCTGACCGCCCCGTTGATCATCTAACATTGCTAGTGGAAAGAACGAGGTAAAATGTATCACATACATGTAGGCTGCTGATTCATGTACTTGAGTTGGAGATGTCTTGGCCTTGCCAAATGAGCATTTTTAGTTCTTTGCATCCACTTCGAGTGAAGACCAACTGCAGATAAATAATGGGAAATCAGTACCATGGCTTGAATGGATTACTAATTCCAGACCAATTGTCGTGACGTGAGATCAATGTGAGTTACTTGGCTGTTTACATCAAGAGGTGGCAAAATTTAAGTTGGTTGTTGTTGTCCTCTGTCCAATTATTACTTGGTACGCCTTTTAGATTCTTCAGTGAGGTTACACATGTGTCACTTAATTGACACTTGCATCGGTGCACATATATAAGTATATGCTGAATGTTTTCTACTAGCTCTTGTGCCCAACATTGGAGTAGCTAGCTTGCCCTCTATCACTACTTCACTGGTAGAGTTGTTTGTCTATCTCACCAACTTCTTATATACATGTGTAGTGTGCAACTTTGTTTGGGAATGGGAAGGATCATGAATGAGCACAACACTATTTCTCCTGTGGTTGCTATCGACCCGGGATATCAAGCCAATAGCCCATATGACATATGACTATATACTTCTGGAGCTTTTTAAGGTATATAACGAACCCATATAGTGTTCAAATATGAGTTGGCCGCAGTTTAGTTTCACAACAAATTTGGCGGATTGGTCGATTGCAAGAAGGCACCCAGATGTGAGGCTACGTCTACTCAATCTCGGGGAGTATCTGAAGGATGATGAATTTACAAAGGTGTTGGTGAATCTATGGGAGACATGGTGGCTTAGGGGCAAGGCAATCAAGGAACAAGAATATCAGTCCCCGCCGTCGACCCTTTGTTATTCACAAATATTTAATTAAGTGATCTAGCCTTCATCCCTGAATGTTATGTGGCTGCGAAGCCAGCTATTTGTATGGCAAGAGACTCACTGGAACCCACCTTCAGATAGTTTCGAAAAGATTAGCATCGATGCTCGAGTCTCCAGGAACCATGAGATGGGAGCACTTGCCAATGTGTGTCAAGATGACAAAGGGCTATATTTAAGTGCATTAGCAGTCGTGCTAAGGATTTAACTGATCCAGAAATCCTAGAGGTGATGGCCTATTACTAGCTATCAGCGAAGCGAAACTTGCTACCTAGCGCTCCCCCTCCTCCTCCACGCCAGTGGCCACTCCGGCCCCGACGTCCACCAACTTCTCCTCTCCGACGATCAACAACTTGTCACCGTTAACCAGCACCTCCAACTCCTCTTTCTTCATCATGGCGCTCTCGGATCTCAACTTTGATCGAGTCCAGGACCTTGCAAATGAAGTATGGGACAAATGAGGTGTCCCAATCAACTATGAGGAGGGTAAGGATATGGAAGAATTCCTGCTGGTGGCTGAATTCACTAGATCACAAATTCGTCTTACTGAATCTTCGGTGAGTACCATCCTCCTGGCTTGCCTCGGTGGCAGGGCATCTCTCTTCAAGGTTCAATTGTTGCAAAATTGGTCATTAAATTCTCGGTTTCATCCAAAGAAGTTGGATTCTCTATTATCAAAGGAGGTAATATTTCACTACCGTTTCTCAATGTCAATTTTCTCCTTTGGGGCAATGGAGGTCCAAATTCCAGTTGGGAACTAGAGCAATATCTCCAAGAAAAGGAAGATAAATGGACTCGTATTTTCAAACGCCATCCTACAAAATCTTATCTCCAAGCTCTTAGATCTCCGGGTATCTACAATGGATCGGTTCATCAGGCTGACAAAGCTCATCCAGTTCGTGATCATCATTCATTAGGCGACCATTAGCGATACTTAATGGTCATAAAGAGGGAAGGACTAATTCTATGATGATCAATAACCCCAAAGCGGGATCTCAACACTTTCAAAATAACCCAAAGGCTTTCTGTGTGAGGTGTATGCTATCAGGCCACTCTCGGCCCAGCTGCACTAACAGAATTAGGTGCAGCGCTTGTAAAGGCTGGGGTCACATTGCCAGAGATTGCCAGCCTCAAGCCCAGCCCAACAATCCGCCAGATCCCACTCGAGCGTTTGCTATTCCAAGGCAAGAGACCACTGTTCCCGCGACTGAGACGGCAGGTCTAGTCATCCTTCAGTCTAATCGAGTCAATTACGAGCCCTCCCCTCCAGAGTTGTCCCAAGCTGGTGGTATCCATTACTCTGCCTCGCCGCTTTCCATCTCTCGTCGACTGCTTACTCCACCGCTCCCCCGCCGTCGGCATCTGCGCCATCACACCACCCCTCCTCACCTGCCATGGCAAGCTTCCCATTTGACCCAACACCTTTCCTCCCACCAAATCATCAGATTGTGGAGGTTGAAGGCAGACCTGCTAGGGTTTGGATTCTGGCCGGAGCGGCACCTCCGATGCACGAAGAATGGGCGGTTGCCTCCATAGTGCCAATGCTTAACCTGCCGGTGCAGTTCAACACGGTCCGAGAGGTACTGTCCGATTTTCTTGCTGATAAGAGACCAGGTTTTTTCTGAAATAGCTCCTTGTCTGTTCGGACAAGCCTATGCCAAGCTCAATAGTGTGTTTGATCGGGACACACTGGCTTCAATCAGCCCACATCTATTCACAAATGTTCATGTGATTTGGGAGAAGCACAATAAGGGCATGAACTGGAGGAAACTGGATCTCAATAGAGAAGTATGGTTGATGCTCTGTGGATATCCGTTTGATAGGAGGAACATTCAAGAAATCAATGATGATGTGAGTAAATTTGGTAAATTTGTGAGTGAGGAGCACAAGAGCAAACCTGATGATTCAAATCAAAGTTGAAGAGACAAGCAGCATGGTATTTGGTGATGGGGAAAATATGGACTCTCTGACAGTGCGAGTGGTGATTATTCAGCATCAGATTCTTGGTGTGGAGCCCCAGGATGAAGACCCAATCCAGCCATTTGGTAATCCTCACCCCATTCCATTGCAAGCTAATTATCACCCCAATCAGCACAATCACTTCCTGGGCCCATTACAACACCATGAGCATGAAGGAGATCATGCACAATAGTAGCATGAACCTAATCTCAACCCGCAGTTAGCACTCTTTGATAACAATGCAAGGATGGGAGGGGGAGCTGACCAATATGATGAAGAGGATCCATAACCGCCAGGATGGGGCCATTGGTCCATGCCACAGGAAAATCCTAACATTGATTTGTAGCTGCACCCTGGGGAATTTATGGAGCTAAATGATCCGATGGAGCCTATGGAGGATAATCTGCAACATCCAGAAGGAAACGAGACAAATAGTAGCAACACTCTATCACCGGGACAATATGAAAACAATGGGAACTCTGCAGCATCTGCTAATGGGCCTTTGGCGCCAATGCTACCAGATTTAAATTTGAAAAATGGGCTAGAAGAACTAGCCCAACAACCATAGTTGGTGCATCAGGTGGAAATGGGCCCTGTTGGGCTTAGCCCATTTATGATCTCAGCTTAGAAGCAATCCCACACCACCCTGAAGCTGTTGCAACTGATAGAATGGAAGATCTAATGCAATTTGAGTTAATGGTAAAATCCTTCAGTACCCAACCCAGAGTAAATCCTACCACCCCTGCTGGACCTATTCCAGATACAGAAGAAATTCAAGTGTCTCCCACAGTTGCTAAGACAAATGAAATCATGGTAGATCAGAACAAAGAGCCTGGGGAAGTTTTACCTCCAGGAATTGGTGATTATACAAATATAGTAATAGGTGCTCACTCATCATCGGATATGACAGCCCCACCTGGTTTTCCTGTCCCTGCTTTTCTTAATGATCAGCACACCATTTCCGCAGGACTTTCTCTTCTCAACAATCAAGTAGCTGATCCTGCACTCAAAGTAGCAGAAGCAGCAGGACGAGAAGTAGAATTCCTTGGACCCAAAGGGACCAGAATCTGGAAGAAGCACTTTGCTCCCACAAAGGGTAGTAAAGATATTATTCAGGTACCACATGATTGGGCCAATTTTCTCTTAGTTACTTTGCTTTCTCCAGATAATTTTGACTGGGATAGAGATTTCCTTTCCTCAAATGTATGGGAGATTATTGCACAAGGATCAAATGGCTCTTGTACTCTACCATTTGTTATCCCTACTGAGTGCCTTCTTTCAAATTCACTACTGCTGCTCCATGAACATGACACTCAAGATGAAGAGATCACATCTCCTCCGACAACTGCTTCGATAGATTCAATCAGTGCCTCATCCACTTCTGCTATGCACAATGTCAGGAAGAGGAAGGAAAAAGTTCCTCTTGTGGAGACTGAGGTAAGAAGGAGCTGCAGATTACAAAAACTATCCAAAGGTTTTAAAAAGAATATTTTTGTGGATAGAAATTGTTTGGCTTGTCAAGCTCTTCCTCCACCCATACATGTAAAAGTAGTTAAAAAATCGTAACACTACTTTTTGCAAGGTCTCTGCCAAGGACACAACTGAATAAGTGTTGGCCAGGAAGGCTAAGAAGAGCAAGCCCATCTTTGGAGCAAAAGAAAGCAACAAGGATAACACTAGAGATAAAGAAAGCTCCAAGAATAGCCAGGAGGAATAAACCGGTGGCAGCAAGCTAGTTCTAGTATCTGGTCCTATAATTACATTACCTTTTCCAGACGTTAAGTTGCATTTTGGTGATATGAGATGTAAGCTATCTGCCTTTTGTGATACTCAATTTTATTGTAAGACTCGCAGGATGCATGTTATTTCTGATGATAGTATCAGTGAGTTGTTGGGGTGCATGTTTATACAAGATTTTGTAGTTGAGCGCAATGAAAGATACCTAATTGAAGATCATCAGTATAACAATCACTACTGGAATCAGAGAATTTGCTATCTGCCTGATCTTTGCCGTCTGCTGGCAGATGGCAAAGAAACTCTTTGCCGTCAGCTGCCAAAAAACAGATGGCAAAGAACGCACTGATGGCAAACAATGTTTGTCATCAGTGCGTTCTTTGCCGTCCGCTGGCAGACGACAAAGATACGCCAGACAGACGGCAAAGAGACCAGGCAGGCCCCACTGCACCATGGACGGCATGGTTGTCGTCAGCTGCATCTTTACCATCTGTCTCCCCCTCTTTGCCATCTGCTAGGGGATGGGCACTTAACGGTCACAGCGTCCGGCCCCCTCCAGTAGTGTCCCTAAAGAAAAAAAAACCTCTCTCTCTCCCCCACTGGGCCATCCCCACGATCTCCCCCATCTCCCCCGACCTGGCTCTGTCTCTCCCCCCTCCCCGCGCCGCCCGCACACCACCACCACCGCGCCGGCCGGCCCCTCCCCGCGGCTCCCCCCTCCCTGCGCCGCCCACCACCGCGCCGCCCCCTCCCCGCGGCTCCCCCCCCTCTGCGCCCCCCACCACCGCGCCAGGCCTCCTCGTGATTCCTCCCGTGTCCCGGCTCCATCTCGCCGCCGGTGAGCGCCGCTGTCGACGTCACCCGCCCCTCTCGCCGCCGGTGAGTATTCTCCCCAGTCCCTCCTTCCCACCTCCTCCCATTTCTTCTTCCGACCCTGACCCCAGTTCACTCGGTCGACAGCACGCCGTCGTCCCCGCCGGATTCGTTCTCGTCCGCTGCAGCCTTTCGCCGGATCCGCCCGCCTCTTGCCGCGCTGCAGATCGAATCCCGTGGTACCGCCCCGGTCCGCCCCCGCCACAGATCACGTCCGGCACCTTGCAAAGTACGCTCCGTCCATGCCTTGTGGCTACTTAAAGCTCTTGGATGTTGTTGTGGACATGGAAAATCATGCTGTACTAGTGATTTTGTAGACACAAATTAAAAAAAACATTTGGAGATTTATTTATGTTTATATGCTTAGGAGTTAGAACTATATTAGTACTTATAATATTGAACATTTAATGAGTTCTGAAAAATATTGTCATCATGGAAAACTAACAATGCACAAATAAAAGACGTGATTTTAGGAACTTTCATATGGAACGGCAAGCTCAATTAGTGGATAACGAAGAGTGAAGAAAATTCATGGTCATTCGAATTTGAACCTAATTAGTAGTTTTTTTTTTCATGAAGATAACATGGAATCAAGAGATGGATGGCATCCAAGAATTATATGTTTGTTGCTCCAATTTGTAGGGTATGGAACAATGAAGTTATTGGCTCTGAATAATAACAACACTAATTGGATTAGCAAAACTATTATCGTACATATGTATATATTTCATATGGCCCGCGAAATAGAAAAGTAACCTACTCAAGATATATGTGTTATGCAGAAAGAGGCGCTTTAGCTCATACACATGCACCAATGATAGAAGTGAAACCGGGAAAATATCAGAAGATGCAAACACATTCTTAAAACAATTAGTTGTATACATGTTCTAATATTTAACATGTATGTACATCTACTATAAAAAACACAATGTTGGTTTCCTCGATATAATAATTCATGTAGGCATGTATGATTCACACTACCCTTCTTTGCAGAAATTACATGCATGTGTGTCACAATGGAATTGTTTTCTAAGTAATGGTAGGTTGCACTATTGGTTTTGATTCCTTCAAGTATATTTATGGACTTAGTTAGATTATTTACATATAAGAAGAATTATAAACTGGAGTTGATTAATAAAGAATACTGTACCAGATTGCCGGTAGATATATTTTAGGTGACTATGTTGTTTTTCGGGCAAGTGGCCATTAAAAAACATTATGCACAAAGGTTGTATGACTTGGAAAATAAGAAGAAAAAAACAGAAGACCAGAAGAGCATTTGTATAACATGAAGTAAATTGTACTCCCTTATATTGTGGGACGGAGGGAGTATCTCGTTATTCACTTCATGGCATCCATACTAATATTTTGTGTGTTTTTAACCATCTATGGATTGGACATATCTGTATTCTTTTTTCAGAAACAGAAAATATAAACGCACACATGCACACGAATACCACCACACACCTAATGGTGAGCCTGCTAAATACCGAGTCATCGAGCCTCAAGATTAACAAAGTGAAAGAGTATTCCATCTTAATGAGAAACATAGGATAACCAACCAAGAGTTTGCTTTATGGTGAACTGATGATCAATCACCCTCCCATCCATCCAATGGGTTGGTTCTCGTGCATACGTATGTTCTATCAAGATATTAGGTGGACATTTGATTTATTTTTGTGATATACAACAAATCCATGCTAAATAGTCTGGCGCTAAAGGAGACTACTCAATTTTTTGCGAAAAAGGAGGAGTACCCATGGCCTCGGCATTAAATGATGCATACAACCATTTATTAAGGCGATCAAAGTATCAACGTTCCAAGCAATAGCTCTGGTAAAAAAACATGACAAAATGTCATGACTGGCAAAAATATGACAAATTGTTTACAACATATCATATTATTGGACCGCCATCCAAATCGATTGTACATAGCCCGTGCTATCGTCTTCGAAAAAGGAACTACTCCTATTTTTCACTTTTTAATACGTCTGACTTTTGCATTGGTTTACTTAGTAGAAAACATGTTTTGCATTGGTATATGTGTGGTTGTACAGTGGAAGGATCAGTCACAAATGCACTTTTTGTATCAACACTAATATTATTGTGTTTCACTTCTCTTGCTAACGACTCCCATCTTGCATGGTTTTTGTGTGGTTGTACAGTGGAAACATTAGTCACAAATGCACTTTTTGTATCAACCCTAATATTATTGTGTTTCACTTCTCTTGCTAACGACTCCAGTCTTGCATGGGCCTACAGTTGGATCCTATATGATATCTTCTGAGGAGACGGTGTCATCAACCGATGTGGCTGCACCAAGGACTCCTTTATGCTCCTCCCTTGCCTCCTCCAGGAACTGCTCCATCAGCGATGGGAAAATCTCAAAGATGATGAACACCTCTTTGTGGAAGTATGCTTAGCAGAGCTCTGGACAACAACATGCTTTGTGGTAAGGATGTGCAACTTCCTTCAATTTCCATATTGGATGATGCCAAATGAGAGAATACAGAGGAGTTCTTTGTATGGATGGTACAACCTGAACTTATTTCATAGTCCATAAAATGGTCTTCTTTGTAGAATAAGTGATAGGGAATTGCAAGGATTGTCACTACAATTACAAGGAAATTAACTGTGGAGCAAATACATTTATGTACATTATCAAAGTGTTTCATCTATCATCCAGCAAGATATTTACCTATATTTTAATAAATATCTATTTTCACTTGCGGAAATGTGTAAGATATATGAAACTTGAGCTTGACTACAAGCTCCACTTTCAGTTTTTCCATATAGCGGTAGAGTTTAAGCATTAGAGAGAGCTTCATTTTACATAACTGTACATTATTTCAATAATAAGTTGATGTGCAGTTATTATTTACTAAGTTTGCCTGGTTCCTCTCTGTTTCAGGTTGAGAAGGAAATTCTGTTAGTAATTTCTTGAAGTAAAAAAATGTCAGTAATATGACTCCCAAGAGCCTGTAGAAAATTGACAGAAGTACAAAACAGATAATTGTGGTTCTTTTATTCCTTCTTTGTGCATAAACTTTATTGTCATGACTTAGTCTCGTTTGTCAAGTTATGCAACATTTGAAGTCATTCGAAGCATTTAGGATAATTATCATATATCCTTTGTTTTTTTGTGAATGTATTCTCATTCACTTATCTCTCATTATTCTAGCCTTTTCCCTTGATAGCATGCTACATATTTCGGCAACATGCCCAACAATTATAGTGAACCCGAGATAATCTATAATATACAAGTACTTTGACTGTTAGACTCTAAATTTTTTTTGTCTCTTTCATTTTTTTTTTCATCAACTGTTTTAGTGAAAGTTAATTGCTCTAGCACCTTTTGACACCATGACTGGCTGAAGATAGATGTTACTTTATATTGCCTAATGCTTAATGTTCTTATTTGCCATCTGCTAATGTGATAAAATCGCATCAACTCAACTTCCTTTTTATGATGTAGATTGGTAGGAACCACTGGAAAAATGTAGAGGTGCATGGAACGAACATGATTTTTCCTCCTGTTTTTTATATTCAAGATGATGGTCACCTCTGTGTGGAAGTATGCTGAGCAGAGCTCTGCACCACAACATGCCTTGTGGTAAGGGTATGCAATTTCTTTCGATTTCAATATTGGATTATGCTAAATTAGGTAACACGAAGGAGTTATACCTATGGAGTTATATCTATGGATAGTATAACAACCTGAACTTAAATCATAGTCCATAAAATGGTCTTATTTTTAGAGTAAATGCTAGGGAATTGCGAGGATTATCACTTCCAAGGCAATTAATCAAAACTCCTAATTCTTTGTGGAGTAAGTACTAGGGGATTGCAAGGATTATCACTACATCAACAGCAGGATTTTAGTACAATATTGATGGGTAGGTAGGGATTGATATATAGTTACTACAATGCTTTTGTCCATCTCTCTCTCACTCTCCCCCTCTCCATCTGTCTGTGTAAACACGGCACTGTCGATATTTAAGCAAGATGTTTATCCATGGTTTCTAGCCAGACTTGCATTTGTTAACAAGTATACTTTTTCTAATAATAGTGCATTGAAATATCACTTATTTGCAAACATGACACACTTCCAGTTGCTATGATGCTTAGTTTCCAGTTGGCTTTTATATTTCGACAAGTTATTGGCTGAAATACTTGTTTGCTATACTTAGATTGTACTCCCTCTGTATATCTACCAAGGTAGTTCATCCATTGTTTTACTGTAATCTTTACTATTTACAGTACTAGAAAACTAGAGTTGAAAGTATTAACTGACCATTTCTCAGTTCAACAATTTGAGCATTTCATCCTGTTCTCGGCAAAGAGTCAAGTATTTTATATTATCAGGAAACGAACCCAGCAGGTGGTTCCACCTTGCTGTCCTCCCAGCTCTAGATGCCGCATCAAAGAAAATGCATAAGTCAAGTCGGCCAATAGATGTAATCATAACCACCCTGGTCCCCCTCCAACTGGTGTCTCTGTATCCCTATCTGCATTATGTCTAAATTCATATGAATAAACACGCACTTCTTGATTGTTTCCCACATTGCCACAAAGACAAACAATATCATGTGTAAAATATTTTTTTAACGTTTATTGAAACATTTCCCAGGCAAACCAGTGAGGCGCGGCGTGCCGCCGCACACTACCTGCTAGTATAATCTATTTACGCATACTGACAGCACACATCACACGTACCAATATATGTATGTACGTGTACACAAGTAAGCATCGATCAGTATCGAGTAATCAGCCTCCATTAGTTTTAGCCTAAAAAGCATGGACACGGCCAATGTTGCCGAATCCCCGTGCTGACACGGCTGGACACGGTGACACGGCTGGATACGGCAGAAATCGCGTGTCCCCCCGTATTTCCCGTATTACGAATTAAAAAAAAGAAAAAAAAGGGCCGACACGGCTGGGACACGTTGGGGACACGGTCGGCCCAACTATGCTTCGGCCCAACCCATCAGGGGCGCACAAAAGAGACCTCCTCGACCAGTTTGACGCCACAAAATAGGGTTTCCCTTTCCCATCTCCTGAACTCGCAGCCGCCGCCACCTCCTGGACTCGCCGCCGCCGCCGCAGTATGGAGTCGCCGCCGGCGCCTGGATCTGACCGCCGCCGTCCCCCAAGTGCAGCAGCATCTCCTTCCAACGGCAACCAAGCTGGGGCAGGTAACCTAGGCCTCTTTCATCTATTTGCCTCGATTTATTGTTGAGCTGCTGGCCTGCTGCTGCTTGCTTCCCCTGTTAGCCATGCCCTTGCTGTTTCTGCTCGCCAAGTGCTTCCCTATGTTGTTCATGTGCTGCTGCTGCTTGCTTATTCCTGCTGTTGTTGTTGATTGAATGCTTGGTGCTTCATGCCCTTGCTGTTGCTGCTCGCTAGCTGCTGTCCTTGCTGTTCATGTGCTGCTGCTTGCTTATTGCTGATGTTGATTCACTTGATTTAATGCTATTGTTTGGTGCTTCATGTTAGGGAACATTGCATCTGGGAGCGGCGCCACTGCTGATAGCCAATCATCAGTGAGTGAGAGTGAGGGAGGACAGGCTGCTGGACCTGGTGCGGTGGATCCAAATTATCCTCTCTGGGCTTATGTTTCACTTGATGAACCAGCTTTGGAGGAGGAGATAATAGATTCTCTCACTTGAGTCTCTATCCATCAAGCTTCAGCCATCAGCCTAGAAGCTTATTTAATTTATGTTTCTACCATTTATGTAATGCACTCTTGAATTGTTAGACTATGGCCATTTGAACTGTTTGCTATGTGGCCACCTGAGCCTTGTAAGCTCCTATCTGTTATGCTTTTAGTGGACCATTTGATGTTGTGAACTTCTGATGTAGTCAATTTGTCATGGTCTGGTTCTTTGGTTTGATGTAGTGAATTTGTCATGCTATTGGGAGCTACCATTGTAGATTGGGTAAGCAAACTTCTTTGCTGTTTGTCAAGTACCACTTTAGATTATTATGAATTTATGATTATGTCCAGACTGATACTATCATACTAATACTGGACTATTGTTTGATGTCTTTTGCAAGTTGCAATGATGGTCTGGATCAATCAAGCACTTGAAAATTGAAATAGGAGGCAACCAGACAACAAATGGGGCAGTATCTCTTTCTTTTTGTTGTCTTTAACTCTATATTACATGTCATATTTATTTTTATTTTTATATATACTTGCCGTGTTCCCGATGGGCTGTTTTTAGAAAATGCCGTATCCCGTGTCCCTGTATGCGTGTCGCCGTGTCCGTGTCCCTGTATCCGTGCTTTTTAGGTTTTAGCCTCTTCCAGACATCATATAATTATATGACACAGGTTCTACAAATTATATGCTCAAACACACAATCATATCCAATTAGTAAATATAAGATCTCCTGTCTGCACATGACACTGGTGTCTTTGGTCAGTATACTAGCTGCCCAAATATAAGAAAGGCCGCGGAACATGCTGGTGTCTTCTTCTAGTCTTCTTCTTCTTCTTCTAGTCTTCTTCTTCTTCTTCTAGTCTTCTTCTACTTCTTATTCTTTTAGTCTTCTTCTTCTTCTTCTTCTTCTTCTTCTTCTTCTTCTTCTTCTAACTTTCTTAATTACTCCCATTTTTGCAGATTTGATTCACTTCATGGAAGCTGGGATTGATGGACTGCTAGTGTTCATATTTTTTCATTTGTATTGACGAACAATGTGAAACTTATGATTGTATATATGGATGAACTATGCGAAACTATGTATTGTGCTAGCCTATGTGTTCTCTAGCTTGTTAAGTATTTTCACGATGATGTTGGAAATATATGTGCTGTGAAATATATGTGTTGAAGATGTCTAATATATATATATATACAGGGAAATAAAAGAAACAAACAAAAAAGGGGCAATACAGGCTCTTTGCCATCCGCCAGCCGATGGCAAAGATGCCACGTGGCAGCAGCCTGTGTAACCTGGGAGCACCAGGTTTGACCCATTTGGTCACTTTGCCATCTGCTGGCAGATGGCAAAGGGCTTGGGGCCAGGCAGATGGCAAAGGTCTTGGGCAAGCAGATGGCAAAGGGCTTGGGACGGCAAAGTATGCTGTTAGCCACCTAACGGGGCTAACAACCATACGTTGCCGTCAGCGTCCTTTGCCGTCAGCCAGCTGATGGCAAAGATTTTTTGCCATCTGCCGTGATCTGTCAATCACAGCAGATGGCAAACAGCCGCATTGCCGGCGCTAGCAGTGTCGAAACTTTTGCCGTCTGCCGACTGATGGCAAAGACCTTTGCCATCGGTGGACTGGTCCTTTGCCGTCTGCCATGGCAGATGGCAAAGAACCTGATTCCTGTAGTGAATGGGTAAAGAGCCGTTAGCCAGCTGATGGCAAAGATTCTTTGCCATCTGCTGTGTCTTGGCAGATGGCAAACAGCCGCATTGCCGGCGCTAGCAGTGCCGAAACTTTTGCCGTCTGCCGACTGATGGCAAAGACCTTTGCCATCGGTGGACTGGTCCTTTGCCGTCTGCCATGGCAGATGGCAAAGAACCTGATTCCTGTAGTGAATGGGTAAAGAATGGTCTGTTTTAAATTGGAATATTAGAGGGATTAATGATCCTAATAAGTGGACTGCTATCAGAAATAAAATTGAGGAATCACAGTGTTGTGCTATACTTTGTGTGCAAGAAACTAAAAGAGAAATATTTGATAGTTCATATATCAAGAACTTCTGTCCTAGAAACTTCAGCAAATTTAAATAGCTGCCCTCCAACGGGGCATCTGGAGGTTTACTAGTTGCATGCAATGAACATGTCTTCAAAGGACAACTTTTCCTACTCAATGATTACTATGTGTCTGTCACTTTCATCTCCAATCATAATTGGGAATCCTGGGTGCTCTCTAATATATATGGTCCATGTCTACAGAATGACAGACAATCCTTCCTCACACGGTTTAAAGATTTTCAGATGCACGATGAGACCAACTGGTTAGTGCTTGGTGACTTTAACTACATTAGATATCCACATAACAGAAACAGAGAAGGAGGTAGCATCTCTGATATGCTGGCTTTTAATGAAGCTATCAACAATCTAACACTGATTGAAATCCCATTGAAGGGTAGAAAATTCACATGGAGCAATATGCATGCAGCACATGTCCTAGAGAAATTGGACTGGTGCTTTACTTCTGAAAAGTGGACCCTGGACTATCCAACCACTTATGCACTACCTCTAGCTAAAACCACATCTGATCATGTGCCCATTATGATCAAGATTGGCACTACCATCCCAAAGTCCCATATCTTCAGGTTTGAGAATTACTGGCTAGAGCACAGTGAATTAAAAGAGGTGGTCAAGAGAATTTGGACCTAACAAATAACAGAAACAGACAATGCAAAGGTCATAGCAACCAAATTCAAAAGGATGAGGAAGGGTCTCAAAGTCTGGGCAAGAAATCTATTAGATCTGAAGAAAATCATTGACAACACAAACTACATGATACTCTGCTATGATACCATTGAAGAGGCCAGATCTTGAATAGATATAGAAGCAAATGGTAGGCAGATTCTCAAAGATCATCTGAAGAACATCCTGAACTAGCAAAGAATTTACTGGAAACAAAGGCCCACCATCAGACAAATAAAAGTGGGAGAGGCAAATACCAAATATTTCCAAGCCAAAACAACTATTAAGTACAAGAACGATTGCATTGCTATGCTAAGAGATGAAGTTGGATGTGAACATCATAACCATCAAGCAAAAGCTGCTCTTTTATATAGAGCCTTCAAGGAAAGAATGGGAACCTCCTCCACCACTCAAAATCCACTGATGCTGCAACAAATTCTTTTGCAACATGGTGATTTATCAGAACTTGAAGCTCCTTTTACTAAAGAAGAAATTGATAATGTGGTAAAGAACATGCCAGCTGACAAAGCACCATGACCAGATGGTTTTAATGCAGCCTTCTTGAAAAACTGTTGGGATATTATTGCTCAGGACTTGTACCAACTGATTGTTGACTTCCATACTGGGACTGTTAATCTACATAGTATCAACTATTCCTTTATCTCATTGATCCCTCGGAATGAAGCTGCAAGTACTCCTGCTGAGTTTAGGCCTATATCTCTGCTCAACTGCACCCTCAAGATCATTACTAAACTCTTAGCCAACAGACTCCAAAAGGTCATCCTCAAACTGGTGCATAGAAACTAGTATGGATTTCTCAACAATAGATGCATACAGGATTGCCTGGCATGGTCTTATGAGTACATACACCAATGCCATCAAGACAAGAAGGAAATCATACTGCTGAAACTAGACTTTGATAAAGCATTTGATATGCTCAACCACAATACCATAATTGAGATTCTTCAAGCCAAAGGATTTGGTGTCAGGTGGATTAGCTGGATTAAGATGATTTATGGAACCGGCTTCTCCTCTGTCCTTCTCAATGGGGTTCCAGGGAAACAATTTATATGTAAAAAAGTCGGACAAGGAGACCCTCTATCACCTTTGATTTTTGTCCTGGTTGTAGATCTTCTCCAATCCATGTTCAATGAAGCTATGAATCACTCACTGGTAGAATCACCACTGATACATACTTCTTGCCCTGATTATCCCATAATTCAATATGCAGATGACACTATTCTGGTGGCAAATGCTAATTCTAGACAACTAATCCACATTAAGAATCTCCTCCTTCATGTTGAGGGCTACACATGACTTAAGGTGAATTATTCCAAGTCTACAATGATATCAATCAACACTCCTGAAGATCAAATAAATGCTCTGTTAGCCCTCCTAGGATGCAAGATTGGATCTTTGCCCCATACATATCTTGGACTACATTTCAGCCTATCAAAACCCAGAATTGAGGATTTTGTTCCTTTGATGAAAAGAATTAAAAAAAGACTACTCAACTGCTCCACTCTGCTCTCCACTGGTGACAAACTGACCCTGGTCAAATATGTCTTCTCCACTATGCCTATCTTCTTCATGTGCACCCTTTTGCTGCCTAAGACCGTGGTTAAGCAGCTGAATATCTATCTCAGGCAATGCTTCTAGAGAAAATATGGATCACAAGAAACATGAGTAGAACTCATTTCTTGGGATACGGTTTGCAAACCTAAAGAGCATGGTGGTCTAGGAGTTCTTGACATCCACACTCATAATAAAGCACTTCTGGTGAAATTCTTGTACTAGTTCTTTAACGAGGAGGATACACCATGGGTTCAAATCATATGGGAAACTTACTATAAGGAATCACCCCCAAGAACTAGAATGATTGGTTCCTTTTGTTGGAAAAGAATACTCAAGCTTCTGAACAGCTACAAAGAAAAGGCCATTAGCAAAGTGGGTAAAGGTGACACCATCTTGTTCTGGACAGACAAATGGAATGGAGATCCATTCAAACTTCAGTTCCCTGAACTCTTTCATTTGCCATTGATACAAGTATCACACTGTGTGCCATTAATGAAAATTCTGAGTTAAGCCAGCACTTCCATAGACCTCTATCACAACAAGCTTATCAACAATTCAACCAGATACACGATCTTTTACAGAATCAGAACATATCAGAGGCAAATGACATTTGGACTTACTCTTGGAAGGCCAAGCAGTACTCCTCCATGAAGATGTATAAATCCCTCCTGGGGGACAACAAGGCCCACTCCATCTTCAAGTATCTATGGCAAACCTCATGCAGATTGAGACATAAAATCTTTTGCTGGCTCATGCTTCATGATAGACTTAATGTCAGAAACTTACTGCATAGGAAATCTATGTATCTGGAGAACTACAAGTGTGCTCTATTTTCTGACAATACATAAGAAACTCTTTTGGGATTATGCATTTGCACTGCAATGCTCGGACCATCTTGCGCCATGTAAACTAAGAGGCACATCAGCTTTCGATGAAATTCTTCTCACATTGCAGCATCTACCATCAGATATTGCAATGGACATTGCTATTATGGGTTGTTGGAGCATTTGGTCAGTTAGAAATGACAAGATCTTCAGAGCGGCAACACCACATGTGGACACCTGGTTATATCATCTGAAGGAAGGACTTTGGGCAGTTCAGTTGAGGGCAAAACAAAGCAAAGCACAGCTCATCAATCTTTGGATAGAACAACATCTGTAATTTAAATATGTCCCAATTTCCTAGAAAAGGAGTAGGCTGGTGTTTTTGGTACTGTGTATGTTACTTTTAATTAATGAAATACTGTACAACAATTGTTCTACAGTTTATGCTAAAAAAAAAAAGAGGCGATGGCCCGCGGGAAGATCTTGACCTAGCATATGATCTGTACGGCTATACCTAAGTAAAGTGCAAGTCGCTACTGATTGTTTGCCAACATTGAAGCATCTGAAAGATCCTGGTCGTGGCATTTGCAGTTTCATCATACAACACATTCAAGCAAAGGTAGGAGATTTTGAAGTGATCAAGACCGAGCATGAAACTAGGGGGTCGAACTTTGAAGTACACAACCTGGAAAAGGCTGATGCCTTGCTTGATCCTGGCATATATGTGTGTGAGTGCTAGTTTTACCTGATACTGTTGTAATCCCGAACACTTTTTCTATTTTAGTTGAATATAAAGTGGTTACAACCCCTCAATTTTCTTTTGGCGGATTCCCCTCCACACGTCTCACTGGATATGTTCCGTCGGAATCTCTTGACAGGCTGAACCCCGCTGGCTCATTTGGATTAGAAAGGTTGAATGATTAAATAATAACTATTAAGTACAACCCAAATCTAAGCTGGTACTTGCAGCTACAAATCCTGCAAGCGGGCAAACCAAGAAAATTCACATGACCTTACAAACACACCCAAATAGAAAAGTAAAAATACAATCAATGCCTTGGGCATGCTGAAGTCTCCCCCCCCCCCCCCCCCCCCCCCCATGCATCCATCGGCGACACACCGTGAGCAAAGCTCGATGCCATCTCTAGGCTTCCGCCTTGGCGGAGTAAATTGTTTGAAACCCAGGAGCTTGTAGAAGCAACGGCTCGGTAGTCCTTGATGCATACGTGAAGACATCAACGACCATGTGCGAAGCAAATCGCCACCCCGGGAAGAGATCACTGATAAGGACATATAGGAACTGCGAAGACCACGAAAGCAGGTAGAATCCAGATGGATCCGCCGGAAATCTAAACAGACCGAATCTTGTATGACCCGTTGGAGACACAACACTCACGCCCTTCATCAGTGATAATCACACCAACAGAACGAGGATAGGGACGGGATGATATTATTCCTAAACCGGGGAAGCGCCACCGCCACGCCGTCCCTAAACAAACACGAAGACACTCTAAAGAACACATGAGACGAATTTTCCACGCCAATGACGCCAATTCTGGATTTGAGATCGAAATCGCCGCTATCCAGGGTCGTCATGCGCCGCCATCGTCTTCTTTGATGGCCTAGCCAGGCCACTATAGAAGCTCAATGCACTTGATACGTCTGGTTGCCCTCGGATACACCATGATCGCCGCCGAGCACCGACAGAGACTCGAGATATCATATCTTTCTCTGACTGCATCATCAATCCAATTCCTCCAAAACTTTCCAAGCAAGCTGTCCCTTGACCGGTCCTCCCCGCCGGCGGCGCGCCCTAGCGGCGGCAAGAGGGTGAGATGGTGGGAGGCAGTTAGGGTTTACGATCGCCTGAGATCCTCGTACAAACATAGAACTTCATTGTGCAACATAATTGGAGCTTACCAAATTTATTTACTGTTGGAGAGGGGAAGCATGTGTTATATATTTTTCTGCCTCATAGAAGTACAATAGCTTAAGGAGTGCATTTGAAACTAGTGCACACGATTCTAAAAAAATATGTAAATTAATTAATTAATGTACATAATTAACTAAATGTCTAAATTTGAGCGTATATACCCATCCAAAACGCCATGCTCACAAACTAGCTAGTGAACAACTTCTCCCATTCCTCCAAAAAAGGTTTGCTTTCCCGTGGGTTCTTAATAGTTTGACGAAAAAAAGGTTTCCCCTGCTTTATATATAAAGCAACAACCACCAAACAAGCCGATACAAACACACATCCCACACTACCACAACACACACACCTAAGGTTGGATACATGGACGCTGAAAACAACAACACCACCCCAAACAACATGAAGCAAACAACAGGTGAAACACTAAGCACTACTATGAAGTCGTCGGGGCCCTCAACCGTGGATGAGCCACCGGATGAGGAGAAGCGGTGAATGACGAACAATGGACTCCAAGGTGACGTCTTCAGGAAGGGAACGACACCGGAGCGCCGCCGTCGCCCTATCCAAGGATTAGGGTTTCCCCCGGAGCACCACGACGACAAATGAGATACCGCGACGATGCATTCAAGAAGGGGACGATGCCAGAAAACACCGTCGCCCGTGTCCTGACAAGCCAGAACGGGTTTTCACCCCGGCCAGCACTCACCGTTGCCAAATTGGGGTACAGACTACCGCACCACCGCCATTGAACGACACACCCCGGCCGCCATGCCTCCCACACGGCCATGGTGACTGGACAACACCTGAGCCGCGTGCTCCGCCCACGAGCACCCCGCCTTCCACCATCAGGGCCGCCGCCCCAGCATCCGAGCCCAACCCTCGTCCCTGGATACACCGTATCGACGCGGCCGACCGGAAAGGGGCAGAAGATCCCCCCTTCCACCCAAAGAGGACACCTTGGCAGGGTTGGTGGCCTCAGCGGCCAGATCTGGACCAGGGGAACTCCAACAGCCACACGGTGCAGCCGCCCGATGCAACAAAGCAGGCACCTCTGCCCCTTCCTGAAGTCCCCTGCCACCTCTGGCAAGCCCTCGCGCGCGTCAACACCACACCATTGAACCACCCCCTGCCTGTCGAGCCCGCACCTGAATCCAACTCACACTTAAACAAGTCAAAATGATTTACTGCAAAAATAAAAGAAATATGGAGTATACACATACCACACTCAATGAACGCTCCAACTCACACTTTTTCTGTGCCCCCACTAATCTAAAACTCAAAAGTTTGCCTCATTTCAGAAGTCTGGCAACCCTCAGACTTCATGTGCGCACGCTACCAAAATACAACTGTGAATCGTGTCTTCATTTCTTTTTTCCTGAGTAATCATACAGGAGCCTATCTTTTACGGTTATGCATGTATAGCTTGAATTCTGGTTTGAAGTTAGATTTATTACAAGAAAAATACAAATCCATGACAATTCTGCAAAAAGCAAATGAAATTCTGTCATCATTTCCATTACAAAAAGGTGAGAATATTGTCATGCATGTGTTGACTATTTACACCTATGACTAAAAAAAATGATAAAATATCGAAAAATCATCCTGGGCGTGCTGCCTGCGTACTTGGATGACGTTCCTTGTGCCTTTCATGACAAGAATGCTCGCGAGAAGTGAGAGCAGGGATTTTTCATTGATTGCTCGGGTGAGTTGTACCGCACACGTATAAGTTTTGTAGTTTCGACCTGATCAAGTCCGGATGTCAGCCTCTCAAGAGCCATACAAAAATGCCGATTTCCATCCAAACGCAATCTAACAACGTTAACCAACGCCAAAACAATTAGTAGGACTGCTCGCTACTGTGATCCAAACATGGCCTTAAGCATTTTTTTTATTGGGAAATCACCGGAGGGACAACCTGCCCTACCTGAATATATTTCTCATTGCACTGGAAAAAGCAGGAGAAACACCCAAAGTACAGGGATACGTGCTAGCGTCAAACCTTTTTGCAAGAGCTTGGCTACATCTCGTGAGAAGGTTGATGGACGTTCACCTCTCTAATGAGTCAGATACAATTCACTGAAGACTATCGACTAATGGCTTGTTTTCAGTGAAATCTATGTATGTTGACTTAATCAATTCTGGTGCAATCCCGATATCGAGACATATTTGGAAAATTAAAATGCCCTTAAGAATCAAAGTCTTCATGTGGTTTGTTCACAAGGAAGTGATTCTCACTAAGGCTAACTTGGCAAAGCGTAGTTGGAAGGATAGTCAACGTTGTTGCTTTTGTGATCAAAATGAGTCGATTAAACACCTCTTTCTCGAGTGTCCGATGGCTAAAATATTATGACGTTCGACTCATATAGCCTTTAATATTACTCCTCCAAATAGTATTCACATGTTATTCGGGACGTGGTTAAATTGGGTTGATCCAATTTCTATCACTGCAACGCATATTCGGATAGGAGTATGCACGCTCCTATGGGCTATATGAAACTGCAGAAATAATATAGTTTTTAACAGACAAACTCGGATTATTTTTTTGCAGGTAATCTTTAAGGCCACAACTTGGATCCGTGTGTGCTCGTTACTCACTCCTGCGGAAACCAGAGATCCTATGGATACTGGGTCTACCCAATGAGAAATGGTAGCTCACCGGTTTGGATGGTCGTCCAATATTAGGGTAGGTGTTTAGTCATCTTGTCTTTTTTTTGTCGGTTGTGGTATTTTATCCCCTTTTTTTTTATTTCATTTGAGCTCTGACAGAGCATGTACTGGACCACAAATTTTTTGAACCTTTGCTTAATAATATGGCTTCATGCATCATTCTGATGCAGAGGCGGGGGTTATCCTTCTTTTCAAAAAAAAAGGTTTGGCAGATTACAAGTTCAGAGTAGAGAGGAAGGGGCTCCAGGAGATGTCTCCTCTGGCATCAGGCTTTGCATGGTAAGACAAAAGTTTCAGGCTTGTTGTCGCTCCTTTGATGTCGTGATTGATTTTGTGGCGTTTGCCACAGAAGCTATTAGTTGAGTCTAGTACTTTGATTGGATCTGGTATGCAACAAATATCTTGGGGCCAAAGTTGTTTCATAAGTTACAATGGAAACTGGGTGACTGACTCCCATGTTTGTTGTAGATGTTATGCATAGAGATGATTTAGTCCATTTCTATTTGAAGGAACATAGTTATGTTTATGTTTTTTACAGTGGGGATTAAATTTGAAGTAGCGGAAGACTAGCCTGACTTATTGATCATCTAATATTACTCTCCCTAGTGGAAAGAGGCAGATAAACTGTACCGCTCCCATGTGTTTGAGTTGGAGATATCTTTACAATGCCAAATGAGCATCTTTACGTCCACTGTCCAGAGAAGATCAGCTGCAGAAAAATTAGTACCATGGCTTGAATGATTACTAATTCCTTAGCTACTCCCATGACATGAGATCAGGACGGCTGGTTAAATCAAGAGCGGCAGAATTTAAGTTGGTTCTTGTTGTCATCTATCCATCTACTATTTGGTACGACTTTTAGATTCTCTCCAGTGCGATTACACTTGTCCCACCCAATTGACACTCATCGGCGCACATATATAGGTAAATGTTGGGCGTTTGCTAGTATCTCCTGCGGCCAACAGTGGAGTAGCTAGCTTGCCCTCTATCACTATCAGTTGCTTGCACCAATATAGCCAATTTCTCGGATACATATAGTATGCAACTTCGCTTGGGAATGGGAATGGGTGCAACACAGTTTATCCATCAATTTCTCCGAATTAGGGATATCTGACCTATAGCCCATACATCCATATACTTGTAAAACTTTTAAAGGCAGTTAATGAGTTCATACAATGTCCAAGTTTGAGTCAGCCGCAATTTAGAGGCTGTTTGGTTGGGGACGCAATGTGCCACGTCTAAGCTGAGACGTTAGCCACACCTTTGGCAAGCCACATGAAGTGTGGTGGCTAAAATAAGCGCCACACCTTTGATGAAAATTTCTACTACAAAAGCCCCTTCGAGTTGTGGCGAGCCGAAACTTCGTAAGGAACCAAACATCTACCTAGCAAGCTGTGGCACGCCACACCTTCGAAGTGCCTAGCTGAGGCTGGCAACTAAACAACCCCTTAGCCTCGCAGAGAACTTCGCAGAGATCCACTGAAACCCTCCACACCACTCGTGTCACATGTTCCGTCAGGATCTCTCGGCAGGCTGGACCCTTCATGGTCTGACTGGGTTGGCTAAGGCATGCTCAAGAATCAAATAACTGCCACGTGCGAGCGGAATCTAAGTTGCACCATAGCCGCGAGCCTGTAAGCGGGCAAACCAAGTGGGCTACTAGTTCTTTGTGCAATATAAATATACATTTGGAGCTTAGCAAAAAAAAAAAAATACAACGTGAGAAGGGAACATATTGTTCTTCTGAATTATAGCTTAAGTAGTGCATTTGAAACTAGTGTACATAACTTCTAACAAAAAATGTCTAAATTATAGTGTATATATTTACCCAAAACACCATGCTCTGTCTCCAAATCATAAACTAGCTTGCAAATGATATCCCAAGTCACCCATAATCATTCTCCCATAAAAGACCCTGAGTCTATTAAAAATATTTTTTAAGGGGGTAACCATTGCCTCTGCATCATAGATGCACACAACCATTTTATTAAACCTCAAGTATGTGCATGTCTCCGAGGAGCAAAAGGTTTACAGCAAAACACGACCATCATGGTCAAAAACAACATTACATAGCTCATCCACATAATCTACTAGCAACACGGCACACAAACTGAATGAGCATACCCCGTGCAACCGTTTCCAGATGGCAGCACCTAGAGGCCATATCTTCCATGCGTCAGATGCACTGATGACCATGTACGGATTGACGCCTTAGCTCTGGAAATAGCCTGCAAAAAATGGAATATATGATTTGTTAAAGCACACTCATTCCGACAATTTCAAATTGCCCAAAGAATGGCACAAATTCCCAAGCAGATTAAATTGAGGAGAACAGTGCACAAGGCACAATATGACAAGTACACATGGAACAATTCACAGACTTCTAATGGAACAAAACATTGTCATAGGAGGAACAAAAGTTTAGCACTTATGAAACACCATTAAAGGTAGACATGGAACAATTCACAACTGTTTTGGATGGAAGAAAATATTGCTAAGAACTAAATTTAGTGCACGGTAAACAACGAACAAAACCATTACAAGTATACATGGAACAATTCACAATTACTAGTGGAACAAGATATCACGGCAAGAAGAACAAAAGTTCAGTATATATATGTATGAAAAATAATACCTTGCAAAATGGGAACGATGGAGTATTGCTCCCATTCTTGTTTGGTTCACCGATTATATTTTCATAAAATGTGTGTTACTTATTGAAACATGACAGCCATCATAGGCACAATGCTTCAGAGTAGAAATCAACAAACTACAAAGTAACTCATAACAGTAAGAATTACAGTAAAAATCTCTGAGATTCACCTTCTCAATGGTAATAAGAAAAAAAAATCCCCTATAAGTAAAGTATATTGAAATTAAACTGGACCAGCGACACTAGCACTTGTGAACCTACACAAATTTGATTACAAATAAAGGCTTTAGAGAGCACCTTTATTCTTCCATCCTCTAATATGGGAAGCCCTAGAATGATCCCCAAGAAGTAAAGGATGTTGAACCACAAGATCTTCACTGTATCGTCAAGGAAGGATTCTAATTCCACACACAAAATAATACAGTAAAAAAACATGACACGCCGATAAAAACTCAACAGATCCAAAAAGTCAGTCCTACGAGAACACAAACCCAAACTCCACATAATCAAATGTGCAAAATCTTTGGAGGATAAGCAACCATTGCTATGTGGCATCGCCCTCTAAAGCATTGTTGTTTCAATGGATGAATCAGATGACCTTATTTTTAATGGCATCGTGCCCACCACAAAAAAGTTCCCGTGAAACATAATGAAACTTTGGTGGTACCTTATTGAAAAGAACATATATAGATGGAAACATCAAAGTGATATACACTTGGTGGCATATTTATTTTACTCGATTAGCAACTTCTCGCAATAGCTCATTCACTCTGACGCCTTACAATCGGATGTAATGCTTGTTCACATCTTTCTCCCTTGGGATAATTTGGAAGCTACTTCGACTAAATTTATAAGTGAATATGCATATTTCCTCTCCCTAGTTAAAGTTGACCCTTTGGGATTCTTTGTGTGAGATGCGGTACGCACCGGCGATGACGTGAACAGGCAGGGCGCCAACATTGAGTTTTTTCCTGGGATGTGACTAAGGATGGAGTTTTGTGTTGGTCTTGAATTTAATGTACCCGATTCCACTCGATTATGCCTTCTTTAGAACAACATGGTTTTCTGGTGTGGTTAATAGTTGCCCTGGGCAAAGAAGGCCATTGAAGACATTTTCTACCATGGTCATTGACAACCTGAATCCAAATATGGACTTGTATCATGTAATCACAATATGCACACCAATGTTCTAGAATGGTGAGATAATGGCATTATGCTATCACAATTAGTATGAAACTAGAGTTAGTTTACCTTAGTACGAACTACACTAGATGTCTAGTTTCTCATTTCCAAGGAACTATAAAGTTAGATATCTTAGCCTCGAAACTAATAATACCTTGGTGGCAATACTACAAGTAGAACAATTTTGAATGGAGATACAACAGTCTAGTGGTAGTAATTAGTGCAACCTTCTTCATTAGATCAAAGTTGGTCCTTGGTTGGTGTCTCATGCCCTATTGAATGTGAGCAATTGCTATTTTTCATAAATATCAGGAAACTTTGACCTTAGGGTGTCTCTAGATGACCACCTATCCATTATAGGAGTAAGTGGCCGAGTATCTTTAGAGGAGTAAAAAATTTAGCCTAGCTGCATGAACTTCAAACGATTGCACATTATATCATCAATCATTCCGATATTTCAAGATAAACATTAATAACATATAAATCGTTAACAACCATATGGTTTCATGGATCGAGATATTCAAATTTAAACACGCATAGTTCATCTAAAAGGCATCACATTGATCAAGTTTGATCCAAAATCACCACACCATAGCATGTTTTATGTCGTGGATAGAGCCCAACCAAAGGCATGCACGAACTCAAGAACCATCCTCGCCAAAGAAAACACCGCAACCATCACCACCCCCATACACACGGCCACCACCATCATTACCACCACCACCATCCACACGGCCACCGCCATCACCACCACCAGCATCTACACAGTCACCACCACCACCACCATTCCGAAGAGACATCTCTGTTTGGATCAAGATTTCCCCACGAGTGAGCTCTCAAATTTGTTTGCATTCCGAAGTCTCTCCTCCTCGAGTGCAAGCCTATGCTCCCCCGCCTTCAACTTCCTATCTTTGGTCGCCAACTTCAATTTCCATTTCTCGTCCTCCAACAACTTAAGATCATTCCATCTCGCCACCTTCTCTTCCTTGCGTTCGGCCGCCAAAAGTTTCTTGGCCTCAATCATGGCCACAAGCTCATCTTTGTCTGTGCCACCGAATGCTCCTCGTATATTTCGTTCTTTAGCAATGTTGTTGTCATCCGGTCTCTTGTGTTGGCATCTTCATCCTTCTCGTCATCATCCTCAACGGGTATGCTCAACATTGATCTCTTTGGAGTGGTCTCGTCATTTCTCCTGATCCACTTCTCATTGACCGCGAGCACCTTGTAGCACTTGTACAATGTGAAGGGCTTGTGGCCGAGCTTCTTGTTTTGTTCCTTGAAAGATCTTGCATGATAAGGTCATACTCCGTGACCGGCACGCCACTTGGTGGTTCATGATTCACTTGATCAATACAACCGGACCATCGGTTGCACTAGTCTTGGATGGTACCCCAACAATGCTCAATAGAGCCTTGGGTACAACCTGATGTGACATCCATGGATTTGTTGTTGTAGTCCACAATTCTGCCCCAAAAAACGTTCCTTCGATTGGTCCGTTCCAACCATTGCAACACATGAGATGTTCATCCAAGCATAGCACAAAGTAGCATCTTCATCTTGTGAGTAGTTGTGAGTTCATGTTCTTTGTGGCTTCAAGCTTGGTTGGGTATCTGTCTCCATGGGATCTTCAACCTCTTCGTCTTCGTCTTCGACCACCTCCTCCTCGTCGGCCAACTCTTTAGTTTCGGACTCCTCTTCGCCAAATTGGTGATCAAACACCGAGTCGTAGTTAAGATCTTCAAGTGCAAGGATATGTGATGTCTCCAAAGATGACAAGAATTTGGCCACGTTCACCATCCATCGACTGCAAGCAATCACCACACAATACATCATCCAAATGAAAAATGCAAAAAATACCTTGAAGGCATTTCATCGAGCACTTAGCGGCCACGACTTGTGTTGCCGGCTACGGCGGCCGGTCGCGCCGAAGTAGTGGTCGTAGGGGTGGCCGGAGACGGTTCCCAAGGCGTCGAACGAAGACGAGGCGTCAAAATGCTTTTTTGGTCATCTTATTCTCCGCCTCCTCGGCTAGCGCCGATGGGGCGGCCCTCGGCTTCCTTGCCTGCTTGCTGACGGCAGGAGCAGTCTTAAGGCGGTTGACCGTCACCGGAGACGCAGTGGCCACCCCATTGACCTTGGTGCCAGCGGTAGATGCCAGTGAGGTGGACGGGAGAAGGTTTATTGTCCCCAACCTTTTTTGGGTGCAGGCGGCGGCGCGGGCCGCGTTTGTGATGGCGATGCGCCGGAAGCGGTGGCCAGCCGGGTAGAATAAGGGTTGTTGCAATCCATTTCGGCCGGAGTCGGGGTCACCGGTGGGGACGGAGGCGGCGAGAAGGGATGGTCGGGTGGGCAGGAGAAGGGGAGTGTGAAACTATTAATCGTCGCGCCAAAGTCGAGTATATTTAGGAGACTTTGGCTAACTTTTCGGCCGAGGGAGTAAAGTTTTTACTCCACTAAAGATTTAAGAGTTCGGCTAGGTACCAATTAGAGAAGTAAACTAAAAAATTAGTCCTCTAATCTCTTTTTAAGGGTCGGCTAGAGATGCCCTTAAGGCAATTTGACTCTCTCTCTCTCTTTCTCTCTCTATGTGACTCAAACGAGAAATATTTCAATTCATCATTTGGTAGAATCACACGCGTAAGTTTTTACCTTACGATGTGCTTCCAGATTAACAAGAATTTAGCTCAAAGCAACACTATCATGCCTCGTTGAGGAAATATGTATCCTTAAGGCATCTTCAATGCCAACCCTCAAAACGCCTGAAACCGTCCGCACCGCACGATCCAGACGTGTTTTGTCATCCAACGTGGTCCTGCATTGGTACGCCGGCCGGTCCAGACGTGCTTTTCTCACAAACTGAAGACAATTTGGGGGGCTTTACGGGCGTCCAGACTACTGCAATGCCCGCTCGTGACTAACCTGGCCCACCAAAAAATCTCATCCCTCGCCAGCGTACTTTCCCGTCAGGCGCCATCTGCCCGCATTCATGTCGATGAAGAGTGGCCGCTCCGTATTGACGCCGGCCTAAAGCGGACACAACCTCTCTAGCTTCGGCATTCAAGCGGTGCGCGGGCCGAGAGCATTGGTCGCGCCATGTCCATGGTGTTCTTACATGTTCAATGCCGGAGAGACGTTTACTGAATGGGACGATACGGATATCTACCACGCTCGTTCAATGCTCGTCCGTTTGTATGCCGCCATTAATCAGGCTCGCTGGCCAAGGAACCAACTCCGGCGCCGCGCATTGACCCACCCAAACACTTGGCCTCATTAGAGTCCGCTATTTAAAGGCGACCACACCCGGCTAACTCCAAACCACAACACATCTGCTCCACATCCTCCTTCCTTGCACCACATCCGCCATGATAGCAAACTTGAGCGCTTTGCGGGAGAGCATGTCATCGGACCACAAGCACGAGCTGTCTGCCCTTGCAGTCGCCTGGCAGTCCCATCGCGCCTGGCGGGTCCGACGCGGTGTCATCATTGGAGCCCATCTCCATCATAGGGTCATCGTCAGAGACCTCGGGCAAGCTAGACAACTTGCGTTCTGACAGGCATAGGTGGAGCGAAGGTACAACTTCTTTCTCCTCGAGCAGCACCAGTTAGCGGAGGGGCAAATCTACGCCGAGCGCGCAAGCGAGGAGGCCGTGGCCGCCATGGTCGCGGACAAACCAAACTTCGTTGTGGAGCTCGCAAGGCAGAGGCGGCGCAGCCGGACACAAACGCGGCCGGACATGCGCTGGCGATGTAGGCGATAGAGGACAAGAATGCTGCGAGCTGCGCGTCGTAGCGTCGGCGTTGCCGGTCAACTTTCTGGGACGCATGTGGCAGGTGGACAGTGATGGACCGTCCACATCCATCATCGACCTCACGTCCACTGGCACCGGTGACGGACAGGTTGCGGACTCCTCCGAGTATGAGTAGGGCATGGCATGCTGCAGTGCATTGTGTACCAAGTAGGCCGGCCCGTCTCCCATATCCTACTATTTCTCGTCGGAGACCGCAGCTTCACTTAACATGTCCTAAACCCCGTTGCTGCTCATGAAGATAGCAGATGAAGGACGTGAACGCCGATGCGGAATACAAAGAAAGTGGACGACGGGCACCATCGTAGGATAGGTTTAGGTCCGGACGCTTTTTAGTGAATACTAGATCGGGATCGCGCCTTGGCATGAGGGTGCCAGTTCCAACAGATAATAATAGTGAAGAAAAACATTCAATTGTGATAGAAGCAAGACATAGTGGTGCTCATATCGGCAAGAGATTATATGATAACATCAAGTCCAGCGCGTTCACAAGACCACAAAAGATCGGCAACGCAGACCAGCATGAGAGAGCAAAAGCCTAAGAGGCAATTCTCAAGGAAGGATATGATACAATAAAAAGCAACAATATCCAATATAGTGGTTCATATGCTATAGAGTGGGTCATACGATCATGATACACGATATAGCAAAAGATATCTTGTGTCAACACATCTTGCCTGCCTATGCGACGGGTGATTCAATTGACATTACCCCATGCATACCATTGGTCAAGCACGGAAAATCTAAAATTATGCTTGATCACTCAGTATATCATCACATATATCCATGGTTGTAAGCCATGTATTTTTATACATTTTAGCTCAAAACCAAACCAAACTGATGAACGAGATTATATGATATTGCATCACAAAGCATAAAGACCCAATGCATACCATATAATCCAATCATAATGATAGGCCATGACAATACGTTCACTACAAAGGATAGAAGTCTAATATACCGAAAGCAGGCCAGATGCCCAGATTGATAGAGCAGTACACGAAACTCATATGGTCCGGCTATGGCATAACATCAGACTACATATATATGGATAGAGAGAGTTTGGTCTGACTGCCTTGTCGCCCAGCTCCTCCCTGCGTTGTAAACACCTGTCTATGGACATTATGTGTTACATGAAGAATTCATAGTGTGCCATATGAACATCATCACAGCAAAAATACACTTCTTTTACTAACCCCTCTGAATAGCAAGTGTTAGTCATTCGACAAATGAGTAGCTCCCCCTCTGAATAGCAAGTGTTAGTCATTCGACAAATGAGTAGCTCCTATTATTACTACCCGCATAAGTGAATATGCTAAATAATCGTTAGGGGTAAGGGTCTATCAAGATTTATCGACCAAGTTCCGTTGAGGAGAGGGGCAGTGTTTGTACCTTGACTACGTCGAGGTTGCCGCAGCCGCAACTCCGGATCCAGGCAAGGTACGATGAAACTTAGACACAAAGAGGAGGGTCACTTCTCAGCTTTTCTTGTATCACTATTGTCCTGTAATTGGGCTGAACCCGATCCAGCACAAGTGGGCCTGATAGGTTTTGTTCCCTGTGGAAAGAAACAACAGTGTAAGTTTGTTGGACTAAAAAAATAGTGTAAGTTCAAAATTAATTAATCACTTCAGAGGAATTACGAATATCTGATACACATGATCATTTCTCCTTAAAATACCGGAAATCTAATGCTTCTAAATATCCCCAGCCCAAGGAAGAGGAGCATGGATATAAAAAAACGAGACAAACATTCAACAATTCATTTATGTAAGGATTTAAATGCAATGATCATCTTACCCTAACAATGACATAGGTCCATAGCAACATAGATTATATATTCTTGTAAATGCTCATTGGTGCAAAGGGAAGTCAGAGTGATCACTGAAAATCACCAATCTAATACAGGGAGCAGTGTTTTCTTCCAGATCAACATTAATGATGTTCATCAGTCAACATATATTGTATGTTAGTAAAATATGTATCAATTGCATTGAAAAACTTAATACAAGTTGCAGGATATACAATGCCTAGAGACACATACAACATCGGATACGAGCACAAGTTAGTCCCTTCAGGAATCTCTCCCAGCACAAGTTAGTCCCCTTCAATAAAGCAAAAATATATTGCATCGGATATGATCCCTGCAGAGTAGAAGCATCCAGTATCCCCTACAAATACAAATCACCAAGAATTAGAAAATGATAAATCTCAAAGTTGCACTCACAGTCAAATTAAAAACAACTGAAGTTAATTTCGCCCTATAATCTTCTTCACCATGTTAGTGAAAACTCAACATGGCACGAATAAGAGTGAGAAGCAAATGAAAGGCAATGTGCAATACATCATGATTGGCCAAAACATCGGCTAATCTTGCCAGCTAGAGGCTATATTTGATGAACATAGTCGCACAACTAAACTCAGGTCAACAACAATCATGTAATTAATTCAGTCCTGATTAAGAAAAATAAATACAAAGATTCATTATGCAAGGGACTTTGCAACCAATAAAGCACCCCTGTATCTAGCCATTAATCTAATCTATTCAAGATTGAGATAATGGAAAATACAAAATATCAACATCGAGACCATTTCTCTAAAGAAACAGAGAGAAGCATATAATCCACTGGTGTGTAACAAAAAACTGTAAATTCCACAATGCACACACACACACACACACACACACACACGAGAACCACAATGCTTAGAAACTGAGCAGTAAGAATAAGAATGACAACACAATCGGTAAGGATATCCCAACCTCAGCCTGCACCCTTAAAACAACAAGCGTCCATCATACCGTCCCTCCTAAAGAAATGCGAAGCAGAGAGGAAGGGGATTATGTCAGACCAAGATATAAATCATATCCATGAAGCAATTGGCAATTGAAGTGATCCAGATACTCGTGAATTCATCTATTAAACAAAAATGACAGTGAAAGAGCAAAATATACAACAACTCAGCCCAAGATTTTTATATGGAATGGCATAGCTAGCAAATAAGTGGAGCTAAATCACCACCTCCTTCTCCGTGCCATCAAAGCACATAATCCTTTGCGGCGCAAATAAGCGGAATTAAATCACCACCTCCTTCTTTCATTGCCATCAAACCACATAATTCTTTGTGGTAAGTCTTAATTAATTAAGGGAACATCAGAAAGCTAGAGTTGCAATTATGGGAACCAAAAACACTTTTTGTGGCACCATAAAGCAAGAGTGATCCTAATTGCAGAAACATCTTATTATTTCCCACGAGCTGCAGTTCCTATGGAGTTTTAGAGATAGTTGAATCGGTCCAATGTATTTACCTACATATGCAATGCAATCTAATTCGTATTCTTAATTCTTAATTTCTTATCATTATTGTATACTGGAAAGAGTAAGAGCATCTAAATATACATTAGGGGTCCTGGAAAAAGTAAGAGCATCTAAATATACTTATGCATACTGGTATAGAACTTGGTTAAACCCAAATGCTAGGTTCATTCAAGTTCTTATATTTTTCAATAAAAAATGGTTCAACCCAAACAGTATCATTGTTAGTGGACATTCTACTTATCTTTTGATCAACAGCTCAACTGACTATTGTATTATAAGGAAATGTCTCATTTTAAAACTACACGAAAGGCCATTATAGAAAAATGGAGATCATTGTGTTCATACGTATTTATCCAGAGGAGAGCAACATACTTCACTCTTAGAGCTATGATGAGTTTTTTGCAGGAAAGGAGGATATACCTCACTCCCCACTAAGCTCCCATGGTTCTTGTTTACAACTATACCAGCCCGGACTCCTTCTAAACAACAAACCAGACACTTAATGGGCTGCTGGTTCGCTCTTACTTACCCCTGTCCGCTGCTGGTTCAGGCCACCAATGGTGGCGATCATAAGATAGCGATTCGACTCGGTGACGGCCTTGGAATCTACAGAAGGGAGCTTTATTGTTAGCAGACAGTCATACACGGACAGTGCCACTGCTAATCTTCTGAAGCAAAACAATCTGTATACGAAAGGAAAACGAAATTGCTGCATGCAACGCGCGTAAGCATACCAGCAAAGTCCTTAGTGGCGCCGATGCAGCCAATGAAGTGGTGCGTCGTCTTCGGCACCCAGAGCTCTTCCCCCAGCCTGCTCCCGCCACTCTGAAAGGGAAGCCAGAACCAATTAATTTGACGAATCTGCCGCACAATTTTCCTGGATTAAGCGCATATGAAACAATGAAATGAGCATAAATGTGAAATCATCACAACAAAAAAACAGACTATTGAATTGGAAAAAGCAATGTGTTAAAACCATATAAATCATTTAGAAATTCCCATAACCGCAACAATAGTTCAGCAGCAGCTCATGTGTTGTTCGATTATCAGCCTAAATTGCAGGAGACGACTGCAAGAAGAGGAAGTACAGAAGTGTGGGACGACGCACCTGAGGCGAGGCGAGCACGACAGCTCCAGATCCGGACGGAGCGGCGGTGTCTTCCTCGTCCTCTCACGCCACAAGCTCGTGCCAGACGGTGACGACACGTCGATGCCGCCCTTCCTCCCCTGGTAGTCCTCCTCCTTCCTGCCATGCTCCTGCTCCTGCTGCGGTCCTTATCACTTCAAGGCGAAGCAAAGAAACACAAAAAGAAAGAAGAATAATAAGAAAAATAAAGGGGGAAAACAAAATGCAATTGTTCAGGAACAAATACCATCACTTCAACTATTCAGGAACAAATACCACCACTTAAAATATACTGGAAAAATACCAGATACTGATCTTGTCCATGGCATAATACCTACAATTTTTATCATTCTGACATACCTCTTTTTGTAAGAAGCTACAAACCTAGTCATGTAGGTACATTTTACAACGATAACACATGAGCTAAATCCTGGTATATGGAAAATGATGCATCCACCACACTAACAGAAAGTAAACTTATGTTCATATTTTGTGGGGATATAAGAAAGAGAGACTAATGGAAACATAAAAAATATACAACACCAAAATGCAGAATTAACACGAGAAAGAAAAAAAAATACCTAAGAAGATGATTTTGTCATTTGATCATTTTCAAAGAAGAACACTGAAAAAAAGAATCATAGTTTGAACCATAGAATAGGGTTGATCGTTGATGTTCTAAATCTACACAACATCATATCAACTCTGTACTCCGCAGTGTAGCTCTGCTAGCAGTTTACACTGCATGAAAAGAAAATCGGAAGTAAGAGCATAAACAAATACTTTTCCGGCGGTATGTGTCTGTCTCACCGAAGACAGAATGAATTCTAGAAAACTGCATATGTACAAATATACTATGCAAGATGAAAATGAATGCTTACCCAATATATTATACAACAGATGCCATACAAAATCAATATAAATACAACACCAAGTCAGCTAGGCTACAGAGGTAAGGATTTCACTTATTCTACAATGCTGCCATAGACCGTAATAAATTGATGCAATAACACACACTTAAGGCAGCAGAGTGAATGCAAAAATGGGTTCGTTGTGTGGGTGCACTGAATTGAAACCGACCCTTAAAACGACCCTTAAACCTCCGCGCGTTTCAAAAAAATTGATCTATATATTGATTTGACCAAGCATGATCAAATCAAACTACCCTTCAACCTCCACTGTAGGACCTATTGAGATATAATGACATAATGACAGAACGAAAGGAAAAGAAAACCAAAACAATAAAATAGAACGTCCAAAGATTGATAACAACATGGATCTAGCACTTCAATGGCTATGTATCTGGATAACAAATCATTAGCATATTGACAATAAGAATCCATGAGTAACTGTCCAAAGATGTAATCTGAAATGCTACTCCATTATAGCCCAGGGTAGTAGTGAACTATTCCCATATAACTATCGTAGTGTTTCCCAGTGGAAAGCAGCGCATCACAACAAATATTGAATCGTATGTGAGTGCGACAGAAAACATTAATCAAAGTTGCATAATTACACCACTGCCTTCCTTAAAAGAATCACACATGCCGAGATGTATTATTCCCCAATTTTAAATCTCTTTCGATCATCCATAACACTAACGGAATAGGAAGAACATAGCCATTAATATTAAACTACTGACACTGAGAATTGAGAGGCCAGCTAAATTAATCCATAAAAACACTTGCATGCAAGCTACAGAGGTAGGCACCGAGAAACACAACAGCTCCACATATAAATATGGACACTACTCTAAAAACTTCTAATTTGGCAGACAAAGATAATTCTGAAGGGCACACATAATTCTGCAGTCTGGGCACTCATCCAAAGTAACAAAGCTACAAAGCTCACGCCTCAGACAGGATAAGTAACTCACCGTCCAGATTGATAACAACATGGATCTAGCACTCCAATGGCTATATATCTGGATAACAAAAAGGAAAAATAAAATAAAATAAGAGGGAAGACACATATTAGGTGTAGGAGTCTCTTCAGACACGTACATGTAGCAAGCGGCCAGAGAGGTGATCGAGGACAGGGGCAGCCTCTTCTCAAAGGTGGCACATCGCCTGTTGCATTCTCCTAAAGCTGCAACGAACAATCACAGAAATCCCCCTTTGGATCAATTAATGGTCCGTGTTGCCACAAATTCATGCCAAAGAATAAGCATTACAATGGTACCAATTACAAACGAAGCGAAACCTTGTTATGCCTGGATATCTTGGAGCGCCTCAACGCGCTTCCTGACCTTGGGCTCCAGGCTCTTGAGCATGTCGATGTACCGGACCGCCAATCCCTGCAGCGTATTCTGCATAACCACGACACTGAATTAGCTCGACTCGGCCATGAAAACAACCCAAGGCATCCCAAATGAACGAGTATCATTTGCGCAGAACACCAGATCTCAAATACGATGCACCAGCAACATTGGGCATTGCAAGGAAAATATTTTCCGGTGGTCATTTGAGAAACATGACACTCACTTTTTAGTCAAATTTCAACTTGGAAGAAGCTGAGAGCAATTGTTCCTAAAAGTAAAATATAACATCCGCTAAGATTTCAATATTCTAATGGGATTTATATTGCAATGGAACCAGCACTCCTAATAATATTAGTAGTTCTTAGCATTTCTTATTCAACAAATATAAATGAAATGTCAGCATTTCTCTGGAATGAAATTTAGAACCAAAACAAGACGGATCACCAATCAAGACACATGAAAGGCACCTAGTAGCATTTAAAAAAGAACTATGATGTACACTGAACACTTCATACAAACAAACATTGCTGAGAAAAGAAGGTTTAAAAAAAGAGGATTAAAGAAAGGAGGGCTATACCTGCAGATCCGTAGCTATGGTTGGAAGGCGATGACGAGCACAAACTTGACGCGGGCATGTACAGGACTTCAAGGAATCAGAGACAGCAACAATCCTGCGATAAAATCAGCGATAAAAATAATATATCGTGCTTGGTGCGGCTTATCAAAGGCAGAGCCAAAGAGTGCGGCCATCATGTGTACATAGATTATGCCCAGGTGATTAACTAAAATTGATTATATTGTTGCTCCATATCTGAAATTTCTTCTCTTAGTATGTGCTTGCCTTTTCCATTGCGTGGTGGGAGCCCATAGTAGCTGTGAACATGAGAATGAAGCTTGATAAAACCTCATGGAGGGATGGTACCTGGCACTGGTGCAGCAATGAGGCATCTCTACCCTGAACTTGACAGGGAGCTCAAGGAAGCCTTTGAACTACAACCCTCCTGGAGCGCCTTTTGCCTTCTGCCAAAGGGTGCACATCAAGGCAATTGTAGCCACGGGAAAGCGAGAAGGAGAGGCACCTCCTGATCCAATAGCTCTGGATATGAACAAAGAGACGACATGAATAACATATGTGTCAATACAACTCGTGGACATCCTAAATAAATCTAGAGACTATATCATGCCAAAGCAAGGTATCTTTTTTAACATGAGCATAATTATCAGCAGCATAACAAAAGATTTTGCAGTACCCAATGGGTCAGCGATGCATGAAAATAATGGAATATGGAATGATACATCTGAACAAAAAAGAAGATCCTCAACTCTCAGATGCACTGAAGCTTTTGGTCTCCCTGTCGGTTCTAGCTAGTACTATTTCTCATACACAAAAAGAAAGATCAAGATTGCATCTACATATGTAAACTAAGCTCAATTTCTAACAGAGATGTACCTTTCTACTGTCGGTGGACAGCGTACGAGGATGTCGAAGATGAAGTCACGGATGGCTCGGCTCGTCGTCTCCTTCGGCGGCCCACGCTCCTCCTGCCTACTCCCCATGAGAGAGTACCAGCGCGCCGAGCACGGCGGAGGCGTCCATCCCCTTCGTCGCGGATCCGGAGGCGTACGGTGACGCGAGGTTGACGACGGTGGAGGCCGAAGGAGTCGAGGAGGCTGGCGACGAGCTTGCCGGGGAGGACGGCGCCCGCGGCGGCGAGGTAGGATACCAACACCACCGCCGCGCTCCAGGAGGGCACCAGCGCGCCGAGCACGGCAGCGGCGTCCATCCCCTTCGTCGCGGATCTGGAGGCGGCCGGTGACGCGAGGTCGACGACGGTGGAGCCAAGGGAGAGCCGGACGCGGGCGAGCAGAGGCGGCGGAGCTAGGGGGAGGAGGCTTTGGGAGAGGAAGGGGAGGAGATGCGGGAGCGCGGCGGCGGCTGCACGAACGGGGAGTGCAGCGGTGGGCTAGGGTTTGGAAGGAGAGAGGGAGGAAGAGGAGAGGGGCGCGGCGCGAGTGCTGGGGAAGGAGGCGGCTAGGTCTCCATCACGGCAGCGGCTGCCTTTTATACGCCCATATGCGAAATGACGAAAATGCCCTCGGCAGGGCACCGGAATTACGCGCGGTGGCACGAACGAGCGGTAACTGCTCACGGGGTGCCGATCGGGCGGCCCAAATCGTCCCAGCGCCGGATCGGACAGCCCAGAACGGCGCTGAGAGCCCAAATCGCTGAGGAGCCAGGGATTTCACCGCGGTTCTTATTTCTAGATGTCCAAATTGTAATGAATGTGCTTCGGTTTATATAAGTCAGCCGGTTTATATGAATTTCATCCGTTCTGTTGAAATGCGGTTTGAGGTTCCCGCATCAATGTCCGCGGACTTATCCCCCTCTCCGCGGACAAATGAGGTAATTTGGGGCTAAGCGTTGGAGATGCCCTTAGTCTTCCCAAATACTCTAAGCAGTTAGTCAGCTGAACATACTAATTGGCATCACTAAGCTGTAATAACAGTGAAGAGTAAAAGGCAAAGCACTGATGATGATAATCACTTGGACAGACCCACAAGAAAAACGACAAATGCATAGAAAATGCTAAACAAGCCCTCTTTTAAACTGCAAAAAAAATCTAAGCCTGCATATATGTCTCTTGTAGAGCTACTAGATATAAATTTGCATTAAAACAAATCAAAGATCAGGAAGCTACCAAAATGCAAATATGCTCATTTTCTCGATAAATGAAACATATTAATATCATGAAAATACCAATTACACCCAGACTCTACATCGACAGGACATCAAAAGATATCAATGATGTATACAACCAAGAACAAAATATATATATAAGGACGGGACATCGAAAGATATCGACGGGACCCGAGTGATGAAGCACTCACAACTGTAACACTCTAACCACCATCAAAGACAACCACTGGACTACATAAAAGGTTCTTCAAAAGCGATGCTTCCAAGAAGGAAACAATGCACTAGCGTTGTCGTCGTCCGATCAAGAATCTTGAGTTTTTACTCTAAAGAGAGTCCGAGATCCCAAAAACAATGCCTTCGCAAGACCATTGCCAGGTACAACCAATGAAGGCCAGACCTTGGGTTTTCACCCTGGAGATCGCGGCTCGGTACTCGGGAAAGACCCCCAAAAATGTTGTCCACCTATGTTGCCGCTCCCTCGTGCCAAGGCTGCAGCATGCAGATATGCTCATATACTCATGGTATTTGAGAACAAACAACCGCACAATTTTTGGTAAAGGAAAGTAAATAAAAAAACACCATCCAACAAATCATTCAGTGCTACCTATGCGCTCGATATGATGAGAATATTTAGAATTTACTTGGTAGCATCATTTAGCAGGAAAGAACAAGTTTAAGAACGTTTAGCCAGTCATGGTGACCACTGCTATATCTGACGACAAGCAGTAATCTTCCGCGCCATTCCACCGCGTTCCAGACCTTTGCCGGACAATCCCGAACTGAAGAGGCTCTGTGCCACACTTCTGAAAGCGAGGGGTCATCACTCTCCCACAATCCTCTTGAAACCGGGGCAAGATCAAATAGAGCTTCACCTGGTAGGATAAAATGTATTCGGTATTGTGCAAGGCCAAATAGAGCTTCACCTGGTAGAAGGCAATATCACCGGGGCAAGATCTCCAAGGATCTCCACGGACGAACCACGATGTCATCCCAGGCCGCCAGAACCAAAGAGCAAAGGCTGTGGCGAGCAGTTGCAGCAAGAATGCGCTTGGAACTGGAATCGCGAAGCAAACACAACCACCTTGGTAAATAACCATCCCTGATCATGCACAGGGAGAAGATATTCAATAGGAAGTACGCATTCGAAAGTTAGTATCTGCATCTGCAGCCAACCATCAAAGGAGCCGCCCACAATGGACTTTCTCGCCCAGCATGGCGTTGGGAAGAGGGTTGTGGTGGCTGGCACTGGCAGTCGACGGACTTGGAGAGCAAGGCATTTCATCGCACATGTTGCGTGCGAAGCCACGGTGGACTGCAACAAGTAAATGGGGAGAGAGAGAGAGAGTAGGCTAATCAAAAATATAATCGCCCTCTAAGACTAATATAGTGTCCAATTAGAAGGAGTAGTACAAACACGCGCACAAAGAGACCTATAAAGTATACCACACAACCCTCGGTGGACACACCAACTCACGTCTTTTCTTTGCACCTGTAAACCTAAAACTCAAAACCCGCCCTATTTCAGAAGGTTGATAACCCTCAGACTTCATGTACGCAGTGTATATAACAAAATCTAAATATGAAAAAAATTCTATGGTGATTTTTTTTTGTGTTTTTGGTTTTTAGAATATTCATATTGGGGTTTATCTTTTTTGGTTCTCTTTCTATAACTCAAATTTTGGTTTGAAGTTTTGTGAGATTATAAGGATATTTTTTGTTGAGACGCATTATTTATCTTGGAATTGTTCTGAACCTTTCATGGGTGCTATCATGCATTGGTACCACGATAACATGCATAGTGCTTGTAACACTCAAACTTCTCTTTGATGTGGCGTGTTGCGGTTATTGATATCAGAAAAATATCGGAATGATAAGTCATTTTTGTAATGGCGTTGGGTCATTAGAACAATCAGTTGTGTGAACGGCACCAGGCCGAGTACTAGATCAAAATAGTAGGACTATGAACTATGAGTTAAAATTACATGACTACAGTGCATGAACACAAAATACGCAAGGTATGGGCCCCTAATAAGATTGGGCCTTGCGTTGTCGCGATCATTGCCCTGGCCCAAGGCCAGCAAAGAATGACACATCAAGCAGTCCTCTACGGCGGCCACCAGGAACTAATCATCGAAAACGTTAATTACTTTGCATGGATAAGTTAGTTAGCGCACAAGCTGTGAAGCCGCCGGTCGTGCAGATCCTGGAGCGATTCTCTCGAACCAGGCTCTCGCCCCGCTTTATATATAAAGCAACAACACAAAAGTTACATGACCGAACGATACACTGTGGAGAGGTAGTCCACTGAGACAACAGATCCCAAGAAAGCTGACAAACATAGCCGCACCCGACTATGCTGTCAAACAACACCTAGCACAGGACAACGCGATTACAACGCATGACACGACCTAGGACACCCAGCCTCCACAACAACGCCCTCAAGAGGGGAACGCGAGCACCGCCGCTGCCGCGCCCGACGTGGACAGGGGTTTTCACCCGGAGACTCTGACATGAAGAGGAGAACCACGACGACGTCTTCAAGAAGATAACGGCACCCGCGGATGTCGTCGTCATCGGCACCAAAGCGTGGAGCTTTCGCTCGGCAGCTCACACATGCCATCACGGGGCACCCGGGTCAGTCACGGCGAGAACCGGCCTCCAGATCCGGATCTGGGCAACAGAAAGTGTGCATGAACCACCATCCGCTACATCCCTCGTCGCCCAAGCGACCTAGAGACGTAGCCACCACTGCCGCCATGGGGCCTGCCAGAAAGCCACCATACGGACCACCATCCGGGGCCGCCGCCCCGGCATCCATGTCCCGAGTCACCGCCAGCCATCACCAACGCAACGCACAGACCACGGTGGGAAGAGCGGAAGGCACCTCCATCTGCTCCTAGCTCGGCATCAGCCACCAGGCCTGGGTGATCGCCTCCACCGTTGGAGGCGTCCACGCCCGCGTCCCCAGCAAGTCCCAGTCGACATGGGGGAACACGACCTAGCAGCTGCCGATGGCCACCGCCAAGCAAGCCCCGACCTTTAGCCTAGACGAGCTTAGGCGCCGCCACATCCGTGGCCACCGACGTCGCTCCGACCAACAGCACAACAGCAACACGGGCGCCAACTCGGACCGACAACACAACGGAACAGCAAGGCAGACGGGCATAAACGCGACGGTAAACATCACCGTGGACTAGGTCGACCCTCTGCCGGCGTGCCGCCAATCGCCATCCTCCGCCACGCTCCAGATCCGCGTTGCCCACCCGAAACCCTCGCAACACCGGATCGACCGCTGCCAAAGGCCGTAGCCCCGCCCCATCGCCGACCGGGACGCCCCCGAGCCGCTCCACCGCGTCGAGCGCGTGCAACCCCGCCGGATCCGCGCCGGCTACACGCACCCGTCGCCCCCGAGCCCCTGGCCCTGCGCCGTCCGCCAGCCCCCGCGCCAGATCTGGCCGGGACAAGGCCAACCCGCCACCACACCACACCACGCCGGAGCAGGGCACCGCCACGCCGCCACCGGCCGCCGCCGCCGCACCCCAGGGGCCCCCTGCCAGGGCCAACCATCACCGGTGGAGGGATCCCAGGGCCACCCGTGGCGCCGACGGCCAGATCTGGCCGTGCCAGATCTAGCCCCCATGGCGACCACGAGCGGGCCTCGTGCAGCCCACCACGCCGCTCCCAGGTGCAGCCGCGACCACGCATCACGCACGAGCTCCCGCCGCTGCCGCCCGTCGCTGCGCCGCCGCGCCCCATCGTCAGCACGCCGCCACCAGCAATGGACCGCCCGCCCGCGCGAGCCGTCACCAGCCGAGGGGAGAGGAAGCCCCGCCGCCGCCTACGCAGGCCAGGCTTCGCCTGGCGGCGCCTAGTGGCGGCGGCGGGAAGGAGGGAGGAGGGAGAGGGCGGGGGTGGCCGCTGATGGGGGCTCGCCAGCCGCCGCTCGCGGGAGCGACGGGGGCGAGAAGGGGGGGGGGGCTCTTCTCCTCCTCCTGGAGCGATTCTAGGTGAGAGAGAGGGGGTCATGTGTGAGTACGTGACTTAGTGGCCTGGCTGGGTTTAGTGCGTGAGTGAGTCACTTGTGTATATATATGTCATATTCAGTAATGAGAAAAAGGAGGCCGTGAGGGCTGAGGCCACAAGCACAATGTAGTCGTTGTGGTACACCATGGAGAGTATGCCTCGTTGCAAAGTTAGTTGGGCATCTTCCTTGGTGCGTGTGTGTAGAGTTTCATCTGTGTGTTCTTGTGTTCTTGAGAGAAGAAGAGAGAGAGAAACCACAAGAGAGTTGTGTGAGGCAGCTCGAGGAAGAAGAAGAGTCGCGCCAACAAAAATGTGTTGTGTGCATGCTGTCAGATCCATGTGCTGGAGTTGGAGATGACTTTACTTTGCCAATTGTGGATCTTTACGTTCACTGTCCAGAGAAGACCAGGTGGAGCTAAATTAGATAAAATCGGTAGCATGACTTGAGCGAATTGCTAATTCGAGAGCTACTCTTGTGAGGTGAGAGTACTACTTGACTGGCAACATTAAGAGGAGGCAAAACTGAACTTAGTAGTTATCCATCTACTATCTTGTACGTTTTGTAGATTCCCGTGCAGCTATACATGTGCCCCTTAATTGAGACTTGTATTGGCACACATATATATATATATACAAGTAAATGTTGGATGTTTCTTGCAACATTGGATTAGCCACTAGCTTGCCCTCTAGCACTAGCACTAGTAGTCATCTGTAACTTTGTTCGGGAATGGGTGGTATCGTGAATGGGCACAACACAGATCTCTTGATTTCTGCTGCTTCTCACACATATCAAGCCCATAGCCCATACAACACATATACTTCAGAGGATGCTGCTGCCAGATAATGAGCCCTACAGTTAAGAGTTGACTGGATTTCGGTTTTGTTTGGCAAGGGCTCACGGTCATGGATTTGAGTGGGAGCTGAAGAAAATGACCAGAATGCCTCTAACTCATTTCGTTCGCTCCAAAGGAATTTCGAAGGAATTGTACATGTTTGAATTCATCTAGAAGAAAAGTGTATCAAAGAGAATGAGGTCTAGCGCTCCAAAATACTATGGAGAAAGACCAATAGAATAAGATTAGAATAGGATCTCCGAAATGGGTCGAGGAGTTGAGGCTGAACTGGTGAACCGAAGTCAGCTCCTAACCAGTGGTAAAGGAGGCTTCTTTTTGTCTCACTAGGACAAACAAATAGGAAGGGATAGTTCTTTCATATCGATTGGAAATGTATGCTCCTATGGGAGTTGAACCCACCTCAGGGGTGCCTTGTTCTACCAAGCACAGTTGAAATATTGCTTCTCCCTTCTCCTTTCCAAAAGAAAGTGGATCTCAAAGCCTCTAACAATTCAGAAAGTAGGTCTCGGTCTCATTTTCAGAACGACACAACTAATAATTCATTTTCGAGATTGAGTCCCCTAGTTCGCGGCAGAGAACAAGATAACAAGCAAGCATACCTTTGTTAGCTGCTAGTTGTTTCCTACTAATAGTGATTAGTGAGTGTCCCATACATAGCCAATGCCCGCCCGTGTTCATAGCTAGAATGGAAACACTGCTTGCCAAAAGCACACACCCCAGGCAATAGAAAAGATAGTCTCTCACGTGAACTACTATGGTGAGACATAAAGAGTGCACAGTACTGTCTTACCAAAGGTAATGAGTGGACTTGAAATCAGTTTAGGTTCAGTCATGACTTCACCCGGGGCCAATACACAAATCTCTACTAAATAGAGTAGATCCGAGGTGATGAGCCCGGATGCAGAGATAGATGGATGACTGGTGTTGAGTTTGCCTAAAAGATTACATGGTCCGCCTTTCTCTACTATGCCTTCTTGAAGAGTTGAAGGGATTAGTTTCGGAATTTCTTGAATTATTCAATGAGACGGGGAAATCTATGAAACAAGTAGTAGTTGTTGGCTTGACACTAATGACTCCAGCTCTATCTATCCCTAGAAGCTAGTGGAGTAAGTTTGCTGGAACACTCGGATTGGAAAAGATAATTATACTAATAGGCATGGATGATAGAAAGCTTGAATCGATATCAATAAGCCCTATTTGAAGGGATTCATATACACAACGCGTGCAAATTCTACCCGGAGCAGGTTGAATCATCAGCAAGAAATCCAAGAAAGAACAACAAAGAAAAACATTACAAGAAAAATCAAGTCTCGACTTGAGATGTCAGAAGGTGTTAACCTAACTGGCAAGTATTCTTTGATGTTCGATCTGAATTCGTTCATGATGGTCACCTTCAGCTTAAGATGTCTACTTGAGTTAAAAGCATTCTTGAGATCCTTGTCATTTAAGGAACTCCTTCTCGTTGTACCGAGATGGAGGTAAGATTTGTAACCAGGTATAACATCACATTTGACACCTGAGGAAGTACAACCTAACTATGAGGTACATTAGCGGGTGTTACAATCATACGTAGCAGCAAAATCTAATCATATAGATGACCATAGTGGTATGGTTCCATAGAAAACTATTGGAGATCATTACCGCCACCAAAATGGTCATTCTAAATTGTTATTCGTCACTCGTCCTTAGGAACCGGACTCGCTTCGCTAGCTCTAGTAAAGGCCCACACATTATCCTAATATTAGGATAAAATGACTCTTTTACTCGCGTTACTCGTATTCAGTAAAATTAGGAAACCATAGGATCTCAAATTGTGGAAATCATACTACCATCGGTTGTCACATTCCTTCCCACTTACCGCGGGGATAGGACGACTTCAAACCCCATATTCATACCACTTCCCCACCTATGTATTACTGAATAAAAGACAAACCAACAGTATGAATCTCTCCTAGGGTAGTAGGTAGCACCTTCCCTTTGTCTTATGGGACCAAGAGAACCTGGTTGGCACTTCATACTAAAAGTGGATGGAAAATGGGTCTGATCCCGCCCAATAGCAGGTTTAGTGAGCACCACAGACCAATACACCTACTTTGTAGGAAGGAGAGTTTGAAGATATACCTAGATGTCCCAATAGAGAAAATAGCGTGCATATTACCTACTCTTTCAGCACACCAACATACGCAAGGATTGCCTTCACATGTCCCCGCCTTGACTTGTCATCCTAGCTACACTCTTTTCATCAAAGCAACTCACCGTTGAGAATGCAAGAGCCAGGATAGTGCAAACTGCATGGGACAGTTGTCGGAGGCCATTCAGGGTCTGCATGGGGCCATATTTCCCATCCCACACACCATCTTCTCTCTCTCTCTCCACGTTGGCAACCTGCCCAAGAGGGACACAAGGGGTTGCGGAGAATACAACTAGCAAGCCGGGAGAATGCTCACAACTCACGCCATGAGAACAATGCTACTAAGAGCACCGAGCTGGCAGAGCCATACATGTGTGTTGCGGGCCTTGGTTGGAGGCGTCGGTGGCCGCCTACGGCAGAAAGGAATAGTGTCGGCAACCCAACTGTATTGTAGGGATCCGAGGAGTTCCTCCATGCCTGACATTGGCACTGCACTACTTTGCCCCCGCCCGAACTAAAGCCGTCAATGATGGTCCTCATCCTGGACCTTCACATCACCATGGTCGTCGCGAAGGATATGCCCTTCTCCACTTTCTTTATTCATTCTTGTCGGACCCAGGCCTACCAAAAGTTCGAGCCACAATTGTCGCTTCCCTCTAATGAAACTCGGGACATTGCCACCATAAATTGCGTCGGGTAGATCCATCTCTATGAGAGGGAGGGGGAGGGGGAATTGCCCACCTTTCCATATTCCTACAATCCAAAGAGGGCCTAAGACTCAACGCATAGTATCGAGTTGCTTTTCATGTGTTCCATCCAAATGACAATTCATGTAGTTTCCATGTTTTGTAATCCTCTATTTTTACACTGTCAATCATGTCAAATTTCTGTGCTTTTCTATTCATGTGTTTCACAACTCTGTGATCCAAACAAACCCTAACTTTTCTTCTTGTTTCTAGGTATATAAATCTGGACATACAACCTTCAGTTCTTTTCGATGTGTCTTGCCCTCTATTTTGCAACTAGTTGCTTTTCATATTCGTCCAACTTTTGGCTTTATTCTGTTTTAGGAAACTCCCAACATTGTTGATCATGCATGGAGAAACCGAGGAAAGTAAAAATTGCATTACACTGCCTGATCTAAAGTTCATGGGTCGATTGAGTATTTTATTATGCCGTCCCTTCAAAATTCTTAAAGCATCTACAACTGGACTCCAACTTCCTCCCTATATGTCCAGGCGGACAGCCCGAACAGAAAGAGAATTAGAAATCATACCCAACAAACCCCCTACTTTTCACCTACACGTCTGGGCTTTGTGACACTCCTCATACCCACCCATACGTGGGGAGGATATGGGGTGTCTGGGCGTGTCCGGACAATCCGCCACGTCGGATTTGCCCCCCCCCGCGATCACTATTCTTTTTCTTTCAGTATTCATTTTTTTCATCTCCACTAATCATATTTATGTGACCGGACATACAAGGACAAAAGTGGGGGTCACGGCTGCGTGCATGGACAAATGTGGGTTTGAAGCGGACATGCCCCGAAAGCGTCCATACGCATCTGTGAATGTATAGGGGTTAATTAGCCACGTCTGATTGTAGATGCGCTTAAGTCCCATTCCCTAATTTAAATGCTCAAAACCTTAATTTCATGGTCAAATTGGTCACTGGCTCAAAATTTAGATTTTATTGTTCGGTTTTTTTTTTTGTAGATGCACATTTCCCCCGGATTAGTTCAGATGGTGTCGGCTGCTCAATTTATAGGACCAAGTTCAAGCATTGTTCAAGGTTGTAGCGAAGCACAGTTTGTCGATTAATCTCCTCTGGTGACACGCAAGACATTTTCATGCAAGTTGAGAGTTTGATCTGCTATGGATGGCCAGCCACTTACTGAAACGCGATTGATTTTGTGGGCAACTTGGCATCAAACCTACTGAAAATACTATCATAACTTGATGCCAATTCATTGCTCTTTCTTTAATTCTTCCTTTGTACTCTTCGGCAAGTCGAGTCATTCAAGGGCTTGGTTAGTGTGGGTGAAAAGGTTGCATGGAACTTTCACCTGTAAAGAGCTGAGATAGTTCTTTATACGGATAGTCATTGCATCACTCAGAAAATAACTAGAATGATGATAGTAATTTTCGAATTGGACAATTTCTGGGTGGAGAATGTCAATTATTTTAAAGAATTGCTATTATATTCTATTTTATTTTGACGTGAAAAGCATATAGGGGCATTATGGTATATTCCCCATGTGTCTTCCATCATTTTGGAGCCAGTTTAATTAGTAGTTGAACACTTGACAGGGAATGTGTTTCATTTGAGCCCCCCCCCCCACCCGGGCGCCTCGGGGGTGAAACCCTACCCGCCGCGTCCAGCCCCCACCTTCCTGGCCTCTCTCCCCCATCGCCGCCGGTGGCTGTCATCGGGCTTGGCCCGCGCGGTGGTAGGCGGTGGCGGGGCTTCCCTGCGTGCCATCTGCTAGCAGCGCTCTGCTGTAGGGATTGGGGCGGTTGATGGCATTTCATGTTCTTATTCGTCATCGGTGATGTGATCTTCTATGTCGGTCTTTATCGTACGGTGACACATTTTTGCTTGCACCTTGTGTGGTTTTGCTGCGGCGATCGGAGAGTCGATGGAAGGCTATGCAAATGCTTACGGAGCACCGATTTCCTCTACCTCGCCAACATGGTCGTTGTTGTGCATCCGAGCTCTTGGTGAGCACTATGCCTTCCGACGATTCGGTGCCCTCCGAGCCAGGGCGAGAGGGTTGTGGCTCTATTCATAGACAGATGGATGGCATGGCGGCCGTGCTTTGGTATGTGGGGTGGGCTTGGAGGTTCTCCTCCGATGTTGGTGACTCCTCCCTGAACATTCTCCTTTCTGCTTGGTTTGCCGTTTGGCGACTCATGTGTTTGTCACTACCTTTGTAATCATGGTCAGTTGCTGGCTTGGTTAATTCAAAGTCGGACTAGCTTCGGGCTTTCTCGGGCTTGACCTTAGTCTTCTCTCTAAAAAAAATAGACGAACAGTTTGATGAGACATATCTAGATCCTTGGAGTGGATCACCAATGGATCATGAGCACGGAGCCACAAATCGAGAGCCGGCACTCTACCGAACATGCCCTTGGTTTTCCACTGACATAATGAACTTAACTCTCTATAACAATATTATTAATGAGCTATATTCAAAATATTGCATTGGAACAGTTTTCATGAGAAGATATGTGTCGGTTAACTGCAGTAACCCTGCAAAAAATGTAAATTCACAGTAAAGCTCACCACTATGCAAGGGAAGTATCATTTTATTTCCTTCCCCCCTCGCCAGATTTTTTGAACTCCCTCGCCATGGAGAGAGAAGTAGCTAAACAGAAATCTAATTTGGCTTTTGGGATCATATGCTCCTGCGCCTTGAAAATGGTTTTTGCAAATGTCACAAAAAAATGAAAAAAAATATGCATTCATTGGCACACCCAAATACTATATTTAAATTCTTAGAGGAAAATAAAGCATTTAGACCCGTGTAAAATAAACAAGTCAAACGCCAAATGATACACCTAAGTTTTCTTTTCACACGGGCGAAACACTGCTATCCCACCTCACATGAAAATTGTCAAGCACACTTGTTACACCAACATGAACATCTACACACAAAAATCATATTTTTATAAATTTATTCACTATTTTATTTGAATTTAATGTTCATCTAGGAATGGTCGTCCCTGCCGCTCTGTCCTCAACCGATGGTGTGAGATAGATCCGGTCGACTCTCACATATCATGCATGTGCACCTGGTACAGAATTACTGAGGCATATGAAGGGTTCCGCCTATTGTCAGTTTGTACAGTTGGGTCCATTATGTTCCAGATTTATTTCTTGGTTTTGTTGAGAAATGGTATGATTTTGTTTCTAGGAAATTAAATATGTCCTTATCATCGGTGAGTTGTTGTTTTACAAAGTTGTGCACATACCAATAGTAGTGTTACTTAACAACAACAAGTTAACGCAACCAATAAGTTGCAAAGAAAAGACATTATCTCTTTCACATTTTGAACTATAGAACTCTATCTAGTTTAGGAAACAATGAGCCCAGAGGGATTTTCTGCCCAAAAATGAATAATGAGAGGTTAATTTGTTTATATGTTTGGTGAATAATGAGGGATGAAACCATCGGATAAGATGGCACATTTCTATTTTTATATAGAAAAGATTTAATCCCTTTCTTTTAGGGTAGATTTATCATATGTTTTTGACGACGATGATTAAGTTACAAGTAGCGAAGGCTGGCCTAACCTGTTGATCATATACCGTATTTTTTTTTTTGAAACCCCACCCATATATTAAATAATTAAGAAACACATCCTTACAATCGTTCATTACAAAGTACGCCACGCAGGGCGGAACACTATTAGAACACATACCATCATACCTACTATCAAAACAAAATTTCGCAATCTCATGAGCGACCCTATTAGCCTGCCTATCAATCTTTACGATCTTTAGATCCTGAATAAACTTGGAGACACTTAGCACTTCCTTTTTCAGATCCATAAAAGGAGACCTGTCCATGGACACATTTGCCAAAAAGGAAACAACAAAGGAACAATCAGTTTCCAAGATAATTGGTTTGTGGAGAGTAATACCTAAGTATAGACCGGCGAGGCATGCAGGAAGTTCCGCTTCATCCACACAAGTACACGAATGGATAAAATCCCATGAGGAGACCAAAACTTCGCCTATATAGTTCCTGGCGACAACCCCAACACTCGCAGCTCCCACACTCTCCACAAAACTTGCATCCATGTTAATCTTAATGTACTCAGAAGTCGGTCGTTTCCAACGAGAACGATTAATTGCGGCCGGAATGACATACACTAGTAGAAAACAGGGCTTTGAAACGGGCCAGAATATTGCATTACTCCCGGTCTTGTTACGAACCGGGACTAATGGGTGCATCAGTCCCGGTTCATGAGGCCAGGGCGCCGGCCGGGCCTCGGCAGGAACCAGTCCCGGTTCGTATGACCCCTTTAGTCCCGGTTCCAGACACGAACCGGGACTAAAGGGCCTCGCTCCTGGCCGAGCCCCTTTAGTCCTGGTTGGTGGCTGGAACCGGGACTAAAGATATGCCTATATATATGCTTGCCCCTGCCCGCTCACTCTGTTTTTTTGGCCGGCCGGCGCATGTGAGGTGTGTGCTGCTCTGCTCTCACCTCCTATGCTCACGAGGTGTTCGATGAAATGCCAGAGTGAAAGAACATGTGCTGCCCCCATGTTTGGTTTTGGTAATTGATGACAATCTCTATGGACTAATGGTTGCCTTGAGTTATATTTGAAGGGTTTGTCCATAGGCTTTGCTTGTAGACCATTTGTTGGTCTCAATGTGATTTGAAGAAGAATATGTGTTGACCAAGGTTATTCATGGAGTTATCCAAAGATTGGTCATGTAAGAGATGAGCCTATTGCAAGCATGTCTTGAAGAAGGAGATTGTGTGAACATTCATGTTTACCTTCAAGACATCATCCTAATGAAGAGAGTTGGAAAGATTCAAGGTTGATCAAGACTAAATATGAAGAGTGATTCGAGTTGATCAACACACAAAGCGTAGAAGATGTACCGAGTGGGATCAAGTGATCTCACGGTATGGTAAGCATTGTCCATTACGCTTTGTGTACTAACCCATGTTCTATGCAAGAGTTCTTTGTGGGGTTAGGTTTGTTTCCATGGGCGTGCATCAAAAGGAAGATATCACACAACCCATGGAGGATGACATCAAGTGGTGATCGTCATCAAGATTGCGGTGTGCAAGTTCAAGTGGAGCATCACGAAGAGATCACATGCTTGAAGCTTGCTGTCCATTGTGGTGACAATGGACTTGTGAAGATGTGCCGAAGAGTGGCTCACCCATAGTGGAGTATGGGGGAGCAATCAACTAGTCTTCATCGAGCCGGCGCAATCAAGAAAGGTGGTCCAACTTGAGGAGGTCAAGATCGTCATCATCTAGCTCAAGTGGACTATGCGCAAGGCAAAGGTTTGCCCTTGATAGGTTTTCTATTTTACCGGTCTCATGGCGGTAGTTGGGAGACCGGGTTTTAGGATCGATAGCCGTACTATCAAGGGGGGCTCTCAAGTGAGTAGCTTTATCGTATCATTCGTAGAGAGCTCAAACCATTGCATCCTTGCATCATCTTTCTTGGTTTGTGTTTGTTGTTTCTCTTTGTGAGTCTTTGAGCTTTTGGTCATCTTCATGACAAGCTCGAGTTCATCGAAAACGGAGTTCATATATGCATCTTCTATGATGTTTTCGATGTTGGAGTTTATGCCGGTTCTTCATTCATAGAGGTTTCTCATCTCTATATGTTAGGCATATCTCGCTGTTTGGATAGTACTCGTTGTCTTCTATCCAACAAGCTTGAGTTTGCTCAATTCGGAGCTCATTTGCAGAAGTTATGGCAGTTCTGGTTTTATTTGTATCCTCTGTTTTCTGTGGATTTTCAGTAGCTTGCAAGCGGTAGTACCGCTGGTGCCCACGGTAGTACCGCTTATGCGGTAGTACCGCTGGTACTTCCGTGGCACTACCGCTTGGGGTTTCCCCGAGCGTGCAACTTTCTGTTGCCAGATTGCCATTCACGGTAGTAGAGCGGTAGTAGCACGGTAGTACCGCTCTGGCGGTACTACCGCCCCTACTACCGCTTCCACTACCGCTTGGGGTTTTTCCTCTGTGCGAGTTTCTGTTACCACTTTTCCCTCTAGCGGTAGTAGAGCGGTACTAGAACGGTAGTACCGCTTGCGCGGTACTACCGCCCCTACTACCGCTTCCACTACCGCTTGGGGTTTTCCCTGTGTGCGAGTTTCTGTTACCACTTTTCCCTCTAGCGGTAGTACCGCTTAGTTGAGCGGTAGTACCGCTTGGTGCGGCACTACCGCTCCAGTCTCGTGTTCTCGCCTGCTGTTTTTGAATTACTACCGCTTAAGCGGTAGTACCGCTCGCAAGAGCGGTAGTACCGCTTGTACGCGTCCAGCACGGGTAACGGTTGGATTTGGGGTGGCCCTATAAAAGGGGTCTTCTTCCCCAACGGTTTTCTTATCCTTTGAGCTCATTTCTCCCCCCATTGTTGACCTTCTTGAGCTTGCCTATCTCTCAATCCCTCCAATGATTCTTGCTCCTTCTTGAGGGAAAAGAGAGAGGAGATCTAGATCCACATTTCCACCAATCACTTTCTCCTCTAAGTGAGGGGAACCCCTTGGATCTAGATCTTGGAGTTCTTGGTGTTCTCCTTGTTCTTCCTCTCACTTTCCTCCATAGCTTTTGTTGCTTTGGTGGGATTTGAGAGAGAGGGACTTGAGCACTTCGTGTGTTCTTGCCATTGCATTAGTTGCATTGGTTTGAGTTCTCCACGGTGATACGTGGAAGTTAGTAGTTGAGAAGCTTATTACTCTTGGGTGTTTGTGCACCCTAGAGCTTGTTCCTCTTGGGTGCCTTGGCGCCCTAGACGGCTTGGTGGTGCCTCGGAGCTCAATCATTGTGGTGTAAAGCTCCGGGCAAGCGTCGGGGTCTCCAATTAGGTTGTGGAGATCGCCCCGAGCAATTTGACGGGTACCGGTGACCGCCCCCAAGGTTTGTCAAAGTGTACGGGTTCGGTGACCGCCCTCAAGGGTTGCCATTTGTACGGGTTCGGTGACCGCCCTCAAGGGTCCCTTAGTGGAATCACGGCACCTTGCATTGTGCGAGGGCGTGAGGAGAATACGGTGGCCCTAGTGGCATTGTTGGGGAGCATTGTGCCTCCACACCGCTCTAACGGAGATTAGCATCCGCAAGGGTGTGAACTTCGGGATACATCGTCGTCTCCGCATGCCTCGGTTATCTCTTACCCGAGCCCTTTACTTATGCACTTTACTTTGTGATAGCCATATTGTATCTTGTTATATATCTTGCTATCACTTAGTTGTTTATCTTGCTTAGCATAAGTTGTTGGTGCACATAGGTGAGCCTAGTCGATTTAGGTTTTGTGCTTGACAAATTAACCGCTAGGTTTATTCCGCATTTGTTCAAGCCTAAACCGTAATTATTTTAAAGCGCCTATTCACCCCCCCCCCTCTAGGCGACATCCACGATCTTTCACAGAGCCATGCTTAAACTTTCTCCTCTCCAAGCTCGACCTCCAAGCTCCATTTTCCTCAAGATTTGTCTAGGTTTGGCGGTCCGTCACGTCCCATCCCCGTCCTCACCGTCGTCGATCGCCCGCGCAGATCTCGTCGCCGGCACCACCGTGGTGAGCCTCTTGTTTTTATCTTCTTTTTAAAAGAAAAAGGTTCTTATTTGTATGATTTACATAGATACTTGTATAAATTTCTTAATTTTATTATTGTTTGTTATTATATAGGTCCATGGTTATGATATCCGCCCACGTTGGCCCTCGTCCGGTCTATGATTCGGATGTGGTATATTATCTTTTATAACTATTTATTTCATTTAGTGTTTATAAAAATTATGCCGACCAACGTGACATAGATGTGTTTATTCTAGGAGGTATGTGAACTGGAAATTCCAACCGACCCTCTTGTCGAGAGGTTAAATTTAGTTGAAAAAGAAAACGTGGATTTGAAAAAAAAATTGAAAAGAATTGAGGAGGAGAAGATGAAATTGGAGTTGCATGTTGCCGATGTCGTCCATGACCACAAGATCAAGATGGATGCAATGCGCTTGAAGATTCGAAAGATAAGAAAATATGCCATTGATAATGAGGCTTGCTATCATTATGCTGTTGGATCAATTGCTACCTTAGTTGCGATTATGATCGCATTTGTTGTTATATTTAAATGTTTTACATAGTTGTATGTTAGTTTCAATTTATGTTTTAATTAGATGCTCTAGAGAGCTATATGTTGTTCTATGAGAACCATGTATGAACTTTATGTATTTATTTTTTCCTCTATAACTTTTGATCACTACTGTTTTTTGGTTTTAATGTGATGATGAACTTGTATTAATTTGGTCACTTCTCTATTCATGATGTTCTGTAATGGTTTTTGATGCATTAGCACATTCTACGTGGGTGAAATTATGATACCATGCCAATTTTCAATCATTTCAGAGTTCATTTGCAGTGCTTTTCAATTTCAGGGTCAACTTAGCTCAAAATAAATCATGAAATGCATGAAAAATAGAAAATGAAGTCAGAAAAGGGTTGAAAAGTGATGATGTGGCTTTGAATGGTGCATATTGAATGCAGAAAAAGTCTTGAGTTAAAATATGTTTAAAAAAATGAAATCCCTTTGTAATAGACGAGTTTTCGTCCGAAACCCTGATACTTCGAAGGAGATTGTCCAGTTTGTACACGAAGTGCATCCAGTTTTTTCCGTAACCCTCTCAACTTTTTAGCACATGCTACGTGGGTGAAATTATGATACCATGCCAATTTTCAACCATTTCAGAGTTCATTTGCAGTGCTTTTCAATTTCAAGGTCATCTTAGCTCAAAATAAATCATGAAATGCATGAAAAATAGCAAATGAAGTCAGAAAATAGTTGAAAAGTGATGATGTGGCTTTGAATGATGCATATTGAATACAGAAAAAGTCTTGAGTTAAAATATGTTTAAAAAATGCAGAAAAAGTCTTTTATAAAACTGTAATAGCACAAAGAATGAACTAAAGAGAATGAATTAAATATAAATATAATATTCTTCATTAGCAAAAAGAATAAAAATAATATTAACTAAAATTATCAAATTATTTATTTGTTAAAAACTTTAATAGTAAAATGAATTTTCATAAAGTATATTTTGTTATAAGCTTTAATAGAAACTAAAAAGCTTTTATAAAACTCTAATAGCAAAAGGAATCAATTAAAAATAATCAATAAAAAATAAAACTTATGCAACTAAAATTATATAAAATTTATGCAACTAAAATTATATAACTAAAAATAACATATGCAAAAAATAACATTAAAAATCATAATATATGCAAAAAAAAAGGCCCGCCTACTAGGCACGACAGCCTGCATACGACTAGAAACCCTACAAATGGGCCAGGATTCAGGCCCGCAGTGCTAGCAGGCCCAACAGGGCGACAAATAGGCATGTACTGCCTGCATTAGAGAGGCGCTCGAGAGGGCAGCGGCAACAGCGCTTATAAACCACTCCGAGCCCCTCTCGACTAGCGAGGTGGGACTAAACTTTTGGTACGGGAAGCACAGTCCTTTAGTCCCGGTTGGTGCCACCAACCGGGACTAAAGGTCTCTGCTTCCCGCCCTTTGGGCTGCTGGAAATTGACCTTTAGTCCCGGTTGGAGCCACCAACCGGGACTAAAGGTCTCTGTATATAAGCGGGAGTTGGGAAAATTTGCCAAAACACATCTGCAGTTCCGGTGACCAGCTCGACGCCGCCAGGCTGCCCGAGCTCGCCGTCGCCTCCGAGCCATCCCCGAGCCCGCTCCTCGTCGCCAGACCTCCCCGCCGTCCTCGTCGCCGGACCTCCTCGCCCTCCTTCCCGAACCTGCTCCTCATCGCCGCCCCCGACGCCGTCCCCGAGCCCTGCCCGACACCGTCGCCCCTGACGCCGTCCTCCTCCCGACGCCTCGCCGTCGCCCCCGACGCCGTCCTCGAGCCCTGCCCGACGCCGTCGCCTCGCCGTCACCCCCGACGCCGTGGGTACTGTCAAAAGAATTGAGGACAATATAGCTCCTTTTTGCAAATCAAAGAACAATTTTTTTGCATTAGAGTTCATTTTGTCTTTGCTATGTTTCTGCCATGCCATGCTATGTTTGTTGCATCAAATATGTATGAGATGTTAGATGGATAGATAGATATGTTTAGATGGATGGATGGATGTATATATATAGAATTTTTTTGTTCATAGAATTTTTTTTGTTCATAGAATTTTTTGATATGATGAATTTTTTTTTGTTCATAGATTTTTTTTTTTTGATATGATGAATTTTTTTTTGTTCATAGATTTTTTTTTTGATATGATGAATTTTTTTTTGTTCATAGAATTTTTTTTTGATATGATGAATTTTTTGTTCATAAATGGATAGATAGATATGATGAATGTTGATATGATGAATTTTTTTTGTTCATAGAATTTTTTGCCACGTTGATATTTGGGTGAGATAGAAGGGGAAATAATACTTTAACTCTAAAGAATTATTGGTTCAAAGAAATCATCTAATGAACGAAACATTACTGTTTTAGCCAGATGTGCCTTGACCCGTATACAGTCCTGCAATTAGTAAGCAGCGACATTACTTATGTCTGTAACCATTAAGGCAACATCAACATAAACAAATCCTTCACCAATCTGTCACAATTCACATTGTTTGCTAGTTAGATTAGATATAAATAGTATTTATGTATGCCAAATTAACGTATGAATGACCGAATCATGCATGCTGGCACGCGTTGCCGACTTCAACGAGTTGACTTGCTTCAGTTAGTTGATATGATTAACATATTTGCTAATTTATTCGTCTATTCCATCCATTTGGCAGAAACATGATTGCTAAGAAAATGACATTGTTTCATGCGTGCATGACTTGTGACATTAGAGAAGGGATGAATCCCTCGATCCTAGCCTTGTATCTTGGGACGGGGCATTTAGCCTTGTATCTAATGAATGTTTCGTTCATTAGATGATTTTTTGCCACTAATCCATCTCTCATGGTTGTATATTGCAACGTTGTAATATTTGCAAAAACTATGGACGACAGAGACTTAGAAAAAGAAGAGTTGTTGGGGGATATAATCCGCGACGGAGGTGATATCGATCTCAACTGCTTGTCGTTTCTCAACGAGACCGATGGTGAGGAAAGAGAGGATGGCGGCTCCGGTGAGGAGGAAGGAGATCATGACGGCTCCGGTGATCGAATTGCGGACGAAGGAGATCTTGACGGCTCCGGTGATCGAATGGAGAAGGGAGCCATAACTACTTCAAAGTCCGGCGAGGTATATATTAATTAATCCTCTGCTGACTAGATGCATTAATTTTTTTGTATGTACATATATTAACGCTTCTTTCTTCTTTTAATTAGCCATCCGGATCGAGCTCCACTTCGGTAAGGAGACGAGGCCCGATGAGAAGGTTGGACTCGGAAGAAAGGTTCACGATCGAAGAAGTCTCTCCAGAAGGCCAACCGATTGCTCCCTACCGGACCAAGAAAAAATTTATACATCAGTGCGGAGTTATTGTTAGGGACATCGTCCCGATTAGCTGCCATGAATGGAATAAGAAGAAGGACCCTCAAGTTTCTTATGTCAGCGATAGACTGAAAGATGATCTTTGGACCAATCTGATGAGAAATTTCAGCTTACCGCCAGAGGAGGATCCGAATAACCCAGTTATAGAGCGAAAGGTCAAGGCGTTTGCTCTTAAGAAGATGGCAGAACTATTCAAGAACTGGAAGAAAGTATTGAACAAGATGTTTGTCGAGAAAGACAAGACTCCAGAATTCGAAGGTCAATATGAGAAGATGAAAGATCACTGGCCCGCATTTGTGGCCTACAAGAAATCGGAGAAGGCTAAGAACAGGTCACTTACAAATAAGAAAAATGCCGCAAGGAAGGAGTATCACCATGTTACGGGGTCAGGTGGCTACAGCAAAGCCCGGCCTACGTGGGACAAAGCTGAGCAAGACCTGCTTGCTAAAGATGTCCAACCAGCGACATTGCACTGGCCAGATCGGGCAAGGACTTGGTTCTTCGGGGTTGGGGGAACTTTGGACCCAGTAACAGGGAAGTGTGTCTGGACGAAAGCTCAACTTGAAATACCCATCACAAAGCTTGAGGAAGCAATCAAGGAAGTGTTGGAAGGGAAGTTCATTCCCGACAGAGAGAAGGACGAGCTGTCAAAGGCCCTCGGGAATCCTGAACACCCTGGACGAACACGAGGCACATCAGGCTCCGTTCCGTGGAAGGTTGGGTTTCCCGACAGCACTGGTTACAGAAGCCGACAGAGAAAGAAGAAAGAGGAAGCAAGCGAAATGCAGAAGATGAATGAAAGATTAGCAAAACTAGAGGCACTTGAGAGCCAGCGAGCTACCGGCCAACCATCTCAGCGGCACGAAGATCCTTCATTGGAGACTACCCACGATGCTACCCCACCATCTCAGCGGAGAAGCAGCGTGGCTTCCACTGAGCTCGTTCATCCTGATAGCACGGCTCCTCGCTACCCCGTGGATGGTATCACGAATAATGAACATTGTGTGCTAATGGCGAAATGTCATAACCTGACCTTGAAGGCGGCGGTCGGCTATGTCTTACCTCCTCGACCTGATGCAACTTTCCATTGCACTCCGGTTCCAGCTGGCTTTGCTATTGTCGGGGTGGATGAAATAATGGACGGATTTGATGGGCTGGAGTTTGAGTACGCTATAGGTGAAGGGGAGATTCTTCTTCGATATGCCTTAAGGACTACCTGTCTATGGAGAAAGGAACACATCGTGCTTCCATACTGGACGCCGCCTCAGCAGACTCAGCCGGAGGAGGCCCCAGTGCCTGAGTCGTCTCCGGTGCGTCAGCCGTCTCCGGTGCGTCAACCGTCTCCAGTGCGTCAGCCGTCTCCGCTGCCTGAGTCGTCTTCGCTGCCTGAGTCGTCTCCGGCGCGTCAGCCGTCTACGCCGCCTCAGCGGACTCCGACGGAGGAGGCCCCTCAGCAGAATCCTCCTCCACCTCAGCTGTCTCCGCCGCGTCATCGGACTCCGCCTCCTCCGCCGCCTCAGCAACATCGGAAGAGAGCCACTGCCGCTCCGGCGGCTAGCAGCGGTACGAAAACGAAGAGATTCAAAGCAGGCCCTAGCCTTAAGGTTCCTCCCAAGTTACCATACGAGTTGACTGAGGAGGAAACCAAGAAGATCGTGGATGCCGAAGTGAAACGTTAGCTTGCACCGAAACGCCCACCTCAAGAGGAGAAAATAGATCCGGTGAAAGCGAAGCGAACTCTGGAGGCCCTTAGGTGACCATCACCGCCTCCGCCGCAACCAAACTATGACCGATGTATTGAAAAGACACATGATCAAGCGAGGCGGTCGGGAAGCTTAGGTAGTAGTGGCGCAAGAAGTGGGAAAACAATTCCCCAGCTCGACAAACAAGGACTACAATCGTGCCCTCCGCTCAAGGTGGTTACCGATATCGCTAATGATCCGGAGAAAGCGGCCACTGGTCTTGCTATCACTGCTGCTGATTACTTACCCAACTCGGTACAGTTTGAAAAGGCTGAGGTAGTACAAACCTTAAAATACGCGAACGGGAAGCCTCTCGTCACACGTGAGGAGCTCGACCGTCTACCAACGATGATGCGACGATTGCATGAATGGTACTTGAAAGCCAGCAAGGACGGGACCGACAATATCTTCGTGGGAATTAAAGATGAGCACTTCTTCAATGGAGAGCAGGTGTTGTTCGTTGAATTTGAAGAAATATTTCAGTTATACAATCAAAAGGAACTCAACAAAACTATCGTCAGTTCCTATTGTCTGTAAGTATTTTTTCTGTAATTAAGTCTCTAGCTCAGCTCGTTCATTGCATGTATTAATTATCCTCACACTATATTATGTAGATTGAAGATCGTCGAATGCAAACAACAACAAATCTATGACATTGGGTTCATTGGCCCAAATTTCATAAATGAACATACGTTACAAAAATTTCCCGCCGATACAGAGAAAAACTTGCTAAAGGCGTTACTTGGACAACAAACCAGAAAGGAAATACTATTTCCTTACAACTTCAAGTGAGTGTTACTATCTTGTGCACATTCTGTTTTGCTTACTCGAGGTTAAGTGCAATTAACGAGTTATGCGTGCGCAGTTTCCACTTTATTCTGCTAGACATTCAGCTTGAAGAAGGAAAAGTAATTGTCTTGGACTCGAGACATAAAGACTCTAAGGAGTGGACGAACATGAGGCAAATGCTTCAGAAGTAAGTTCAATCATTATCGCACCATATCGGCAACTTTCGTTCATTTTCTGATATCAAGTAATAATTTTCTTTGCAGGGTAGGGTTTGGAAAAAATTCACCAAACAAGTTAAGGGTGGCAGCTGGAAACCGGAGCTGCAATTTGTACACCCCAAAGTAAGTACTACTCTAGTACCGCGCATCTCTCATTGATGCTAGTTTCAATACCATTATCATGCTTGGTTATCATTTTGATTGAACTCTATTCTCGTAAAGTGCTTGTTGCAGGCACCCGGGACTAATTTATGTGCCTACTACGTTTGCGAGTTCATTCGCCACTCGACCTCTGAGCGGGGCCGGGGCATATCTTTACAACAATTTGAAGTACGTAAACAATATTCACATTTTTATTTTATTACCATCAATTGTGTTGAGTTTCATTCATATATTGACCCCCTTCTTTAAATTAAATCTGGCAGAAGCGGGACGAACTCCTACCAACTGATCGCATACGAGCAATTCAAGAGGAATTGGCGGGATTCTTTGTTGATCATGTCATACCTAAACATGGAGAATACCATTCGGAGATGATATGCGATGTTGGCAATTAGATATTAAGATCGTAAGAGATGTTATATTATATATATTATATGTAATAGCGTCGAATAGATTTACGAAAACTTGTTGCATTGTTCGACTAAGCACGGAGAAAGAGAGGTCACTTCTTCTCTCTATATATTGATCATGACGATGTTGTGTAATGGCGTTCTTTCATTTCTATATGTAGTAGCTAGCGTCGAGTTGAATGAAAAGCATAAAATAAAAATGGTAAACACAAAAATAAAAGGGGGAAACACAATATGAAAACCCCTAAACCCTCCAAAACCCCTAAACCCCTCCTTTCAAAAAAAAAACCCAGCGCCTGGCAGCTGCTGACGCGTGGCTGCCTTTTAGTCCCGGTCGGTGTTACCAACCGGGACTAAAGGTCCTCCTGTCAGGCGCCCCACGGCGGCCACGTGGAGCTCCTTTAGTCCCGGTTCGTAGGCCAACCGAGACTAAAAGTGACGGGCATTAGTACCGATCGTTTTGTCCCGGTTGTAGAACCGGGACTAAAGGCCCTCTGGAACCGGGACAGTTGCCCTGTTTTCTACTAGTGATACCTCCAAGAATCTGTCACCCCTTACCTTTGTTGCTTAAGTCCACCTGGCCAGCAGTGTGCCCTAAAGAGAAAGTTTTCCAATAATTTTGCACATACATAACAGAGTTGGAAACAGATTCTTTCCCCCCTCCAAAAATCAAGTCATTTCTCAGGTGCCAGGCTCTCCAAAACATGAATAAAACTTGCTCGCGAGCCACTGATACTAGCTGGTCAAGCAAAATAAGGATCCAGTCCGGCCCCGTAAATCTAAAAAACTCCTCGCCTGGGATGTTCCACACTTCACCCAAGCTGAACCGGAAAGCACGCGCCTTTGGGCAAGTCACAAGAGCATGGAAGACACTCTCATCCTCAACACCACATATAGAACACATACCTGCCACCGCTTGGTGATGAGAAACTCTATTTTCCTGAACCGCTAAGCTGTTTGACGCAGCTCGCCGGGCAAAAATTCGATTTTTTTATGGAACATTTGTCTTCCAAATGACATCCCACCACCTTCTTTCCACATTACCAGGATTGCCGGACATACCAGTATCGTCCTTTCTCTCTATAAGGCTTACAGCCAGTCTATACGCACTCTTTACAGAAAACAAGCCATTTTTCTCAAAGTGCCAGGCAATTAGATCACCCTCTCGCACAGACTGTATACGAAGCTTTAGAATCTCCTCGGCATCATGGTGGTAGAACAAGTGCCTAATCAAATTCTCATCCCATCGTCGAGTCCCGCTCATGAATAATTCAGAAACCCATTTTAGCCTAGTTCGATTCTTTTTGGCTACAACTTTTAGTCCCGAAATTCTCGGAAGCCAGTTATCTCTCCAAATATTAACATTTTTACCATCGAACACCCTCCATATGACCCCTTTTTTTAGTAGACCTAGTCCATGCATAATACCTTGCCAATTCACTGACGTGGACTGCGGGAAGACTGTGTCCAAAATGTGACCATTGGGATAGTACTTTGCCTTCAGAACCTTAGCACACAACGACTTCGGATACACCAGTAACCGCCGGGCCTGCTTTGCCAAGAGAGCTTGGTTAAATACCGTATATTGGTCCTGATGGAAATAAGCGGGTCAAATGGCAAATTTATGTGTTTGAGTTGGAGATGACCCTAGCTTGCTAAATGGCATCTTTGTGACTACTGTCGAGAGAAAACTGGCTGCATGCAGGTAAACCAGCCCAAGTCACGGTAGCATGGCTGGCTACATCAAGATCACGGTAGCATGGCTGGCTACATCAAGAGGCGACAAAATTTAAGTTGGCTGTTGTTGACCTCTATGTACTGCCCATGTATATGACCTGTACCACTTAATTGCCACTTGCATCGGTGTACATATATATCTCCCAAGTAAATGTTGGATGTTCGCTATAGCTTTTGCACCCAATGTTGGAGTAGCTAGCTAGCCCCCTAGCACTACTAGTTGTTTGCAACTTTGCATCAATCTCGTCAATTTCTTCTCATTTGTATGTGCAAGTATGAATCTTGGTATGGGATTGAGTGGTATCGTGAAGGAGTGCCATGCGAATCAGCCATGGTTTGCTGCATTGAGTAGATATCACACATTTAGTGAATACAGTTCACATACGTTATGATCATGTCGATCTAGATAATGAGCCCTTATATATAGTCCCCGTAACGCATGTGCTAGCGCTAGATGCCATGTCCATTTTGCTATCTGGCCACCATCGAGCGACATCAAGGGTCCGGCCAATGCTCAATTTACAGACTTGGATCCGTTCTGTTCATATGGCAGCTACGACCTTCTTCGCAGCTGCCTTGAGTTCCAATTTAGGCACCTCGGAGTTTATTTATTTTTATTTTCCTGGGACTACCGAACTTTTTCCACGTGTGTTATTTTTCCTAAAGTGTTGTTGGTACAGATCCAGTCAATCATTATATTGAAATGCTCGGATTGACTTCATCTTTTGGTTGTGCAGTCTGTGCTTACATGATCGGAACCAAAATTGGCACAATATGGATAAACAATGAGTATCTGTGGGATGGGGAAAGTAGTGGCTGCACCCACCTGGGATGGTGTGGTAGGATTTATTTCGGTTTTGTCGAGAACTTATATGGATCTTTTTGGCAATTGCTTAACAACAAGCTTGTGTATTCAATGAGCCGCGAAAATCAGGCAGTGTCTCTTGTTAGACGTATAATAGTTTGAGAGTTATTAGAGATGGTCCGAATGGGAGTTTCGTAAAAGAGAGATTACAAAGAGGTTGTCGTGGGGAGATCCGCTCATTGCCATACCTAGCAAAGGAGCTACACTACATAGCAGCTCACTTTTCTCTTTGGTCGATTCCAAACCTCCTTTCCAAGATAAAGGAATTGACATGCTTTCAAATCCATATTTGAATGAAAGGGCATTAAGAAATGAAGAAGAGCCACAACTAGAGAGAAGATAGGTTTAAACAATGTCTTGCATTGTACTCCAGGGAGTTAGTTGGCATGGGAACCGTGATGAGGTCGACATGGATCATTTTTACAAGTGCACTATACCAGCACAATTGGAGACGCGAAGTTGACAAAATTTTGGCATGCACCATGACCGTATAGGCCAAGTCTACAGGAATAGCTCCCTCAATTTTTAAGTAGTCTAAGCTTAAAAACGGAACCATCATCGACGCACTTATGGGCAATGAATGGATCAACAAGAATGACATATCAGCGGGTTTGAATGTGAAGCATATCATGGAAATTTTCTCCCTATGGGATCTTCTTAACGAGGTACACCGAAATAATGAAGTCCCGGATGCCATACTTTGGAGCTCATTGCCTCAGGCTCCTACTCATTGAAATTGGTGTACATGCATGGCTCAGTTTGAGGGGCTCACCCCAACGATCTGAAACCAGCAGTTTGGAACAGTTGGTCCTCCACAAAATTATTATTATTATTGCATGGCTAATCTTAAATAAAATTTGGACAGCTGACTGCCTCCATCGCCAGGGTTTGCCAAACTATTGGCTATTGAGTTGTGCAATACGGTGCCAGAGCTCTGCCACACACCTCATGTTTTGTTGCCGATTCACAATCCATATTTGGTGTGATATTGACTTCGCCTTGAGGACGTATCTTTGGAGGATTGGGCCAATTTGCAAACTTTTAGCGAACGGTGATCGTCTGTCGCACACAGCAGTGACCATAGGAGAAAAGCGTTGACGCCCTTTCTAATGCTCACATCCTGGGAATTCTAGAATGAGAGAAATGCGCGGATTTTTTGAAATGCCTACTCTTTGCACTCAATTATTATTGCCAATGCAAATAACGATGCTTCACGTTCGAGCATTGTCGGCCAAAGTATTTGAGGTCAATCATGTTGCAAGACTGGTGGGTTTTTCTCCACCGGCAAGCAGGTGTTGAATATTGTTAAAAAAACTCTCTTCTTAATCAACGAAATGAAGCAAATATTTTGCCTCTTAAGCAATGAAATGAAGCAAATTTTTTGAATCTGTTTAAATAATAAACGTTGCGTGAGAGCACCCATATTTATGGAATTTGGGGGCTTCTAAAGATAGCTTATACAAGATGCACCACATGAAGTATTCCCTCCGTTCCTAAATATAAGTCTTTTTAGAGATTTTAATAAAGACTACACATGGATGTATATAGACGTATTTTAGAGTATAGATTCACTCATTTTGCTTCGCATGTAGTTTATATTGAATCTCTAAAAAGACTTATATTTAGAAACGAAGGAAGTACATAATAATGAAATTTCAAGCACTGAAATTTAAGCAACGATCATAGTAAACCTTAGAAGCAACGAGTTGGTACCACCTCAACTCATAAAAAGGCTATAGGCTCTCAAAGAAAACCTTACAAGGAACGGAACAGCCATCGTGGACGCCTCTCCTTGAATTGCATGCACTCCAAGCAACACCAAAATCGCACTCATGTTGTAGTATAGGGCCACCATATCTAAACTTGGCACACTCCACATTTGTTTGTGCTACTAGTAAGTGCATGCATGGCACTTGTCGTGCTCGTAAGACTAGCTCTGTGGCTTCTAGGCTCCTGCCTGGAGCTCGCCGCCCTAGTGCTCTTCCGGGGCCTGGCCCTCCTCGTCGTCGCCGCCGTGGACCTGGTCAGGCTGCCGGGGCAGGCGGCCGATGCGGCACTCGATGCGACCAAGGGCGTCCTCGAAGCGGCGGTCGAGTTCGTCTTCAACCTTGTCTGGGACGTGGCGGTGGCCGTCGTCTCGGCGTTTCTCGAGTCGCTCTGGAGCGTGGTGGCCGGCACGGCGGAGTTCGCGGCGTCTACGGTTGTGGAGCTCATGGAGGCAACGCGGGACGGCGGCGAGGAGGCGGCGAAGGCGCTAGCGGAGGCGCTGGAGGGGGCGGCGGATGCGGTGGCCGGGACGCTGGCGAAGCTCGCGGAGAACTACACCGATGCTCTTGTGCACCTCTTGCAAAACCTCATCTGATGGTACGACGACATACTACATATGCCAGGCCACTCATGTCTTGTACATAGATATAGATGTCATTTGTTTTTGTCACTCGCCGAATTTTCACGGAGAAAGGTGCAAACATTCTTTCTTTTTTGGGGGGACGAAATATTCATATTTTTCACGTGAAATTGGTGGAGGATCACGTGTTATAGTGGGTTAAGACATTTGTGAGTGTTTCATGGTTTCCCGGTACTCTGACATGTAATCTCTTGTACTATTACGAACTTCAAGTTCCTTCCTCTCTTGTTTGCCTGCATTCTTCTAATAATTTCTGTTTCACTTTTATCTTAAAATAAATGAAGTAGGTATTTGAAAACTATTTATGTATATTTTCGTGTATTTCTACAAATCTTCACAAATTTTGGAAATGGCTTGCATATTTTTCAAAAATAATGACGCATTTCGGAAAATCTTCATGCAATTTAAAAAAAAACTCACTCATTTTGAAAAGTGTTCATATATTTAAAAACTTATTCACACATTTCTAAAGTATTAATTGCAACAAAAATGCTCATTTACCTTTTTTACTATGTCCATATAATTAGAAAAGTATTCATGTATTTTTAAAAAGTGTTCACATATCTAAAAATATTCATCAAATTTAAAAATTGTTGATAAAATAAAACATGAAATATATATATATATATTGAAGTACGGATTCCGTTCACAGACGCAGCAATTTTGCAGAAAAAACCCTTATATTTTGAAGAATCAACCTGCAGTACATCTTTAAGTGAAAAAAACGAATGTTTTTTTTCTGTTTTTACGGAAAACCCCTTACCATTTCAGGTAAGTAGCCCATAGTTTACCTTTAAGTGACAAAATAAATCTTTTTTACATAAACCCCGTACAATTTCTGGTAATTAACCCACAGTTCACTTTTAAGTAGTATAAAACATGCTTTTTGAAATATCCATATCTTTTACACCCTAACTCCAATTTTAACATGTTTTAGATGAAATTTGATTAGAAAAATGTGTAGATTTGGAATATAATGTTATTTTACCTATTAATTATTTTTAAAATGATATTTAGAGTGAAAAAATAATCAATAGCGTGTGATTCATCTTTCGCTTGTACGAGCACCGATCTCGATTGCAAATGAACACCTCGACGAACAAAATTGGAGTCGAAAGAAACCATCAGTAACCATGCATGCATGCCTTGACAAACCTAGCAAGGAAAATATATTCTCATCTTATGTCGAGAGAGAGGCGACTTAGGATTTACCACATTCATATGTTGTGGTTCTATAGGCACTAAGATTATCATAGGCAGGGATGAGACAGAAGACAAACGAGAACATAGATGGCATGGGATGTTCAAATAAAGAACGTGGACCTATTGGAGTCATGACTCATGAAGTCATGATTGGGCATGTGCTATCTTTTTCTCCTGCTGCAACACACGGACTCTTTTGCTAGTTAATAAAAAATAAAGAAATAACATATGAAAACTGAAAATATAAGAACGAAACAAAAATCGGAAAAAGGTCAAAATAAAAATAAATAGAAAAAACAGACAAAACGGGGAAAGATCCAGAAATACGGCGGATCCTATTTAACGCTTAGGCACCCGTTACTGTGTATTTTACAGAAGGACGCCTGGAACGCCCCCGCGCTGGGACGACCGATCTGGCTTTTTTTTTTTTGTGGTTTTAATACGTAAAAAAGAGCTCCTAGAGCGTATGAAAACAGAAAATCTAAAAACAAAACAATCAGAAAAAGGACAAAATAAAAAATTAGAAAAAACAGACAAAATGGGGAAAGATCCAGAAATACGGCGGATCCTATTAAGCGCGTAGGCGTCCGTTACTGTGTATTTTACAAACGGATGTCTGAAACGCACCCACGCTGGGACGGCCTATCTGGCTTCTTCTTTTTTTGTGGTTTTAATACGTAAAAAAGAGCTCCTAGAGCAAATCAAACCCACGACCTCCTGTACCATCGAAGCTCCACGAACCAAAACGACACCACACCCGAAGTGGTTAGTTGAATTTTTTTTTCTTTCTTTTATTTACACTTTGTTCTTTTCTTTTCTTTTCTTTGTCCTTTTTCCTTTTTTTTCCTTTTTCGTGTTTTGTTTCTTTCTTGATTCAATGAAACATTTAAATTCGTAATATTTTTCTTCAAATAGATGAACATTTGTTTCTCAAATTTTTGATGATTTTTTCAAATCTGATGCAATTTTTTACAAACTCGATGATTTTTTTAAAAAAATTATGGAGCTTTTTCAAATTTTATAAAGTGCCTTTTCAAATTTTATGAACTTTATTCAAATTTGTAAAAAAAATTAAAATTTATGAACCTTTTTGAAAATCAATAAAGTTGTACCACATTTCATGAACCTTTTTTCCATTTTCGATGAACCTTTTCTTCAAAATTGTTGAACTTTTTTTTGAAATCGATGCATTTTCTATGGAGTTTGTGAACTTATTTTTTTTAATCCGTGAATCATTTTAGAATTCTTGATTTTTTTAATTTATTGTGATTTTTCCTTTTTTTGTTGTTGCTTTTTTAAGTCAACACTAGGCTGGTCAAGCAGGGCAGCTAGAATTGAGCGAGATATTCTTTTCGCGTCAACCAGACCAGCTGGAATCGAGCGATCGGTTTTTTTCGCCTCACATTCACTGCGATCGAATGAAGTTTAGCTGGGCTGGCCCAGTAGTTTTTTTCGCCAGTACGCAAACAGGCGCTGAGAGCGCTGACCAGGTGCTCCCCAGAAATACCTTTTTTTTTTCTTGGGAGGCAGCGAATTGGGCTGGCCATGTAGTCGCGCCCTTGAAAAGTGAGGCAGCGAATTGGGCCGGCCAAGTACTATTTTTTTCTGAAGGGCCGCCCCGGTACTGTTCAGGATACAAACTAAATGGAGGTCATGTAAAAAAAAACTTTGCATGAAAAAAATGTATAAGAAAAAACTAGAGGTCATATAAGAAAATAGATGGACCAAACTAGATGGAGGTGCAAATAAATCAGAATCCTATGTTACACAGTTGACCTTGATTTAGCAGATAATCCATGCCCTGCTTTTATTTGCGAGAATAGGATGACTAACTTAGCACGAAGCTTTCCCTAAAAAAAACTTAGCACGAAGTGATTTAGGGGCTTAATTTGTTGGTCGCAGTAAGTAGATCGGGGTGTCATTATCAGCATAATCAAAATTTCAAAAAGTTTAAGCATAGCAGTCAAACTTTGGTCCAAGAAAAAATTCACAAATAATTTTCCAGTTTTAAGTATTTGGAGCTGTCAGATAGAAGCTATTTGGATAATGCATGTGGGCATGTTGCATAGTCATGTCCAATACAAAGCCCCACACATATATTTGACCTGTCCCAGCACCCTCTACAGCCCAACAGTGACTGTACTATTGCAGGTGTACATGTGCATGGTTTACATTGTATATACATGACCGAATCTCACCGGCCTTACTAGTACTGTTTGATCCTTTTAAATTGATGACAAGGTGTCCTGGGTGGCATTTACTCGGCTAACTAACTATAGTAATGATGCCACAACTTCTACTTTAGCACCCATGTGTATCAAGAAACTAGTCCTTCATGGCTTGTTACTTGTTTTTTCATCGAAATCTTAACTCCACTGTTGTTTTTGACAAGTAAGGCGTGCTGGCAGGGAAAATATCAGGCGATACCAGTAATTAGATGCTCCCATGGTACCAATTCAAAAACTTCAGGTGTTTAAATTCTGGAAAAAATAACATAGATGTTCACAGCGCATGTGTCTACAAAACTAAAAAAAAATCAGATCCAAATTCGATATACACATTGAGAAATAGAAAAGACAAATTCAGCATTAATAGTGTCAATAAAAACAAAAACATGAATAGTGTTAAAATTTGGATCCGGAATTTTTAGGGTTTGTAGATATGTATGTTCCGAACATCCATAATTTGTTTCAAAAAAAATTGAAACATTTATATTTGAATTTTTCAAATTAGTACCATGGTAGCATCCAAGTGTTGGTAGCATGATATTTTCCCGTGCTATATATGCACTTGATATGGAGGAAATTGGTAATTCCCCCCAAAAAATGAAACTTTCTTCTGAAACAAGCTTGAATTTCTGTTGTATTCATATAAAAGTTTCACCAAGAAAAATCTCCGGTCGAATTCAAGGCAAAACAAACAAAAAATTAAGAACAAAAAGTATGAACATTAACTTGTATACATTGTTGATTTTGATTTTACCCACCCTTAATATCATGAAAGTAAGTCCTTCGTGAAACTTTTTATACGAGTACAATAGAAGGTCAAGTTTGTTTCTAAAAGTATTCATAAAATTCAAATGTTTTGCAATTACTAAATTATAATTTCATATCAAGTGCATATACACCCGAGAGCCAAAGGTGCTTGTCTGTGTCGGCATGCCACCGAGACGTGACAATGTTACCGACGGTGCACGGTGTCCCAACCACCAAGCCTTGTCACTTGTGTGCGCCGTCAAGCACACCGGCTTGCCAAGTTGTAGGCACGTGACACATAGCAGATTACGGGAGTGCGGTGCCCTGCACTACTGCAGAATAATCTAGCAGTGGCGGGCGCAAAATCCTCACGAGTGGCGGCCGCGGCAAGGGAGGGCGTCTGCCACTGCTAAGAGGACATCAGTGGCAGGTGGGTTAGTGCGCCTGCCACTTGTTGGTGATAGTAGCAATGGCGAGCATACCAGAGCACCTGTCACTTATAGCGTCATCTAGGTAAAAAAATATTGCTACCACGACAGTGTCGTGGCAGCCTTTGTACACATGACATATGTCGTGGCAGCCTTTGTACACATGACATATAAAGAGTGAAATACTTATATAATTCTTAACATAACTAAATCAGACTTTATCCATTTTCTAAATGACTAAACTCCATTGTTGTTCCACTAGAATGCAAACAAAAATAACAATGTAGCATCCATCCTAAGAAACTAAACTACCACTCCATCGCCTTGTTCATGTCTTGGAGCTTGTTTCTAAATGAGATCAAAGACAATCATCATCTTCAAGTCGTTGTGGATGTTGTTCCTTAGTGTGATTGGCACAGGTGTGCCAACCCTCCTTCCCTTTTCCCGTGAGGAATTCATGTGCCCGTCTTTTTTCCTTCTTGCACTCAATGGTGATGACTGGCCCTGCTTCAAGGCGTACTCCAACAAGGCCTACCCCTGGGATGTTGAGGTCAGAAATTATCTTCGTAAGTAATTTCTAAGAACCCCCGTGGATTAAAAGCAAAAGGAGCACATAATGTTGTTAGATATTTCCCTACGGTGTTATGGACAAAAAAGAGAAAAGAATAGTCAAATGGTGCACAAAGGGCAACACATGTAGTTGTTGGTGGGTGGTAGGATAACCCAAAGATTGCTAGTCTCATCCTCAGTAAAAAAAAAATCATTCTTTGAGAGAAATATGCATAATAGAATAGATCAACCTCAGTATGGCCACTCATGTACAAAATCCATAACCTGGGGACCGCTTCCTTTAAGGAAAAGTATATATGCTCTCCCCCAATGAGCTCATTCTTTGTAACGAACTTCTCCGATCCATCGCCGCATATGAGGGTCATTTCCTGTTTTTTTTGTGCACTTCAACTTAGAATGACCATTCATCGTCATCCTCAAATATCACAGTGTCATATGATGCATCATTGAACTCCACCCTTATGTTAATGGGATACACTATGCAACAATACGGAAAAATGTAGTGAATAATCAGTAGTAAAGACATTAAAAGAAATATACATAAGTGGTTACAATTGTATGCTACAAATAAATAGTGTTACCATTGATTCTTTGATTCCCTCCTTCAAGTAGAGCCCGAATGACAATCCAGATAACAAGTTATTTGCATAGTCTGATTTGCAGATTGGCCATGCCATCCTGTTACGCACATGGCCAGAAATATTAGCACTCATTTGGTCCCTACAAACATTGTCCTAAAATCATTTCACACGTACTAATTAAGAACAACATGTTTTTTAACGTATTTGCCTTTATTCAATTATTACCACAAACACCTATAAAGCAAAAGCCACATGACGCTCCGGGTGCAACCCCGCCGGCCGGCATCGCGAACCCCCACCCACATCCAGCGGTGCCCTGGCAGCGGCGGCAACACGAACCCTCACCCACATCCGGCGACGCCATGCCCCCGGTGGCGGCGCGTAACTCCTCCCACATCCGGCGGCGACTTTGCCCTGACGACAACGCGAATCAAGCTAGAGGAAGAAAATGGGAATCAGAGGAAGAGGGGAGGGACGGGGTCGGGGCTTGTCGACGGGTGTGAGGTAACGACGGCGGCACTGGACATAGGTGACAACCAAGTCGGTGCTTCGCTAGGAGAAGGAGAAGGGGATTTTAGGAAATGAGGGTTTGGTTTGGCCGCGTGGTTTTTTGTGAAGTGGCTAAGAGGTACTGGCAACTAGTCATTGGTGGAGAAGAATCCCCGTGGGTGATGAATATGAGTAGTGGCAGGTATTCTTAGTTGCCCGCCACTCATGTTTTTTATGCAAATCTTATGGTATTAGTGTGTTAGGGGTACTTTTTAGTACTTTTTTTTGTGGGGTTGAATTTACTTCACAAAAAATAGTAATGAGAAACTTTTTCCACTTTTTCGGTTGGCTTGCCATTTTTAGTGCATTAAATGAATTTCTAGCCAGTAAAATGAGTAAAATGCTCTTCAATTCAAAAATAATATCCAATGAAGTCTGGAAAGGATGAAACTTGGCATGGTGTTGTTATATGACCCCTCTAGGGTGTGGTAAAAATTTGAGAGAGTTAAGAAAAAAACTTGATGCACTTCGTGTGCAAACTAAACTGTCTCTCGCAAAGTATTAGGGTTTCAAACAGAAACCGTGGGCTTTGACGAAGAACTCAATTTTATTTACATAATTTCCTCTTTAAACTTTTTCTATGTTGAATATACACCATTGAAAGTCAAATACTAATATTTGAGATTGTTTTGGGTTAATATTGTTATTTTAAAGCATTAAATTAATTTCTAGCCATTAAAATGAGCAAAAAAAAACACTTGGATTTTAAAATATATATGCAAATGAGCTATGAAAAGAATGAAACTTGGCATGGTGTCATTATATTACCCATGTAGGGTGTGGTAAAAATTGAGAGTGTTACGGGAAAAACTTGATGCACTTTATGTAGAAACTGAACTGTCTCTCACGACGTATCAGGATTTCGAACGTAAATCGTCAACTTTGATAGATAACTCAATTAGTTTTACGTCATTTCCTAGTTAAACTTTTTAAGGTTGAATATACAACATTGGAAGTCTTATGCTCAAGTTTCGCACTATTCTGGATTAATATGATTTTTAAAGCATGCCCCTACTTACTTGATCAGTGGCAAGCTCCATGTTGCATCTGCCACGGCTAACTTTGAAAAACAAATTGACACAGTTAACGGAATGTTGTTGTGCCGGGAATTTTAACTACCCGCCACTGGTACGTCACAAACCAGTGGCCGAGCCCTCCACTGATGTTTTTGTCCCATTGCTAATTCTATTGCAAAATACAAGTTGCGGTGGCCAAATTTGCCCGCCACTGGTGACTATATAGTAGTGGTTGGTTGTATTTCTCGCCCGCCACTAGTACTTGATCAAAATAGCAATGATGGTGCCTAAACCTCGCCACCACTAATGTCACCTCACCTTGTTTTCCAGTAGTGTTCTTTTAACATAGTACAATTGCAGATGTACATATACACTCACCCTTATGAATACACGCACACACACCCTATCACTATGAATACCTTCGAGATACTAAGCCGGCATCACATCTTGAGATTTACGAAGAACCACATGCGTCTTGTAGTCAAAAGAACGTCTCCTCCCACTGAACAAATATCATCGGAAAGCCTAAAATAAATCCAGGAAAATGCAAGCTCAAGTGCCAATTCTAGGACTTGAACCTTGGTGGGCTGGTTCCACCACAAGGAACCTAACCATCTGAGCTATGTCTAATTCATATTTCTAGTAATGTTGGCAAGGTGCTTGCCTTGGTAGCTGTGGAGAGTCATGTAGTTGTCATTGATGCCTCATTCACTACTTAATGATTTCTTAATGAAGTTTAACACAAATTAATTGTACTTGTAAAGTATTTCATGATGTGGCTTTTTTTCTAAAACGTCGCTCACCTTGGTGTATGGTTTACATGGAGGACAACATGGTCAATGGCGTTTCCACCCCCTCCCCATCCCAACCCTCCTCTTAGAGGTCCATTCAGTATTGACATGTTGATCCGCACAAGGAAAAACGACAAGGGCCCTCGGATCAATATATATTCTCGCTCGGTGCCTGAAACAGATGATGTTGCTTCTGAGCCATAGGGTCAAGACATATTCCAGCATGTACCTGCCTCTCAGGCCACCCCTCCTTAGAAGCTCCACCAGAAATTCCCACGCCATTGAAAAGACGAAAACAACAACGTGCACCAGCATTTTTGTGACACCCTGATTTTGGCAACTTTTTCTTTTCAAAATCTTTTGGGTTTTATTTGCAATTTTGGATGATTTTCAAACCTTTTCATTGGAATTGGACCTATGATTCTTTGGAAAAAAAATCCCAAGTAACCCAAAACCCTCATCACCTTGCCAAAACCTTTCCAAACCTCTCTTGGATCAATTCCCAATAAAATAATTCATTTTCTTCCTTTGGGAATTATGCCATCACTATGGGTTGTGAAGCCACCTATAGTTTGGATGCTCAATAAAATCCCAAACCTTTTTCCACAACTTCTTACCATCATATGATCCCATAATCTTCAAAAATATTCCATTGCCCAATGCAAAATTTTGGCCAGAATAATTATTTCTTTTCTGGTCAGAATTGATCCATTGTGAAGCAACTCCCATTTTCCTAGCTCAGAAAATTCCCAATAAATTCCCTAAGCTCCTAGGGATCCTATCTAGCCACAATATCCAAAAATATTATCTTGTCCAGTACAAGTTTTCAGCAGCAAAACTCTGACAAGTTTCTGCTTATTCCAAACCTTTGTGAAGGAAGTACTAGCTAGGTGTGGCCTATTGCTCTGAAATTTTTATGGCATGTGGGCACTACCAAATGACTTCCCTCCACCAAGTTTCATTATCAGGAGACCATCTATGTGAGTACCACAAGCAGATCAAGCTTCTGGACCAGAATTGTAGTTTACAAAGGAACTGCATTCAAATCTTCTCAAATTTGGCCAGTTTGTAGTCCTTCCAAGATAGATAACACCAGACATATCCACTAGCTTCATCTCCATCTCATCTCTTCTCCAGAACCTCACCAAGTTGCTGACAGCAAACTGTTGGTGACGCTACCCTTCATCTCTGTGGGTCTCTGGGCCAGCTAGTGCCACGAGAGGGTTCTAGGGTGCACGGACTACGCACCAGACACGGCTCGGCAGGCCAGCTCGCGCCGCGTGTGCCTGTGCACGCAGTGACCGCGTAGCCAGCCTGCCAAAACCGTGCTTTGGGCGCCGGCAGGCTTGGGTCTCATCGGAGGCCGACGACCGCGTAGCCGTACGGTGTCCGCTTGCGCCGACAAGCTTCCCTTCGTCCACCTGGCCTCCCTAGACCCTTCCCCTCGCTGGAATCCTTCCCGACGGCCGCCACGGCACTCGGGCACTGTGGCGCCCGTGCGGCCACAGTGGCTGAGCCGCCGTCGTCTTCCTCCGCGTGCGGCCACTGCGCGCATTTAGTGCGCCTGCCCTCTCCCGTCTCGTCGCCCGCAAGCAGCCAGCCAGCGCAGCGTCCTGGCACCGGCGACGTGTCCCGAGCCTCGCCGCTTCGGGAGAGCTCGGCCGCGCTCGCCTCCGGCCTATAAAAAGCCCTGCCCAGTCCCTTCAGAGCTCCTCACCCCACCTCGCCATCACCCAATCGCCTCCAGAGCGCCCCAGCAAGAGCCGGGAGCTCGTCTCCCTTAGCTCCGGCGAAGGCTCCACCGCCCGATCCCCTCCTGTCGCCAGCCATCTCCACCCCATCCCAGCCTCACCTGAGCCCACCGTCGAGACCAGCAAGTCTCACTGGTCCCTCTCGAGCTCTTGGCTGACCGGATTGTCGCCGGAATCGCTGCCGCCGACGACCACCGCAGCTAACACCCGCCGGAGAAGAAGGGGGCGACGCCGTCCGACCACCTTCGAAGGATCTGCGGGTACGTGCGCGATCTCCGTCGACTGCCCGATCCATTCCAGCCCTCCCCCGACCTCGCCGTCGACTGCATCGCCGACGATGATCGCCGGAGAGCCGCCTCTCCACTCTGCCTCTTCTTTCTCTCTATTTTAAACAGAGTGGCCCCACCTGTCAGCGGCTCAAGCCCGCGCCCGAAGCGGTATAAGTGGAGGCGCCCCTCCACTTTACGCCTTCGACGTGGCCCGCTGGAGGTTTTTTCTAATTTTCTGATTTCTGTTTATTTAATTCATTTTGACCAGAAACTTTGACCAGCTATATCTTTTAAACTATAAGTTCAAATCAATTGATTCTTTTTTGCATTGAGTTTGTCTTGAGCCCCTTTATTTTATCACAAATTTTGGTATTTTTCTCTCACTCACAGAATTTCTGGTAAACATAAATGTGTTATGTGATATTTTCCTTTGTCATTTTGAAATATTTTCAGAAGGAGATCCTTGTGGTTTTGCAGACCAGGAGTTTGTGAATCACCCAACAGAGCAAGGCAAGCTAGGACACCCATCTCATGAAGCATTTCAATAGCATTGCATATTTTAATGCATTATGTTTATTTATTTGTTATAGGATAATTCATAGTAATTAATTTAAATGCTTAGTTGCCTATTAATTGCTAAATGAACTTAGTGGTTGATCTTGAGTCACCTGTCCGGGCTTAACCGTGCAACCACATTTGCCGGTATGGGACGGCCTTGACTTGGTCTGATCGCGTGCTCTTTCACCGGTACCTCCAAAGAGGGAGGGTTATGCGTGCGTGCTACCCTGATCAGGTAGGCGGCGATAACCCTGTGAGCCCAGTTGAGTTTTGTGCCGGCGTCCCCGTTTGGGACAGTTTAGTTTGGCCACGACGGTGGCAGGTGTCATGAGGACACAGGGGCCACCCAGGGCAGGACTCCGGGGGAGGATGAATGCCGGTGGTACGATGGGAGAGTCACGGGTCAGGCAGGTTTCGTTGGGGCAACGCTGGTCCACCCGAATGGGATCACGAGGCCAGGTGCTCCATGGTGTGGGTAAAGTGCGCAACCTCTGTAGAGTGAAAAATCTATTCGAATAGCCGCGTCCACGGTATTGGACAGCCCGTCCAGACCTCATTAGGTGGTCAACCGTAGTCGTGATAATAATGATGGAAGAACTCGTCTTGTGTTCGGAAGTACTCGATGAGTTATGAGTATTCCGAGGGTTGTGGGACAACCTGGAAGAGAGTAAGTTGATAACCGGTAACAGTAAGTGAATTGCTTAAGTATTTACCTGTTGATTGCCATGCTATTGTTTGCTACATTACTTGGTTGTCATGAGCTTGCGAGTACATTCAAAGTACTCACCTGGCGTATCATGCCAGATGCAGGAGAAGCCGAGGACGGAGGTCCCGATGGTTCGTGCTACGCTAACTAGGATGTGTCCACAGCAGTGTCCCTGTGGATGGAGTTTCCGCTATGTTCCGCTACGCTGTAGAATTACTTAGTAGTTCCGAGGCCCTGCTATGTTTCATAAATAATGTAGATACTGTCATGGCATCGAGTGTGCCTTTGGCCTCACTATCCTTGTAAAATATGAGCTTGTACTCGAAATCCATCAATAAAGTGCAGTTATGTTCTGTACCAAGTTGTTGTGTGTTTCCAGAAGACATGATCTCTGGGTTGGAAACACTGGTAATCCGGTTCTCTGAGCCGGGGTGCCACAATTTTCCCCTCACGCAGGGATTTCCCCTCTCTACCGTCCCCACTAAGCAATGAATAACCGCGTGTGTCGCACAGATGCACCAGCGCGGGAACATACACTACAAGACACTCGTAACTGAGCTCATCCAGAAGCAGCAAACACATGTTGACCAGCGGGGATAGCGACGGAAAAAAAACAGGATCGTGAGAAAAGCTCGATTTCCTAGGACTTAGAGTTTTTAAGGATTGTCGGTCGTGTAAAGAAACAACAAATATAGCCCTTTTTGAGAAGTTCAACACAAAATGAACTCAGAACTCAGTTTGAAAATTATTCATAAAATGGCCTATCCCCATGATGCCCGGCCTCGAGGCGGCATGCTAGTCAAGGGCCCCATGTGTTGGTGCAGACTAGGCTAGCCGATGGAGTATGATGCCCCAGTCGGGGCACCATGCGTAGATACATGACGCCTTGGTTTGGGATGCACGCCCCTTCGCCAGACAAAACTCTCGGGCCCGAGCCCGGTGCCTCCATAACGAGCCAGAGGCTCTCTGTTCTTTCCGTAGCCCCTCTACCCCCCCCCCCCCCCCCCGCCCCCTCGTCGCCCCTTTATCATCCTTCTAATTTGGTGGGCAATAGTTGTGGATCAGAGCCAAAAAAATGAGCGGGGGTCTTCTTCCCCCTTCAATCCTCTAGGTATTATCTGCACTTCCTCTCTTTTTATTGGTTAAAATCTTTGCATTTACGCGATTTGGAGGAACCCTAGTTCATCCAATTTTTTGAAATTCATTGATCATTGCACTTGTATTAGTTAGGTATGGTCAAGGAATCATATGGTATGGTTAGGTATTTGGTACTTTTAGTTGGTCTTTTAGGTTTAGGTATGGTTATGCTTTGTACAAAATATGGTCTAGGGAATAGTAAGTATATTTGCAAATGTGTGTATGTGTGTACAGTTGTATGTATATTTGGGCCTATGTATTTATTTGCACTTGTATGTATCCATCGGATGTATAGAACATTTGGTGTATGGATATGGATATTTGCACATGTATGTATTTATTTGCACTAGTACGGATATTTGCACAAAAACAATGAGGGTTATATACATTGCAATTTTGCAGGATGGCTTCTCTTATCTATCTGTTGTACGATCAGTTGCATCGTGGCCGGTATATGGCAGATGAAAGATGAGTTTTTTGACCAGCTTCACCTGAGGTCCGGTGCGGTTCATGACAAGATGAAGTATGACAAGCGATACATGGAGTATATGTGGAAGACTGGGCTTCTCCCTTTCATTTCACTTGTGTCTCGTTCGACGTCGAAGATGAGCCCTTATGTGATCATGTGACTCGTTGACCAATGGCATCCTGAGGCACATTATTTCCATTTCTTTGTGGGGGAGATGGTGGTGACTTTGCACGATGTTTCGATGATCGCGGGAGTTCCTATCAAAGGAGAGACTATCTGATTTAGCACAAATTCTCGGGGTGGCTTGAGACTATGGTGGGACTCATCGCTGTCACCGGCATGCACAGACACCCTTAAGCACATTCTTGAAACATTCGGCCATGTTGTTTGTCGCTGTACATCAGCCCTTAGTTTTCAAAAGCCCGTGCCCACTTTTTTTCTATTGGCATAGTTCCTATTGAGGAACTCTTTGCCACTAGGATTTGCTTTGGTATAACAATTTCTTGAATTGTTGAGTGGTGAAGGCGAGACAACAATCATGTAAAAGTTTAGATAATTCCTTGTTTCCACATGCCTTGTAGACGTTAGACACAAAATGCCCCATGCACCACTGATGGTGCACATAAGCATGTCCTCGAATGTCGATCTCCACTGTGTTGAGTATCATAGGGTTGCGTTTGAATATGATGCAAACCTCTCTTTGGGGTCCATTTATCTATGTCCTCACTAGATTCAGAAACCACTCCCAGATGGGGTTGTTCTCTTCCGACACCAAAGTGAAATCCAATGGAACCAATTTGTCGCCACTATAACTAGCAATAGTGATCAATAGTGTACCCTTGGATTGGCTGGTCAGAAATTTGGTGTCCACGGATATGGCCTACAATGCTTAAATTCCCTAATGCGTGGCTCAAAAGTCCATAATGCACGCCCAAATATTCGAACAGTTGCATCGTTGTATATCCTGGTTCTCAAGCTAAGGGGCTCCACCACATAGTACATGCCCATATTTGCTACTGCCATAGGTTTCAACACCACAGTGAGGCGGTTGTATGATTCTTCTCAATCACCATACAATATCTCAAAGGAGACTGATACGTCTCCAACGTATCTATAATTTTTGCTTGTTCCATGCTGTTATATTATCATTCTTGGATGTTTTACAATCATTTTATTACAAATTTATATCATTTTTTGGGACTAACCTATTGACATAGTGCCAAAGTGCCAGTTGCTGTTTTTGCTTGTTTTTTACTTCGCAGAAAATCAGTACCAAACAGAGATGAAACGCTGCGGGGATTTTTGTGGATTTTTTACGCACCAGAAGAAATCAGATGGGCCAAAGAACACCAGAAGAGGGGGCCCAGGGTGGCCAGCACCCACCAGGGCGCGCCAGAGGCCCCCTGGCGCGGCCTGATGGGTGCTGGGCACCTCGGGCACCCCCTCAACCGACTATCGTGCCTATAAATTCCCTGGAAATCCAAAAACCCTAGAGGAGTCGACGAAACACAATTCCAGCCGCCGCAAGTTCCAGAACCGCGAGATCCAATCTAAACACTATCACGGAGGGGTTCATCTTCCTCATAGGTGCCTCTCCGATGATGCATGAGTAGTCCACCATAGACCTTCGGGTCCGTACGCAGTAGCTAGATGGCTTCTTCTCTCTCTCTCTCTCTCTTATGATTCTCAATACAATGGTCTCTTGGAGATCTATTTGATGTAAACTTTTGCGGTGTGTTTGTTGGGATCCGATGAATTTTGAGTACATGATCAGTTTCTATCCATGAATATTATTTGAGTCTTCTTTGATCTCTTATATGCATGATTGCTTATAGCACCGTATTTCTTCTTCGAATCTTTGGTTTAGTTAGGCCGACTAGATCGATTTTTCTTGCCATGGGAAGAGGTGCTTTGTGATGGGTTCGATCTTGCGGTGTTCTTTCCCAGTCACAGAAGGGGCAGCAAGACACGCATGTATCGTTGCTATTAAGGATAACAAGATGGGGTCTATTTCTACATGAATAGATCTTGTCTACATCATGTCATCGTTCTTATTGCATTACTCCGTTTTTCCATGAACTTAATACACTAGATGCATGCTGGATAGCGGTCGATGTGTGGAGTAATAGAGGTAGATGCAGGCAGGAGTCGGTCTATCTATCTTGGACGTGATGCCTATATAATGATCATCGCCTTGGATATCGTCATGACTATTCGATTTTCTATCAATTGCCCAACAGTAATTTGTTCACCCACCGTGCGCTATACTCATGAGAGAAGCCACTAGTGAACCCTACGGCCCCCGGGTCTACTTTTCCTATCATATTGCTTTCCGGTCTACGTTTTTTGCAATCTTTGTTTTCAGATCTACAAAACCAAAATCCCAAAAATATATTGCTGCATATTTACTCTTTTTATTTGTGTTCTTGAGAGATCTATCTCTCCTATCTATCACTACCTAATCTATCTTTTTACCGTAGAGAGATTGACAACCTCTCTTTCGCGTCGGGTTGCAAGTATTTGTTGTTTGTGTGCAGGTGTTGCTTATTGGGTGGTGGTGATCCTCCTACTGGTTCGATAACCTTGGTTTCATAACTCAGGGAAATACTTACCGTCGTTGTGCTGCATCATCCCTTCCTCTTTGGGGAAATACCGATGCAGTCCAAGCCACGTCAAAGGAATTTCTGGCGCCGTTGCCGGGGAGGAAGCGGTCTCTTCTACGTGCCTATCGTAGGCGCCGAGGGGACTCCATCATGATCTACCAGGTTCCTAATCACAAATCTCATCTCCTTGCAATTACATTATTTGCCATTTTCCTCTCGTTTTCCTCTCCCCCACTTCACCAATTTGCCGTTTTATTCGCCCTCTTTTTCGTTTGCCCTTTTTCTTGCCGGATCTCTTCCTTGCTTGCAATCTTGTTTGCGTAGTCACGATGACTCAAGAGAACACCAAGTTGTGTGATTTTTCCAATACTAATAACAATAATTTTATTAGTACGCCTATTGCTCCTCCCGCCACTAGTGTGGAGTCTTGTGATATTAATGTCGATTTGTTGAATCTTGTCATGAAAGATCAATTTGCCAGTAATCCTAATGAGGATGCCGCGTCCCATCTAAACACGTTCGTTGAATTGTGTGATATGCAAAAGAAAAAAAGATGTGGACAATGATATTGTCATGTTGAAACTATTTCCTTTTTCCTTGCGAGATCGTGCAAAAATTTGGTTTTCATCTTTGCCTCGTAATAGTATCGATTCTTGGAATAAGTGCAAGGATGCTTTTATCACTAAGAATTTTCCTCCCGCAGAAATTATTTCCCTTAGGACGCAAATCATGAATTTTAAGCAACTTGATCATGAACATGTTGCCCAATCTTGGGAAAGAATGAAGTTGATGATAAGAAATTGTCCTACACATGGTTTGAATCTTTGGATGATCATACAAAAAAATTATGTGGGATTGAATTTTGTCTCTAGAAATCTTTTAGATTCCGCCGCGGGTGGTACTTTTATGGAGATTACTTTGGGTGAAGCTACTAAATTGCTAGATAATATCATGGCTAATTATTCTCAATGGCATACCGAAAGAGCACCTACTAGTAAAAAAGTTAGTTCGATAGAGGAAATTAGTACTTTGAGTGATAAAGTTGATGCTTTGATAAAATTGGTTGCTAGTAAAAATGCTCCTATTTATCTTAATGATGTGCCTTTGTCTACTTTGATTGAGCAAAATAGTGAATCCGTAGATGTGAATTTTGTCTCGCGCAACAATTTCAATAACAATGCTTATAGAGGTAATTTTAATCCTAGGCCTTTTCCTAGAAATTCCTCTAATAATTATGGTAATTCTTCTTATAATAATAATAGTAACACCTCTGATCTTGAGAGTAATATTAAAGAATTTATCAATGCGCAAAAGGCTTTCAATACTACGATAGAAGAAAAGTTGAATAAGATTGATGATATGTCTAGAAGCATTGATAGAATTTCTCATGATGTTAAAAATCTCAAGATGAAAGCTTTTGTGCCTAAGATTGATGAATCTATTAAAGCTTTATATGTCTCTATGGATGAAACTAAGAAAAGAACCGCTATGCTTAGAGCTAAAAGAGAAATCTTAGAAAAATCGTCTTCTAGTGATTGCCGTTATAAAAGTGATGAAGATCTTAAAGTGATTGGTGTTTCTTCTATTGATTCTTTTTTTAGTAATGTTAAAATTGATAATGAAGGGACTGAAGTAGAGTCAACTTTATCTAGAAGGCGTCCCAATAATTTGGAGGGTGAAAATCTTGATGAAAATTTTGATGAAAGTGGGTTTGAAGAGGTCAAAACTTTAACTAGTGATGTGCCCACTATCTTGGATTGCAAAGATTTTAATTATGATAGCTGCTCTTTGATTGAATGTATTTATTTGTTGCAATCTATGTTGAATTCACCCCATGCTTATGAGCAAAATAAAACTTTTACTAAACATATCGTTGATGCCATGATGAAATCTTTTGAAGAAAAGTTGGAGTTGGAGATTTCTATTCCTAGAAAATTACATGATGAGTGGGAACCTACCATTAAGGTCAATATTAAAAATTATGAATGCTTTGCTTTGTGTGATTTGGGTGCTAGTGTTTCCACGATTTCGAAATCTCTATGTGATGTGCTTGGTCTTACCAACATGGAAGAATGCTCTCTTAATTTGCACTTGGCGGATTCTACTATTAAAAAGCCTTTGGGAAGAATTAATGATGTTCTTATTCTTGCAAATAGAAATTATATGCCCATTGATTTTATTGTGCTTGATATTGATTGCAATCCGTCTTGTCCCATTATACTTGGTAGACCGTTTTTACGCACTATAGGTGCCGTGATTGATATGAAAGAAGGCAATATTCGTTTTCAGTTTCCCTTGAGACAGGGTATGGAACACTTCCCTAGAACAAGAATTAAGCCACCATATGAATCAATCATGAGGGCATCCTATGGGACCAAAACCAAAGATGACAATACTTGAATCTATCCAATATGCCTAGCTAGGGGCGTAAAACGATAGCGCTTGTTGGGAGGCAGCCCAATGAATAAATAAATTTTTGCTTTTTCCTTTCTGTTTTTGAGTGTTGACACAATTATGTCTGTGTTATGATTGTGTTTTTATGGTTTATTTAGTGTTTTTGCCAAGTAGAACCGTTAGGATGATTCATAGGATGAGTAGAAGTGATGCTGAATCTGAAACAGAAACTTTGCGTCCAGTATATGAATTTTCATTTTTTGCCGGTACGTGATCTTGAGATGAAATTTTAAAACAGTGTTTCTATACAAATTACTTACGTTGTCCTTATTTTTAAGAATTTTTAGAGTTACATAAGTATGGGTTTGTACAGATTACTACAGACTGTTCTGTTTGAGACAGATTCTGTTTTCGTTGCATTGTGTGCTTGTTTTGATGAATCTATGGTTTGTATTGGAGGGTATAAGCCATGGTAAATTTAAAATACAGTAGGTATAATGCAATTATAAAATTTGAATTGGTTTACAACAGTACCTAAAGTAGTGATTTGCTTTCTTATACTAACGGATCTCACGAAGATTTTGTTGAGTTTTGTGTGATTGAAGTTTTCAAGTTTTGGGTGAGATCACGATGGATGAAGGAATAAGGAGAAGCAAAAGCCTAAGCTTGGGGATGCTACCGCACCCCCAAGATATATCCAAAGAGTAACAAGCAACTAAGCTTGGGGATGCCCCGAGTGGCATCCCCTCTTTCTTCTAACGACCATCAGTATTTTACTTGGAACTATATTTTTATTCGTCACATATCATGTGTTTTGCTTGGAGCGTCTTGTATCTTTGCTTGCTTTGTTAGTTTTTCCTTTGTATCCTTGCTGTACACACCTATTTGAGAAAGCCAAAATCATGCTATGATTTGTTAGAATTTCTCTATGTGCTTCACTTAAACTTTTTGAGCTATAGAATTGCTCTAGTGCTTCACTTATATCTTTTTGAGTACGGTGCGCTTGGAAACTTTTGTAGAAATACTCTCATGCTTCACTTAGATTAATTTGAGAGTTAGTAACATTTTGAAGAAATCCTCTCATGCTTCACTTATACCTTTTTGAGAGATGAAATCTTTATGCTCATGTGCTTCACTTAAATTTGTTTGAGCTTGCCAAAAAGCAATGGCAATATATGAAACTAGTCGCAAAGTGATAGATATCCAAGGAGGATATAATAAAAACTTTCATGAAGATCATTGGACAAATTAAACTTGATTCTTTTTAATAGTTTTGAAACATGATGATAGTAATATGTGAGTCATGTTAATGAGTAATTATGCTTAGTAGGAATATTGGTGTTAAGGTTTGTGATTCCCTATGCATGCACGAAAGTCAATAGTTATGCAATGAAGTTACATCCTACTTGTGGTGCATGATTCGGTGTTAGTTATGTTCAATGCTCACTTATGTGATTTTTCGTTTCTTGGTTTGGTTGCTTCCCAATCTATTTGCTAGCCTCCATTTGTACTAAGTAGAAATACTACTTGTGCATCCAAAATCCTTAAACCAAGTTTTGCCTTATGAGTCCACCATACCTACCTATATGCGGTATTTCCATGCCGTTCCAAGCAAATTTGTATGTGCCATCTCTAAATTTTCAAAATAAATTTTCTCGTTTGTGTGCCTGTACCGCTCATGAAACGGTGGGGAGTGTCCAATATTTTTCCATGCTAGATGTGTTATTCTCAAGAGTGTTTATTCACTTGTCATTGCACGAGAGTGCGACGGTAATAGGGATGCCCATTCCCGAAATGAAAAAGAAAAAAAATATTTACTTTATGTTGTCAAATAATAAATTCCTTGGAAAGTGTTGGTATGGAAGGCAACCGTGGATACGGCCTGCCATGGAAAGTGAAAGTTTGGTGGAAAAAGGAATAAACTTTATTTTCTGTTTGGGAACCGCCTATGATATATCTAGCATGGAAAGTATTGTGAGCTACTTTGTCGTTTTCGTTGACAGGAAAAGCACGCCACCCAAAATACTTTTTTTCTCTCTCTAAAATAAAAAATTTGAGCTCTGGCACCTCTACAAATCCCTACTTCCCTCTGCGAAGGGCCTATCTATTTACTTTATGCAATTTTTATTTTTACTTTGAGTCTCCATCTTCTCTTATAAGCACCAACTAGGGGGCACTATGATCGTACTTGAGCATTGGGCATAGCTAATATTTGAGTGTGTTTCATGAATGGATCAATGATTGAGCATGATGGGCTAGGGATAACTTTCTTTAGTGTTGATATTTTGAAAGACATGGTTGCTTGTTGACATGCTTGAGTATTGAAGTCATTATGTTAAAACTAGACTATTGCTTTGAATCATTTACAAGTCCAAATGTCCATGCTATACAAAAGAAAAGAATGTGATGAACATGTTAGGCATCATTCCACATCAAAAATTCTGTTTTTATCATTTACCTACTCGAGGACGAGTAGGAATTAAGCTTGGGATGCTGATACGTCTCCAACGTATCTATAATTTTTGCTTGTTCCATGCTGTTATATTATCATTCTTCGATGTTTTACAATCATTTTATTACTACTTTATATCATTTTTTGGGACTAACCTATTGACATAGTGTCAAAGTGCCAGTTGCTGTTTTTGCTTGTTTTTTACTTCGCAGAAAATCAGTACCAAACAGACATGAAACGTTGTGGGGATTTTTGTGGATTTTTTACGGACCAGATGAAACTAGATGGGCCAAAGAACACCAGAAGAGGGGGCCCAGGGTGGCCAGCACCCACCAGGGCGCGCCAGAGGCCCCCTGGCATGGCCTGATGGGTGCTGGGCACCTCGGGCACCCCCTCAACCGACTATCGTGCCTATAAATTCCCTGGAAATCCAAAAACCCTAGAGGAGTCGACGAAACACAATTCTAGCCGCCGCAAGTTCCAGAACCGCGAGATCCAATCTAAACACTATCACAGAGGGGTTCATCTTCCTCATAGGTGCCTCTCCGATGATGCGTGAGTAGTCCACGGGTCCGTACGCAGTAGCTAGATGGCTTCTTCTCTCTCTCTCTCTCTCTTATGATTCTCAATACAATGGTCTCTTGGAGATCTATTTGATGTAAACTTTTGCGGTGTGTTTGTTGGGATCCGAATTTTGAGTTCATGATCAGTTTCTATCCATGAATATTATTTGAGTCTTCTTTGATCTCTTATATGCATGATTGCTTATAGCACCGTATTTCTTCTTCGAATCTTTGGTTTAGTTAGGCTGACTAGATCGATTTTTCTTGCCATGGGAAGAGGTGCTTTGTGATGGGTTCGATCTTGCGGTGTTCTTTCCCAGTGACAGAAAGGGCAGCAAGACACGCATGTATCGTTGCTATTAAGGATAACAAGATGGGGTCTATTCCTACATGAATAGATCTTGTCTACATCATGTCATCGTTCTTATTGCATTACTCCGTTTTTCCATGAACTTAATACACTAGATGCATGCTGGATAGCGGTCGATGTGTGGAGTAATAGAGGTAGATGCAGGCAGGAGTCGGTCTATCTATCTTGGACGTGATGCCTATATAATGATCATCGCCTTGGATATCGTCATGACTATTCGATTTTCTATCAATTGCCCAACAGTAATTTGTTCACCCACCGTGCGCTATACTCATGAGAGAAGCCACTAGTGAACCCTACGGCCCCCGGGTCTACTTTTCCTATCATATTGCTTTCCGATCTACGTTTTTTGCAATCTTTGTTTTCAGATCTACAAAACCAAAAACCCAAAAATATATTGATGCATATTTACTCTTTTTATTTGTGTTCTTGAGAGATCTATCTCTCCTATCTATCACTACCTAATCTATCTTTTTACCGTAGAGAGATTGACAACCTCTCTTTCGCGTCGGGTTGCAAGTATTTGTTGTTTGTGTGCATGTGCTGCTTATTGGGTGGTGGTGATCCTCCTACTGGTTCGATAACCTTGGTTTCATAACTCAGGGAAATGCTACCCGTCACTGTGCTGCATCATCCCTTCCTCTTTGGGGAAATACCGACGCAGTCCAAGCCACGTCAGCGACTTGCTTGGCCTTCCATGCCTTCCCATACTTCACCGTGTAACTAAAGATATCCTTCACCATCTCTATCAAATGCCTTAATGCGATATGTCGGAAGTATCTTTATGGAGGGTGAAACTCTGTGTGCAATGAATTTGGACGTCAATTGACGGTGATCATCTTTTACATTAGCATCATCAATATTCTTGCCACTACATCGGTCAGTAAACACGAGATTTTTAGTCTTCCATTGTGGCCCTCCTTTCGAAAGTCTTGCAGTATAATCCACGGACAATGATTCTTGTGTTTCTCACAATTGACCGTGTAACGCACTTTGGAGTTTGACATGTCCACGTCGAATCTCGATGATACTTAACTGCGTAGTCCTTGAGACATATTTGAAGTTCTACCAAGGTTTCAAAGATTGTTCCTTCACTAATACCATACACATTTGGCCTCTTATCTCACTTCGAAGATAGCCTTGGTACAAGAGTTTTACTTGTGCCACCATCAACAATAGCCTTATCGGTGAGGCTTAGATCACGAAACAATGATGCCTCGTGATCCCTACATAGTACCTTCGTGCAAGCTTTGACTTCTTTAGCTATCAAACTATCCTCATCTATTTCTTGATCTGGGCATTCGTCCTTGCAGTCCCCCACATATGATCTACTATATGTAATGTCATGGTACATATCATGTTCCATGCAATTTGTTTCCACATCACCAACATAATGATCATGAAGATAAGCTTCTGATTCATCACCCTCGCACTCATGACTCTCCATATCCAAGTCTTGATGATCATGTTGGTCATTCCCAACTGGGATCAAATGTTGGGTCATTGGAGGTTGGCTCATTGTTGTGTCATACACATCTGCCTCTGGGTTGACATTCCTTGTGGCGAATAACTCGAATGGTTTATCTTATGAGGACAAAACACTCCTCTTATATGCTTCCCAATGAAACTCGGAGATGAGAGGCATTGTCTTCCAACGAATGTGTTGTCGGAACCCAAAATTATACCTTCTGATCAAGTCAACTCCATAACTTTCGAGCATCCAATTCAACTTGCTTCGGAGCTCTAGCACAATCTCGGCAAGCCTAGGGCTTATGGGAAACACCATCACTACCTTCATGTTCTTCGGGTCACCATATTCGACATCTCCCTTCTCAAAATCGGCATAGTCCACATGATGAACATTCATGATCCTAGCTATTTATAACATAGCCACCAAAAATGCATCAAGGGAAATTGAAAAAATGTATGACCTAGGGTTTCTCCAAATTGGTACAATGTGGATATTCCAACCAAACAAAAGGAGGAGAAATGGGGGAAATACTGTGAGGGGTCAAAGGGTGAGATGATTCACTGATTTGGCGCTCCGATCCGCAAAATTATTGGGCATTAGGGAGGGGGAGCGGGGCGACCGGGGTGAAGAAAGGGGGAAAAGAGAGGGTTTGGGGGAAATGAGAATGAGTTGGACATTTTGTTCATTCAAGGGCATGGCGCCCAAAGCATGGGCGTTGTGCCACTAGGCATGGCGCCCTGGTCCAGGACGCCATCGTCCCAGGCATGACCAACGTGGCAAGTGACCTCTAGTGGTCATGGCGCCCTTGACAAGGGTGTCATGGAGACTAGCATGGCGCCCCGAGCCTAGGTGACATGGAAACGGGTCATTTTGTGAATTCTTTTGAAATCGGGTTCATTTTGTATTAAACTTTTCAAAGAAGGGCATATTTGTCTTTTTTTCATGTCGACCTTCGGGGCTAAAGATGGTGCCATACCCCTTAATCCCCACGACTGAGTTGTCGACGAAGTTGACGTTGGTGTCAAACACGCCTGGTTCAGCTCTACCAACACCGTCACGTCGCATGCCAATCTGCCATATTGCTCGATGCCCTGGTGTCGAGGTACCAGACATCACCGATGTCTTCGCCCGCCATGTGATTCCACACTTCTGTTTCTCACGTAAACTTAACACCATGCCAAGTGGATTTCTATGCAAAGGAGGTGACCGGTCAGGAAATACCCCTTGGTTCCTGGGTGTATATACACTTGCTATAGGACAAATAATTTTGAAAATGTCAAAAAAGTTTAGAAGTTCTTCTAGAATAAACGTGCCTTTGTTTTGCACCAGTATATAATTTTTCACGAATAAAAAACCAGCGTCAACTTCAGGGCAAAAAAATATATATTTACTGTTATAGGTCACTATTCACACTATTTTGGCAGAAAATTTTGCTTTTAAAGAAAAAAAGAATTCAACGGGTTTTTTTGTGGAATTTTTTTAGAAGTATAATGAAAGGTCAAAATTATTTTAAAAATATTTTTAGAATTTTTTTTATTTAATTACTAAATTTATTTCCCATATAAGATGTATATACATCCATAGAGCAAACTTCCCTGTCCGTGACCGGCCGTACTAGATAGGGTTTTGACAAAGCTAACGGTGCGGGAGGTCCTCTCATAGGAGAAGAGATAAGTTGTTCTCAAAAAAAAAAGGAGAAGAGATAAGATGGTTCATCAAAAGAGCAAATAACATTATCATGCATGATCCGCCCAACATTCAAACCAATGCAGCACAAGGAAAAAGTTGCAGAAATAAAGGTTGGTGCTGCCGTGATATGTCAGAGACAGCTCGTGACACTGCCGTGGAGTAGCACAACAGATCGTACTGGCCTTGGCCCATGCACGTACAGAATTAATAAATTTTGTACGCGTGCATGCATGCACATGCATTTATCCGATCCATGTTGGTTGCCACCAGTACGATAATGTTCTTGGATCCTTTGCAATCCATGGCCCCATGGCTACCATCTGAAACTGGCACTACCTTTTGTCCATATGATGTACCGAGTAAAATCATCGTTTTGACTTTTTAACAAAGTTTAGCACAATTTGATCTCCTTTAAAAAAAATCCTCATCTGACCTTTTTTCGTGACGCCAACATTCATCATGTTTTTGATAAAAAGGTCAAAACAGTGATTCCGTCCTGATGTAGCATTCTGTAGTCGTATATGTGCGCACTGCAACAATACTTTTTCTGTGTACGAGAATAGGCTTCGAAAAGCAACAAGAAAAAAAAAATGTGAATGAAATTCCATCTCCAGCCATGTCTTTATACATTCCAGATCGAATTAATCAGAATAAAAAGCATAACTTATTGCGATGTACTTTTTTAGGGGATATTGCGATGTACTTAACATGTATTTTTTGTTAATATTGCTGCATGGAAAAGTGCACTCATACTTTACACCTTTGAGGCGTGCGGTCTTTTGTTCTCCGCAATTGGTATTGTTCACGCACTTTCTTTGCGTCGGTCGATTTTTGGAGAGTGGAAAGCGCAGCCCCGAGCAGGAGATTGGGAGGCCGCGACCGAACGCGGCCCCCATGGCGAGTGCAAGTTGAGGACGAGCGAGAGACGGTGAAGCTGTGGTGGTGCCGACAATAGAGAGTCGAAGGATTTGACAGTTTCGTGTCCAGGGGGTGTGGGGAGTTTGTCGACGATTTGCCGACGATGAAGTCGAGCCGGGTTTAGACGGGTGGTCGGCGGGACGGCATCATGTTAGAAGGAGTGACAAGGCTAGGGTGGGATGACGAGGCGTACGCAACAACACTTTCGGCCATGGATGGCGACAACATTGAGAGGGGGGAGGAGTGGTGGCTAGGGCAGCCGCTGGCAGCAGAGGAAGACGGTCAGACCAGAGGTTGTGGGCGGTTCAGGAACGACGCCATACAGAGGCGAAAGAAGAAGCGTGTATGGTGGGATCTTAATCCAACGGCTTGGAATGCTAAAAACTAAACGGTCGTCCAAATCACAGGCGCTTCCTTTCTTCTCAAACATCTAATCTTGTGAAACACACCATGAATCTTCAAATCCAAATGGAGATTCCCCAAACTCTCCTCAAAGTTGCTTGCCAAGGAAGTCATAGGCTCATAGCCCGGCATGCCAGCTCGTGCATTATTCAACGTTATTCAACGCAAGCGCGCATGCGTGTGTGTGCGCGCGCGCGCGCACATGCACACACCACACACCAGATCCCCAGAGGAGCTCCATCCCCATCCACATGGCAACAGCTCAGAGAGAGAGAGAGAGCTCACGCACGGCGCAGGCAGGCCGCCCTGCTCACGGCCTCACCCCCCACCTCCACCTGACAGCGCATGATTAAACAATCAGCGGCATCTCTGATCTCTCGCAGCGCAGACACGCACGCACAGACACGTTCCGTCCTGCTTAAACCCAAAAGGTTAGCAGGCAGAGACCTACCATGATTAATTACTTATAACTACCAAGGGAGAGAGAGAGGCCAGAGTGAGAGGGAGAGAGTACGTGAGGTGGCGAGGCTAAAGCTGCCATGGCTGCTTCCCCGCTCGTGCACTGCCTCCGGCCATTATTTTACACACACACACACTCGATGCCTCCGTCAAATCCGTCAAATCGAGGGGAAAAGGAAGTGAGGATTCTACCTACTCGCTACGCGGACCCCGAAACCCCACGGGCCGGTTCATACTGATGGAGTGGAGGCGTTGGTTGTCGATACGGTTGACATGGGTATTGGCTCTTCTCTGATCAAGCATTGACAAAAATGGCGAGTTTATTCAAAACTTTCACACTCCCATGTCAAACTGCATCATTTTTTTGTTCCAGATAGTGCGACTGTCCACCATGAAGATCCCGGCAATCACCGTGCCTGTGACCAGTGACAACACGCGGACTTGGTTCTAAAGCATCTACCGCTGGACCCTCGTACCTCTCAAACGTTTGGATAGGCCGTCTGGTCACTAATCTGTCATGAAATTTCGGTCGAATCAGGCCTCTCTAACTGGCCTCAAACGTCCGGGCTAACCAGCAGCCCTCATATCCAGCCCAAATATAGGGCGGATATGGGGCGCCCGAGGGCGCCCGCCTGGCCCGCAGTGGCCCGCATCGACCCCACATATATTCGTCCTCATCCGTTCACCGGACCAAACCCTAGCCACTCACTCCACTTCCATCCGCCACCCAAGGCCCCATCCAGCGATCTTCGGCCTTCTTCGGCATGACGGGTAACGAATCCGAGTCATTCACCTCCAGATCCGTCGCTCTCTGTCCGGGTTGCGCTCCGCCGCGCCCGGGAGGCGGTTGCCTGACGGCAGCGCTCGGACTCGCAACGCCGGGAATCCATTGCGTCGGCACAGCTGGTGCTTGGATCCGACGTCGCTGCCTCACCGGAGGTGGTGCGGTCCGCCTGGCGTCCGAACGTTGTGGCGGAAGCGCAACCCCTCCTTTGGCGTGCCGAGTACGAACCATGCATGGGCGTCCTCGGATGATAACATGGTGCGGCGTGCCCGCCGTGCGAGGCAGCGGGCGCAGGAGGCGGCAGAGGCCCTCGCGGCGGTGGATGTCGGAGAGCCGGAGTCACACTCTCCGGCGCCCATAGGGTGCACCAGTGCGGGCGTCGCAACCGCGTCGTGATGAACATCGGCTCCTCCCAGGAAGGATCCGTCATCGACCTGATGTCCACCGGCACCGTCCGGGTTATGGGCTCCGACGAGGAAGAGTAGGGCATGGGAGACGTCGGGAGCTCAAGTCCCGTGAGCCAGCTAGTGTCCCATGTCTTACTCTACCTCGCCGGTGATCGGACCGACACTATGAGGGGCGCAGCTAGTCATCAGACATGGGCACAGCGGACCCGAACGAGCTCTGCTTGTATTAGGTTTACGTTGCATGTAATATTATGGATTTGAGGTTTCTAATTTGAGGTATCCGGTTGTAGAATGCATTATTTGAGGTGTGACCGGTCAGTGTCCGCGGGCATTTGAGTGGCCGGATTTGTAAGTTGCGGTTGTAGATGCACTAAAACATCAAAATCATCTGAAACCGGTGTTGAAACATTTGGATGACTGAAGCTGTACATGAGATAGATATCTTGGTTGGTACTAAAGTGTATGTATAGCATTTGCCGCTTGATTGATTTGCCTTCATCATCATGGGTGGCAGGGGCAGAGAGTGACGGATAAATGGATGGGCGAGACGACTGATGCGAAACGAAGGAAGCTTTGTTGGATGAAATCAAGGAGAGCAGAGCACAGGGATGGCACGCAAAGCAGAGGGCGAAAGAATCAGAGGGGAGGAAGGCATTAATTAATGGAGGTGGTGGAGGGGCAAAGAATGAGAGAAGGAGGAGGAAAGGCACTATTCGCTTTGTGTTGAGTTGAACGAGAATTTGTTGGTTATGTTGAAATATTAGTGTTAGGGCATATTTCTCCCTTAGTGGTTTTGGTGATTGATGACAATGCATTTGCGGACTAATCGTGTGCATTAAGCCTTTCAGATATTTCCACATATGGCACAAGACGATTCTAGCCCCTCGGTGGATTATAGTGAAGACGGTTTCTTTCCTGCGTTTCGTTTTCGGTGAAATTGAGTCGTAGAAGAATCATACTGTTAAGAGGGGGTACACATCGGAAAGGTTTGGGTGGAATCAACACGTACACTTTCATTTGCACACTTGCCTCCTTTCTCGCATCAATGGAGCCGTTACAACTATGCCTTTGTCCTGGTCCTGAAGGAACCAAGCGGCACTACCGCGTAGGCAAGCGGCAGTACCGCGCAGGCAAGCGGTAGTACCGCTTACACTGTAAGCGGTAGTAACGCTCTCGCCAGTGGTAGTACCGCCTATGGGCGGTAGTACCACTGTCCAGTGTCGCGCGCTGTACCGTTGGCTCTGGAGTCTCGACTTTTCGTGTCGTACTGAGCGGTTGTTAGGACGGTAGTACAACGCGGTAGTACCGCGTGTTACTACCGCTCCAACCCCCGCCCTTCTGTCTGGACACTGGACTCTCAGCGGACTCCGGACGGCAGTAGGGCGAGGCACTACCGCGTGTAAGCGATAGTACCGCTCACTCCCTCTGCTCCTGCCACTCCTCTGCGCGCGTAGGGCCTCTACACTGCACCCCAGCGGTAGTACCGCTCCGGCGAAACTACCGCCTCGTGGCCTCGTGCCATTGCTCCGTGTGGGTGGCTAAGTCGCCCAAGCGGTAGTACCGCTTGTGTGAGGGCTGAGAGTGGATAACGGTTGGATTTGTTCCCCCACTATATAAAGGGGGTCTTCTTCCCCAAGAAGACCACCTCTTCCATCCCCAGGCTCCATTGTTGCTCCAAGCTCCATTGTCGCCCGATCTCTCTCCCAAGCCAACAAAACTTGTTGATATTCTAGGGTTTGGTTGAGAGGGCCCTGCTCTACACTTACACCAAGAGAAGTTTGATTCCCCCCACTAATCCCGTGCGAATCTTGTTACTCTTCGGTGTTTGAGCACCCTAGATGGTTGAGCACCTCGGAGCCACAATCCATTGTGCTGAAGCTTCGTGGTGGTGTTGGGAGCCTCCAATTAAGTTGAGGATATTGTCCCAACCTTGTTTGTAAAGGTTCGGTTGCCGCCTTCAAGGGCACCACTAGTGGAATCACGGCATCTCGCATGAGGAGAATACGGTGGCCTTAGTGGCTTCTTGGGGAGCATTATGCCTCCACACCGCTCCAACGGAGACGTACTTCCCCTCAAAGGGAAGGAACTTCGGTAACACATCCTCATCTCCACCGGCTCCACTTGTGGTTATTTCTTACCTTTACTTTGTGCAAGCTTTACCTGTGTGTTATCCTTTGCTTGTTGTTGTTGTTGTTTAGTATCATATAGGTTGTTCACCTAGTTGCATATCTAGATAACCTATTTGTTGCTAAACCTAATTTGTTAAGAAAAGCTAAAAATTCCTATTCACCCCCCCCCCTCTAGTCAACCATATCGATCCTTTCAATTGGCATCAGAGCTACGTCTCTTTATTAAGGTCTTTACCGCTCGAAGAGTATGGTTAACAACGGGGATAGGGTTGATGACTTACCCAAGACCGAGGGAGTGAGCACGGTCTCTTGTGAGGATTTAAATGAGGCGATTGCCTTACTTGAATCTTCTATGACAACCAAGGTCAAATCCTTGTTTAAAGAATTCCTTGACGGTCTCAGACTTTCTACCGATCTGTTGCTAGTGGTCAATTCCACTAACTCGGAGTCGGATGCCAACTCTGGTAAGGAGGGGGCTAGTAGTGATAAGGATAAGTTGCCGCAAGGAAAGAGTGGGATGGGAACCTTTGCCTCGGTTCCCCCTCCCCCGGTCTATGGAGGAATGATCCACACACCTCATATTAACAACCTAGGTCATCCTCCTAAACTTGTGAAAAATAATTTCGCTAATTGGGTTTTTCGTATCAAGTCTCATTTGAATCATAGCTCAACTAATCTTTGGAGAATCATTGAGCAAGGATACTACCCGCATGATCCAAACAATCTCACTCCAAGAGAAGAGGCGGACAATCAATACAATCACTCCGCCTTGTTCATCCTTCAAACTGCAGTGACCCCTGAAGATCTAGCTCACTTGAATCCCTTCACTCGTGCAAAGGATTGTTGGGAACATATTGTCTTTTTATATAAGGGAAGCTCAAGTATTCAACGGTCCAACTTTGAGGTGGTTCTCGATGAGGCCGATGAGTTTGTGATGAATGAAGATGAGGACCCTCATGAGCTCTACCGGAGATTGAGAACTCTCGCAGTCTCCCTTCAAGATCATGGGAGCAAGGATACGGATGACAATTGGATCAAGCACAAGTTTCTCAAGGCCATCATGCCATTCAACAAGGCCATGTCCTCCGTGATCCGTCAAAGACCGGACTTCCACACCTTGTCCTCGAGTGATGTGTTGGATGAATTTATTGCTATGAACTTCTTGAACAAGACGGCCGACAACACTCTAGCTCGTGTCCAACGGTCAAAGAAAGAATCACCCAACCTTGCTTTGAAGGCCAAGGCAATTTCGGAAGAAGAAGAAGATGAAGAAGAGGATGGTTTCCCCGAAGACACCAAATATGCATACCACGAGCTCATGGCTCTTGCGTCAAGGTAATTTTGGGGCAACAAGAGAAACTCAAGGCCAAGCTTCTCCAACAACAACTCAAGTGGCTCTAAAGGCAAGCAACATGTGAGAACTTGCTATAATTGTGGCAATGTGAGTCACTTCATGGTGGATTTACCGTATGAGAAGAGGGAAGATAATGGTGGCAAGCTGATCCGCAAATACAAGGCCAAGTCCTTCCCAAACAAGAACAACTTTACCAAGAAGGTGACTCAAAAGGTATTGGTGGCACACAAAGAATACGTCTCTGATGATGATGATGATGAAGATTCAAGTGGTGATGGAATGGCGATGGCCACTATGGCCATTGCAACTTCTTCCCCAACCAAGGTGTCTCTCTTCGACTCCCCCAACGAGAACCGTATCGCCAAGTGCCTCATGGCCAAAGGCATCAACAAGGTAACTTCCAACATCAAAACATCCATTACCACTACTCCTTATTTGTTGGATTGTGTGGATGAACATGAGGAAGTGAAAGTTGATGAGAATGAGTTCGACAAGTTCATGGGTAAACTCAAAGGTGAGACCAAGAAGCACTTCATTGCTCTCTTGGAACAACTTGGTGATGCTAGTGATCTCATTGAGTCTCATGAGGAAACCATCTCTAAATTGGAGGGGCATAGTCGTGACTATGCCGATGAAATAGCGGATCTTTCCATTATTGCTCTTGAGGAAGAGCGAGATCTTTTTTTGACTCTTGAGGAGTCACACAATGATGACCTTGCTAAATTACGAAAAGATCATGAGCATGCTCTTGTTCTTACTCATATGCTCAAATCAAAAAAGGTTGCACTTGGGGTTTACCATGATAGACTCAAGGAAGAGTTTGACTCACTTGACAAGGCTCACCAGACTTTGAAGAGTGCTCATGCTTCTCTTAAGGAGTCTCATGATCAACTCCAAGTAAAACTTACTAAGGAAATAGCCACATGTCCTCCTTTTGTGTTAGTTGTTAATGACAATGCTACTAACCCTTGTTGTGAGCATGTGCAGCTTGTGGAGGAAAATGCGAAGTTGAAAGAGCAACTTGAGAAAGGCCTTGTGACATGTATCTAAGGTGATAAGAACCTCAATGACCTTTTGAGCAATCAAAAGGAAATTGTGGCAAAGGAAGGGATTCGGTTTGCACCCAAGTCTAAGAAGAAGAAGAAGAAGTTCAAGACCAAGCAACCTCTCCCGCTCAAGGAAACCTTTGTCAAAGCTGGGGAGGATACTCATGACAAGAAAAAGGACAAGGTTGTGGGTGGTAATGCCAAGAAGGGCAAGACCACCCCTTCCAACAAAGCCGGCGACTTTAATCCCTCTTATGGTTTATGTCGTGCTAGTGATGGGCATGTTTATGCCAAATTTGTTGGTTCTTCTTATGAGTACATTGAATGGTCTATTTGGGTTCCTAAGACCCTTGTTACTAACATAAAAGGACCCATTCAGTAATGGGTACCTAAATCCAAGCATTGATCTCATGTAGGAGTTTGCTTCCGGAGGAGGTTCATGGTTGCTTGATAGTGGAGCAACAAATCATATGACCGGAAGCAAGGACTTGGTGGTGGACGTTCAAACTGAATCATCCTTGGGCACTCATGCCCAATTTGGTGATGATACAATTTCAAAGGTATTGGGTCTTGGCATGGTGGTGATCTCTCCGGATTTAACCATTGAGAAAGTCATGCTTGTTGAGACCCTTGCATACAATTTACTTTCCATTCATCAACTTGCACTCATGGGCTTGATAATCCCCAAGTGCAAGGAATCATCGTAGCAATTTCCAAAGGTGGAATTGATAAGTATGGAGTGTCGAACCCACAAGGAGCTAAAGGTAAGATCAATATTCTCTCAAGTCCTATCTGCCACTGATACGACTCTAGCTACGTACGCCGAACGTTTGCTTCCAACTAGAAACGAGAAATAAAACTACGTTGTGGGTATGAAGAGAATAGCTTTGCATGATATCGGAGAACTAAACTATAAAAATAGGTGCTGTTATCATAAAGTTAGAATATATTACAATATATTACAAATAACGAGTGTGGAATAATGATGGGTCGGTGTGCTGAATTGTCCTAGGCAATTGTTAACAAGATCGGTAATCATTATTGCAATTTTATATGAGGGAGAGGCATAAGCTAACATACTTTCTATACTTGGATCATATGCACTTATGATTGGAACTCTAGCAAGCATCCGCAACTACTAAAGATCATTAAGGTAAAACCCAACCATAGCATTAAAGCATCAAGTCCCCTTTATCCCATACGCAACAACCCCCTTACTCGGGTTTAAGCTTCTGTCACTCTAGCAACCCACTATAAGCGAATCATGAACGTATTGCAACACCCTACAGCGGGAATCCTTCACGTGTGCGCGGCACGGAAGGCACCATAGGACAGCACCAAAATAAACATACAACTCAAACCAATCTAGATCATCAATCAACCCATAAGACAAAAGAAATCTACTCAAAACATCATAGGATGGCAACACATCATTGGATCATAATATGTGGCATAAAGCACCATGTTCAAGTAGGGGATTACAGCGGGGTGCGGGAGAGTGGACCGCTGAAAGGAGATGAGGATGGTGATGAAGAAGGTTATGTTGATGAAGACGATCACCGCGGCGATGGTTTCCCCGATGGCACTCTGGCGCCACCGAGAGAGAGGGGGAGAGGGTCTCCCCCTTGTGCTTCTTCCTCCATGGCCTCCCTCTAGGTGGGGAGAGGTTCTTCCTCTGGTCCTTGGCCTCCATGGTGATGATGGCCCCTCCGTCTTCCTCCTCCATGGTCTCCGGTGATGGTGACCCCCTCCGGCAGGGTGCCGGAGAGGGCCAAGATTGATCTTTCGTGGCTACAGAGACTTGCGGCGGCGGAACTTCCGATCTAGGTTTCTTTCTGGAGGTTTCTCGATTTATAGGAGTACTTGGCGTTGGAATCAAGTCAGGGGGACTCCCGAGGGGCCCACAAGCCAGGGGGCGCGCCCTAGAGGGGGCACACCCCCTAGGCTTGTGGCTGCCTCGGGACTCGTCTCCGATATCTTTTTGCTCCAGTATTTTTTTATATTTTCCAAAAATATTCTTCGTAAATTTTCAGCCCATTCCGAGAACTTTTATTTCTGCACAAAAACAACACCACGGTAGCTTTTTCAACGTCAGTCCGGGTTAGTTCTAATCAAATCATACCAAAATCATATAAACTTATTGTAAACATGGCATGAATACTTCATAAATTATAGATACGTTGGAGACGTATCAGCATCCCCAAGCTTAATTCCTGCTCGTTCTCGAGTAGGTAAATGATAAAAGAAAAATAATTTATGAAGTGTGAATGCTAGCAAGTGCACAAGTTTGATCAATGATAATTCCAATCACTTTTTCTAGCATCAATATAAACCATAAACAGTAGCTCATCTCATAAAACTTCTCATGATCAAGTAACAAGCTATTCACATGTTAAAGTATAGACCAGAAAGTTTCTTGAAAACTAACAAACCATATTCCTAGTCATCGAACAATTGCAATTCATTTTATTTTCAGGAAGGGTCTATGTAAGAGCTTTGATTTAGCAAATTCCACATACTCAACTATCATATAGTCTTCCATGATTATTGACACTCAAAGCATATTTTTAGAACAAGTAGCATCCATCGAACACAGAGAAAGATAGGGGCTTAATGTTTCGCCTCCCAACTTATTTATCATATAGATAATTGTCAACAATAATGATTCATGATCAAATATATTTGACTGGATATATATGTTTGGATCTTTCCCCACCACATGATGCTTGCCAACTAATAGATTGAGGTTGGAATAAGAAGTTGACTCAACATGAATAGTAAATAACATGAAAGTAAATAGATTGGCCCTTCGCAGAGGGAAGCAGGGATTTGCATATGTGCCAGAGCTCATTGTTTAAAACAGAGATGAATATAATTTTGGGAGGTATGCTTTGATTGTCAACATAACAACCAAGAGATTTCACCATCTTCCATGCTAGATACATTATAGGCGGTTCCCAAACAGAATGATAAAGTTTTTACTCCCCCTCCACCAATCAAACACACTCCACGGCGAGCCGAATCCACGGGTACCGTCCATACAAACAACTATCCTGGGGGAGTTTTGTTTCATTATATTTTGATTTGATTTTTGAGCATGGAACTGGGCATCCCGAATACCAGCCACTTTCTCGTGAATGATAGTGAATCAACACATATCGTGAGAATAACCCACCTAGCATGGAAGATACTGACCACCCCCAGTCGCTACATGAGCGGTTCGGGCATACAAAACAGAATATTATTTGAAGGTTTAGAGTTTGGCACATGCAAATTTACTTGGAACGGCAGGTAAATACCGCATATAGGTAGGTATGGTGGACTCTCATGGAAAAAACTTGGATCAAGGGTTTGGATGCACAAGTAGTATCTCTACTTAGTACGAAGTTTTGGCTAGCAAAAGGTTCTAAACAAGCACCACATGTTAGAGGATCCATAACAATATAACTTCTATGCAAATATACCCAAACATAACTCATTAAGTTGTCTTCCTTGTCCAATTTCAACTCATTTGCTCAAGTTTGAAAATAATTAATGGGTATTCACAATCATAGAAGATGTCCAAGATAGTATATTTATATGTGGAATCTCTCTTCCTTCAATATTCTTTCATGAATTGTTCAAGTGACCAATGCGGTGTTTGCTAACTTTCAATAAATTTTACCACCTATACTTATTATGTGTGAAGTCATTACTCCCCATGGGATAAGTATATGAAGCATATTTAATTTCAGATTTATGATATTCAATTCATCCAACCATTTACTCATAGGATATAAGTGAAGCACGAGAGTGAATGACAAACTACTCCAAAAAGATATAAGTGAAGATCAATGCGTAGTCAATTAGTTAAATAGCCATGTGAGGACTCTCTCTCTCTTATTCAGAATTTCAGATCCAATGCTTTTATTCAAACAGAAAAACAAAATAAAAAAAGGCACTCCAAGAATAGCACGCATCAAGTGAATGAATAAAAATTTAGGCTCAACATAGGCTAACCGATAATTATTGATGAAGAGAGGTGGGATGCCTAGCATCCCCAAGCTTAGATGCTTGTGACTTCTTGAAATATTTACTTGGGGTGCCTTTGGCATCCCCAAGCTTGAGCTTTTGTATCTCGTTCAATCCTCTCATATCATGGTTTCACCTATTCTCAAAAACTTCATCCACACAAAACTCGAAAAGAACTCGTGAGATAGGTTAGTACACATAATAATAAATCAACTCTTCATGTACTGCCAAGACAAGTTGCATAATAATTTCCAAACATCATCTAATGTTTACTACCGTTTCCACAATTTATATCTACCAATATAGGCTATGGAAACTAGAGGATAAGTAGATAACAAAACTATGACAGCAATCTGTCCAAACAGGACAGTCTGTAGCAATTTATGAAAACAGTGTACTTCCGTAACTCAAAAAATTATGAAAATTTAGGATATGCTAAATAATTTATATGAAAATATTGTGTAAAACTTTCAGAAACTTTTCACGTTCCAGTAAAATATGAAAATTCAAACACTACAGCAAAAGTTTCTGTTTTTTACACAGCACACATCAAACATGCAATGCAAGCATCCTAAGGCAATTCTTGGAACTTTTTATTGAAAAACATGATTATGAATAACACCTAACAGAAAATAACAAAATATAATGACAATCCAAGCAAAGAACATATTATGTGACGAATAAAAATATAGCTCCAAGTGAGGTTACCGATAATGTTGAAGACGAAAGAGGGGATGCCTTCCGGGGCATCCCCAAGCTTAGTTGCTTGGATCTTCCTTGAATATTACCTTCGGGTGCCTTGGGAATACCCAAGCTTAGGGTCTTGCCACTCCTTATTCTCCTCATATCGATATCTCACCCAAAACATGAAAACTTCAATCACACAAAACTTAACGGAACTTCGTGAGATGGGTTAGTATGATAAAGAGCAAACCATCCACTTAGGTACTGTCAAATACAAGATCCATAATTGTTCTCGCATAATGTCTACTGTAACTTATCATTTCCACAACTTATATCACTTAATATAAGCCATGGAAATGCTAAAACAAGCAAACTATGCAAACAAGGCAGATTCTGTCAAAAACAGAACAGTCTGTAATGATCTGAACAATGACCATACTTCTGCAGCCCCAAACAATTCTGAAAAATTAGGACAACCTAGGAAATTTGTATACAATCATGTGTAAAAAATTCAGAAGCTTTTGACTCTCTGGTTAATTTATAAAAATTCTGGACTGGGCACCAAAGTTTCTGTTTTTGCACAGAATCAAGTCAACTATCAACCACACTATCCCAAAGGCATTACTTGGCACTTTATTGAAAGAAAACATATAAAACATGATTACTACAGTAGCATAATCAGGATAACACACAAAAACAGTAGGGTTAAATATTGGGTTGTCTCCCAACAAGCGCTTTTCTTTAATGCCTTTCTAGCTAGGCATGACATTGATACACTTCCAAGCCCAATTCCGATGGAAATTTTATTCATACTCTAAAAGATATAAGTGAAGTTCATAGATCATTCTACAATTAATGAAGATTAACCAATACCCAAGCTCAAAATATATAAGTGAAGCACACGAAGCATTCTATAAAGCCATACTCAAAAGATTTAAGTGAAGCACAAAGAGCATTCTACAAAGCCATACTCAAAAGATTTAAGTGAAGCGCAAAGAGCATTCTACAAAGCCATACTCAAAAGATTTAAGTGAAGCGCATGAAGCATTCTACAAATCAATGAAGGACTATCTCATACTATAAGGGTGCATAAAAGGAAAAGAAAAACACTAAAGACGCATATCATGTGAACAAAACAAAAACCGAGGTATACCGATAATTGTTGAAGAATAAAGATGGGATGCCTTCCGGGGCATCCCCAAGCTTAGATGCTTGAGTCTCCTTGAAATATTTACTTGGGGTGCCTTGGGCATCCCCAAGCTTGAACTCTTGCCTGTCCGTATTCTTCTTATATCGATACCTCCTCGATCTTCGAACACTTCTTTCACACAAAACTTACCAAAACCCTCGTGAGATCCGTAAGTATAATAAAGAAAAATACTACTTTAAGTACTGTTGTGAACTCATTCCAAATTCATATTAGCATTATATCTACTGTAGTCCAACTTCACCATGGTTCATACCCTCCGATACTACCCATAGATTCATCAAAATAAGAGAACAATGCATAGAAAACAGAATCTGTCAAAAACATGACAGTCTGTAGCAATCTGAAAACTTCGTATACTTCTGTAACTCAAAAAATTCTGAAAATTTAGGACAAATTAAACAATTTGTATAGAAGTACTGCGTAAAAATTTCGGAAACTTTTGACGTTCCAGTAAGAAATGTAAATTCATGCACTACAGTCAAAGTTTCTGTTTTTGCACCGCACAAAGCAAACAAGCAATCTAATCATCCTAAAACCAACTCTTGGCACATTATTTTTATAATACAATGGATATATACAAGGGGATAATTATTTTTGAGAAACTTCCATGAAAAATTCTACATTGTTTCCATGAGCATGAACACAAGTGTTCAAGGTCGACCCTCACTTCTCCAATGCACAACCTTCCAATCACTTCTCTTTTTGAAAAACTTCAGAGGCATAAGAGGCAAGTAATTCTTTTGTATTTTTCATTATTTAATTTTTTGTTTGTTTCACCCACAACTAAAGAAAGCAAAAAGGGAAAACAAAATCTACTTAGTGAAGAAAGCAAACAAGCACAGACAAGAATATCAACCCCACGCTATTGCTCCCCGGCAACGGCGCCAGAAAAGAGCTTGATAATCCCCAAGTGCAAAGAATCATCGTAGCAATTTCCAAAGGTGGAATTGATAAGTATGGAGTGTCGAACCCACAAGGAGCTAAAGGTAAGATCAATATTCTCTCAAGTCCTATCTACCACTGATACAACTCTACGTACGCCGAACATTTGCTTCCAACTAGAAACGAGAAATAAAACTACGTTGTGGGTATGAAGAGAATAGCTTTGCATGATATCGGAGAACTAAAATATAAAAATAGGTGCTGTTATCATAAAGTTAGAATATATTACAATATATTACAAATAGCGAGTGTGGAATAATGATGGATCGGTGTGCGGAAATGTCCTAGGCAATTGTTAACAAGATCGGTAATCATTATTGCAATTTTATATGAGGGAGAGGCATAAGCTAACATACTTTCTCTACTTGGATCATATGCACTTATGATTGGAACTCTAGCAAGCATCCGCAACTACTAAAGATCATTAAGGTAAAACCCAACCATAGCATTAAAGCATCAAGTCCCCTTTATCCCATACGCAACAACCCCCTTACTCGGGTTTAAGCTTCTGTCACTCTAGCAACCCACTATAAGCGAATCATGAACGTATTGCAACACCCTACAGCGGGAATCCTTCATGTGTGCGTGGCACGGAAGGCACCATAGGACAGCACCAAAATAAACATACAACTCAAACCAATCTAGATCATCAATCAACCCATAAGACAAAAGAAATCTACTCAAAACATCATAGGATGGCAACACATCATTGGATCATAATATGTGGCATAAAGCACCATGTTCAAGTAGGGGATTACAGCGGGGTGCGGGAGAGTGGACCGCTGAAAGGAGATGAGGATGGTGATGAAGAAGGTTATGTTGATGAAGACGATCACCGCGGCGATGGTTCCCCTGATGGCACTCCGGCGCCACTGAGAGAGAGGGGGAGAGGGTCTCCCCCTTGTGCTTCCTCCTCCATGGCCTCCCCCCTAGGTGGGGAGAGGTTCTCCCTCTGGTCCTTGGCCTCCATGATGATGATGGCCCCTCCGTCTTCCTCCTCCATGGTCTCCGGTGATGGTGACCCCCTCCAGCAGGGTGCCGGAGAGGGCCAAGATTGATCTTTCATGGCTATAGAGACTTGCGGCAGCGGAACTTCCGATCTAGGTTTCTTTCTGGAGGTTTCTCGATTTATAGGAGTACTTGGTGTTGGAATCAAGTCAGGGGGACTCCCGAGGGGCCCACAAGCCAGGGGGGCGCGCCCCCTAGGCTTGTGGCTGCCTCGGGACTCCTCTCCGATATCTTTTTGCTCAAGTATTTTTTATATTTTCCAAAAATATTCTCCGTAAATTTTCAGCCCATTCCGAGAACTTTTATTTCTGCACAAAAACAACACCACGGTAGCTCAGCTGAAAACAGCGTCAGTCCGGGTTAGTTCTAATCAAATCATACCAAAATCATATAAAATTATTGTAAACATGGCATGAATACTTCATAAATTATAGATACGTTGGAGACGTATCAGGGATTTTCTACCTTCTTTCATGTTGATTCCGTGGCCCTTTTGTGTAGCAAGACTTTTAAAGTAACATTTGTTGGGCATGTCAAAAACGGTCTCTATGTGGTTAAGTTTTCGAAGCGACCCACTAAGACCGCAACTTGCCTAATGGCTAAAGTTGATGTGGGATGGCTTTGGCATCGCCGGCTAGCCCATGTCAATATGAGATCTTTTCAAAGTCTCCTCAAAGGGGATCACGTTCGTGGACTAACAAATGTGAGTTTTGCCAAAGATTGTGCTTGCAGTGCTTGTATCGAAGGAAAGCTACATGAGACGGTTCATCGACCCACGAGTACCATCTACTCGAAGAGGCCCTTGGAGCTCCTTCACATGGATCTCTTCGGTCCTCCATCCTTCGATGGTCTTGGGGGAAGAAAATATTGCTTGGTGATTGTGGATGATTACTCAAGATATACTTGGGTATACTTCTTTTAGAGGAAGAGTGAGACCCAACAAACTTTCATCGACTTTACAAATGAAGCTCAACGTCAACATGAGGCAAAGATATTGATGATTAGAAGTGACAACGGCACAGAGTTCAAGAACTACACCTTGGATGAGTTTCTTAGTGATGAGGGTATCAAGCATCAATACTCTGCACCATATACCCCTCAACAAAATGGTGTTGCGGAGAGGAAGAACCGAACGCTGATGAATGCGGCAAGGACCATGATGGCGGAATTGAAATCTCCGTATAACTTTTGGTCCGAAGCCATCAACACCGCATGTAATGCATCTAATCGGATCTACCTCCGCAAAGGCTTGAACAGGACTCCATATGAGATACTTACCGGTAACAAGCCTAACCTCAAGTACTTCCGGGTGTTTGGTTGTAAGTGTTTCATTCTCAAGAAAGGTATTCGATTGTCTAAATCTGAACCTAGAGCTCAAGAGGGCATATTTGTTGGTTATGCTACAAACTCTCATGCTTACCGTGTCCTGAACAAGACCAATGGACTCGTTGAGGAGACATGTAACGTGGAGTTTGATGAAAATAATGGCTCCCAAGTGGAGCAAAGTGGTCTTTGTGATGTTGGTAATGAAATTCCTCCACAAGCCATAAGAAGAATGGGTGTGGGACACTTCCTACCCATTGAGGAACCCCTTGTGGCCGAAGGAGAAGGACAATGTTCTACTCAAGTGGAACAATCACCAATGCAAGACCCACACGCTTCTGAAGAACAACAAAGGCCCTCAACCAAATGGACAAGATCAAGGGCAAGATCAACCTCATGATGATGGTGCTTCACCAAGTGATGCCCAAGATCAAGTTCATGACTCCGAGAAAGCTCAAGATTAATAACAAGTTCAAGAGCAAGAGAAAGCTCAAGACGACGTTCAAGACATTGTTCATGTGCCTCCCCAACCTTCCATGGAGGAGATTTTGGAGCGTCATGCCGCCAAAGTAGCCTCCAGACTCAAACATAATCAACATGTTTTGGAGAATGTCTACGGGAGCTTGAGCAAAGGGGTAACCACTCGTAAACAATTAACAAACTTTTGTGATCATCATGTGTTTGTTTCTTGTATTGAACCCCTAAAGGTACAAGAGGCGCTTGAGGACTCGGATTGGCTCGAAGCCATGCATGATGAACTCAACAACTTCGAGCGCAACAAGGTGTGGCAATTGGTGCCAAGACCAAAGGAGAATCACAATGTCATTGGAACCAAATGGATCTTCAAGAACAAGTAAGATGTGAACGGTGTTGTCATTCACAACAGGGCAAGGTTGGTAGCACAAGTCTACTCCCAAGTCGAGGGTATCGACTACGGTGAAACCTTTGCTCCCGTTGCTCGCCTTGAATCTATTTGCATGTTGCTTGCATATGCATCTCATCATGACTTCAAGTTGCAACAAATGGATGTGAAAAGTGCATTTCTTAATGGTCCTCTTAAGGAGTTAGTATATGTCAAGCAACCCCCGGGGTTTGAGGATCCCAAGTTCCCCAATCATGTATACAAGTTCGATAAGGCACTCTATGGCCTTAAACAAGCCCCACGTGCATGGTATGAGCACCTTACCGAGTTGTTGCAAGAATGTGGGTTTGAAATTGGGAAAATTGATCCCACTCTTTTCACAAAGAGGGTTAAAGGGGACTTGTTCATATGCCAACTATATTTTGATAATATTATCTTTGGTTCTCCTAACAAAGCTTTCAATGATGAGTTTGTCGCACTAATGACCGAAAAGTTTGAGATGTCTATGATGGAAGAGTTGAAGTTCTTCCTTGGATTCGAAGTCAAACAACGAAGACAAGGAACCTTCATCAACCAAGCTAAATACACTCAATACATGCTCAAGAGGTTTAGGTTGGATGATGTCAAGCCGGCCAAGACCCCCATGCAACTCAAGTGCCATCTAGACATTGATCCCAATGGTAAAGCCACGGATCAAAAGGTATATCGCTCCATGATTGGATCCTTGCTTTACCTTTGTGCATCTAGACCAAATATTATGTTGAGTGTGGGAATTTGTGCATGATTTCAGGCCGCACCTAAGGAAAGCCACTTTGTGGCGGTCAAGCGAATCTTTCGATATTTGGCTCATACCCCAAACTTTAGCTTATGGTACCCCAAAGGTACTTCATTTGATCTCATGGGATATTCGGACTCGGATTGGGCGGGAGACCGTGTGGATAGGAAGTCAACTTCCGGAGGGTGCCAATTCATTGGTCGCTCTTTGGTAAGTTGGTCTTCAAAGAAACTAAATTGTGTTTATCTCTCTACCACCAAGGCCGAGTATATAGCATCTGCAAGTTGTTGTGCACAGTTACTTTGGATGCGGCAAACTTTAAAGGATTATGGTGTCAATTGTGACAAAGTGCCTATTTTCTGTGACAATGAAAGTGCAATCAAGATCTCCAACAACCCGGTTCAACATTGGAAAACGAAGCATATCGAGATTCGTCATCACTTCATCTGGGAGCATATCAAGTGTGGGGAGATTGACCTTATATACCTCAATACTCATGAACAACTTGCAGATATTTTCACGAAGCCATTTGATGAAGCAAGATTTTGCGTAAGGCATGAGCTAAATATCATTGATTCGAGCAATGTGGCTTAACGTATTGCACACCCCTCCACACTCATCATTTTGTCTTGTTTAGATGAAGGCATGGATATAGGGGGAGTGTCGTTCTCTCAATGAACTCTCCCTCCCCCCATTATGCATAAATCGATCAAGTCTTTCACATTAGCCATTTTTATGGTACTTGTGCTTCAAAGATGAGTTTTGGTCATGGGCCCAAGGTTAAAATCTTCGTGGTGCCATACCAATTGACTCAAACATACGTGGCTTCGGCCACTGCCCCCTCCTAGTGAGGTATTCGCTTTTGAGAGCTTGTTTGTGTTTGGTGTCACTCCAAGTTTGCTTTTCTTCGTTTTGACATTTTGAACTTGGAGTGTCTATTCCCATTTGCTAGTTTTGTGTCTCCAACCTAGGCCTTCTCTCGTCTACAACCCCATATAGTGCACAAGCCACCGTTTGTAGCTTGTTTTGGCATAGTGGTCACCTTAGGGGGTACTACCACTGGTGGGACGATACTACCACTTATTCATAAGCGATACTACCGCCGCCTCTGCGGTACTACCACTGGTGCGGTACTACCCGGCCTTCTGCCGCCGCTGTAGTACCGGGGCGGTACTACCGCTCCCCGAGTGGTACTACCGCTTGTGAGAGCGTGGTGGGGGTTATGAGACGGGCAAGGGGGGTTCCCACTCCCCCATACCCATTCATCTATTTCCCCCTCTTGGCCCTCTCTCCAGGCAACCCAAGTGCTCCGGTGGCCGCTGCCGGACCTTCGTTTCCGGCCGTTCTTCCGCGATTCTGACCTGTGGACTCGATCCCCACCCTCTACTCTTGCCATGGATGTCGGTATTGCCCTCATTTTCCTCTCCCATGGTTCTGTTTCTTGAATCTAGGCTTTAGGGAAATATGAGATGTATTCTCCAAATTTTAGTCAAATCGAGGCATGAGTAGGATGTGGAAGACTGCTAGTGAGTAGATTTGTAGTTCTATTGGAAAATATTTGCGTTTGGCATCACCAGTAGTACCGGATCTGACCCGCAGTGGTGGTTGCCCCGGTGACCTCCACCCCGAGCGGTACTACCGCTCCTCCAGGAGTGGTACTATCGCTTGCGGGCGGTACTACCGCTTATGGTAAGCGGTACTACCGCCCGTGCTACCAAAATCACATTTTTATTCAACTTCAGGTTTACTCTCTCCGTTTATTTTGGTTTATGCATTTTGTTTACACCTGCTTTCCCTTGATATGTGTTGTGGGTTCCAGGTGGTAGCATCTCTGCTCATCAGGAGCGTAGGGTGAATCCAAGTCGTGGCTCTAAGCGTTACCGCACAGCAGGAGATGATAGTGTCAACCCCAATGCACCTCCCAAGCAGAAGACCAAGCAGGCTACAACCAAAACCAAGTAAACGCCATTGATGGATGAATTGCCAAGCAAAGTGTTGTGGTTTTGTCATGACAGATGTCCTCATGCGAGAACTTAGGTGTGAGGCCATCGCAACTAGGTGGCGACTTGGAAGGGTTGATCGGGAATGAGAGACAAGTTTACCCAGGTTCAGCCCCTCCGATGGAGGTAAAAGCCTACGTACTACTTTGTGTATATTGATGATGATCTCGATTACCAGGGTGCGGAGTCGCTAACCTAGCTCTCCAGAGGTGGTTTCTTACTTAATCTTTCTACCTCGGGGGCTCTCCTTTATATATAGGTTGAGGCCCCGAGGATACAATGGAGTCCGGGTCGAAGTACAACCCGTGACCTGGCCTAATTCTAGCTACTCATCTTGCCTCTCAAGCAAAGGAATACTCCCGCCTTCTCCCGTGAGCCGGCCTGCCACGCGATGTTCCATGAGCCGGCCTTTAGAATAAGCCACCTCTTGGGCCTTTAACTTCTGATAGAAACTTCCCTTATGGGCCGCCTGACAGTTCGGGGTCACATGTTGGGAGGGTCATACCCGTGAGGTATATCCCCACCATTAGCCCCTAGTTTAATTTGGATTTGTCCATGTTAAACTCCATAAAACACCTCAATTTGAATGATCAACCCGGCCCCATCATTGCCCGGGTTAACCTTTCTGCCGGGTTATCTTCCCTCACCCAGGACTTAGCATTTCTCAGTCGGTATCTTCATGGCGTCATTTTGCTGACCGTCGTCGCCTGAAGCCATCATAACGAATCTTTTTTTGAAAACAACACCAAATCCAGTCTGGCGCGAAAATCCAGGCGTAGTTTTAGCCACAAATTTACCGTGATTGTTCCATTTCTTACGGCTTCGTTTCAGTTTCCACCTCCTTATAAATAGGCCTCGGGACCCCTCCTTTTACCTTTTACTCTTCTTCCTCCTCTCGCCTCCAAAGCATCGCTCGAACTCACCGGAGCTTGAAGCCCGCACCGGACCATCGAACCGCGTCGCCACCATCATAGGAGGTCGTCTACGGTCGCTTGAGAAAACGCGGTCATACTCATCTTTCCTCCGCGGAGATCTGGTCAGCCCCCTCTCCTCATTAGGGTTCGGTTATTTCGGTGTTCATCGTTTGTTCATCCCGTTCATCCAAATAGTCACTGTAGATCTGTAAGCTTTACGATCTTTTAGCAAATATAGTTTTAGCTTGATTTCCACCCTGTATTTTTCGCAAAATAGATCCAAAACAGTTCACTGATGAAACCTTATGAGTGCTTCAGTTTCGGTTCCTCCGCTGGCTAGGGCATATTTTCCTTCTTTTTGAACATTTATTTAGATCTGATTGATCCTCTACCTGTTGTAGAAAGTTGTTTGCCAGTAGAAAATATTGCTAAGTCCTTTTGAGTACTTCATACGATCATTATGTCAACTTTCTATAAATACCGACTTATTCTCCTTACTTGTCAATCCATTATTTCACCGGTTTATCCATGACACCGGCACATGAATTAAAAGGACTCTTTGAACTGCTCTTGAGCTGGTGTAAATGATTGAAATACTTAGGTTGTTCCATTACCTGGTTTGCCCAAGAAAAACTATCTTTAATCGACTATACTTTGAACCCAGATGAGGTGGCAACCTTTCTTTGAATGCCAGGTTATATTAACCGTCTCTTTTCTTATTTACTCATGTCCCATGCCAATTTATTGCTTTGCAGGCCGGCTCAAACTCTGACTCATCACACTTTTTCCTTTCTGTGTTGTAGTCTGGACTACGAAAATCACGATGCCTCCCAAGACCAGCAAGGCTTGCGGTTGGGTTAGATCTCATGAATCTTTTCTCACTCTAGAAAACATCGCATCTCAGGGCCTTTTACCGGCTCAAAATGTAATAAGTTGTCGGGCGCCTGAAGAGGAACCCTCCCGACAACCCGACCAAGGGGAGGTAGTTTGTTTCACTGATCATGTGAAGAGAGGATTCCGGCCACCTGGGTCAAAATTCTTCAGGGATATCCTTCAATTTTTTAACCTCCGACCATAAGATATCGGTCCCAACTCGATGACCAGTATTTGTCGGTTCCAAGTACTGTGTGAAGCATACGTTCAGATTGAGCCATCGTTGACTCTTTTTAGAGAGTTCTTCTATCTTAATTGTCAAACTGAAACAAAGGATGGCCCCAGTTTGGAACTTGGTGGCGTTTCTGTACAGAAGAGAAAGAATAGTCCTTTTCCTGAGACCAAGCTGGCGAGTCATCCGAAAGGATGGAACGGGACTTGGTTTTACTGTAAGAGCACCGCCCCCGCAGGCCAGAACCCACTGCCGGGTTATAGACTAGACCGGCTTGGCGCCACCGATTTTCCGGGTTGGCCAACCGAAGAGGAAAGGAAGTTCCTGGGCCCTGTGCTGCTGAAGCTAAGAGCCATCAATGCCAATGGCCTCACTGGGATCGATTTGATCCGGTGTTGGATAACCTGGCGGATTCAACCCATCAGCATAAGAGGCGACTTAATGTGCAACTACTCCGGCGAGTTGAAGGATGTGCAACGTTTCAGCAAGAAAAGCTTGACTGACGATGCCATCAATAAACAAACCAAGAAATTCTTTGCTCACTCCAAAGGGAAGTGTAGCACAACCGGACTGGCTCCATTCAACTTGAAGAATCCAGTTCCTCCAGTATGTATTTTGTAAACTTGGTCTAATTTCTTCTTTTACTTTTATTTGGGGCACCATACTTATTGCTCGGCTTATATCTCTTCAAGCTGGCTCTGATTTTTGGAAAGCCACTTCCAAGTCTTCTGCTCCTTCCTCAAGCCGGATGAATGACCCGGCAAACTCAAGAGGAGAATCTGAGGTAGAGCTTGATTCACTTGGCCATTTATTCATGAAACTTGCTGATGCACCTTCTTCTCAGGATGACGCCGAAACCAGTCAAGCCGGCAATATCGAGGTAATTTCGATTACCTCCAACTCATCAGAAACATGCATCCCAAGGAGACCAAGACGAGCCGTCAGGAAAGTTAAGTTTTCTCATCGAGATGCTCACTTAGACCCCAATATTATTTTAAAGAAAACTCAACACACCGGCCAATCAAAATGCAAGACCCGAAGCAGCTCAGGCGAGTTAGCGCGTGGCTTATCTCATGAGCCGGTTGCTTGTAGGCAACGTGTTGAGGTGCCGCATAGTCCAACTGCTTCTCGCCCCTATGCTGGTCTTTTTAAACAGCCTCTTAGTCCTTCGAATTCACTTTATCAGGAATCTGCCCCTTCTTCTGATGACTCAACGGCAACTAAACTTCCGGCTTTTACTGACAATCGTGGGTAAGCTTCTACTCAAAACTGAGTTTTATTTTGTTGTGGCCATAACTTATGTTTATCCTTAGCTCAATGCTTTGTTTTCAAACTGTAGAGCCAAAGATTTTTGTAAGCATAAAGGTTGGTGGGTCATCTTCTGGTGCTACGGATCACAGTATTCCGCATCCGCCACGAGAACAAACAACTCAAGTTGATCCTTCTGGTCAGGATAAACCGGATTCGGGTACTGGATCAGCCCCTGACGTGGAAATGACTCGTGTTGAAGAGCTGGTCTTTATAGAGACGACAATTGAGAACCAAGGCGTGTCCGACCCGGCCTCTCAGCCGCCAAGTCCTCCTCATCCTACAAGCCATGTACTTAATGCAGATGACATCGTCCCGTCCACCATCGTTAAAAACGCTAAAGTTGTCATTACAAAAGAAACTTTCCAGGCTCTTGGTCCTTCAAGTGTTTTGGCAAAGTTTGTGACGAAAAATGAGCCAGAGAATTTGGAGAAAGGAAAAGCCAAGTTGGAGCTTCCCAATGTCTCTGTTCTTAATGCTGAAGATGTGTACCAACAATATGTGACCCGGCTATCTGAGAGCCGGGAAATTGAGATGAACTTAATCACTGCCCCGAGGGAAAAGTATGAGGTAAACTTCTTCCTTTATTGTTTTTAGCTCATATACTCTCTTTATCCCCCAAGGACCAGCTTGGTATGAAAATGGTGAGCTGATCCTTCAATATTTTTCTCTTATAAGCCAGTATTGTAGCCCCCAAGGGCCGGGTCATTATGAGGATAATGAGTTGGCACTTTATAGGATTTGGGAAATTGAATGTTGATGTAGCCCCCAAGGGTCGGGTCATTATGATGATAATAAGTCGGCACTTTATAGTACTTGGGAGATTGAACGCGGATGTAGCCCCCAAGGGCCGGTTTATCTTCTTGAGATAATCGGGTCTTGCTGTTGTATGATGGATAAAATGGTACATTAGCCCCCAGGTGCCACGTGGATTGCTCGCAAATGCATGGGACTTTTTAGGATAAAACCAACTTTGAATTGCTGTAGCCCCCAAGGGTCGAGTCGCCTTTCTGAGGTGGCTTGAGACTTTGTAGGAAAAGTATTGATGATGTTATATGTTTGACAGGGATCTTTAGAAGATGCTGAATCCGTCGATGTTAAACTGCAGAAACAGCTAAAAGAAGAGAAAAAACGGAAGCTTGATGTGGAACATTTGGCAGCTCGTTTTGAGAATTCTGCCCGCCAGGAAAATGACCTTCTTAAACAGGCCGAGAAAAACTTTGAAGAGGAAAAACCGCCCTCCTGAGCCATGCCGAAGAAGCTAAAAATCAACTTGGTTCTGTGAAGGAGGAGTACCGGACCCTCGTGAAGCAGATAAACAATATGTTGACTGCTATTTTTGGTATGGCATGTGAAGCTTTTCTTCTGTTGAAACTCCGGGTTTTGATGATATGCCGGCTCATTCTCCACTTGTCTTTGTTTGTAGGTATTTCCCTCAGTTATGAAACCAAGGTTATCGAACCACTAGGAGGATCACCACCACCCAATAAGCAGCACCTGCACACAAATAACAAATACTTGCAACCCGACGCGAAAGAGAGGTTGTCAATCTCTCTACGGTAAAAATATAGATTAGGTAGTGATGGATAGGAGAGATAGATCTCTCAAGAACACAAAATAAAAGGGGCAAATAAAAAGTGCAGCAATATATTTTGGGTTTTTTGGTTTTGTAGATCTGAAAACAAAGAGGCAAAAAGATAGATCGGAAAGCAATATGTTGGAAAAGTAGACCAGGGGGCTGTAGGTTTCACTAGTGGCTTCTCTCATGAGTATAGCACACGGTGGGTGAACAAATTACTGTTGGGCAATTGATAGACGATGATCATTATATAGGCATCACGTCCAAGATAAGTAGACCGACTCCTGCCTGCATCTACCACTATTACTCCACACATCGACCGCTATCCAGCATGCATCTAGTGTATTAAGTTCATGGAAAAACGGAGTAATGCAATAAGAACGATGACATGATGTAGACAAGATCTATTCATGTAGGAATAGACCCCATCTTGTTATCCTTAATGGCAATGATACATGCGTGCCTTGCTGCCCCTTCTGTCACTGGGAAAGGACACCGCAAGATCGAACCCATCACAAAGCACCTCTTCCCATGGCAAGAAAAATCGATCTAGTTGGCCTAACTAAACCAAAGATTCGAAGAAGAAATACGAGGCTATAAGTAATCATGCATATAAGAGATCAAAGAAGACTCAAATAATATTCATGGATAGAAACTGATCATGAACTCAAAATTCATCAGATCCCAACAAACACACCGCAAAAGTTTACATCAAATAGATCTCGAAGAGACCATTGTATTGAGAATCATAAGAGAGAGAGAGAGAGAGAGAGAGGAAAGCCATCTAGCTACTGCCTACGGACCCGTAGGTCTATGGTGGACTACTCACGCATCATCGGAGAGGCACCTATGAAGAAGATGAACCCCTCCGTGATGGTTTTTAGATTGGATCTCAAGGTTCTGGAACTTGCGGCGGCTGGAGTTGTGTTTCGTCGAATCCCCTAGGGTTTTCTGAATATTTGGGAATTTATAGGCGTCAGAGGCGGTGGAGGGGGGCCCCGTGGAGGGCATAACCCATGCCCTGGTGGGTTGTGGCCTCCACAGCCCACCTCTCTGGCACTTCTTTGGCCCACTGGGTGTCTTCTGGTCCAAAAAAAATCTCCAAAAAGTTACGTAGCAATTGGACTCCGTTTGGTACTGATATTCTGCGAAGTAAAAAAACAAGCAAAATCAGCAACTGGCACTTTGGCACTATGTCAATAGGTTAGTCCCAAAAAATGATATAAAGTTGCTACAAAATGATTGTAAAACATCCAAGAATGATAATATAACAGCATGGAACAAGCAAAAATTATAGATACGTTGGAGACGTATCAGCATCCCCAAGCTTAATTCCTACTCGTCCTCGAGTAGGTAAATGATAAAAACAGAATTTTTGATGTGAATGCTGCCTAACATGTTCATCTCATATCCTTTTCTTTTGTATAGCATGGACATTTGGACTTGTAGATGATTCAAAGCAATAGTCTAGTTTTAACATAATGACTTCAATACTCAAGCATGCCAACAAGCAACCATGTCTTTCAAAATATCAACACTAAAGAAAGTTATCCCTAGCCCATCATGCTCAATCATTGATCCATTCATGAAACACACTCAAATATTAGCTATGCCCAATGCTCAAGTACGATCATAGTGCCCCCTAGTTGGTGCTTTATAAGAGAAGATGGAGACTCAAAGTAAAAATAAAAATTGCATAAAGTAAATAGATAGGCCCTTCGCAGAGGGAAGTAGGGATTTGTAGAGGTGCCAGAGCTCAAAGTTTTAAATTGAGAGAGAAAAATATTTTGGGTGGCATGCTTTTCCTTTCAACGAAAACGACAAAGTAGCTCACAATACTTTCCATGCTAGATATATCATAGGTGGTTCCCAAACATAAAATAAAGTTTATTCCTTTTTCCACCAAACTTTCACTTTCCATGGCGGGTCGTATCCACGGTTGCCTTCCATACCAACACTTTCCAAGGAATTTATTATTTGACAACATAAAGTAAATATTTTTTTCTTTTTCATTTCGGGAATGGGCATCCCTATTCGCGCCGCACTCTCGTGCAATGACAAGTGAATAAACACTCATCTTGAGAATAACACATCTAGCATGGAAAAATATTGGACACTCCCCACCGTTTCATGAGCGGTACGAGCACACAAAAGAAAAAATTTATATTGAAAATTTAGAGATGGCACATACAAATTTGCTTGGAACGGCATGGAAATACCGCATATAGGTAGGTATGGTGGACTCATAAGGCAAAACTTGGTTTAAGGATTTTGGATGCACAAGTAGTATTTCTACTTAGTACAAAATGGAGGCTAGCAAATAGATTGAGAAGCAACCAAACCAAGAAACGAAAATTCACATAAGCGAGCATTGAGCATAACTAACACCTAATAATGCACCATAAGTAGGATGTAACTTCATTGCATAACTATTGACTTTCGTACTTGCATAGGAAATCACAAACCTTAACACCAATATTCCTACTAAAGCATAATTACTCACTAACATGACTCACATATTACTATCATCATGTCTCAAAACTATTACAAAGAATCAAGTTTAATTTGTCCAATGATCTTCATGAAAGTTTTTATTATATCCTCCTTGGATATCTATCACTTTGGGACTAGTTTCATATATTGCCATTGCTTTTTTGACAAGCTCAAACAAATTTAAGTGAAGCACATGAGCATAAAGATTTCATCTCTCAAAAAGGTATAAGTGAAGCATGAGAGGATTTCTTAAAAATTTACTAACTCTCAAATTAATTTAAGTGAAGCATGAGAGCATTTCTACAAAAATTTCCAAGCACACCGTGCTCAAAAAGATATAAGTGAAACACTAGGGCAATCCTAAGCTCAAAAAGTTTAAGTGAAGCATATAGAGCAATTCTAACAAATCATAGCATAATGTTGGCTCTCTCAAATAGGTGTGTCCAGCAAGGATACAAGTGACAAACTAACAAGCAAAGCAAGCAAAGACTCAAATGATATAAGACGCTCCAAGCAAAACTCATGATATGTGACGAATAAAAATATAGCTCCAAGTAAAATACCGATGGTTGTTAGAAGAAAGAGGGGATGCCACTCGGGGGAATCCCCAAGCTTAGTTGCTTGTTTCTCTTTGGATATATCTTGGGGGTGCTGTAGTATCCCCAAGCTTTGGCTCTTTTCACTCCTTATTCCTTCATCCATCGTGATCTCACCCAAAACTTGAAAACTTCAATCACACAAAACTCAACAAAATCTTCGTGAGATCCGTGAGTATAATTAAGCAAATCACTACTTTAGGTGATGTTGAAAAGCCATTCATATTTTATTATTGCATTATACCTACTGTATTTTAACTTTACCATGGCTCATACCCTTCAATATAACCCATAGATTCATCAAAATAAGCACACAATGCAACGAAAACATAATCTGTCTTAAACACAATAGTCTGTAGTAATGTGTACTCTAACCATACTTCTGTAACTATAAAAATTCTGAAAAATTAGGAAAACGTATGGGATTTGTATAGAAACACTGTGTTAAAATTTCAGCTCAAGATAACTTTCCAGTAAAAAATGAAAATTCAAATACTGGACGTAAAGTTTCTGTTTCAGATTCAGCATCGCTTCTACTCATCTTATGAATCATCCTAAAGGCTCTACTTGGTAGAAACACTAAATAAACCATAAAAACACAATCATAACATAGGCATAATTGTTTCAACACTCAAAAACAGAAAGGAAAAAGCAAAAATTTATTTATTCATTGGGTTGCCTCCCAACAAGCGCTATCGTTTTACGCCCCTAGCTAGGCATAACGCATAGATTCAAGTATTGCCATCTTTGGTTTTCAACTCTTCAATCACACAACTAGATTTATTCAAGGATTTATCATGCATATTCTCGATGACAACACTCCTAGGAAGAAAACCAAAAAATTCATTCTTGTAAATAGGGTCTCTTATGATTTCAACAAAGTCGGGATGAACACTAATCATTTTAAGATCCCCCTTGTGACTACTAAGTGTAGCAATTTTGTTCTTAGTGACATGCGTGGTCTTACCAATTTTTATGGGAGTTTTTTCAATGCATTTGATGGAAGAAAAAGCCGAACCCAAATTACTAAAAATCTCTTCCAACTTATCAATCCGGTAAGGACTCTCTTCTACCCTTTCGTTAACTACGGTTTCTTTTTCCTTTAACAATTTCAAAGCATCTCCCGCCTTAGACCCAATTTTATTAGCAACATTATGCATTTTCTTATCCAAATTTTCAAGATGTTCTTTGGTAATAATCTTCTTTTCAATAGCATCTAATCTCTCCATAACATGTTGGAGAGTTAAAGTTCTTTCATTGATCATAAGAGGAAGTGATCCCACTAATCTTCCCATAGCATTAAAAGCATCCAAAGATGGACACATCAAGAAATTCCCATCGGTAATCGTATCAAGGACGAATCTATACCAAGTGGTGATGCCCACATAAAAACTGCGAAGAAGAACAACGGTAGATTGCTTATGGATAGATCTATTATGAGCATTGCAAATCCTATACCAAGCATCTTTTAGGTTCTCCCCTCCCCTTTGCTTAAAATTAAGAATCTCATTATCGGGAGTACACACAATAATGGAAGAACTAGCCATAATGACAAGGCAAGAGATCTGACGGAAAAAAAAGGCGAACGAAAAAGAGGGCGAATAAAACGGCAAATTGGTGAAGTGGGGGAGAGGAAAACGAGAGGCAAATGGCAAATAATGTAATTGCAAGGAGATGAGATTTGTGATTAGGAACCTGGTAGATGATGATGGAGTCTCCTCGGCGCCAGAGATTGGCACGTAGAAGAGACCGCTTCCTCCCCGGCAACAGCGCCAGAAATTCCTTTGACGTGGCTTGAGACTGCGTCGGTATTTCCCCAAAGAGGAAGGGATGATGCAGCACAGCGACGGTAAGTATTTCCCTCAGTTATGAAACCAAGGTTATCGAACCAGTAGGAGGATCACCACCACCCAATAAGCAGCACCTGCACACAAATAACAAATACTTGCAACCCGACGCGAAAGAGAGGTTGTCAATCTCTCTACGGTAAAAAGATAGATTAGGTAGTGATAGATAGGAGAGATAGATCTCTCAAGAACACAAAATAAAAGGGGCAAATAAAAAGTGCAGCAATATATTTTTGGGTTTTTGGTTTTGTAGATCTGAAAACAAAGAGGCAAAAAGATAGATCGGAAAGCAATATGTTGGAAAAGTAGACCCGGGGGCCGTAGGTTTCACTAGCGGCTTCTCTCATGAGTATAGCACACGGTGGGTGAACAAATTACTGTTGGGCAATTGATAGAAGATCAAATAATCATGACGATATCCAAGGCGATGATCATTATATAGGCATCACGTCCAAGATAAGTAGACCGACACCTGCCTGCATCTACCACTATTACTCCACACATCGACCGCTATCCAGCATGCATCTAGTGTATTAAGTTCATGGAAAAATGGAGTAATGCAATAAGAACGATGACATGATGTAGACAGGATCTATTATTGTAGGAATAGACCCCATCTTGTTATCCTTAATGGCAACGATACATGCGTGCCTTGCTGCCCCTTCTGTCACTGGGAAAGGACACCGCAAGATCGAACCCATCACAAGGCACCTCTTCCCATGGAAAGAAAAATCGATCTAGTTGGCCTAACTAAAACAAAGATTCGAAGAAGAAATACGAGGCTATAAGTAATCATGCATATAAGAGATCAAAGAAGACTCAAATAATATTCATGGATACAATCTGATCATGAACTCAAAATTCATCGGATCCCAACAAACACACCACAAAAGTTTACATCAAATAGATCTCCAAGAGACCATTGTATTGAGAATCATAAGAGAGAGAGAGAGGAAGCCATCTAGCTAATGCCTACGGACCCGTAGGTCTATGGTGGACTACCCACGCATCATCGGAGAGGCACATATGAAGAAGATGAACCCCTCCGTGATGGTGTTTAGATTGGATCTCGAGGTTCTGGAACTTGCGGCGGCTGGAATTGTGTTTCGTCGACTCCCCTAGGGTTTTCTGAATATTTGGGAATTTATAGGTGTGAGAAGCGGTGGAGGGGGCCCCGTGGAGGGCACAACCCATCAGGGCGCGCCGGGGGGCCCCTGGCGCACCCTGGTGGGTTGTGGCTTCAACAGGCCACCTCTCTGGCACTTCTTTGGCCCACTGGGTGTCTTCTGGTCCAAAAAAATCTCCAAAAAGTTTCGTCGTGATTGGACTCCGTTTGGTACTGATATTCTGCGAAGTAAAAAACAAGCAAAAACAACAACTGGCATTTTGGCACTATGTCAATAGGTTAGTCCCAAAAATGATATAAAGTTGCTATAAAATGATTGTAAAATATCCAAGAATGATAATATAACAGTGTGGAACAAGAAAAAATTATAGATACGTTGGAGACGTATCAGCTGCCGTTGAAAAGTTAAAGACGATATTCACTTATTTAGAGCAGTTGTTCACAGGATCTGTCTTTGCCATTATGGCGGTGAAAATCTTGAGACGCCCGCCCAGGAAGATCAAAATTATGCTAAAACAGTTGTCAACCGTTCCACAATGGGTGACGGAGTTCCGAAAATTGGTGGCTCAAGCTGGAGCTAATATGGCTCTTGCTCGTGCGAAAGCGTACCTGCCTGAGCTGGATCTTAATGCTTTGAAGGATGGGTTTCCTGAATTTGAGCTGGACAGGTCAGAATTTTTGGAAGGATACTATGCCCACTGTATGAAGGAAACCCACCCATTGAAGACTCTGATAGCTGATGAGCTTGACGTATCATGATATCAAGTTGCTTACTCGGTGGAGAACGAACGCATCGACCAGACGAAGGATCAACCTTTTGAGCTGGTGCTGCCTCAGCATAAGATAACTTTTGCTCCTGATGTTGACGCCTTGGCTATTGTTCCCGGGTCGTCAAATTTTGAGTCCCTAAAATCAATCCGTTGGGTGCATAAAGATCAATAGGTTGACGAGGATGAGTTGGCAGAATCAGATCCTAATGCAACTGGCGTGGAAGACCGTCAGAAGCAGGCTGAAGCAGAAGATCTACAAGCCGCCAATCACGAGTAGCCCCCAAGTGTCTGATGAAAAACTTGATATTTTTTGTGGCTCCAGAGATGAGCTTGTAATAGGGGTAGCAAACTTAACCCGTCTGTCGTGCCATCGAGCATGTAGTACTGTGATCATCTTTTAAAGTTGTGCTGAGCACAGATTTGTTGTAGAACTGTTTTTGCTTTTGCAATATTCCTCATATTCGAGCAGCCTTCCTTTTGCATAATATGAGTCGGCCAAAGATGATTGTTCAGAACAGTTTGTATGGTTGTTCCAGAAATACCTGATCATTGTATGATCCAGTAATATAACCCGGATGTCTGATAGACCCGGAAAAAAGAGAATAAATCGTGTTCCTACAAGCTTAATACATAAAAAAGGAAAGACATTTCATAGTAAATTTCAAATATATAATAAGCCGTCTTTCGAGACTCGGCGTTGAGACTGGCTTTCGAGGCTCAAGTCTTGCTTCAATGAAGCAGGTGTGATAACCCATGGTTTATTCTCGCTCTTTGTAAGCCGGCTCTCTCATGACTCAAACCGGTGTTTTAACCATGATAAGTTCAGGGTCCAGATGGATTGACTTATCAAGAGTACACGGGGTCACCGGTTCGGAGTAGCATCTTGCATACAGGTAGGTTTAACCATTTTGATTGGCTTGTAGCCTAGTCAAGAGGGATATTAAAGGCTGACTCGTTGAGTTGGAAGCCCCCAATTGACATATTTTCAAAGAATAAAGACTCATGCACAATTTGCGAGGTTGAAACGACAGAGACCCAGAGTTTCGGGGGTGCCGGCTTTATTATATTTGAACATAGAGAAGTATATACAGAAGTATGTACAATGAGGTGGAGCTTGTGGCTCTAAGTATAGTAGGGCCGAAGATGAGCAATGTTCCACGGCCGGGTTGTCTCCTCTTCAGAAGTGTATGAATCCTTTTGCAAATCAATCAAATAATATGACCCATTGTTGAGGTTCTTACTGATGACGAAAGGTCCTTCCCAAGGTGGAGAGAGCTTATGCATTCCTGTTTGATCTTGAAACAGACGGAGCACTAAGTTGCCTTCTTGGAAAGTACGGCTTTGAACTCTACGGCTGTGATAACGACGTAGGTCTTGCTGATATATAGCAGATCGAGCTGCTGCAAGGTCATGCTCCTCTTCTAAGGCATCCAAAGAATCTTGATGTGCCTGCTCGTTGTTTGCTTCAACATAGGCAGTAACCCGGGGGGAATCATGACGAATATCACTTGGCAATACAACTTCTGCTCCATAGACTAAGAAAACGGTGTATAACATGTTGATCTGTTTGGAGTAGTGCGTATGCTCCAAAGGACTACGGGGAGTTCCTCAACCCAACATCCTGGGGTTCGCTGTAGTGGAATCATAAGCCTAGGTTTGATCCCTTTCAGAATCTCTTGATTAGCTCGTTTGGCCTGTCCATTAGACTGTGGGTGTGCCACCGTAGTCAAATCGAGCCGGATATGCTCACGCTAACAAAACTGCTCCATAGCTCCTTGTTGGGGAACGTTGCATGGGAAACAAAAAAATTCCTACGCACACGCAAGATCTATCCATGGTGATGAGCATCTACGAGAGGGAGAGTGGATCTACATACCCTTGTAGATCGCTAAGCAGAAGCGTTAAGAAACGCGGTTGATGTAGTCGAACGTCTTCACGATCCAAATCGCCGAGCGTCCCGCGATCCCATCACGATCCGTCTCGCGATCCAATCACGATCCGTCCCGCGATCCCATCATGATCCGTCCCGCGATCAAATCACGAACCGTCTCGCGATCCTGATGATGGTCCTTCTGATCTAGTGCCGAACGGACGGCACCTCCGCATTCAACACACGTACACCTTGATGACGCCTTCACCTCCTCGATCCAGCGAGCGATGGTGAAGTAGTAGATGAGTTCCGGCAGCACGACGGCGTGGTGACGGTGGTGGTGAAGACCAATCTCCGCAGGGCTTCGCCAAGCACTACAGAAACTATGACGGGGGATGAACTAGAGGGGCGGGGTTGCCGGCACACGGCTTGGGGAATTCTTGATGTGTTCCGGGTGCTAGCCCTGCCCCTCTATTTTTATGTTGAGCCCTGGGGTCGAAACTTGGAGAAAGAGCCTCCTCAAAGTCGGTTTGGCCCGCAAGGCAAGAGTCCTCCTCGGACTCCAGGACCAGACGCCAGGGTTCTCGGCGTCTGGCCCCAGACGCCAGGGTTCCTGGCGTCTGGCCCCTGGCCTCCACAAAACTCCTTTTGCACCTTCCTTAAAGCCTCGTGGGCTTTACCCCTTGGCCCAAATAAAGTGTTCTCGTACCCGAACATTTCGGGAAACATCCGAAACCCCTTCCGGTGAATTCCGAAACCCTTCCGGAGACCAAACACTATTATCCCATATATCAATCTTTACCTCCGGACTATTCCGGAGATCCTCGTCATGTCCGGGATCTCATCCGGGACTCCGAACAACCTTCGGTCACCAACATAACAACTCAACTATACTTATATCGTCACCAAACGTTAAGTGTGTAGACCCTGCGGGTTCGAGAACTATGTAGACATGACCGAGACACCTCTACGGTCAATAACCAATAGCGGGACCTGGATGCCCATATTGGCTCCTACATATTCTACGAAGATCTTTATCGGTCGAACCTCTATGTCAAGGATTCAGTTAATCCCGTACGCTGTTCCCTTTGTTCTTCGGTATGTTTCTTGCCCGAGATTCAATCGTCGGTATCTCCATACCTAGTTCAATCTCGTTACCGGCAAGTCTCTTTACTCGTTCCGTAATACAAGATCCTGTGGCTAACTCTTTAGTCACTTTGCTTGCAAGGCTCATTGTGATGTTGTATTACCGAGTGGGCCCTGAGATACCTCTCCGTCACACGGAGTAACAAATCCCAGTCTTGATCCATGCCCACTCAATAGACACCCTCGGAGATACCTGTAGAGCATCTTTATAGTCACCCAGTTACGTTGCGACGTTTGATACACACAAGGTATTCCTCCGGTGTCAGTGAGTTGCATGATCTCATGGTCATAGGAACAGATACTAGACATGCAGAAAACTATAGCAATAAACTGACACGATCATATGCTATGTTTATAGTTTGGGTCTTGTCCATCACATCATTCTCCTAATGATGTGATCCCGTTATCAAATGACATCTCATGTCTATGGCTAGGAAACCTTGACCATCTTTGATCAACGAGCTAGTTAACTAGAGGCATACTAGGGACACAGTGGCGTCTATGTACCCACACATGTATTTGAGTTTCCAATCAATACAATTATAGCATGGATAATAAACGATTATCACGAACAAGGAAATATAATAATAACCAACTTATTATTGCCTCTAGGGCATATTTCCAACACTCCTTTGGATAAATTAGTGCCGTTGTCAGTGATGATGCTATGAGGGTATCCAAAACGGAAAATCAACTTTTTCAAAAACTTGGCTGCTGTCTCAGTATCACAATTGCTGATAGGTTCAGCTTCAACCCACTTGGTGAATTTATCAACTGCAGCCAAGAGGTGGATCTTTTTGTCAGAAGACGACTTGAACGGGCCAACCATGTCAAGCCCCCAGACTGCAAACAGCCAGGTTATCAGAATCATCCGTAATTCCTAAGCCAGCACGTGAGCCTGCCGAGCAAATTTTTGGCAACCTTCGCACTTGCGCACAATATCTTCTGCGTCTACGTGGGCAGTGAGCCAGTAAAAACCATGCCTAAAAGCTTTGGCCACCAGGGACCGTGAGCCGGCATGATGACCGCAGTCTCCCGTGTGAATTTCTTAAAGAATCTCCTGGCCTTCCTCAGGAGAAACATAGTGCTGAAAAACGTCAATGCTACTTTGTCGGTGTAACTCGCCATGAATAATTGTCATTGACTTGGAACGCCTGATGATCTGTCGGGCGATGATTTCCTCTGCTGGGAGCTCGCTACAAGTGAGATAAGCCAAATATGGCACTGTCCAATCAGGAATAGCGTGCAGAGCCGCCACCAACTGAGACTCCGGATCAGGAATAGCCAGGTCATCTTCAGAGGGTAACTTGATGGAAGGGTGGTGAAGAACGTCCAAGAAAACATTGGGAGCAACCGGCTTATGTTGTGAGCCGAGTCGTGACAAAGCATCTGCTGCCTCGTTGAGCCGGCGATCAATATGATCAACCTGATTGCCTTGAAAATGTCTTGCAATATCAGTGACTGCTCGTCTATAAGCCGCCATGAGGGGATCCTTTGAATCCCAAGTCCCTGAAACTTGTTGAGCAACCAGATCTGAGTCGCCTAAACATCTGACCCGGCTCAAATTCATCTCCTTAGCCATGCAGAGCCCATGTAAGAGAGCTTCGTATTCAGCTTCATTGTTAGTACAATGGAACATGAGCCGTAAGACATAGCAGAATTTGTCACCTCGTGGGGAAGATAAGATAACTCCATCCCCCGAGCCCTCCAATTGTCTTGATCCGTCGAAGTGTATAGTCCAGTACGTGTTATCTGGTCTATCCTCTGGGATTTGCAATTCCGTCCAGTCATTGATGAAATCGACCAATGCCTGAGATTTCATGGTTGTGCGAGGCATATATTTCACCTAGCGAGGACCAAGCTCAATTGCCCATTTAGCGATCCATCCAGTAGCCTCCCGATTTTGTATGATATCTCCAATGGGGGTTGAGCTGACCACAGTAATTGGATGCTCCTGGAAGTAATGCTTTAGTTTTCGGCTCGCCATGAAAACGCCAAAGACTAACTTTTGCCAATGTGGATACCGCTGCTTGGACAGAGTCAGAACTTCACTAACAAAATAGACAGGTCGTTGCACTGGGTATTCCTTTCCTGCCTCTCTACGCTCGGCGACAACTGCAACGCTTACTGCATTGGAGTTGGCAGCAATGTACAGGAGCATAGGCTCTTTGTCAGTTGGGACGGCTAGGACGGGCGGCTCAGCCAACTGTCTTTTAAGCGCCTCAAAAGCTTCGTTGGTTGCATCGGTCCAAACGAAATCATCTGTCTTTTTCAACAGCTGATAGAGAGGAATTGCTTTTTCTCTCAAGTGACTTATAAACCGGCTTAACGCTGCAAAGTGACCAGCCATGCGCTGAACTTGATTGATATTGGCCGGCTTAGCAAGCGATGTCACTGCTTTGATCTTATCCGGGTTAGCTTCAATGCCACGTTCAGAGACCAGAAATCCCAGTAATTTGCCTGCAGGAACACCAAAAACACACTTGGCCGGGTTGAGCTTCATATGATACACCCGAAGATTATCAAATGTCTCCTTGAGGTCATCCAAAAGCATCTCCTTCTTCTGAGATTTTACCACGATATCATCAACATAGCCGTGAACATTGCATCCAATCTGTGGATGAAGGCAGTTCTGCACGCAGCGTTGATAAGTAGCCCCCGCGCTCTTAAGCCCAAAGGGCATAGAGAGATAGCAGAAAGCGCTGAAGGGAGTGATGAAAGTTGTATTCTCTTGGTCCTCAACATCCATCTTAATCTGATGATAGCCGGAGCATGCATCCAAGAAACAAAAACGCTCACATCCAGCTATGGAATCAATGATCTGATCGATGCGGGGGAGAGCAAAAGGATCCTTGGGGCAAGCTTTGTTGAGATCTGTGTAATCAACACACATACGCCAAGTTCCATTCTTCTTCAAAACAAGCACCGAATTTGCCAACCACTCGGGGTGAAAAACTTCAACGATGAACCCAGCAACTAGGAGCCGGGCCACCTCTTCTCCAATAGCCTTGCGTCTCTCCTCGTTAAAACGACGGAGGTATTGCCTAAATGGTTTCATCTTTGGATCCACATTAAGGCGGTGCTCAGCGAGTTCTCTCGGTACTCCAGGCATGTCAGGAGGCTTCCATGCGAAGATGTCCCGATTCTCACGGATGAACTCGATGATCGCGCTTTCATATTTGGGATCCAGGCATGTCCCAATGGTGAACTGTTGAGATGAGTTTCCCGGGGTAAAGTCAATTTGCTTTGTGTCCTCGGACGGCTTGAACTTCATTGGAGACTCCGACTTAGTGGTGGGCTTCTTGAGGTGGGTCATGTCTGCCGGGTCAACATTGGCTGTGTAAAACTTCAATTCCTCTGCGGCACACGTAGACTCAGCATAAGCTGCATCCCCTTCCTCACACTCCTGAGCTATTTTCTGGCTTCCATCCATAGTAATGGTGTCGTTCAGGCTGGGCATCTTGAGTTTGAGATAAACGTAGCAAGGTCGGGCCATAAACCGAGCGTAAGCCGACCGTCCAAAAAGGGTGTGGTAAGGGCTCTTAATCTTTACCACTTCAAAGATCAGGGACTCGCATCTGTAATTATATTCCGAGCTGAAAGCAACAACGAGTTTGACCCGCCCAATCGGATAAGCTGATTTTCCGGGAATGATCCCGTGGAACACTGTGGTTGAAGGCTGTAACTTACTCTCGGAAAGATTCATTCGCCGGAAGGTCTCATAATATAAGATATTGATATTGCTGCCTCCATCCATGAGGACCTTGGATAGAGTATAACCACCAACCTGAGGTGCCACTACTAAAGCGAGACCACCCGGGTTATCAACCCGGGGAGGATGATCTTCCCTGCTCCAAGTGATTGATTGTTCGGACCAGTTTAGATACCTTGGCACAGCTGGCTCGACAATGTGTACAGCTCGTTCCTTCAGCTTACGATCACATCTACAAGTGTTGGTAGTGAACACATGATACTGCCCACTACTCAGCTACTTAGGGTTGCTCTGAAACCCGTCTTGATTGTTATGTTGTTGGTTACTTGGACCTGAGCGCTGCCCATTGTTGTTATTTCCATGTTGGAAACCAGCTCCTGGGCCACCTTAGCCATGAAAACCTGATCCTGAAAAACCACCAGATGAGCCGCCATGTGACCCGTCCGGGCTGGGTTCACCCAGATGTCCACCATTATTGCCTCCTTGATGACTCTGGAAGGCTTGGTTGCGGAATTCCTGCATGATGTAACAATTTTCCCATGAGTGAGTGGCCATCTTATCTATTAAGCTATGCTTTGGACAGGGAGCCTTGAGCGCCTCCTCATAATTGCGCGGTTTATTCCCATTGTAAGATCCGCTAGGGCAATTATTACGACGCTAATTCTTGAAACCAGTATTGGTATTGGCAACGAAATCTGACCCGCCCTCGGTCTGCTTTCGTTTACCATTATTGCCTTGATTTCCTGGATTCTCATTGTGACCATGGTTCTGGTGATGACCCCTACCACCATCAATTTTCTTGTTCTTGCCAGTTTTGTCCTCGTCAGAGCCGGGATCCTTTGTGTTGTCTGACTCAGCATATCTGGTGAGAACGTCCATCAAATCTCCCATATCTTGGACCTTTCGCTTCAAAGCCCAAGCTTCTGAATGAGTGGCTGGAAGTGGCAATTTTTCTCCAAAATTAAGACAGCTTGAGCAGCGGTGATGCTGTCCGATGAGTGGATGATCTCTGCGTCCCGGCGAGTCCAATGATGAGCAGACTCATCCATGCGCTGGATGCAGTGCTGGAGATCCACGATTGTCGTTGGGCGTTTGCAAGTTTCTTGAAAATTCTTGATGAAACGTTCCTTCAGCTCTGCCCAAGTATTGATGGAATTGGGGGGAAGATTCTTTAACCATGTTCGAGCCGGCCCTTCCAGCATCATGGTTAAGTATTTTGCGCACACGGCATCGCTGACTTCAAGCATATCCATGGCTAACTCATAGCTTTCGATCCATGCAGCCGGCTCGAGATCTGCTGTATAATTGGGCACCTTGCGAGGCCCCTTAAAATACTTGGGCATACGCTCACTGTGGAGGGCCGGGGATAAGCAGGGGATCCCAATCGTCCTGCTGCTAATTCCAGACCCCATGGTTGCTCGCTGGGGATTGAGGGAGGTTGCTCACCTGCCCTTGTGGTCACTGCCTCAGCCTCCGCTTGTCACATGGCTCGAGCCGCATCGACTACCGCCTGTTCATCTGACAATACCGGCCGAACAAGGGAGTTTGGGGCACACTGCCTGCGCCCATTGCTGGAAACCACCGGGGATTCCACGTGTCGGCTCTTGCTACGGCTCGTGTATGGCGTTGAGTGCATCCGATGAAGGCTGTAAGAGTACTGCGCTTGCTGGGTCACTGCGGTCTTTAGCATCTCAATGGCGTTTCTGGTCTCTACCTCGACCGGGGAATTTCCCTGGATAGGAAGTGCCTCCAAGTTGCGAGTCCCTGCCAATATATTATACACGGGGTTAGAGTAATGACCCGGCGGAGTCTGGAACCATTGAGGTGGCGATTGAATCGGCGGCTGATGCGGCGGCTCGTGTGGCTGGTTCGGACGTGGCCGGCCAGCCGCCGGAGTGGGCTGGGGCGTGTCAAACAGACATTGAGGCTCCAGGTTGAGGGGAAGCCGGCTCTGATGTCTTCTCTGATGGACCGCATCGGAGGCGTTTTGACGTAGGCCTAGCCTCCATGCTTCCGCTTTCACTCGTTCTGCCTCATCATGGATGTGAGTCTGTAATTCCGCCATGCGAGCGTTCTCGGCGTCGATCTCCTCCTGGATCTTGGCCATCTGCCCACGGAGTGTGGTTAGCGTTGCATTGCGTTCCTCCTGATTTTCCATGGCTACTGGCATCTCTAGTAGCTTTGTCATCTCCGCCATCTGATCAACCATGGCCTGAGCCAGGGATTTGCTTGACCCGGCCGTTCCGGAGACTAGGGCGGCACCAGTCGTTGCCGTGACATGAGACGCCGCCGTTCCTGCCATGAAGACAGGCGACTTGGCGTGGCAACTCACGGGATTCCATGGTGGCCTCGTCTCCCCGGTAGCCCCCGATCCTATTGTCAAAAAGTGGACAGATCGACTCGATGTCCCTCATGGAAGACTCACCATCAGAGTTGACGGGAGTGTCTCCATTGATCGCTACACAATCAGCACGATCGAGTCCTTGAGTAAAGCCGAAGAAGACATGACGCCGGCCATCTTGACGCCAGCCGGCTTGAGAGCGCCGAGCCGGCTCAATGTTGCGGTGGAGATGTTCGGCTCGGGTGTCGCATTTTCCCGAAGGGGACTCAGTGCCCGTACTCGATTGAGTCGGTCTCGGGGCCCTGATACGTCTCCAACGTATCTATAATTTATGAAGTATTCATGCCATATTCACCTATGTTTACAATACTTTTATATGGTTTTGATGCACTTTACATGATTTATTTAGAACTAACACGGACTGACGCTGTTTTCAGCAGAATTACCGTGGTGTTGTTTTTGTGCAGAAAATGAAAGTTCTCGGAATCGCCCGAAAGTTTTTGGTGATTTTTTCTGGAGGAAATATGCCATATTGGAGCAAAGAACCACCGGAGGGGAGCCACACGTGGGGTACAAGCCATCAGGGCGCCCCCTAGGCCCCGCCATGATATCATATGTCGAAGCTTTGATCTATATGTTGTCATCAATTACCAAAAAGGGGGAGATTGAAAGCACATTTGCTCCCTTGGTGGTTTTGGTAATTAATAACAACATATATGTCATTGAACTAATGTTTCCACTAAGTATATTTCAGGAAAAGTTCAATGATGGGTTGGCAAAAGGATTGTGGAGATACCCCTAGATGCAAGGAAATGGATTGGCAAAGCTTCAAGCAAGAGGACTCTACATTTTACTTTGTGAGAAATCACTTTGAGTCCATAGGAAAGCCAATACTATTAAAAGGGGGTAAGGTACTGTTGGTGAACAAAATGCTCCACGTGCACAAGTGATAGTCACCAAAAACACCCACAAGCTCTTCCACAAATACTCTGTCTAGAACCCTACCACTAAAATCGGTAAGACCAACAATTCCTATTCGGTCTCACCGAGATTCAAACCCTAGACAGATCCTTAGCCAAACCCATCTCGATACTACCAACATTCCACTTCGGTGCCACCGAGTTCAGTTGCCAACTTTCTGGTTAGCTATTTTCAAGCATCGGTACCACCGACTTTTGCCAATCGGTCTCACCGAGTTTTGGACCAACTATCTGGTTAGCCGTTGTCAAGAATTGGTACCACCGAAATTTGAGAATCGGTCTCACCGAGTTGTGCATTCTGACCGTTGGTCATCTGATCGGTACCACCGAGAGTTATGTATCGGTCTCACCGAGATTCAAAAGTTACTGCCTTTTGGTCACTTCGGTACCACCGAGTTTTATACTTCGGTGTCACCGAGTTGGTCACTTTAGGTGTAACGGTTGGATTTTTGGGGATGCCTATATATACCCCTTCACCACCACCCACTCGAAAGAGAAGCACTCGGAACTATTCCATACTTGCCCCATCCTATTTTCTGAGAGAGAGCCACCTACTCATGTGTTGAGATTAAGCCATTTCACTCTATCCATATGAATCTTGATCTCTAGCCTCCCCAAGTTGCTTTCCACTAAATCAATCTCTTCCACCATAGCCAAATCTGTGAGAGAGTGATTGTGTGTTGAGGAGTCTATCATCTTGAAGCACAAGAGCAAGGAGTTCATCGACATTGCCGAGCCTATTACCTTTTGGAGGGTGGTGCCTCCTAGATTGGTTAGGTGTCGCTTGGGAGCCTCCTACTTCGTGTTGTGGAGTTGAACCAAGAAGTTTGTACGGGCAAGGAGATCGCCTACTTCGTGAAGATCTACCCATAGTGAGGCTAGTCCTTCGTGGACGGAAGCCGTTATGGAATAGTCAAGGTTGCTACTTCGTGGACCCTTATGGGTGGAGCCCTCCGTGGACTCTCGCGACCGTTACCCTCCGTGGGTTGAAGACTCCATAAACGTGGACGTACGATAGCACCACCTATCGGAACCACAGGAAAAATCTTCGTGTCTTCAAATTGCGTTTGATCTTCCTTCCTACCCTCTACTACATATGCTTGTTGTTACTTTCCGCTGCTATACTCTTAGACATGCATGTGTAGGGTGTACTTGACTTGTTATCATTGCTAAAATCTGCCAACACTTAAAATTGGGAAAAGGTAGAATTTTTATTTGGTCAAGTAGTCTAATCACCCCCCTCGAGACATACTTTCAATCCTACAAGTGGTATCAGAGCATTGGTCTCCATTGCATTGGTCTCACAACCTAGGAGAGTATGGCGTCTAGTGAGGGAAATTATCACCGTAGAGGTCCGTACTTTGATGGCACAAATTTTGCTAGTTGGACGCACAAAATGAAAATGCATATTCTTGGTCATAACCCCACCGTTTGGGCTGTTGTTCGTGTTGGCTTGCAAGGTGAATTCTTTGGTGATGGAAAGGAACCGGATCATGAAGCGACCGCGGATGAATTGAAGATGTTGCAATACAACGATCAAGCATGTGACATTCTCTTCAACTGCCTATGCCCCACAGAATTCAACAAAATCAGCCATCTTGAGAATGCAAAAGAGATTTGGGATACTTTGGTTGATATGCATGAAGGTACTGAATCCGTGAGAGAATCCAAGTTGGGCGTTCTTCAAAGTCAGCTTGACAAGTTCAAGATGAAGGATGGTGAAGGAGTCGCAGAGATGTGCTCTAGGCTAGCTCTCATCACAAATGAGATTGCCGGCTTAGGAAGCGAAGAAATGACCGACAAATTCATCATCAAGAAGATACTTCGAGCTTTGGATGAGATATACGACACCGTGTGCACATTGATCCAAATGATGCCCAACTACAAAGATCTCAAGCCTACGGAAGTCATTGGAAGGATTGTTGCTCATGAGATGACACTCAAGGACAAAGAAGAGCTTCACAACAAGTCTAGCGGTGCTTACAAAGCCACAAGTGATACTCCCGCAACTTCAAGCGACAACCTTGTCACCAATGAAGAGATAAGCCTCATGGTCAAGAAATTCAACAAGTTTTACAAGAATAGAGGCAAAGAACGAAGCTCCAACTCAAGATATGAAGAGAAGCGTTCGTCAAGTCGTGACCGAAACTGCTACAATTGTGGGAAGCCCGGACACTACTCCAATGAGTGCACGACTCCCTACAAACGAAGAGAAGAGTCACCTAGAAGACGAAGCTCAAGGAATGAATCACCTCAAAGAGAGAGAAGGAGTAGAGATGATCGTTATGAACGAAGACCCTCAAGGAGAAGTAGGGACTCGGAGAAGAAGGACAAGTACACCAAGAGCTACACAAGAAGAAGACAGCAAGCTCATGTTGGTGAATGGGTTTCCGGCTCCGAATCCGACAACAACTCCGAGAGAAGCTATCACTCCAACTCCGACTATAGTCAAGATGAAGGTGTTGCCGGACTTGCACTAGTGACTACCAACTCCTATGATCTATTTGATTCACCAAATGAAGGGAGTGGAAGTTGCTTCATGGCTAAAGTCCCCAAGGTATCACACCCCGAGTATCTTGATTTCAATAGTGATGAAGATGATATGCTTGGTGATGATGACTTGCTCTTTGACAAAACTAGTGATGTTAGTCAAAATGAACTTGATAATTTTCATGCTAGTCAAGATAAGTCGGTTGATGATGATAAGATGAAAATAGAACAACTAACTAAAGAATTAAACACTCTTAAGTTAGCCCATGAATCTACTCTCGAAGATCATAGAGAGCTTGTAAGGACTCATGAGAAGCTATGCTTCGAGAAGCTCACCTTGGAGCAAGAACACGAGTTTCTTAAAGCTATCAATGACGATCTCCGAAAGAAGACTTCATCTTATCTAGCCAAACGATTACTCTTGTCTACATTTATGCCACAAGTTAAACCTAGACAAACTAGTAACAAAGGCAAGAAAGGTTCTTCATCTAGTAGCAACAATAAAAATGCTAAATCTAATGATGTTGCTTCTAGTAGTTCTATTGATTCCACTAATGATGATTCTCTTAGACAAGTTACACTTGAGCAAGAAAATGATTTATTGAAAGGGATTATAGAGAAAGGTATCTACAAGAGTCTTGTCGGGTGTAAGCAATTTGAGGAAATTGTACGCAAGCATGGAGGATACCGGAAGAACCATGGCATTGGCTACTTCAACGCAAATGGAGTTGAATGGGAAGAAGGTTAATACCCCAAGTCCAAGTTTGTTCCTCAAAGGGAGAAGTATGAACATACTCTTCCCAAGGGAACAAACACTCAAGATGACCTTCCACCACAAGACCACAAGCTCAAGGGCAAGGACAAGCTTTAAGCTCAACTTCCACAAGTGCCACTTCAACACCAAGGATCCCCATCAAGTTGATGTGGGTCCCCAAGAAGAAGAACTAGAGAAGTTCTTGAGGGGTGACTCCGCCAATGAAATTCACTCACAATCATTATTGGCAAGAACTAGTTGCAATCAACGTCAACAACATGCAATAGTTCAAGGAGTCACACATTCCCTCAAAGGTAAGCAAGGGACAAGGTAATCAACAAATCCATGGACATCATCATGTATGCTTTGCACTCCATGTCCATAGATATCCTTGTATTTGTCTCTTGTGTGTTGGGACTAACCCATGTAGGTGAGAAGAGTAAGGAAACAACAAGGATGCTCCCAACTCATGGTGATCTTCATCAACCTTGAGCATCCACCACTACATCACCCACATGAAGTCTTCTACGACAAACCCAAGGTTAGTTTATCCCTCCTATGGGGGGATGTCACATCAAGGGGAGCTTTACTCTAAGACTTGAGTCAAAGCATCTCATAGTATGTGACAACATTAAATGCTTTATGAAAAAGTGGTAATCCCACTTGTGCTTAAACGATGAGTATGGCCTATGATCAAGTATTCTTACTTGGCTCCTAAGTCAATATACTCATATATAGATGACTCCGTCATCGCCAAAATGCTTGATAGATGCTAGTATGTATGTGCATGTTTGCCATGATTTCATTTGACATCTTATTGTGTGAGCATGTTGGTCTGCACTTCTTTACACATTCGAGGACATCCAATTGTTGCTATTTGGCTTTTGATTTTTCTTTTGCCAATTGGATGGACAAGAATTCCTAGGACCACTCTCTAGCTATCTATGCTTTCTCGTCTCATATTCTATTCTTGCTGCATCACAAAATTTGAACAAGTACTTTTCGATCCCTCTGTGTGAGGAGCACTCGGAGTTCCATATCGACAAAGGACTGACCATTAAAACCTCCCAAGTGCATCTCGGTGGAACCAATACCAAAATCTCAGTCTCACCGAATGCATAGGGTTGATATGGTTTTCAATCTCGGTAACACCGATTCCTTATTCTCGGTTACACCGAGTTTCCCTATCAACTGACAGTTGAGAAACTCGGTGGCACCGATAATTTCAAACCGGTGTCACCGACAACAAAGGGTATATTACCTGGCGGACCCAACTTTTGAAATTCAACCGCAAAAGTCCGTTTTCCTCCAACCCTAAGCTGCCGCTCCGAACCCCCTGGTCGTCGCCCTTGCCTCCCCGTGCGCCTCCGCCGTTGGGAATCGCCGCCACCGACGGAATCTTCACCGCCGTCGTCGCCTTAGCGGATCCTTCACCGAGTTAGGGTATGGATCCGTCCCTCTTTGCGCTTCCCTTCCGATTCACGTGCATTAGAGTAACTTTTATCGATAATCCACCGATTGCAATCCTCCCAATCCTCTAGAAATCTCATTAGCCTAGCGAACAAAAAAATTTGGGTCTAGTCGTCTGCAAAATCGAATCTCGGTGATACCGAGTCAGAAAATTCGGCTCTACTGATTTTGTTTTGGGCCACTAAGGACAGTCTCGGTGAAACCGAGTGGCAATTTTTGGTGCGACCAAAATTTCTGCCAAGTTTCTCTAAAGAGTTCTGTGCGTCTCGGTGGTACCGAAATGTTTGACTCGGTGACACCGAAATCCCTTTTTGCTGAAAACTATATCTAAGGATTTCCTTGTTCAAACCTTTAAAAAATATCTGCATTTTGTGATGACTCAACCCTTGCACTCTTCTATACTCTATTTCATAGGGTCAGAGATGTCAGGCTCAGATGACAGTGAGAACAATTTTAGATAGCAAAGTGTTGACATGAGCTCAGGCACTAGTCCTGAGGGGAGCTATGATGATGTTCCTAGCTCTCCTGATCTGCCCAAGGCTGCAACCAGGGCAAGAAGGAAGCTCAACTCAGATGAAGAAGATGAGGACTTTATTCCTGAGGAGCTGTCCAAGAAGGATGATGCTGCAAAGAACACCACTGCTGCTGCCTCTTCATCCAAGAAGAAGAAGGCAATAAGGAAAGAGTATGCTAGCTCAGGGACAGCAAGAGCACCAGAGAGCTCTAGGGCAACAATGTCTGTTGAGCCCTCCAAGAAGTCCATGCCTAAGAAGGCAGGAGAGAAGAAGAGAGAAAGGACAAGATTTGTTAAAGCTAAAGTTCTTCCTTCTACTCCAGAGTATCTAGATGAGGAAGAAGAGGAGGAAGAGCCAGTTACTAAGGCTCCTCCTAAGAAGAAGAAGAAGAAGAAGCTCATGGCTGATGCTATGCCTAAGACCACCTCATCCAAGGGCACCAAGACTGCCCCCAAGAAGGCTGCTGCAGACAAACTGAAGAGGTTCTCCAGAGAGATCCCAACTTCTTCCAAGAACAAGACCTCCACTTTCAGGGAAGGTGAGGATGATGCTATGTCAGCTTTGATGAAGCTAAGACCACACCTTCCAGAGCACAATGCCAGCCACTTGCTTGCTGAGGATATGAAGAAAAGGAAGGACTCTGGTTTGAGAGAATGGAGAGCTGTTGATCCATATTCACAAAGGAGGAAGACTGATGTGGACTACAGGTTCTATACCAAAGAGCAACAAGATTTCTATGAAACAATTTTGCTTGATAAGAGCCCTGCTATGAGTGATATGAGCTTTGTAGACTGGAAGTACATCAAGGACAATGAGGATTACTTCCCAAGTGTGCAAGACAACTTTCACTGTATTGGTCTGGATGAGTTTGTTGGTAAGGAGTTCACTACTTGGAATGATGAAATGATCATGCAATTCTACTCCACTGCTCATTTCTATGGAGATGGTAAAATTGGGTGGATGACTAAAGGAGCAAGATATGAATCAACTGTTGAGGAATGGGCTACCATCTTAGGAGTCCCAGAAGTGGAAGATGGTGACATTAATGTATACAATGAGCCCAAGGCAAGCCACAATGCCATGAAGAACATGTACAATGAGATTCCTGCTGCACATGTGAAGTCTCACAAGCTAGGATCTATTTACTTCCTCCAGGCTGGTCTACGCACTATCAACACCATATTGAGGCATACCTTGATGCCTAAGTCTGGAGATGAGAAGACGATTCCATGATACTCCATCAATATGCTGCTCCACCTAGATCAACATACAAGATTCAGAGTGATGGATTTGATAGTGGAGACTGTGAAGAGGGTTGCTGCTAATCAGAAGCGTTCATGCTGCTATGCACCCTATATCCAGATGCTTATCAACTCCAAGCTGGAGAAGCACATCTTTGCTCTTGATAGACCACATTTGCCACTATTGCCAGATCTAGAAGACAACGTTGTGGTGATGGACCCAGATCATCCCACTTCAGCTATAGCACAGGCACATGCAGAGGCAGCCAGAGACTCCAGTTCTCAGGTGCCAAGGTCTAGGAGTGAGCAGATGGATCTCCTACTTAGCTCTGTGCTCAGCATGCAGAAGGACATCAGCGAGATATTGAAGAACCAGGCAAGCCTCTCGAGGATTGTTGACAACAAATTTCACACTCTCAACAACAAGGTGGATGAGCTCACAATGACTGTGACTGAGCTCAAGAAGGACGTTGACGCAGTGCCTAGCCCTCATTCTACAGATGATGATGATGATGATGATGATGAGGATCGTGCACCTCTCAGGCCAAGCACTCAGTTCACTACTCAGGCTAGATCAGCTACAGTGCCAGCTCCAGAGTTGCGACCTTCTTCATCAGCACCTGCTACAGCTTCTTCAGCTCCATCAGCTCCTCCAGTTCCTCCAGTTGCTACTCCGATTCCGTCCATGACGTCTACCGACATCTTCGCTGATGTCGTTCTCTCGACTCCTCCATCGACCACCGGAGGAGATCAGCCCCAGAAGAACGATTAGCTATATACCTTTGAACTTTTTGGTAACTTGTTGCCAAAGGGGGAGAAGATGTATATAGATCTTTAGGCTTCGAGAGAGAGCGTTGCTTTTTATCGCTTTTCAAAACATTGATATGTTTTGGTTGGTTTGCTTGTGTTAAACATTGTTGGTGTTTGATCATACACTTGATGTGTATTGCTACTATTTCCTATCCTTGTGATTCTTATGAGATGATCATTCACCCTTACCTGATTGTGTTATGCTATGATATCCATTCTTATTATTCTCACACACCACCAAGTTGTATGTGACATGAAAGAGTGCCCCACGTACCTAATCGATTGTGCATTTGCATTCAAACGCAAACTCAAAATAATGCACAAACTTAGGGGGAGCTCTTGCTTATCACATACTTCTCAAAGCGACGATTATATTCATTGATTATATCATATGTCGAAGCTTTGATCTATATGTTGTCATCAATTACCAAAAAGGGGGAGATTGAAAGCACATTTGCTCCCTTGGTGGTTTTGGTAATTAATAACAACATATATGTCATTGAACTAATGTTTCCACTAAGTATATTTCAGGAAAAGTTCAATGATGGGTTGGCAAAAGGATTGTGGAGATACCCCTAGATGCAAGGAAATGGATTGGCAAAGCTTCAAGCAAGAGGACTCTACATTTTACTTTGTGAGAAATCACTTTGAGTCCATAGGAAAGCCAATACTATTAAAAGGGGGTAAGGTACTGTTGGTAAACAAAATGCTCCACGTGCACAAGTGATAGTCACCAAAAACACCCACAAGCTCTTCCACAAATACTCTGTCTAGAACCCTACCACTAAAATCGGTAAGACCAACAATTCCTATTCGGTCTCACCGAGATTCAAACCCTAGACAGATCCTTAGCCAAACCCATCTCGGTACTACCAACATTCCACTTCGGTGCCACCGAGTTCAGTTGCCAACTTTCTGGTTAGCTATTTTCAAGCATCGGTACCACCGACTTTTGCCAATCGGTCTCACCGAGTTTTGGACCAACTATCTGGTTAGCCGTTGTCAAGAATTGGTACCACCGAAATTTGAGAATCGGTCTCACCGAGTTGTGCATTCTGACCGTTGGTCATCTGATCGGTACCACCGAGAGTTATGTATCGGTCTCACCGAGATTCAAAAGTTACTGCCTTTTGGTCACTTCGGTACCACCGAGTTTTATACTTCGGTGTCACCGAGTTGGTCACTTTAGGTGTAACGGTTGGATTTTTGGGGATGCCTATATATACCCCTTCACCACCACCCACTCGAAAGAGAAGCCCTCAGAACTATTCCATACTTGCCCCATCCTATTTTCTGAGAGAGAGCCACCTACTCATGTGTTGAGATCAAGCCATTCCACTCTATCCATATGAATCTTGATCTCTAGCCTCCCCAAGTTGCTTTCCACCAAATCAATCTCTTCCACCATATGAAAATCTGTGAGAGAGTGATTGTGTGTTGAGGAATCTATCATCTTGAAGCACAAGAGCAAGGAGTTCATCGACATTGCCGAGCCTATTACCTTTTGGAGGGTGGTGCCTCCTAGATTGGTTAGGTGTCGCTTGGGAGCCTCCTACTTCGTGTTGTGGAGTTGAACCAAGAAGTTTGTACGGGCAAGGAGATCGCCTACTTCATGAAGATCTACCCATAGTGAGGCTAGTCCTTCGTGGATGGAAGTCGTTATGGAATAGTCAAGGTTGCTACTTCATGGACCCTTATGGGTGGAGCCCTCCATGGACTCTCGCGGCCGTTACCTTCCGTGGGTTGAAGACTCCATAAACGTGGACGTACGATAGCACCACCTATCGGAACCACGGGAAAAATCTTCCTGTCTTCAAATTGCGTTTGATCTTCCTTCCTACCCTCTACAACATATGCTTGTTGTTACTTTCCGCTGCTATACTCTTAGACATCCATGTGTAGGGTGTACTTGACTTGTTATCATTGCTAAAATCTGCCAACACTTAAAATTGGGAAAGGTAGAATTTTTATTTGGTCAAGTAGTCTAATCACCCCCCCTCTAGACATACTTTCTATCGTACACCTACAAAACTCTGCGTTTGGAGGCCCAACAGAGTCTACAAGAATAAAGTTGTGTAGTAGACATCAAGCTGTTTTCTGGCGCCGTTGCCGGGGAGGTGAGTTCTTGAAGGTATATCTTTAGATCTTGCAATTAAATCTTTTAGTTTCTTGTTTTTCACTGGTTTGGTTTTATAAAACAAAACTAAAAATGGAGTTTAGGTTGCCTCAATTGCTTCGTCTTTTTAATGTCTTTCGTGAAAATGATGGTTCGGAAAATTGTGCTCAATTGGTAGAGGAAGAATTTATGAAAATACTTAATGAGAATTCCTTGAATGATGAGCATGATTGCAATGTTGCTAGTATGAATTCTCTGAATATCCATGATGCTAATGATATGCAAAGCCACAAGCTTAGGGATGCTATGTTTGATGAAGATGATATTTTTAGTCCCCTAAGTTTTGATGAGCAAATTTATTATGATGATGGCATACCTCCTATCTATGATGATTATGATGATGACTTGTATGCTATAAAGAGTGATAGTAACCATTAGACTTGTCATCATGATTTTAATGTTCAATTTGGTTATGCCAATCAAGTGCCTCATGATAGTTATTTTGTTAAGTTTGCTCCCACTACTATGAATGAGAAGAAAATTGCTTATGTGGAGAGTAATGAAAATTTTATGCTTGTGCATCATGAAAAGAATGATTTATGTGATAGTTATATTGTTGAATTCCTTCATTATGCTACTGAAAATTATTATGAGGGAGGAACATATGCTTGTAGGAATTGCAATAATATCAAGTTTCCTCTCTATGTATTCAAAGTTTTGAAGTTATGCTTGTTTTGCCTTCCTATGCTAGTTGATTCTTGTTCCCATAAATTGTTTGCTCACAAAATCCCTATGCACAGGAAGTGGGTTAGACTTAAATGTTCTTGTCATGAGATTCATGATGCTCTCTTGCATGTTTCAATTACTATTCCTATGCGAGCATCATTGAAATCATCATGCCTAGCTAAAAGGCATTACAGAAAAGTGTGTGTTGGGAGACAACCCAACACTTTTCCTTTCTGTTTTTGAGTGTTCACATGATTAAGCTACTGTAGTAATCATGTTTTGTGTCTTTTATTTCAATAATGTTCCAAGTAAAGCCTTTAGGATGACTCACAAGATGAGTAGAATTGATGCTGAACCAAAACAGAAAATTTTGACACCAGTCAAGGAATTTTCATTTTTTACTGGAGCATGATAATGATCTGAAATTATTTTGTTGGAACGGAGGCAAAAGCTTTGCCTCATCCATTAAATAAGAGAGAATAGAGTTTTTCACAAGTCACTCAATACGCGGCATGGGATCACTCTCGCAAAATAATGGACCCTAATTTTTTTGCACCGGCGATGACCCAAAGGTTGGCCTCGGTCTCGATGGAGGCAAGCAATATAGTTGGAGGGGCGCTCTTGTGCTTGAAGACCCTTGCGTTTCGTTCGTTCCAGACAGTCCATCAAACAAGCATGGTGAGGGACGCCTTGTCTTGGCGGTTTGGTGTGTCGTTGTCGCAGGTACTTGCCCACCAAGCCTCAACCGAGTCGAACAGGGGCCGACCGTTGGTGTCAAGACCGAGAATGTGGTATTTTTCAATGATCAAAGAACAAAGCCTTCATGTGTAGCGGCATTTGTAGAATAGATGGGGCCCACATTCCTGCACTCTCTTGCAGAGAGGGCAGAGATCACAGTTGGGCCACCCACGCTTCGCCAATCTATCAACGGTCCAAATTCTGTCTTGTAGCGCCAACCAAGCAAAGAACTTGACTTTAGGGGGGGGGGCAAGCCTTCCAAACCATTTTGTCCAGGGGTGTAAGGACCATCCCTAAGAATTGCGCCTTGTATACGGATGCCGCCGAATATGTCCCACTAGCCGTGTGCTTTCATACAATGTTATCCTCGGTGAGTTCATCGAGTTGGACCTCATGCAAAATCGCCCATATAGTGAAGAACTGCGTGATGTGCTCCTCGGAGATGTTGGCGGGGGGTTTAATCTTGAGGATCCACGCGTTGCGTGATAGGGCCTCCCGAACCTTCCAATTATTTCTCTTTGACGCTTCATAAATGAGCGGGGCAATGTCTTTTGGCTTGCGCCCAAGAAGCCAAGGTGAGTCCCAAAAGGGGGTCTTCGCACCATTGCCAATAGTGATAGTGGTGGAAGCATAGAAGAAATTTAGGTCCTTCTCGTCGCATCGGTTCCCCATCCCCACCCACATCTTGGTGGGCTCCTTCCATTCATACCACAGCCAACGCAACCGGAGAGCACTAGTAAACTTGTTGGTGTTGAGAACCCCAAGTCCCCCATTTTGAAGTGGCTGGCAAACAATCTCCAGATTCACCTTGCATTTTGCTCCCGTCGTCTTGTCCGAACCGGACCAGAGGAACGCTCTCTCAAGCTTGTTGACTTTGAGTAGGATGGTTGGCGGAATAACAAGCGGTGTGGCAGGGTAGACCAATTGGGAGGTGATCACTGACTTGACAAGAGTTGTTCGTCCGATGGTGCCATGGTGGTGATGTTTTTTGCCCTCATAAGTTGAAAGCTTGTTTGCGGCCCTGTCCACTAGAAATTGAAGGTCCACCAGCTTAAGTTGCCAAAATGAGAGAGCGAGCCCCAAATATCGTAGGGGGAAGGAAGCCCTAGCAGCTGGCAACCTCTGAGTCAGGTGGCCCAAATCGAGGTGGTTGCATTGAATGGGCACGAAAGAGCTCTTGTGGAAGTTGGTACACAGTCCCGTGACCTCACCGAAGCCCCTTAGAATGTTTGCAAGGTTGTCTATGTCCCTTTTGATCGGAGCCAAGAAGACGGTCGCATCGTCCGCATAGAGGGAGGTCCTCATCATGGCTCCCCTACCCCTGATTTTATGGAGGAGCCCCTTTCTCGTAGCCACTTCAAGAATTCTTTGGAGTGGGTCAATGGAGATGACGAACAACAGCAGAGATATGGGTTCCCTTGTCGAAAGCCCTGTCCATGTTTAATTGGGTCGCCGGCAATACCATTGAGGATGATCCTTGAGGAGGAGGAGCTAAGGAGGCCTGCAATCCAGTCTCTAAATTTGCTTGGGAATCCTCTCCGTTGGAGAAGGTCGAGCAAGTACTCCCACTTCACCGTGTCGAAGGCCTTGCGGATGTCAAGCTTGAAGAGAAGTGAAGGTGTCTTGCTCTTGTGCAGGCGCCAGGCGAGATTACGGACATACATGAAGTTGTCGTGGATGCTTCTTGTTTTGATGAAGGCGCTTTGGGCGTTGGAAACGAGCTTTGTCATGTGGGGGGCAAGGCTTAAGGAGAGCACCTTAGCAATAATTTTTGCGACCGCGTGGATGAGGCTAATGGGCCTGTAGTCGGCGATTCCCTCCACCCCTTCTTTTTTAGGCAAGAGCACCACGTTGGCGAAATTTAGCCACTGAAGGTTTGATGTGTGGAGGGAGTCAAAATGGTTTATGACCTGCATGAGGTCGGCCTTGACAATGTTCCAACACTTCATGAAAAAGAGGTCCGTGAAGCCATCCGGGCCCGGGGCCTTGTCACATGGCATGACGTTGATCGCTTCGAGGACCTCACCCTCGGTCATAGCAGAGTCAATGCCATGGAAGTCTAGGGGTTCCAAATTTAGCTCATCCCAGTTGAAATCTTTGCAGCTTATGGGGCCCCTCTTCATGACGTTGGAGAAATGATCATGGATTACATTCTCCTTGGCCACGTGCTTGGTGACCCATACATGCTCGTTCTTGATTCTGTGGATGTTGTTTTTCCTCCTTGTAGCATTAACTCGGCGATGGAAAAATTTAGTATTCACGTCCCCCTCCCTAAGGTTGGAGATTCTGGCACATTGCTTCTTGCGAGATCTTTCAAGAACGGACAAGGCAATGACACGCCTCTTGATCCTAGCCCGTAGCTCACCAATAGGGCGGACAGGAGCCTACCCTCTTGGGCAATGTCAAGGCGGAGAATCACCAATAGGGCGGCTTGGAGGTGAATTTTGCCTTTGAGAAGAGGCCCCTACTCCACTCGGAAAGGCGAAGCGCCGTATTTTTGAGCTTGCAGTAGACAATTTGGTATGGCTTAGTGTGATCGACTCGTTCGCTCCATGCCCTTTGGACCACCTCATTGAATCCGGGCATGGAAACCCAGAAGTTTTTGAATTTGAAGACCCGAGGCCTTCGCGGTCCCTTATCATCGGCAAGCAAGAGCGGGCAGTGGTCGGAGAGCGAGGAGGAGCGAACATTCAGGATATGGGAGTTGAAGGTAGTATCCCACTCAGCGTTGCGGAAGAAGGAGTCCATCTTGCATAGGGTTGGGTTTGCCCTCTCGTTGCTCCAAGTGAATCTGCGGTTTTGAAGGTGTATTTCCATGAGCTCACAACTCTAGAGTGCAGCCCTATGATCCTGCTGTAATCAACATTTCTCTTGTTCTTGTCTCTTGCCCGGTATATTTGGTTGAAATCTCCGGAAGCAAGCCAAGACATCCCTGGCGGCGACTTCTGACTCAGGAGCTCGGCAAAGAAAGCGTCTTTGCAAGAGTTGTCCGTCGGACCGTAGACGGAGGTGATTTTGAAGAGCACATCGGTTCAACGCACGCTAACCATGGCGGAGAGGCAATATGTATTGAGGGATACGCCTGACACATCAATAAGAAGATCATCCTAGAGCAGCAAAATGCCTCCCCTAATGCCAATAGCCGGTCTTTGCGCGAAATTGCGCAATCTCTGCCCACCTAAAAAGGTTGTCGTGAACTGATCAACGTTGTCGAGTTTTGTCTCTTGCAGGCAAACAACATGGCAAGACGAAGAGGCGATGGTGGCGCTAACCGTGGAGCGTCGATTTGGGCAGTTCAACCCCCTCACATTCCAGCTCAAGAAATTAATCGGTTGCTCTAACATTAAAAGCTAGAAGCACCCTGGAGCTTGGCCATTCGATGGACACAGACGTAAAAGAAATAGCATAGATCAGAGCATCAGTGGAAACAGGAAGCAAACCACATGCCATGCAAGGCAAAACAACAGTGCGTGGCCCTCCAAATAAACTAACAGAGGCAGCCCAACGATTGCATGGCCAAAGGCCGACGACAGCTAGCCTACTTGCAGTACAGATAGCACCCTTACACAGTGTTGATATACATATTCTTCAGGTTGTCCTAATTTTTCAGAATTTTTAGAGATAGGGAAGTATGGTTATACTACAGATCTTCACAGACTGCTCTATTTTTTGACAGATTCTGTTTAGCATGCATAGTTTGCTTGTTTTAGTGTTCCCATAGCTTATATTCAGTGATATAAATTATGTGAATGGTATAATATAGTAGGTATTATGTGAGAACAATTATGAATCTTGTCTTGACAGTACCTAAGTGAATGATCTTTATTTGTTATACTAACCCATCTCACGAAGTTCCGTTAAGTTTTGTGTGATTGAAGTTTTCAAGTTTTGGGTGAGACACCGATATGAGGAGAATAAGGAGTGACAAGAACCTAAGATTGGGGATTCCCAAGTAAACCCCAAGGTAATATCCAAGGAAGACTCAAGCGCCTAAGCTTGGGGATGCCCCGGAAGGCATCCCCTCTTTCGTCTTCAACACTATCGGTATATCTTACTTAGAGCTATATTTTTATTCATCACATAATTTGTGTTTTGCTTCGAGCATCATTTTATTTTGTTATTATTTGCTTTCTTTTATTTATAATCTTGTTTTTCAATAAAAAGTTCCAATAATTGCCTTTAGGATGCTTGAATTGCATGTTTGATGTGTGATGTGTAAAAACAGAAACTTTTGCTGTAGTGTTTGAATTTTCATATTTTACTAGAACGTGGAAAGTTTCTGAAATTTTTACACAGTATTTTTATATAAATTATTTATCATGTCCTAAATTTTCATAATTTTTAGAGTTACATAAGTGCACGTTGTAAATTAATTGCTACAGACTGTTCTGTTTAGACAGATTGCTGTCATAGTTTTGTTATCTACTTCTCCGATGGTTTTCATGACTGATATTGGTAGATATAAACTGTGGAAATGATAGTATACAGTAGATAATGTTTGAAAATTATTGTGCAACTTGTCTTGGCAGTACATGAAGTGTTGATTTGTTCTTATGTGTACTAACCTATCTCACGAGTTCTTTTTGAGTTTTGTGTGGATGAAGTTTTTGAGACTTAGGTGAAACCGGGATATGAGAGGATTGAACGAGATACAAAACCTCAAGCTTGGGGATGCCCAAGGCACCCCAAGTAAATATTTCAAGAAGTCTCAAGCATCTAAGCTTGGGGATGCTACGCATCCCACCTCTCTTCATCAAACAAATATCGGTTAGCCGATGTTGAGCCTAAATTTTTATTCGTTCACATGATATGTGTTATTCTTGGAATGTATTTTTGTTTTTTTTGCTGTTTGAATAAAATACTCAGATCTTAAAATCTTTATTGAGAGAGAGTCCTCACATAGCTACTTAATTGTTTGACTACTCATTGATCTTCACTTATATCTTTTGAGAGTAGTTTGATGTTTACTCTTGTGCTTCACTTATATCCTAAGAGTAAATTATGAATGAATAAAATATCATAAATCTGAAATTATTAATGTGCTATATTCTTAGTAGCAAGTTCACATTTGGTTTAGAAAGTAAAATCTATTGAAGTTTAACAATCATTGTATTGGTCATATGAGCAATTCATGAATGATTAGTATAAGAAAGAGAACTTTCACATACAAATATATTATCTTGGACATCTTTTATGATTGTGAATACCCATTAATTATTTTCAAACTTGATCAAATAGTTGAAGTTGGACAAGGAAGACAACATAATGGTTATGTTTGGGTATATTTGCATAGAAGTTATTTTGTTATGGATCCTCTAACATGTGCTGCTTGTTTAGAACCTTTTGCTAGCCAAAACTTCGTACTAAGTAGAGATACTACTTGTGCATTCAAATCCTTGAGCGAAGTTTCTTCCATGAGAGTCCACCATACCTATCTATATATGGTATTTCACTGCCATTCCAAGTAAATTTGCATGTGCCACCTCTCTTCAAATAAACATCTGTTTTGTGTGCTCATACCGCTCATGGAGCGACTGGGCGGTCATTATCTTCCATGCTAAGCGAGTTATTCTCAAGATGAGTATTTATTCACTTGTCATTGCACGAGAGAGGCTGGTAAAAAGGATGCCCAGCATAATAATAATAAAATAAACAAAAACTCCCCCTAGAAAGTCGATTGTTTGGAGGGCAACCGTGGATTCAGCCAGCCATGGAATGTGTTTGAATGGTGGAGGGGGAGTAAAATTTCAATTCTGTTTGGCAACCGCCAATAATGTGATTAGCATGGAAGATATTGAAAACTCTGTTGTGACGTTGATAGGAAAAGCACACCACTCAAAATTACATATTCATCTATGTTTTAAACAGTGAGCTCTGGTACCTATGCAAATCCCTGCTTCCCTCTGCGAAGGGAAAATCTATTTACCTTCATGCTATTTCCTATTCATCTTGAGTCAACTTCTTATTCCAACCTCAATCTATTGGTTGGCAAGAACAATTTGGTTGGGAAATATCCAAACATATATGCCCACTCAAATATATTTGATCATGATTCATTATTGTTGACAGTTATCTTTATGATAAGTATGTTGGGAGGCGAAACATTAAGACCCTATCTTTCTATGTGTTTGATGGATATTGTTTGTTGTAAAAATATGATTTGAGTATTAGCAATCATAAAAGACTATATGTTAATTGAGTATGTGGGGATCTTACTAGACTTGACGATGCATTGAAATTGTTTGGTGACCAAGAACATAGATTGTTAAGTTTCAAGTGAATGAATTGTTTGAACCATGACATGTGAATTGATTGCTACTCTATCATGATGATTTTTATGAGAAAAAGTTGCTAGTTATGATGCTAGAAAAAGTGATTGGAATTACCATTGATCAAACTTATATACTATGCCAGCATTCACACTTCATAAATTATTTCTTTTATCATTTACCTACTCGAGGACGAGTAGGAATTAAGCTTGGGGATGCTGATACGTCTCCAACGTATCGATAATTTCTGAAGTATTCATGCCATATTCACCTATGTTTACAATACTTTTATATGGTTTTGATGCACTTTACATGATTTATTTAGAACTAACCCGGACTGACGTTGTTTTCAGCAGAATTACCGTGGTGTTGTTTTTCTGCAGAAAATGAAAGTTCTCGGAATCTCCCGAAACTTTTTGGTGATTTTTTCTGGAGGAAATAAGCCATATTGGAGCAAAGAACCACCGGAGGGGAGCCACACGTGGGGCACAAGCTGTCGGTGTCAAAACCGGCGGATCTCGGGTAGGGGGTCCCGAACTATGAATCTAGGATTGATGGTTAACAGGGAACGAAGGACACGATGTTTACCCAGGTTCGGGCCCTCATGAGGAGGTAAAACCCTACGTCCTGCTTGATTGTATTGATGAGTATGATGGTTACAGAGTTGATCTACCTCGAGATCAAATGAGCTAAACCCTAGATGAGTTGACTTGTCCCTCTACGAACTAAGCCCCCTGGTTTATATAGCCACTGGAGGTACCTAGGGTTACACATGGTAGGTTTCCATCCGGCCATAGATGTGCCCATTCCCTCTCTCTAGTCTTGGAGGTCACGCCAAGTCTTCGGGGCCTTTCCTTCCGAACATGGGAGTGTCCTGTAGTTCGGCCTTCTAGTAATTGCCACAGAGTGGCCCACCGCGTTGGCCCACTGGAGGTGACCCAACGGCCCGAGGACCCCTTAATCCCGGACTGCCTCAGTAGCCCCCGAACTAACCTCCAACGCCGGGTTTCATGTCACCCAACTGCTTCATACGTTTAGAGTGTCCGGCTTGCGGGGTGAGTTCTTTTCTTCCCTTTATACTCGGCTGATCCTAGTCCGGCCGCCGATGACTCTTCCGAAGATGCATTGCTTAACCTCGAAGGCCAAACGCCTGAGCATGAACAGTGCCTCCCCTGACAACTTTTTTGACGAAAAGCCAAGACAGGCCGCGGCCACATAGCCAGCTACAAAAACTCAATTCACGGTTCGAGGCCACCTTTTTAATGGCATGTCTTACTGACACGAAGATCGTGCCCCATTCTTCACGGGATACGATTAATGATTTGGGCTATCCCATGCGCGCATAACGGAGCGGTTGCTTCGGGAAACGACGCAGCCCGCGGCGTAGTAAGAGGACGCTTGGTATTACGGCCCTCCATAAAACGGAGAAAAGTCCCCAAAGCCTTCCCACGCTCCTCAGATTCGCTCTGTCAACCTCCTTTGCTCCAAGCGCACAGATCTAATCTTCTTCCAGCTCCCTCCAAGACACCCTTCCCCCTTCCCCAAGCTTGGTCATGGCTGGCTCAGGTTCGCAAGGCAACTGGGAGGCCTCGTGCGTCACCGAGGACGATATCCAGGAGCTGAAGCGCCCCGGCTACCTGCCAGTCGATGTCGTCCACCGTGCCCCCGAGGAGGGCCAGGTGGTACCCACGCCAAAGCCCGGAGAGCGGGTAGTGCTCATTCCCCATTTCATCCGGGGACTGAGCTTCCCACTGCACTCCTTTGTAAGGGGCCTGATGTTCTTCTACGGGTTGGACTTCCACGATCTTCCCCCAAACTCCATCATGCACATATCGGCTTTCATCGTCGTCTGCGAGGCCTTCTTGCGGGTCCAGACGCATTTCGGCTTATGGATGAAGGTCTTCAACGTCAAGCCGAAGACCGTAAACAGCCAACACGCGGATTGCGGAGGGGCGATGATCAGCAAGCTTCCACGGGTCCGGTGGCCGGAGGGCACCTTCATCGACACCGTCAAGGTCTGGCAGAAGGAGTGGTTCAACATCACTGAACCACGAGCCGCAGACTGGATGGCACCTTCCGAATTCAGATCTGGATCCCCCACGAGGCTGACCTCGTGGATCAAGAAAGGCCTAGACTTGGGGTCGGTCACGGAAGTGAAGTCGCTGCAGAAATGCATCACACAGATGCTGGAGGCAAACGTCGAGCTGACCAACGTGGTCCAGGTCATGCTCCGCCGCCGCCTCCTCCCTTGTCAGCACCGGGCTCCCCCGATGTGGGCCCATAAACTTGACGATCCTCTCACCATGCGCAAGTTGTACCGCACTACCAAGGAGAAGTTGTGGAAGGCTCTGTTCAAGCCTCAAAAAGACTAGCCGGCCGAGGGGAAGACACCGGCTTGGAAGCTGAAAACCCTTCGCTCAAGGTATAGCAAAGTCTATATTTTTATCCTCGGATTCTATCTTTTAACAAGGGATTAATCTTCTTCTTCTTCTTCTCCTTCATAGAAATGGCTGGACCAGGCCTTGAAGATCAATGGCCCAGCCCCACGGCCCGAAGACCCCAAATCGGCCCTGTTGACGGCGATGCTGGTCGTGGCGCCGTATTCGGCGCCCGAGAAGAAAGATAAGAAGAAAGGCGATAAGAAGGAGGCCCGAGAGGGTCTCCGCCCAAGAGGTCCTTCGGACGCTAGGTCCGGGGAGACCCAAGCCTCCTCTGCTCACGAGGAGGAAAATCTGGAGGAAGGGGGAGGCCGACTCCCCCCAGACAAGGAAAAGGGCGGCGTCTGCCGACGTTGAGGAGGATCTGGCTCCCCCCGCCCCGAAGAGATCCTGCAGGGACAAAGTGGTCCTGCCTGATGATAGCCCGAATTCCGATGAGGAATCCGAGGTCTTCGAGAGGATCCCTCAGAGGACCCCCAGGGTCAAGCCCTCGTCCCAGACATACCGAATCCAAACACTTTATGTTGTACTTATACGAAGTTTCTGTTACTGACCGAACAAACGTTCTTCGCATTGCAGCCCGGCCCGCGATCTCCCGACCGAACAGGTCTCAGAGGGAGATCCTCCGCCTGCTGAGCTGGCAGAGAGCGGAACTGCGTCCCGTACCTCTCCCCCTCAGGCCGCTGAAGAGGCCGTGGAGGTGATATCCTGCCGGACCCCTCCCAGGCCGAACACTGGGGGTGAGGAGGTCATGACCGAGAATCATACCTCGGTGAACGAGGACCAGGAGGTCGAGACCCTTCTGGCGAGCAAAGAAGGAGGCCGTAACTCATCGGAGCTCCCTCCGAAGGCGGCTCCGGAGACCTCCAAGCCTCCAACGCTGACGACTCTGCCTTCTCAGGAAGGGGGAGCAGAAGTGCCACCACCGGTGCCGCTCGTGACGGGGCAGGCCGCAACCGGGTGGCCAACCATGATGGAGGAGGCTTTGCATAGCTCCTCCATTGCCGAAGATCACCGCACCCTTATGGGTGCGGTTCTGGAAGGTATTCAGTCCGTTGATAGCGGACTGAAGGAGGCCTTCAACGGTCTATTGGCGGGCTTCAAGGTAAGCCATGTAATGCTCTTTTCTCAAGGAGAAATTTATCTGTGAGGTTTATATATCCCGTATAGGTATAGTAACCCCCGAGCCGTGGGTGAGTTTGAAAAACTTACGGGGGGGGATCAAAGATCCTAAGGTCACGAGCAAAGCAATTTGTGTCCCTTGAAAATTGATTGGTTCCAGAGGTTATTTGGCGGAGGGGTCTAGGACCAACAGCTCGGAAGTGTGTTTTACATAGGTTCGCTTTGCAGGCCTCTTCTTCAGCGGCGGCTGCCAATGACATGGAACTGGCCGAGCTGAACCGGAAGCTCAAGAGTGCCGACGAGGAGCTTGACCGCCTGAACAAACGGTTTGATGGAATGCAAAGTAAGTTTGAATTATACTGCGAAGACCTTTATAATCCTCATTAGTTGAGGTTTTCGGTTTTTCATTCCTGAGGTCTGGCTTCCCATTGTGTCTGCAGCCATGAATTCCGAGGTCGAGAACCTCAAGGCTGAGCTGGAGAGGGCCAAGCAGGAGGCCGCCGATCATAAGATGGTGGCTGAACGAGCAGCTGCCGAATTGAGCTCCCTGAAGGTTGCCAGCGTCAAGAACGAAGCTCGGGTGGCCGAGGTGCAGCAGGAGCTCAAAGATGCAAGCACTAAGTGCGAGGCCCTCGAGCAAAAGACCAAAGACCAAGCGGCCGAACTGTCCTCGCTGTCCTCCGAGCTTAAATCTGAGCGTGTAGATAGGCGGTCCTTTGAAGAAGAACTTAGCCAAGTCAGGATGATCGTGGATGGTAAGTCATACTTACTGCAATGTGCCTTTGGTGGTAACAGGTTTGCTCGTCTCACACGGTTGTGGTGTTCCTCAGGCGCCTTTACTGATCTCCCGAGGAGTGCAGCGGACGCAGCCAAGCATTTTGCGACTCGGGATGGGGATGCGGAACATACACTGTTCTGGGCGCAATTTCAGACCCCCGAGCCCCGTCCCCTTCTCAGTTATCAAATGAAGCAGCTAATGGAGCTGCATAGGATGGCGGAGCCAGCCCTGAAGGACCACTGCATTCGGCTGTGGCCTACGGAGCCACTACAGAGCAGCTATTTTGGCCTGGTGCAGAAACTTTGCGACGCCTCATCCCGAATTGAGGTCCTGAAGCGCTCCGTATGCATTAAAGGAGCTCGGATGGCCTTTGCGAGAACCATGATGCACTGGCCAGGGATGAAGCCGTCCGAGATGGCTACCGCGGCCCCGCCTCCTGGGAAGAAGCATAGGCGCCCCGAGCTTTACTTTACCGCTGCGATGGAGGGTGCTCGGTCGATAGAGACCCAATGCCCCAAGGATGTAATTTATGAATGAACACATTATTGTATGCCCAATAAACATTTTGTTTTATCATGCGTATGCACGGTTTATCATGCTTTTGAGATTTTGATTATTTTGACTCCTGTGTGGCCGTTTGGAACTGAAAGTTGCCAGTCGTCGGCTTTAGCCCCCATGTAAATATTACAAGAGGTGTTCCAGCCTTCGCAACTTTACCCTTAGCCAAAATATCGAAGCCTGGAGGTGGTGGTGCGAGAGGGGGGGACAAGGCAATCGGACTATGTGGCTTTAGTGCTTTCACTTAGCCGTAGGAGCTTGACTGCGGGGGCTGGTAACGAGCCCCCAGTGTTTTGTGATATTCGGACATACCGAGGTTTAAAACCAATACCACATGGTTTGTGAAGGTACAAACCCTTCGTATGACACGGAATAACCTGCATCGATTTTGAGTTTGACACTTGTACTCGGATCGCAGACCGGTTCTCGCTTATTATGAGAGTCGGTTTTCGGCTTTCTCCACTGAGGTACTTGACCAGGCGAGCTGGTAATACAATCACAGTGGTTCTCCCTTTACCCTTTTAGCCAAACTAGTGGAACGTAAGAGGGTAAACACAGGAGCCGGGCAACCCAACCTTTGACCCAAGACATAATTCGGAACCGATTCATATAACGCAATATCTGAGACGCCGGACATATAGGGAATAATGTCGGGACGATGCATGGGGCGAGTTTTGTAGCCAAGCCCCCGGTCTATTAGCCGATTTGCATCTATCATGTTCCGAACAGTTTTGTTTCCGGAGGCAGGGAGTGAGAAAACATTTTATAAAATGCCATAAACAGACCGTAAAAGATGATCTTTATATATGATGAATTTTTACAATTCATACGGCAGACACAGCTGTTACAGGTATTTTGTTTAGAAACAAACTTCTACAAAGGGAAGGTTCACTCGGGGTCCTTGATAGGTGGCTTGATGTCCCTGGCGTGTCCCGATGCGCCTCCGCTCCTTTGCCCTTGAGGGGTTGTGTGCTCCTTTAAAGGTGGTTCTATCGGCGAACGGACCTTTGAGAGAGGTGCATGAAAAATCGCCGCAACATATGTGAGCTTGACGCTTGCAAGGTCTTGGATGGCGCCTGCTGTGTTGAGAGTAGTTCGGTCGAGCCGACCACTTGGTTTTAGTAGTGTGTCCCCCCCAGCTGCCCATGGTATTTTAAGCACAAAATTGTGCCTTCTAGGTACGTACCTGATGGGTGGCGGGGTCATGCTGTGGGGGGCGCATCCCTATTTATGTTGAGCCGGGGATTGCTCCGGTAGATCGGATGGAGCTCGGGCTTGCTTGTTCGCCTGTCACAGCTTGACGTCTGGTTGGGGCCTCGGCGCCTCGATGCCGGACTGGAATTCGGCTGCTAATGCCGCCGTGTGTTCCTCAGTCCGGAGGGAGCGTTCTGTATTGCCGTTGACGATGATGACTCCCTTGGGTCCAGGCATCTTGAGCTTCAGGTATGCGTAGTGGGGAATGGCGTTAAAGCGAGCGAACGCTATTCGGCCGAGCAGTGCATGGTAGCCACTGCGGAAAGGGACAATATCGAAGATCAAGTCCTCGCTGCGAAAGTTGTCGGGCGAGCTGAACACTACTTCCAGCGTCACGGTTCCTGAGCAGCGTGCTTCGACACCAGGGATGACTCCCTTGAAGGTAGTGTTGCTGGGTTTAATTCTTGAAGGGTTGATACCCATCTTTTTCACCGTGTCTGGGTAAATCAGGTTAAGGCTACTTCCTCCGTCCATAAGGACTCTAGTGAGGTGGTACCCATCGATGATGGGATCTAGTATAAGGGTGTCCGAGCCTCCATGACGGATACTGGTAGGGTGATCCCTACGATCGAAGGTGATCGGGCAAGCTGACCATGGGTTGAACTTCGGGGCTATGGCTCTACGGCGTACACTTCCCGAAGGGCGCGTTTCCTCTCCATTTTTTGGTATATGTGTGACATATATCATGTTCACAGTTTTTACCTCAGGAGGGAATTGCTTCTGCCCGCCATTGCTCAGGCCGCGAGGCTCTTCATCATCCTCGCTGCGCGGGCCCTTGCTCTGCTCCTCAACTGCGAGCTTGCTGGCTTGTTTGAATACCCAACAGTTTCTGTTGCTGTGGGTGGCCGGCTTGTCTTGTGTGTCGTGGATCTGGCAGGGCCTATCCATGATTTTGTCCAAAGCGGTAGGTCCATCCCTGTTCCCTTTAGAGGGCTTCTAACGTTGTCCGGATTTGGAATTGCGGAAACCGGCATTTACGGTCGTGTCTTCTGAGTCGTCGTTACTATGGCGGCGTTTGTTTTTATTGCGCCTTGGCTTCCCGTTACCATTCCGAACTTTAGAGGTGCCGAGGTCTTCGGGATTGTGGCTTCGACGAGCTAGCCAATTGTCTTCGCCCGCGCAAAAGCGGGTCATAAGTGAGCTGAGGGCAGACATCGTTCTCGGCTTATCCTGGCTGAGCTGGCGAGCTAGCCATTCGTCCCGGATGTTGTGTCTGAACGAGGCTATTGCCTCAGCGTCCAGACAATCAACTATCTGGTTCTTCTTAGTCAGGAACCGATTCCAGAATTGTCTGGCTGATTCGCCGGCTTTCTGGACGACGTTGCTTAAATCACAAGAGTCCGGGGGCCAGACATAAGTGCCTTGGAAGTTAGATCGGAAGGCGTCCTCGAGCTCCTCCCAACTCCCAATGGAGTTTTTGGGAGACCGTTTAACCAGTGCCGAGCTGGTCCTTTCAGTTTGAGTGGTAGGTATTTGATAGCATGGAGATCGTCGCCTCTGGCCATATGAATGTGCAGGAGGAAGTCCTCGATCCACACGGTCGGGTCCATCGTTCCGTCATATGGTTCTATGTTTACGGGTTTAAACCCTTCGGGGAACTGGTGCTGCATGACCTCGTCTGTGAAACACAGTGGGTGTGCGGTGCCTCTGATCCGGGCTACGTCACGCCGGAAGTCGGCTGTTGTCTGGGCCCGGGAGTGTTCCCGGTTTTTGTGGTTGCGGTCAAGCCATGATTGGTAGCCATCCCGTCTAACGGGAGAATATCCCCTAGATCCGTAAATGGATCTAGTGTGACCGGCTCTATAGTCCAGGTCCTGTCGTAGATCATATCGATCCTCAGGCTGTGTTGGCCCCTTTCCTCTCCTGCTAGGTGATGTGGGCCAGTATTCGGCGTCTCCAGCCGCCGTGTCTCGTCCTCGAGGGGGGCGGTTCGGCTGATCGTACTGAGCGCGCCTGGGAGATTCGGGCTCGAGGGCCTCGTCATTGAATTGCGGCAGTAGGCGTCAGCGCGGGTAGCTCTTGTGTTGTTCTTGCCGCTCGATGTCGAACCCTTCTTTGGCTGCATGCACTTTCGTCCATCTGTTATTGATGGTATCTTGTTCATCTTTGAGTTGCTGCTGCTTTGCCTTTAGGCTCCGGGCAGTGGATATTAGCTGCCGCCTGAACCGTTCTTGATCCTCGGGGTTTTCGGGGACTGTGAAGTCTTCCGCTTCGAGGCTTTCCTCCTCCTCGGCGGGGGGGAGGTAGCTGTCGTCCTCGGAATTATTGGGATCCTCGACGTCGCGCTGATCCTCGAGCCTCTCCGGGTCCTCAAGCGGTTCTTCGGGGGCTTCAAGGTCGCCGAGGTCTTCCGGGGTGTCGATTTCCCCGGTGCTGATGATGGCTTCCCTTCCCTTGTTCGTATTGGATCATTTGCGTTGTTTGCGGCGTTTTGACAGCGCTTCGCCGGATTTGTCATCGTTCTTCTTGGGTGTGTGGTTGTCCCTATCGTCAGGGGTGTCCACCATGTAGACATCGTAGGTGGAGGTGGTTGTCCACCGCCCAGTAGTGATAGGGGCGGGGGCGCCGATCTCTTCATCCATGTCTTCTGCCTCCTTGGAGGCGTAGTCCAACATGTCGGTTAAATCTTCGACAGTGGCTACTAAGTGGGTGGCGGGTGGGCCGTAAAATTCCTCGTAACCGGCCTCTAGATCGACCGAAACGTGGGGCGAGGTCGGATCATCCTCGATTGTCATTGACTGGATCCGGTCAAGAGCCTCGTTCAACCACGAGAGGTCGACCGGATTAGTTTCCCGTGGGCCCTTGGAGCTAAACTCCAGGGCGTCTTCGCGATGGGCGTGTTCGGCAAGGACCAAACCCTAGTACTCAGGTTCAGGTTCTATCTGCGGATCCAAGCTCAAGGCTGGTCCTTCGGCGGGGATAGATCTGAGGGTTGAGCCGGATAGAGGACCCAAAGTTAAAGCTTCGGGACTCTCGGGACCGTCGGGCGAAACCGAGGGCCCGGCAAGAAACAGATCGCCACGGGAGTCGGCTGTGAACTCTAGGTTCCTGAACCTGATCTCCTGGCCATGAGCGAAATTTCCGATCTGGCCTAGATGGTCGGTCGAGTCAGCATGCAGTACAACGTTGCCGAATGCGAAGATATGTCCGGGGACGAAGATGTCCTCGTTACAGACCTGTTCGCTGATGATTAGGGGAGCCATCGATCCACCGGTGATCTCATAGTGGAACTCTCAATGAAAGCACCAATGTCGGTGTCAAAACCGGCGGATCTCGGGTAGGGGGTCCCGAAGTATGAATCTAGGATCGATGGTTAACAGGGGACGAAGGAGACGATGTTTACCCAGGTTTGGGCCCTCGTGAGGAGGTAAAACCCTACGTCCTGCTTGATTGTATTGATGAGTATGATGGTTACAGAGTTGATCTACCTCGAGATCAAATGAGCTAAACCCTAGATGAGTTGACTTGTCCCTCTACGAACTAAGCCCCCTGGTTTATATAGACACCAGGGGTACCTAGGGTTACACATGATAGGTTTCCATCCGGCCATAGATGCGCCCATTCCCTCTCTCTAGTCTTGGAGGTCACGCCAAGTCTTCCTTCCGAACACGGGATTGTCCTGTAGTTCGGCCTTCTAGTAATTGCCACAGAGTGGCCCACCGCGTTGGCCCACTGGAGGTGACCCAACGGCCCGAGGACCCCTTAATCCCGGACTCCCTCACAAGCCATCAGGGCGCCCCCCCTAGGCCGCACCCTGATATGTGGTGAGCCCCACGTGTCTCTGTTGCGCGTGATTCCAACACTGAAAAATCCTATAAATCCCAGAAACCCCAGAAATAAACAGAGACTCTCCGTTCCGCCGCCGCAACTCTCTGTATCGACGAAAAACCAATCTGGAGACGTTTCAGTACCCTGCCGGAGATTTTAACACGATTTTTTCCAAAAATTAGCTTCCTTGCGCCCTGGTGTCTTGTGGGGGCTTTGGGCCTCCTTTTGCGTTGATTCCACTTCTCAAAATTCTCAAATATTCCAAAAAAAACTCCGTAAATTTTTTTTTGGAAACTCCAGGGCGTCTTCGCGATGGGCGCGCCGTGGTGGGTTGTGGTCACCTCGTAAGTCGGTTGGAGCTCTCCTTCGGGCGCAAGGAAGCTAATTTTTGGAAAAAATCGTGTTAAAATCTCAGCGCAATCGGAGTTACGGATCTCCGGGAATATAAGAAACGGTTTTCGGCCAGAAAAGAGGAACGCGAAACATAAGAGAACAGAGAGGGAGATCCAATCTCGGAGGGGCTCCTGCCCCTCCGCCGCCATGGAGGCCATGGACCAGAGGGGGAACTCTCCTCCCATCTAGGGAGAGGCCAAGGAAGAAGAAGAAGGAGGGGGGCTCTCTCCCCCTCTCTCCCGGTGGTGCCGGAACGCCGTCGGGGCAATCATCGTGACGGCGATCTACACCAACAACTTCGCCGCCGTCAACACCAACTCTCTCCCCCTCTATGCAGCGGTGTAACACCTCTCTTCCCTGTTGTAATCTCTACTTAAACATGGTGCTCAACTCCATATATTATTTCCCAATGATATGTGGCTATCCTATGATGTTTGACTAGATCTGTTTTGTCCTATGGGCTAATTGATGATCGTGGTTGGTATGAGTGTATATTTTATTATGGTGTTGTCCTATGGTGCCCTCCGTCTCGCGCAAACGTGGGGGATCCCCGCTGTAGGGTGTTGCAATGTGTTCATGATTTACCTATGGTGGTGGCGTGAGTGACATAATACACAAACCCGAGTAGCTGGGTTGTTGCACATTGGAGTAAAGAGGACTTGATACTTAATGCTATAGTTGGGTTTTACCTTAATGATCTTTGGTAGTTGCGGGTGCTTGCTAGAGTTCCAATCATAAGTGCATATGATCCAAGTACGGAAAGTATGTTAGCTCATGCATCTCCCTCATATAAAATTGCAAGAATGATTACCAGTCTAGTTATCAATTGCCTAGGGACAAATAACCTTGTTGTTTGACAAAAGCTTTCTACTAAACAACTAACTTCTATTATCTTGCAATTTACTCGTAGTTTTATTCCCGCTAAGTACTTCTAGTTTTATTCGTGCAAACTATCCTATCAACTACAAAATAGTTTCATACTTGTTATAGGTAAAGCAAACATTAAAGTGTGCGTAGAGTTGTATCGGTGGTCGATAGAACTTGAGGGAACATTTGTTATACCTTTAGCTCCTCGTTGGGTTCGACACTCTTACTTATCAAAAAATGCTACAAACGATCCCCTACACTTGTGGGTTATCAGTTCTCCGATAGAAATCTTGGGGTGCTCCTTGAAGTTCTTTGTGTTGGATTGAATATGATAGACCTGAAATTGTTTGATGCATGTCGCATAATTTACCCACGGATACTTCAGGTGACATTGGAGTATCTAGGTGACATTAGGGTTGATTGATATGTATCATTGGTGTTGTTCTAGTATGAACTCTAGGGCTGTTTGTGACACTTATAGGAATAGCCCAAAAGATTGATCGGAAAGAATAACTTTGAGGTGGTTCTACTACCTACACCAATTTCATCTTGTTGTTCTCCGCTAGATAGGAACTTTGGAGTGATTCTTTGTTGCACGTTGAGGGATGATCATATGATTCAACTATGTTAGCATTGTTGGCAGATTGCACTAGTGAAAGTATGAACCCTGGGCCTTGTTTCCAAGCATTAATATATTGCTTTGCTCGCTGTTTAATGTTTATTACCTTGCTGTTTTTATATTTTCATATTACAAAAACCTATATCTACCATCCATATTGCACTTGTATCACCATCTCTTCGCCAAACTAGTGCACCTATACAATTTGCCATTGTATTGGGTGTGTTGGGGACACAAGAGATTTCTTGTATTTGATTGCAGGGTTGTTTGAGAGAGACCATATTCATCCTACACCTCCCACGGATTGATAAACCTTAGATCATTCACTTGAGGGAAAATTGTTACTGTCCTACAAAACTCTGCGCTTGGAGGCCCAACAGAGTCTAGAAGAATAAAGTTGTGTAGTAGACATCAGGCCCCAGCCTGAGTCGTCAATGTAGAGCTTACCGCGGCGGCTCTTGGTCATTAAGCCAACCGCGTACCTCCCGAACCCTGGAAGGGCTCCCTCCAAGAACTCAACTCAACCGTGCGAGGGCCCCACGGTGGGCGCCAACTGTCGTGGTTTTGTCATGACAAATGTCCTTATGCGAGAACTTAGGTGTGAGGCCATCGCAACTAGGTTGCGACTTGGAAGGGTTGATCGGGAACTAGAGACAAGTTTACCCATGTTCAGTCCCTCCGATTGAGATAAAAGCCTATGTCCTGCTTTGTGTATATTGATGATGATCTCGATTACCAGGGTGCGGAGTCGCTAACCTAGCTCTCGAGAGGTAGTTTCTTACTTAATCTTTCTACCTTGGGGGCTCTCCTTTATATATAGGTTGAGGCCCCGAGGATACAATGGAGTCCGGGTCAAAGTACAACTCGTGACCTAGCCTAATTCTATCTACTCATCTTGCCTCTCAAGCAAAGGAATACTCCCGCCTTCTCCCGTGAGCCGACCTACCACGCGACGTTCCATGAGCCGGCCTTTAGAATAAGCCGCCTCCTGGGCCTTAAACTTCTGATAGAAACTTCCCTTATGGGCCGCCTGAAAGTTCCGGATCACATGTTGGGCGGGTCATACGTGTGGGGTATATCCCCAACACAATGAGTTATGCGTTCTCCGCCATCGCAACCCATATGTAGAACCACAAGAATCAACTATTCTCAACCGTCCCTTCTGGACCAGGCAGCAAGGTTCTATTTATCATGATGTGCTCAAGAAAAAGAAGAACATGTATGTTCCTCATGTCAAGTCCATTGATATGGACTATCTGCAGAAGAATGTCAGATACTTTGGTGAAGCTCTTGACCTCTGTGAGAAGGTTGGTATTATCAGCTTGATGCGGTTTAACAAGGACTTTGATGCAGAAATTGTGGTTGTGTTCTTTGCTACGGTCCATCTTGGATCTGATGAGGACCAAACTCTGACCTAGATGACTAATGGCCAGAGGTTGTTTTCCAAATGGTAGAGACTTCATGAGTTTGCTGGGCTTCAATTTATTAGGGGCTCCATACCCCAATTGGATTCCGTCCTCATACAGAGGTAATTCCATTCACAAGAGTCAACTTTGGCCCTACTCCACTAAGAACACCTCCTCCACCACTGGCAAGCTAACTTATGTTCTTGAACCATTTCTTGATATGATGCACTATATCTTCAGGCACACCCTCTTTCCCCGTGTTGGGAACTTGGATCGGGTACACTCTTACCTGGTGGATATACTACTCTACTGTCAGGAGATGAGGGGCAAAGAGGAGGTAGAGGTTCTGGATGTTTCTCATGTCATGTGGTCTGAGCTCCTATCAGCGGTAACAGAGCGTAAATGTCCTATTTATGCTCCATATTTGATGCATCTTAGTGAGAGGACCTGGGAACTCACCTTTCTAGGCATGGAGTTTGAATGTGGTGAGCTGGTTCCCCATGAGTTTGTGCAGCTGAGACAGAAAGACAAGTGGAGCGCTCATGCTGCTTCGGAGATAGATCTTCCAGATGCTGAGGATGAGGAGGATGATGAGGATGAGGTTGAGGGTGGAGCTGATCCCAGTTATGCGCCTTCCAGCGGGAAGCCATCTTGGGCAAAGAATCTTAGAGAGAAGATGAAGAAGTTGTTCTGCTTGTAGGCTCACGGTCAGTACGAACCTCATGTGGCAAAGAAGGCGTCTAGGAGCCGTCACAAGGCTATAGGCAGGCACCTTGACATGGACATTTCCAGCGGATCTGAGGACAAGGTCACTGATGAAGAGACTTGGACTTCCAAGAACTGCAAGTGGGACTCCGATGTTGATCAGCCTGGCACAGGAGCTTCCAGCTCCAGCGAGTTCGAGGATTACTGATGGAGATCCCATGCGTTGCTACCACCTCGGATCGGTTTTAGTACTCTTTGCCCTTTCGGTGTCTCGATGCCAAAGGGGGGAGAGTTTAGCGATTTTCCGAGTCACGAGTGTGTCTTAGTTGCTTGTTTTTCTTCGCTCGTGAACTCTTTTATCATTTGCTTTGGTTTGGTTTGTGAGACTTAAAAACCGAGTCGTATGGTGTGAGACATATGCTATCCTCTTATTATCTCTATATGTTTTAGCAGTACTCTATTAGTATGTGAGTTTATGCCTATCTGTGCCCTATGTTTATGCTCACATGTCATGTCTTGCATTTATGCTTATCTCCCTTCATGTTAATGCAAGTATTGCCTGCCTATAAAATATAGGGGGAGTGTTGATCGTAGTGCGTGTGCTTTGCATTCCAAAACCATATCTAAAATAGTGCACACATCTAGGGGGCGTCTATATTTTGTAGGTGCTGGGGTTTACTTTCTATCTTATGATATTTCTTGTGCAAATCCCGCGTTGTCATCAATCCACCAAAAAGGGGGAGATTGTTAGCGCATATTTCTTCCTTAGTGGTTTTGGTGATTGATGATAATGCATTTGCGGACTAATCGTGTGCATTAAGCCTTTCGGATATTTCTATGTATGGCACAAGACGATTCTAGCCCCTCGGTGGATTATAGTGAAGACGGTTTCTTTCCTGCGTTTCGTTTTCAATGGAATTGAGTCGTAGGAGAATCGTGCTATTAAGAGGGGGTCCGCATCGGAAAGGTTTGGATGGAATCAACCTGTACACTTTCATTTGCACCCTCGCTTCCTTTCCCGCATCAATGGAGCCGTTCCAACTATGCCTCTGTACTGGTCCTGAAGGAACCAAGCGACAGTACCGTGCAGGCAAGCAGTAGTACCGCTCTGGCCAGCGGTAGTACCGCCTATGGGCGGTAGTACCACTGTCCAGTGTCGCGCGATGTACCGCTGGCTCTGGAGTCTCGACTTTTCGTGTCGGACTGAGCAGTTGTTGGGACGGTAGCACAGCGCGGTAGTACCGCTTATAAGCGGTAGTACTGTCAGTTCCTACCGCTCTTCTGTCCAGACCCTGGACTTTCAACGAACTCCGGGCGACAGTAGGGCGAGGCACTACCGCCTGTAAGCGGCAGTACCGCTCACTCGAGCGGTAGTACCACTTCAACGGTACTACCTCTGCTCCTGCCACTACCCTGCGTGCGTAGGGCCTCTACATTGCACCCTAGCGGTAGTACCGCTGGGGCGAGCGGTAGTACCACTCCGGGGTAACTACCGCCTCATGGCCTCGTGCCATTGCTCCGTGTGGCTGGCTCAGCCACCCAAGCGGTAGTACCGCTTGTGTGCGGGCTGAGAGGGGATAACGGTTGGATTTGTTCCCCCACTATATAAAGGGGGACATCTTCCCCAAGAAGACCACATCTTCCATCCCCACGCTCCATTGTTGCTCCAAGCTCCATTTTCGCCCGACCTCTCTCCCTAGCCAACAAAACTTGTTGATATTCTAGGGTTTGGTTGAGAGGGCCCCGATCTACACTTCCACCAAGAGAAATTTGATTCCCCCCACTAATCCCTTGCGGATCTTGTTACTCTTTGGTGTTTGAGCACCCTAGACGGTTGAGGTCACCTCGGAGCCACACTCCATTGTGGTGAAGCTTCGTGGTGGTGTTGGGAGCCTCCAATTAAGTTGTGGAGATTGCCCCAACCTTGTTTGTAAAGGTTCGGTCGCCGCCTTCAAGGGCACCACTAGTGGAATCACGGTATCTCGTATTGTGTGAGGGCGTGAGAAGAATGCGGTGGCCTTAGTGGCTTCTTGGGGAGCATTGTGCCTCCACACCGCTCCAACGGAGACGTACTTCCCCTCAAAGGAAAGGAACTTCGGTAACACATCCTCGTCTCCACCGGCTCCACTTGTGGTTATTTCTTACCTTTACTTTGTGCAAGATTTACTTGTGTGTTATCCTTTGCTTGCTTGCTTGCTTGTTGTTGTGGTTAGCCCCATATAGGTTATTACCTAGTTGCATATCTAGATAACCTATTTGTTGCTAAACCTAATTTTTTTTAAAAAAAGCTAAAAATTGGTAGTTGCCTATTCACCCCCCCTCTAGTCAACCATATCGATCCTTTCAATTAGCTATCGTGGATTTGCTATGTTGGATATGTTGAACTATATTGGATATGTTGAACTATCTTTATTTCGATGTGTGATGCATATTATGTTGGATATTATTATTTTTATTTCCATATTGTGTTGTGTCACACTATTATATATATTGGATGGTCTAGCTTTTGTAGGAAATAAAATTTAATTTGCAGGGGGGAGACCCCTACCGCCAGAGACTCCGGCGGTAGGGTTGCACACCCTACCGTAAGAAAAATAGCATATCCAGGTATATTGTGTATACCCTACCGCAATCTTAACCGGCGGTAGGGTTCTTCTAGCTACCGTCGCCCACTCTGGCGGTAGGCTTTCCGTGGCCACGTCAGCCTCTGCCGTCAACCCTGTCACCAGGATCAACGACGGTAGGCAGCGCAACCCTACCGCCGGCTTCCCTGATGGTAGGAAAAGGATCATATCCCGATTTTTTTCAGACCGGATTATATCCGGGTAAACTTTCCAAAAGGATCAACGGAAAAGATAACGCCCACACGTGTGGGCGTTTTGCAACTCGCCCACACGCGTGGATCGTCGTCCATGCGGCTTTGCTCGAATCTTGACACAATTTGACAGATTTTTTGTGCCACGTAGGAAGGGGCTGGTGTGTGGGCGTTTATCAATTCGCCCACACGCCTGTTTCATGCACGCAGAGCTCGCGGCGCCAACCCGACGTGCGGTGGAACTGCCGTCGCGCCCACACGCCCGCACGCCTGTCAGTTGTCATGTCTTTCCAGTGTTACATGGCAACTGGGTGGAACTACCGTCGCGCGCCCACACGCCCGCACGCCTGTCAGTTGCCATGTCTTTCCAGTGTTACATGGCAACTGGGTGGAACTGCCGTCGCGCTCCCACACGCACGCACTGTCAGTTGCCATGTCTTTCCAGTGTTACATGGCAACTGGGTGGAACTGCCGCCGCGCGCCAACACGCCCGCACGCATGTCAGTTGCCATGTCTTTCCAGTGTTACATGGCAACTGGGTGGAACTGCCGTCGCGCGCCAACACGCCCGCACGCATGTCAGTTGCCATGTCTTTCCAGTGTTACATGGCAACTGGGTGGAACTGCCGTCGCGCGCCCACACGCCCGCACGCCTGTCAGTTGCCATGTCTTTTCCAGTGTTACATGGCAATGCAGTTGTTCAAACATGGCGACTGCAGTTGAGCAACCATGGCAACTGTAGTGTCCAGACATGGCAACCGCAGTTTAGCAACCATGGCAACTGTAGTTAAACAAACAGTTGCCACGGTTCAGCAACCATGACAACTATCACGCGGGGGGCACGCGGGACCGCGAGGTGGGAGGCCGGACGTGCGGGCGTTAGCTGTTTTGCCCACACGTAGACGTGCGGGCTGTTTCTATTACACACCACACGGGACGTGTGGCAAGACTCCCTTAACGTCCACACGTGTGGGCAATATCAGGACCCAAGATCAAAACATCAAATTTTGCCCACTGAGCCTGCAAAAAGAGATAGTAATATCTTGGTTGGTAGTACCCCTAGTATGCATAGCATTTGCCATTTCGCAAGAGAAAAGTATGTATAGCATTTGCCTCTTGATTTGCCTTCATCATCATCATGGGTGGCAAGCGACGGATGACTGGACGAAACGAGACGACTGATGCGAAACGAAGGAAGCTTTGCCGGATGAAATCAAGGAGAGCAGAGCAGGGATGGCATGGCATGCAAAGCAGAGGGCGAAAGAATCAGTGCTCGATCGATCAGATCATATCGGATCACATCACATCCAGCCCAGCCCCTCACTTGTCACCGCCAGTACGGACAAGTCATGTTCACAGTGCCGCAGCAGCAGCGCTGCACCACACTCTTCCTTCCTTCAGCTCGACTCTTCGTCCTGAAGAAGAGGATAGGAGAGGTCGACGGCGGGCCCCACGAGGGGGACAAGCCCACGAAACTGTAATAAATGCCCACATCACCTAGATCATGTACCGCTGGTTTTCACTTCATTTGAAAAACATAGGAGCACTACTACTAGATGCTGTGGTTTTAAGCAAAATAGAAAAATCCTCTAGAAAATAACATGTCATTGTTGTGTTGCATTCGCATGTAAATGTGGTTTCGACTTCCTTGCCATTCCGGTGCCTTGCGAGAAACTCCACTGCTGCTCAATGGAGACACTTGCAAAGGAGTGAGATGAAAATTTGTGAGATGGAATCTTGTCACATTCATCGGGCCAGAGAATCCTAAGACATGGAGAACCGGGCTAACCAGAGACCCCCTCCTTAATTAGTAATATTGGTAGTGCTAACCAATCGTAGTTAGTAGCTGTGGAGTGGACTAATGGCCCGCGCCACCGCTAACCAATGGCCCATCTATAACTGCTCCACCGCTTCGGCAGGCCAAAAAAACCGAGAGCGGCAAGCCACTGGACGCTAGCTAGCTGGTAGTCCCGTCCCCCGCTCGCCAGCTCTCCGTGCGGCGGGATGAAGCAGCCGGCGGCAAGCCCGGGGCGCGCGGAGAAGCCGCAGCAGCTGCAGCAGCTGCCGGCGCCGCCGGGGCTGGCGCGGCTGCTGCTCAGCAAGAGCCGGCGCGGGGCGCGGTCGCGCCGCGCGCCGGCCACGTCGCCCATGTTCGTGTCGCGGGGCCGGAGCCGCGCCGCGGCGGCGGCGGCGGGGGCGGACGGGGAGCCGTCGTCGCCCAAGGTCACCTGCATTGGCCAGGTGCGGATGCGCAAGGGGAAGAAGGGCGGCAAGAAGGGGGTCCCGGCGCCGCCCCCGCCGCCGCCGGCCAAGGAGGAGAAGGCCAGGGGCTACTGCCGGTGCCTCAAGAAGGCGTTCCTCTGCGGCGGGCTGTTCGACTTCGACCGCACGCGCCGGCGCAAGGGTCCCGCGCCGGAGGCGGAGCGGACCCGCCGGTCGCCCTGGGTGTTCAGCAGCAGGGACGTGGCCGTCGCCGCCGCGCCCAAGGCGCCGGATCCGGCCAGCGACCGCGCCGATGAGGAGGGAGAGGAGGACGAGAAGCCGGCGGGGGCCTTCGGCTCGGCGGAGAGAGACGAGAAGGCGGACGAGCCGGGGACCGACAGCGGTGGCAAGGAGGAGGAGGAGGAAGAGTGCGAGGAGGGGGAGGCGGCGGAGCTCGCGTCGTCGGCGACCACCACGCCGCCCAAGAACGCTCTGCTCCTGATGCGCTGCCGCTCCGCGCCGCAGAACCGCTCGTCCCCGCTCACTTCCAGGTTCGCCGCCGGCGCCGCGCCGTCGCCGATCCAGGAAGCGGCCGATTTCGCGGCGGAGTCGATCGCCGCGACGACACCTCGGGCATCTCCCTCCCCGCGCAAGCCAGACATGGTGTCGCCTTGGGCGTCCCCCTCTCCGCGCAAGCCGGACATGGCGTCACCTTGGGCGTCTCCGTCCCCGCGCAAGCCGGGCATGCCGCTGTCACCTCGGGCGTCTCCCTCCCCACGCAAGCCGGACATGATCCGGCCACCACGGGCGTCGCCCTCTCCGCGCAAGCCGGACATGGTGTCCGCGGAAAGCGACGACGAGGACGAGAAGCGGCAAGAAACGGCAGCAACCACGCAGGAGCAGGAGGAGAAGCCGCACGAACAAGAACACGAAGCCGACGACGACGAGGAGGATGAGGAGGAAGACGAAGCGGAGGAGATGAGGTGCTCGTCGGCGCGGCCGCTGGTGCTGCAGAGGTGCAAGTCGGAGCCGGCGACGACCGCGGCGGCGAAGATGGCGGCCGGGGCGGGGGGCGAGGGGGCGCCGTCCGGCTGCTTCTGGGCCAACGGCGGGAGCAGCGGGCGCCGGAGGCACGCGCCGCAGATGTCGCCGGCGGGCGCCGCTCCGGTGGCCTTGACCGGTCACTGAGCGAGTAGGTGGGGACCCCTAGCCGTCTCCCGTATACTAGTAGTATTTTCATTTTGTTGCTGTCGCTGTCGATTAAATTTAGCACGGTAAAAAGCTGTAATTCCCCATTCCCATTTCTCCACTCCATCCTGAATTCCTGATCCATCCATGCCGCTCGGCGAAGACGATGCTTGTAAAAAGATTTACGTACCTAGTCACGCTGGGAACATGGCGTGAGAGCCGACTAAAAACACTCGTAGTGCGGCGGAGCGACCGACCGTGCGTCGTGCGCACGTGCGTGGGAGGGCGCACTGGTTGACCTGCAGACGCTGCAGGTCAGTGGGTGTGTACGTATGAGAGGGCGTAAATAGTTAACCTTTTTGTTTTAGATTATTCTGTATCGTACTACTAGTGTGCTCACAGTGTGGCGGCACGAGAGGCGGCAAGTCTCGAGATCCACAAGTGCTGTTCATCATGATCGGGTTTTCTTTGGAAACAGCGGCTTTGCCCGAAAACAACACCATCCAGCACGAATAACCAGCACAGAACTTTTTTTTTTTGCGGGATCAGCACAGAATCATCCCATGGGAGACCTGCAGTACGGCAGTAGTGTAGGATCATGCGAAGTGATGCACTTGCATTACTCGGCTTGCCTTCGCCTCTCATCTCTACCCTGTTGTCATATTGTTGTTTTAGCCTGTGGATCTTTTTACCGTGTACTCGTGGAAGTACTCACGGTGCAAGTCCGTACTGACGCCTGGTGTCGTCACAGCTTTAGGGCTCCTTTGATTCAAAGGAATTCTATAGGGTTTTTAAAGGATTGAGATCCTTAGGAATTTTTCCTATATTGGTCCTTTGATTGATAGGATTGGATCCCATAGGATTTTTTCCTATGGAATCTTTTGTACTACATTTCATAGAAAATCTAACATCCACTCCAACCTCTTTTTACAATTCCTTTGTTTTTCCTGTGGCATCAAACGCTCCTTGCTAATCCTATAGGGTTCAAATGGACATGCCACTCCAACCCTATACTTTTCCTATTCCCGCGTTTTCAAAATCCTACGAATCAAAGAGGCCCTTAGTGGGGATTATAATTGCTCATCAGTCCGTTTCGGAAAAAAAATTGCTCATCAGTACCGATCTCCATAGATCACAAGGCGAGGAGGGCACTGCTTGGAGAGGACCAAATTTTGGCAATGCACGTACTTCATCATGGTCAGATGACAGGAGCGAACACTGCTTAGACAAGACCAATTTACAACTTACCACAGGTGACGAGTCGACGCAAGTATACGCACAAAACCACAATGTACTTAGTACAGTACAAAAATTGGCAGCAGAACTCTCCAGGATATCGCAACAGGCAGATTTACAGTTTTAACAAAGCAAACTGGTTAATGCACAGGCCTGCTCCTGTGACACCAGTACCGAGATAGAAATGGTCATGCTTACCATCAGATCAGAGGCGGACATGGAACATCGGTTGCCTTGTTGGCACGAGTAAATCAATCAACCCGCTGAAGCACGCATGCCACAGCTCTTGGTTCTCAACTGAGGTTATGCCGGCATGAGAATTCCCAAGAAATACAACGCCTGGCAGGCACTTCTCATGCTTGGCAAAGCGCAGATGAATCAACAGCACAAGTAACACTGAAGGGCTCTGTTTATTGACCGCCACTTCAGAAATAATAATTTATTCTCCATCGAACATCAAGGTAACGAACATCTAAATTAGCGCCTCAAACCCTAAATACAATGATGGTACACACAAACATCCACATGTATAGTCATCTAGGATGGCCTCCCTATTCCCCCTTATGTCCAGTAAAGAAGGTCAAAAAATGTACAAACTGCTCCAGTAGCAACATTAAAGCCTTGATCCCCAGTCAGAAAATTTTCTATACCAACCTGGCAGCAATAGGAATACGTAAGTGACCTCTAATAATTACATGAACAGGTAAATAAATATATGGATGAACACATGTTAAATAATTTAGTTGAAAAAACTCCATGTCATGGTAAAAAAATTAGTTAAAAAAAGCTTCATGAATTCCTATGCTATTTTACCCTATGGCTTCACCGCTAGATCCTCAACGATACATTAGCATAACAAAGAAGAGAGATTCTTGTTACAGTTTTGCCACTCGGTCAAATATTAGCTTTGTCAGACAATCCAAGGTTTAAAAAAAACGGACTGTCTCTTCCGCTAGCCAATCTAGCAGCTAAATTTTAAAAATCAAGGGAATAAAACCTAACATGCTAACTAATGGAAGTTCAGAAGCAAACCGAAGCATAAAGAATCTTTAAAACATATTTATCCATTTCATTTTGCAGAACTAACAAGAACTGGTAGCAAACTTTTGTTTTACTTATTGTGCTTTACTTTGGAAAACTAACACTTTGGTTCTGCTTATCATGCTTTACTTTGGAACTTCTATTTTCTATCTGGACTACGTTGCATGCCATTCTGAAGTCAGAGATGCAGAAATATCTTCCATGCCATGTTTTGTCTTCTAAGAACATGCTTAGTTACAAAGTAACCACTTGAATCCCAAAAAAACAAAGTGCAAGGACTGCCTGTCGAAAGAAGTTGGACACTACAGAAATAGATGTGATTGATTGGTTAATCTCACCATCAGAGTCCTGTGTGCAGATCCCCATGGAACACTTGGAAGCTTGTAGACCAGGTGAGGCAACATGGCATCTATGTTTGTGTTTCTCTTTACATCAACCAGAAGAACCTGATAAACCTCGGTAAAAATCAGGATTTCTGGAAGGCAGCCTTGCCAAATTAATGCAAACTCAGCTATCCCATTTAAATGTCCAATCTACTCAGAGTCAGAATCTATTGATAAACAAAGTCGAGGCCTGACCGACCGAGACCGAGGCTGGCGGGGATGAGAAAATATATTATCAATCCTTCTTGGATTTAAATTAGGTCCATCATCTCTGTCATTGTTTGTGCTTGGAAGCACAGAAGCTGCAAAATTAGGAGCTTAAACAATTGAATTGGTATACATAGCAACAAATATTAGCAGGCAAAAGGGTCAGAAGATTAAAAATCTCAAAATCCAGTTCAATTCATGATACAGAAGGTTTAAACGGACTGTAACTTATTTCTTTACAACCCCGATCAACATCCAACTGATATTTTCCTATCAGATGAACATATACATTGCAGATCACTATTTCACACTAAGCATCTGTAGAGGGTTTTTTTTGTGTGTGTGATCACTATTTAAACAATCTAATTAAGCATAACTAGACTAGTAGGAACATAAACCCTCTCTTAAGAAAGTAGGATTACTTTATTTTCCCTACGGGAAGAACTTTTGGCGTATCTCTAAGGACAAATAAGAAAGTAGGACAAAGGACAGCTGTTTCTAAGGCGTGTTACTTGTAAGATCAGATTTAAAGTAACCATTTAGTAGTTTTCTTATTTGCACCAGCATACAAGGAAACCTGAATACACAAAAGGGAGACAAACCTGCATCAATTAATGGTTCCACTCCTGTGCCATTTGACTGAATTTGTTCTTGCAAATTTAAACCATTAGCAGCTGCAGGCTCTTCATTACCACCTCCACCAGCTGCGAGCGTAAGAGAGATCCAATCATCAGACTGAACCCCATTTGATGCATTTACCCGCTCACTTGGTTCTTCCTGAAGGGGAACAGAAGAAGGCTGACTTGGAAGAAAAATTTGCAAAGAAGGATCGTCGCCACCGAAAGCCAATGGGTTATCAACCAAACTTCCATGCATTTCATTATTACTGCGGTAAACTGGAAGATCATGAGCTACAGAAGCGTCCTCTATGCCAACATTACAATCAAGGGAATAGTCGTTTGGTGCAATGCTAAAGGAATTGTGCGAACCAACATAAGTATCGGCGGCGCCATCCCCGAAAAACTGGTAGCCTTGCTCCGGTTGGGAATAGGGCATTTGCCAATTAGTCATCTCAAAATCATCAGCATTGTTGCTTAATAAACCAAGGCCACTCGTACCAACGCCAGCATCTTCCTGGTATCTTCCAGTAAATCCAGCACCACTAGTGGCAAAAGGAAAACCACTGTCATTTGCAGTAGTATTGTCGTAGACAGTTGGTGGGCAAACAATTGTGTCATTCTCTTCATCAGAATCACTAAGAACAATGACATCTCCAGCACTAAGTTGTTGTTGTGATGTATCCTCTGTATTATATGTTTGGCGAAAATTGAGAGGAAAACTTTCAAACTCATGACCATTGTTCAATGATAAATCAATATGCATACTGCCCTCTTGGTTCACACTTGTGTCTTCCCCATCTCTATAACTCCCAGTGGGACTACTGCTCATAGGGAAAGTGTTTGGAGTTCGGAAAGTAATATTGTTCTGGGTGATATTTCCTACCACAGAAGGCTTCTTGTCATCTGCTTTGTTACTAACTTCCCAAATTCCATTTTTTCTCTTGATTCCAATTTTTAAACTCTTATGGCTATCAGAAGTACCTTCTATCTTGAGTTCATTAAAATTTTCAACACCAGGTTTGTTATCTTCCTTCGAGATACAGAGCGTGCCATCAGGCATATGCCACTGAGATAAGTCCCTAGTTGGTACATCACCCTTTACACGCCAAGATCCATCTGGCTTAATATCAATCTCATTGACATCTTCACTACAATCACGCAACTGCATCATAAAGAAAAAAGAATAAACAAAAGCAATAAAATCCAACAAGAAGAAAAATCCGAAGGTATGATGAAGACCTACCAGAGAAGTAATCCGATTGAAGTAAGGATCAATCATCAAATTCTCAAGAGAGTAGTTCTTTAAACATATTGGACACTGCCACTGCAGAAATGCAAGAAGAGAGCAATCAGAGAAACTATATAAGACATACCAAACCAAATTTATGCCACAATATGGGCTGCCACCTTGCAGAAAATCACTAAACATGGACGAACATCAGTCTATATTTACTTGACTTCCTGGATGCACACACACAAGTGTTGATGTACACATATAAGCGCAAAATCTAACCTTGCGTGACCGCTGATTCAGTTCCACGAAGGTGTCGAGATCAAAACAGCCCATGTGAATGCAAGGCTTGAACCTTCCAGCGGTCTTCATTCTGGATCCACTATTCTGAAAATATATATTAGAACCGTTAGATTGGTTTCAAATCTTGCATACGACACAAGAAATATTTGGTCGTCCACGATTAAGCACTACAACGTACAACGTAGGTGCTTAGGGGAGGTGCTTAGAAAAATAAACCAGTTTTTCTTAAGCACCGGTTCTTATTTGTAGAGGATAGACACTTAGTTAGGCACCCCTCCTATACAGATAAGCACTGGTGCTTGAGAAGAACTTGGTTTATTTTACTAAGCGCCTTGCATTTTACTTTGTACAAGGCCTAACTGAGCAAGGAATATTAGCAAACTGACAGCGTGTAATTACTAACCGCGAGGCATATTACAGGACTGACAAGTATATGCTGAGTCAGCCAAAGAATAACAATAACAGTTACACACACGAAAACTCACAGGGCAACGAAGGTTGACTGTAACAGATTCAGTAACCACTTCCAAATCACTGTCACTATCAGCGTTCTCTGCAGTATCTCCACCTCCGAGACAGCGCCGAACACGAGTAAGAGCATCCTCAAAAGACTCACCTTCAGCTTCCTTTGGAACTAAATTTAAAACCTGGATAGCAATGATAGTGTTAACAGAAAGGTAATGCAACAAGAAATTATGTAATATGTCAGAATGCAAATCAAGTGGTCTCAACTAGGAAGGTAATGAAACAACTCGTTCAAAATAAAAACATGTAGCACTACAAGATGCTAAAGCCAAAAGAAAAATTGTTCAAGAAAACCAGAAAATTTTAGTTTGGTAGAGTTGTTTTCACTGGACAAGTAACAATTTGCAAAAGTAATCCAATTTTTTCAGTGGCAAATGTTGGTAGTAATTAGGGGTCAAATCTGTTCCAGGTGGAGGATGCAGTGGCAGATGTTCGCAGTTTCTGTAACAGAGTCCGTCCCATCCTATTTTCCGTAGTTTGATCACCAACACATTTAAAACTATCGAAATTGGTCAATGTCCAAATTTAGAATAATTCTTAACAGTTACTGTTAAACTTATAATCGTAGGTAACATGAAGTAGCAAAAAAACAAATAGTAATGGTAACAAGTCATTTCAAAACAAGAACTGTCAAAGTAGCATCTAGAAGATTTGAAAGTAAAAATCGTCAAACGAAAAAAAAATAGGGAGTAGTTCAGACTTGTGATGAATTACAGAACTTGATAATTTCCTTCTTGTGATAAAGTTCAAATTATGTGTCATTCTCGATCATTGATGAACATTCCAGCCAGACACATATAGGGAGGAATGGTGGGCAATAACAATCAGTTGGTGCGGACATGTGCCTCTTCAGGATATATACATATATAGGGGCACAAAGTGTTCCGTACCATCGCAAAGACAACTCGAGCTGGAAAACAACATCGATGTGTCACTGACATGTGGCTCCATGGCTCACTAGTCTGCCTCACATGTGATGCCATTTTCAATTTGTACATCTTTGCGATGATACCAAGCTAAGTTTCTTCTTAAAAGGGGGCTATAGTCCAGTCAAATTGACAAAGGCAACTGAGAGATAAGTGAACAGGAAAAGGAAACACCTACTACCAATCATTTCAACTAAATTGATACGTAAAGTCAAAAACCTGAGGAACACTCCTCCTCTTAGCAACTCGGACTCCAAAGCAAAATGTTCGATTATCAACCCTTCGTAAGCAGATCTTGTTAGTTCCTTCCCTACTGCATGTGGTTATCTGCAAAATACAAGGATGGCAAGTTCAAGCCATGACAAAAAGAACTTGGGCAAAGAATTAAAGTAAAAATGTAGCAAACAGTATTAATGTAATGATTAAATGCAGAATGTTTCTTCATGCACAAAAAGTTCTATATCTGTCACCAAAATATACTACACTGATTGGTCCCAACATGAAAATGGATGTGCTATGCTGCCAGTTTTGTACACCCTCCGGTCCTATTTAGTTTGCGCATAAGAATTTTTCATTTTTCCCGCAATGGTCTGCGCGATCCTGATTTGCAGCGATCTCTTCCAATTCTACCCCGGATCTTTCACCTCGCATGCAACACCAGCGTGCCATCGTGCATTAACTGCTGGCCTCCCATCTTTAACGCATGCAGCACATGCGGTGGAGGATGGACGAATTAACTGCCATGCAGAGGATTACAAGCTGGTGGGGGAAGGAAACGAGGAGGATGAGCCAATCCTTTGCATGCACATAATAACTATCCAGCGTATCTTCCGAAATAAAGCAAGGGTAAAGTCGTCCAGTTTTCCCAAAGCTATTCTCTCCTTGGTATGCGGGCTGGAGCTTCTGCGCAGAGAAAAAAAGGACCGGAGGGAGTACCTAGATTATCCAACTCCCATTGTTGATTCATGAAATCCGACAGTGGCTGTAGCACGATACTCCCTCCGTCTAGAAATACTTGTCGGGGAAATGGATGTATCTAGACGTATTTTAGTTCAGGATACATCCATTTTTATACATTTCTCTGACAAGTATTTCCGGACGGAGGGAGTAGGTCTACCTGACACCAATATCACCAAGCTAACTAAGTCTTTCGCGAAAGTGATGCCTTACAGTGCCATGTCCATGTAGTTAAATTCTTGTGTGGGACATAACATTATTAATTGGTGTATAAGACAGTCGTTCATCTTACAGTTCACCATTTACCTCATATATGTATGTAAATTTAGTTGTAGTACTTTCTGTGACGCTGGATCAAAAACTATTTGCCCTTTTGAACAAAGCTATTTTAGATGTTCAAGGAAGGTCAAAAGTTGCAAGCCTACTCATCGTGCACATGACGGAACATAACCTAAAACTAATGGTGTTCCATGGATGATATCGCCCTCAACACAGCTTATAATATCATAAGACCCGTACCTACTCATGTTGGCCAATGTGGCACAATCGCACAAGTGAAGTTGTGTTGGTAGTTTGCAGTCAACTGTGCTAGGATATAATGCTTGCTGGATCTAAACATAAAACCTGCAGTGTTCCAGGTTTAATTCTTTTAGTCCAAGTGAGTCCAAAAGCGTAAGCTGCATGCTATGGACATGCTGGACCACCATTTGTGGGGTATGCCCACTGGTTGCAGCATCAACCTTCATAGCATAGAAACATGCACTTGTGAGTGCAGTGCACTAGTGGGTATCCACAGGGTTACTCCCGAGGGCCGGTTACAGGCATTTAGGATCATCGCATCGAGAGGGGGGGAGGGGGGTATCGTGCAGCCTGACTATGTGTTGCTGCAAGTAGAATTCTGGTCACAGACATACATAAGCTTGCTGGTCCAAATGTAACACTATTTGGTTAACCCTTTCACGCAAGACAAGGATGAAAGTGTAAGTAGAGGAACAGAATAAGAATGAACTCACCAATGGCCCATCATCCCGTCCATTAATACCTAGCAACTGAGAACCAGGTCTGGTCACTACTCGTACAGCAAAACCTGAATGAATGGAGAAGATAAACAACATTCACACTGATAATCCTTCATTCCGAAATGATCAATGTAAAACACAACCTACAAGGCTACAACTCAGAAGCACATACTCCCTCCATCCCATAATATAAGAGCGTTTTTGACATTACACTAGTGTCAAAAACGCTCTTGTATTATGGGACGGAGGGAGTATGTTAGAGCGGTGTCTCGGATATAAGCAAACATTGAACTGATATGCGTTTCAAAAATATTCCTCAAGCCTAGTTATATATTGCCAACAATACCATTCACTTCCAATTCTGCATATTGGGGCCACTGCATCCTGAACTGAACTTTATCATTCATAAGAATGCACCAAACCTGTGCATAAAACATCCTCTGGTTAGTAAGACAGTACTACAGACCAACATATATAGTCTGGTCTCAGAGTATATCTGCAAACTAAAAACTTCTGAAGAATCACTCCTCTGCATACACAAGAGACTAGCATAGTATCTATATATGGTAAAACTGAGAACTATGGCATGTCTACTGTAGCTACAAGTGTACTGTTCGTTGCAGTTGCTGTCGGTTGCTAGAGATTAGATTGATTTGGTTAGTTTCTATCCGGTTGAGTTTGTGTACTTTAACCCAAGTGGTCCATGTACGCTTGTGTACATATCTATGTAAAAAGCAAAGGAAGAAAGTGAATGAATCCAAAAAATTAAGAAAACTCTTCGGTGTGGATGCTCGCCCTCAGCGAGTTGTAATAGCATTCAAATATATGTCCTATACAACACCTAGTAGCATTTTACATTCTTTAATCAAGCAAAACATGAATTAAGCAGTGTCACTTAAGTCTGCTATGACATTTGTCTTCACCACCTATTCTAGATCTATTCCAACCACAATATGTGCATACCTTCAGGTACGAGATTCTACATCAAGTTGTCACTGTCCAATTTCTCTATGACAGGTGTTTACCAAGCTGTAAACTACGCTCATGGTAGTGAGGACGAGTTCACTCAGAACTCAGGAATGCAAAAATTAGCTTTTTAGGAGAGCATACCTGGAGATCATATTCTGATCTCTGAACTGTTTCCCTATCCGCTCGAGAAAGTTGGAAGGTTTTCTCCACGGTTTGAAGTACACTTGTTCTACAGATAAGTGACAATGTGAGGATGCAATAAGGACAAGTTATATCACATGTAACACAAAAATCGGAAACCAGACAATGCAAGCACATCACTATGCAGTAGGGGTGCAAGCGGCATCCCGCTTCGTCCCGCAAAACTCATCAATAAGCTCATAATTTGCTCAGTATACTTGTCTAAAATTAACACTATATCTGAACTATGGTATTGTCCGTTAGCCCGCCCCGCTTGCATCCCTACTATGCAGTTATCGATCACCCTACAATAAAGGTGTACCTATATATTACCCTGAGTAATATACAGTAGATTAACATTTAAGAAGCATTGTACAACATACAAGGCCCCGTTTGGAACATGGGAAAACGGTAGAAACACTATTTATACAGTAAAAGCTCCTTTCCTGATGTTTGGAATGCAGGATTCGATTTCCTTCACTTCTACAAGAATTTCACAGGATTCTGAACACCCAGTCCAACCTCATTTTTTCCCTCTCGTCGCATAAGACTGAGGCGCTGCAGCTACAGCAGCTGCTTGATCTCCCGCCATGACCAGCAAACACAGGAAAAGCTCTAAGCAAATCAACGGGCAGGGAGGCAGGGGAGAAGCTTAAGCAAGCGCAAAAATGGAACCCCCGCAACATGTAGAACACATTGGTGGCGATGCTTTTCCTTAAGAAGGAAACGTGCATGGAGAAGATGAAGTTGGGATAAGAAAGAGCATGTGGTGGAGAAAGGGTGATTGCATGATGTTCGTTTGCTATACCTTAAACGGTAGTTGTACCAGAAAATTATTCTCTATTAGGGAAGATTCAATGACATGTGTGGAGCTTAAGTGCTGTGTTTTGACTGTAGTTTGACTGAGCTATTAGGAGTCCCGTGATATCCCAATTCCTGCATTCCAAACACATGATTTCTTTTCCTATTCCATTGTTTTTCCTATTCCCGTCTTTTCCCTACCGTGTTACAAACGGGGCCTAAATGTATTTTCAGAGACATGTATGACATCAACAGAACAGATATCTGCTATGTGCTTACTAAGCCTTTTCTTTGAAAAGATGAGTTGTCATTTTAAACTTATGAAATAAACAAACTGAGAGTACATCCAAGTTTAATAATAAGACTTCAAGAGGAATGTCTTATGTCTGTCAAAAGGTTATGAGCTAGAGCAACCGACTAAAAGGACAGACCCAGTGCTAGAAGCTCCCACA